>JAJHZJ010000664.1:2442500-3042500 GCA_023548195.1 Bettongia penicillata ogilbyi | reverse complement strand
GGATCAGTCTATTAAGCAGGACTCTATCAAGAATATTGCCAGCAATAATTAAGAGAGATATCTCCCTGTGATTGTTGCACTACAGTCTGTTCCCTTTATCTTTATAGAGATGGACAATGGAGGCATACTTGAATTCCTGGGAGATAACCTTCTCTTGCCATATAACCTGGAAAATTTCAGTCAGCTTTTGTACGAGCAATGTTCCTCCAACCTCATAAATCTCAACTGGAATAGAATCTGTACCAGGTGCTTTGCCACATGAAAGGAGCCTAATGGACCTCAAAACCTCTTCTTCAGTTGGAAGTTTAGCTAAGGAGGGATTGACTTCAACCTGAGGCAAACAGTCAATGGCCTCAGCATTGACTGATGATGGTCTGCTGAAAACACCATGGAAGTGTTCAGCCCATCTCTCTAGGATCATGTCCTATATTGCCAACCAATATGGCTCCATTAGCACTGAGTAGTTGTGATGCATCATAGGTTTTTGGTCCATAAATAGCTTTCAGGGAATCATAAAAGTACATTGGATTCTTACTATAAGCATAAAACTGAGTTTCATCTGCCTTCTTACTGAGCCAGGAATATTGCATCTCTCCAAGCTTTGCTTGTACTTTACTTTTGATGGAATTAATTGCTGTCTTCTTAGAGGTGGATAAACTATCCTGCTGGTAAATCCTGTTGAGTTCTTGTTTTTAGCAGCTTCTGAATATCTCCATCATTTTTGTCTAACTAGTCTTGGTGTTTGCAAGTATTTTGACCCAAATAAGCAAAAGCAGTGCTGTACACCAAAACTCTGAAAGCTGCCCTCTTCTTTTCTGCTCTGCTGTTGCCAACTATGTGTTGGCTCAACTTTCCCTCCAAGTTAGCAACAAACTGTTCATGCTCAGAGAATAGCTCTAATTTGTTGACATTAATTTTTCTGGTAGTCATTTTGCCTTGGAGCTGGCACTTTTGATGAATGTGAATATTTAGCTTGGAAAGGATAAGTCTATGATCAGTCCAGCACTCTGCACCACATATTGCTTTGTCACTCTCACATCTTATCTGTCTCCTTACAATCACATAGTATGTTAGATGCCAATGTTTGCTGCGAGGTGCATCCATGAAGTTCTATTGTGTTTAGGTAAACGGAAAACAGTGTTAGTGATGAGAAGGTCATACGATGCACAAGTCTTCATCAGTGAATAATCTTTGCTATTGCTGTTTCCAACTCCATTCCTCCCTAGGACTCCCTGCCAAGTCTGGTTTTTGAACCTACTCTAGCATTAAAGTCATCCAGAATTATAAGCTTGTCCTCTTTTGGCACATTGATTATAAGGGTCTCTAGGTCTTCATAAAATTTTTCTTTGACCTCACCAGGGTTAGTCATGGTGTGAGTATAGACACTGATGATGGTGGCATGGTGCTATCCTGCAAGTGGCAATCACATTGTCATGAGCCTGTCATTCACTACTTTTGGCAGGCATAAAGCTTGCTGACTAGATTTGTTTGGATTGCAAAATCTACGCCAGCTTCATGATGCTCCCCTTCATTGTGCCCACTCCAAAAAATGTGTATCTAGCTCCAAATCCAGTAAGTTGACCTTCATTTACCAACCCTGTTTCACTCAGGGCTGCTATTTGGATGCGATACCTGTTGAGTTCTCTTGCAACAATAGCTGTTCTTTCAGGTCTACTGACTTTGGTGTTGTGTATAAGTGTGCACAGATTCCATGAGCCAATGGTGAGTGGAATCATTTTGGCAGATTTTTTTTACATTTTGTACATCTTTTTTTGTTTGCTTGTTTTGACCACATAGTGAGATTACCCACCTGCTGTGGTAATCAGGCCAAGGTTGGGTAAGTAGACAATGTTTAGGGCACGTTTTCTAGCCCCTTCCTCACACCAGGAGGTAAACAGTGTGATCCCTAAAACCCCCCGGGGGCTGCTGAGTTCTGCTGCTGGTTCCAGTGAGAAACGACGCTGTGGCCTGAGCAGCCTGTGTGCAGAGTTGTGACTACATCTCCCAGCATATCCACACCTACTGCTTCATCACTTGCCTGTTGCCACAGGACTTTGATGCATAGTAGTAAAATGGTATGGGTGATATCTTTTGATTCATGCTGTAAATTGGATTTAAATGAGGCAGAGTTTCACAAAGTCATCAGCCTCACTTTCTCCCCCAGAGTCATTATAGGCCAATGGCAGGAGTGTCAAAATGGCTGGAGACGGCTCAGGATGCAGTGGATGACCTTGATGTCTTTTGTGTCTAACCAAGCTATAAGCGTTTCACATCACCTGTTTCAGCTGTCTTCATGGCCCTTGGGACAAATTGTTCTCATATGCCTATTCTACCAGAGGAAGTCTTCACATGCTTGGGGTAAACATCACCCTAATTCACCAATGGGTTTAAGACCCTTGGATACTCTCAACCTGGTTTGGCCCCTCTGCTGACTATTCTTACTTCACACAAGCCCTAGTCATGGAGACATATAAGGATCAATCAAAAGATGCTGAATCATTCTCAGTAAAATGACTATTCCTCAATAAGAGACCAATGTGTATTTCTATTCTCATAGTTTTTTATATTCCCTGTACTTAATATGGTGCCTGGAATATAGTAAACTCTTAATAACTGCTTCCCTACTAAATGGCTGATCTTAAAATGCAATAATGCTATAAAATGCTATAAAAATGGCATTTCTTATTAGGGATTGAGATGAGAACTGTGTTTTATTGATTAAAGAGAAGTCACGGATATGGAAATTGCTTCTCCCCAAATAGGTTGAAAACTTTACAATTTATAGTCTTAGCACATTAGCTAGGACACTTAGAGGTTAAATGACTTGAGCAGGGTAATAGAACCAATATGTATTATAGGTGAGACTTGAACCTACATCTTAATGGCTTTAAGGCCAGTTCTTTATACCATAGTACTTCCCTTATGGTACTTTAAAAGTCTGGTCACTTTATAGCAACTATATTATATCCTAGAGGAGATGACCACCAGCAGGGCCATTCTGAATCTAAAGTATCATGTCTGGCTGGCAGGTCTGGAATTGTGAATTGTTTAGACAGCACATTCCAGATTGAAAGTGAAATATCTTTCAAGCAGTTCCATGAAGTTGTCTTTATCTCCTGAAAGTGAATTATGGGGCAGGCAAGGCAAGAGAGAAGGAAACAAACATTTATTAAGCATTTATAATGTGTCAGGCACTGTTAAGGGATGTACATATATTATCTCATTTGATTCTTACAACAAACCTATGAGATAGGTGCTAATCTCCATTTTCCAGTTGAGGAAATTGAGGCAGAAAGAGATGAAGTCACTTCTCCATGGTCATACAGCTGGTATCTAAGGCTAGATATTAATTGATATAACAATAACAATAATAGCAAGCATTTACATAGCTTCTCCTATGTACCAAGCACTGTCCTTAGCATTTTACAGACATCTCATTTGATCCTCATGACAAATGTAGGAGGTAGGTGTTATTGTATTCTCCAATCTACAATTGAGGAAAGTGAAGCAAACAGAAGTTAAGTGACTTCTCCAATAGTCACACAATTCATAAGTGAATTTGATTGAATTTGAACTCGGGTCTTCCCAACTCCAGACCCTCCATTCTATCTACTACCTGGTTGTTTTGTGTTTGATTTATTAATGTACATTTATGTATCTTTTGCATTTTGAGCATGTTCTTGTCACATGCTCAAGATGGAGCTATTGAGAAGAGAAATCCCTTCCTAGTCTTGCTATATGACCAAAGATGAGATGCCAGAGGGTTGGCCCAAAATAGAAATGAGGAGCAGCCTTTGCATTGGTCTTATATTTGCCAAGAAGAGAGATAATTCTATATGACCCCTATAGTTCACAATGGCTGATTGCTTTGACACAATTTCCCATCACAGGGACACACAGGAATCACTCAAAAGTAGCTGTGTTATCTCAGGAAAGTGAAATACTATTTATTCCTCAGCAAGAGGGAAATAAAGATGTCCATTCTCAAAGAGCTGAAGCACTATGCTCTATGAAACATCCTCCCAACACCCAACACACAGTTTCTTATTTGAGTCTCACAACAATCCTATAAGACTAGTATTTTTTGTTGCTACCGTTTTTCAGTTGTGCCCAACTTGTCGTTCCATTTAGGGTTTTCTTGGCAAAGATACTGGAGTAGTTTGCCATTTCCTCTCCAGCTCATTTTACAGATGAGGAAACTGGGGCAATCGTTGTTAAATGATTTCCCCAACGTCAATCACACAGCTAATAATTATCTGAGGTCAAATTTGAACTCAACACTTTCTGACTCCAGACCCAACAGTCTATCCACTGTGCTACCTAGCTATCCTAAGAAAAATATCACATGAATCATTATCTCTATTTTAAAGATTAAATAGCTGCAACTCAAGAGAAGTTAAGTAACTAGCAAATTATCATAGAGAAAAACTTATACTGACTCCAAGTCCAATCTAACAAATATACAGTGTTGAAATTTTCCCAGGACAAGATTCAAGTATACTTAACTTTTTATGACATCCACCTGCAGGTCTCCTCATATGCATATTTCATTTATTTAGTGGTTCTCTGCCCTTGGACTAAAGGACTTGTCCTATAAATTGTCACAATAGATGGAAAAAATCTTTCTGAGAGAAACAATATAGTCTTTCCTTAAGACATCATAGTGTGCAGAAAAGGAAAGTGATCTTGGGATCAGGAGCAAGTTGGGTTCAAATTTTAAATCTGAGGTAACCATGAGGAAATTGTTAAGCTCTTCTGTCTGTTTCTTTATCCAGGAATGATGAAATGACTCCCTATGTGAAATAACCCTTAAAACGTAAAATAAATATTACTATTGTTTAACAAAAAATAGAATCTCCATCTAACTTGCTGACGTCTAAGATTCCATGTTTTTTCATTATAAGAGTTAAGGTCCTTTGGCTTTAGATTTTAATCCTTCTTGAAATGTACACAGTAACATTATTGATCATTTACACCTTAGTGAGAATGACCTGCTCAAAGGGAAAAAAATTCAAAATTCAAAATAAATTTAAAGAAGTCTGTGAGAGGTAAAGAAACTCTCAGAATTATATAATAAGAGATTCTCAGCTTAAAATATGAAAATTAATGAAAAATTTGGAATACTGGTTGAATTGTGTTCAATGAAAGGACACTTTTTGTTGTAGTTGATTAATTTTGATACTTATCAGAATAAGAATCTCTGGACAGAGTTTATTTGGGGTCATCTTTAGAACATAGATTATGAGCTTGAATATATAGTCGATGTCATTTGGTTCAACAGTGATCAAAGTCCACCACACTTACTAGTCATGGGACCCAAGACAAATCCCTTAACTCTCTGGGTCTCTGTTTTCTCATCTATAAAATGAAGAGCTTGGACTTGAAGACCTCTAAGATCCTTCCCACTTCTAAATCTATGATCCTAAAAATGTCACACAGCTAGTAAATATTGGAAGCCAGATTTTAACTCAGGTAGTCCTGACTTCAGGCCCAATATTCTATCTGCTGAGCTACCTAGCTACTTTATAGTAGGTACTAATAAATGTTTGTTCCCTTTCTTTCCCTTCCTTGAGGGCAGAGGCTGACTTTCTTTCTGTATATATTTATATTTCCAACACTTTAGAACCTGGTATAGAGTAAGCAATTAATGCTCTTTGACATGACTTAATTATCATCATTCACATCTTCATCATCTTTAGTAAAAACTATGGCATTTATTTTGAAAACCAAAAGTAATTTTAAAAAAATTAAACCTTTGAGTTCAATTTCACCTATCAATAACTGTTTTTACTAGAAATGCTAACTAATAAATTGGAATAATACAAATTTGAGTTATCCTTCTTTTCCCTACTTATGCTCTGGCTAAGGATCCCATTCAACAGTGCCTTGATCTGACAGATTTAAAGAAGACCCAAGATGGCCTCCCCTTCATATATATTATACCTTTCAATTAAAATGGACAGCTTATTGTCTTCTGTTCTTATTCTGATCTCTCCTATTTCCATATCTTTGTTGACTCCTTCCCTAAGCCCAGAATAATGGTCTGCCTCTCTTGCTTTCTGTTTAAATCCTTTCCTTCTGTCAAGGCCCAATTCAAGGACTTAGCTCCCCCATAAAGTCTTCCATAACCTTTTCTTGGTCCCCAAATAAAAGTGATATTTCCTGCCTCATATTTTTATAGAACTTTTTTTAACCTCTTCTTTATACTTAGCCAGTTGTCCTTTGCCCTTAGTGTACATATGCTTTCTCCCCTATGATTCTGTATGCTTCTTGAGCAAAAGGCTAGTATCTTAGTTTACCTTTGTATCTCCAGCATCTAGAATAGAGCAGGTGCTTAATAAATGCACATTTAATTTAATGGCATACGTCCCAAGATATATAATCAATCCCATAGTAGTATAGAGCACATTACTACCACTGAAGTCATATTCTGAATTCACAAGTCTCTGCATCTCCAGTGAGGCATTATGTCATTTTGATTTTTACCTTTGAAGACTGCACTCAGGGAGAAGTGAGGAACTTAGATTAGCCTGTTCATACAGGAAGTACTTTAATTTCAAATACTCATTGAATATGTGTGCAATAAGCATGCCTAACCTGAAAGCACTTCAGAAGGTGCAGCCACTTATTAAGTGCATGGAGTTCTGCCAATCTAGCTGCTCTTTGCAAAGTAGGCCATAATTAAAATATAATCACTTCATTTCCTTAGAATTCCTGCCTGAGCATAAGAATCAGAACTAAGCAAAATCACAGTAAGAGGTCCTTCTTCCCACTAAGATAAGAAAGATTTGTTTTCCTCTTAAACTACAATTCTTTTCCCCACCTTTTATTGCCTCCTTTCTCAATGCCTACTTCTCCTGTTAACAAAAAAAAGGAAAAGATTTTGCCAGAAGATAAATAATCTTGTCTCATAGGGTGACTTGACTTACATAAGGCACAGCCCCTGCTTTTGTCCAGTTTCTGACACTTTTTTTCCCTGAAGGACTTTCTCTTTTGCTGAAAATAATGAGTGTGTTTCTAACTGCATTTACATTTATTTTTATGGAAGACACTTGGCCACTGGCTGAAGCACATCTGGTGCCATGGACAATGAGTAAAAAAAGAAAAAAAAATTACTTCTATTCCTCTTGAAAAAGGACCGTGGCCATTTGAGTAGATTAAAGAGCTGCTAGCATAAGGGTTCTGTACACTTTTGACACTTTTGCCAAGTAACAATATGACTTTTGGGGAGGATGCTAAAAAAAATGAATGCACATGCAATAGCATTTTAAAGTTCAAATATACTCTATGTACTTTCCCTTTTGCAATATATTCAACAGCAATAAGTTTATGAATGTGATTGAGACCATGGGAGGGACATTACATGGGCACTTTGGGACCATCTGAGCACTACAAAACAAATGACTTCAGCTCGCTCTTTGTTACCTGTGACAAATAAGTGAGTAAGTGGAGATTGCTAAGGACACCAGGAGAATGAGTCATTCATTCATTATAATAGAAGAAATCAGTATCATCTTTTGTTGAATTATCCTGAGAAGTGAAACTAATTTGTTTCCTGCCCCAGTTCTTTCTTCTGGGGGAGGTGAGCAGTAATATGGACCTACATGGAAATTCCCTATTTGTAATTTATACTCAGAGATTTGCCTGGACATCCTAAGAAAGTAAGTGAAGCTATCCAAGTCATACTCAACTAGTCAGCATGACTTAGATGTAGAATTTTAATCTAAGTCTTCCTGATTATTAGATCAGCCCTCTAATCTACTGCAGTATTTTCAGTTCCCATAATCCATTATTTTAAAACTGGAACAGTCTATTGATGAGGGACTCCCTTGACCAATGTAGATTAGCACCTGCTCTTATATTTGCAGTATTAGAGAGTTACTAGGGTCACTGAGAAAGTAAAGAATTTGTCCCCTGCCATAAAGTCAGTGTAGTAAGGCTTAAATGAAAGCCTTCCTTATTCTGAGTCTGGCTCACTATCCACCACTACCACTACCACCACCACCCTCATACACACACACACACACACACACACACACACACACACACACACACACACGCATGCACACACACACCTATAATTGCTAGGGTTGTGCTACTGTGTGTTAAGATATTAACACTCTTACTAATTTTTTGATTTTTAGTCTTCTTAGATAACATAGACTCTGATGGTAGAAATTTTGAACATTTTGACATCAAGTATCATTGTGGAAGATACATTTGCCAAGTATGATTCAAATCATATCTTATAGATCGTAACCTATTCTGCCTATGTTGAAAGCCGGTACTATTCCTAGTTATAGGTATTCCCTTACCTATAAACAATCTCACTATCAAATGCTCTGCATATTTCAAAATTTCCCTACAACTTTCTCTTCTCTCTTTTTCCAGTGGCACAACCAGCAAGCCTCTGTGTAGTATGAGAGAGAGGAAATGAAAACATTTAGGGGTAGAAAATTTGCTTCCATTAGTACTTTGGTATAAAATTGGAAAAGCTTATAAATTATGCAAAATCATTTTGTATAAAATTATTTCAAGGATCAAATCATAACAATTCCTCTAAACTAAAGAATATGGCATAGGACCATCAATTTTCAAATAAAAAAGAAAAATGCATTTTTGGAAACCAAAGTCCGTACAATTTTTTAAGAGTAAGGTTAGATTTTATTAAGAAGGAGAAGAATATATTCAGGCAACCTCTGTTGATGCCTATCTCTTGATCAAGGTCCTAAGTCAATATTAATAAAACAGCCTCATTATTTGACCGTGTGACAAAATAAGTAGCACTGATGAGATTCAATCCTGAAAAGGTACTTCCAAGTGAAGTGGAAAGCTCTTTAGACTAGGAATCAAAAGATCTCGGTATGAATCCTGCATTGACCTTGACCTAATTACATAATCACCACCAATTTTAGCCTCCCCCTGGCTAAAGTGGAGTTAATAGCCTACCTTTACTCAGAGGTTTTTGTGCCATTCCAATGTGATAACAATATATGTTTGAAAGTTCTGCAAATTGTAAATCACTGTGTAAACATAAGGGATAAAATGTGATGTGATAAAGAAAATACCTTTAGATAGATGCACCAGAAATTCAGTTTTGTCTTCTGCAAATCACAATCTCCTTAAAATCATAGCAATAATTTATTCACACAGCATATCCTCGGATGCCTCTTACTTCTGTATCCTCCATTTCTTATTGTATGTGAAAGAAGCAGGTCCATGTTTAGAAATAAACCAAAATCAAGAAATAAACCAACAGGGGAAAAGATTGGTCTTGATTCGAACAGGTTTTCTGGTTTCACAGCTGTGAATCATAAGAAGATACAGGAAACTGCTGGTCATGACAGCTTGGAAAATGACTGCTGTAGATACCATCCTTTATGTCACATGTTCTATTCTGTGAATTTTAGATATTTTCCTTCTTTTTCTCTATTTCATAGCTCCTGTTCTGAAAAGGGGTGGTTTTGTGTCCACGTGACACTGTGGACTCAATCCAAACAAAACAAAATTAAACATTTTGTTTCCCCCTGTAATGTTTATAGCTTTTTTAGTTCTTAAGTTTTTGCCCACTTAACCTAAACTAACAGAATAATGTACTTATTTCTAACCATATATCAATTCCAATCTTTTTTTACAGTGGAAGTACTTTTTTAAAAAAACCAAATTTGTTTTCCCACTTCTTTTTACAAATCCTAATTTATTAAAGAATAATTACATTTCAATAAAGGTGCTACCATCATTGTTTCTTAATTTATTATCTCTGTCTTAGGGAGACCAATACTTGTATTTTAGACTCATCTATACCTCAACATTCATTCCCATTTACCAAAATTATTAAGATTTTGTTATAAAACAAATGATGAAAAGAGAAAAATTCTGCCATTACTAAAAGGCACTTAAAATATGCCATTTTATTCTGATTACACAAGTCATCTTTCAATTATCTTACTTTTTGATTAGAAAAATATAAGAAAAATTTTACTCCTCTAGTGTCCCTTTATGTTCTTTTCAGTAACATGAGGTATAATAGCAATACTCATACAACTTTTTTAAGGATGTCCAAGTCTATAATGAGATGAAAGGTAACAGTAGCTACCATTCTGAATCTGGAAGTTCATCTGAACATATATGCAGTGGCAAGTACTGAATTTTTCATTAAGGCTTAGGTTGGTATCTCAAGTAGAGTGCCACCCTGTGCCCGGTTCCATGAAACTTAGGCCAGGTGTTTTGTTTTTTTTCTTTTTAAGACACTGAAGTGATGCTCAAGATTTAATTGATTCAGGAGACTAAAAATTCAGGCTCTTTACGTAACTTCCTGGTCACTGGGGTGCAAAATAGTCACAAGGAGTTCTTGTCCCGATTTAACGCTTGACTGATGGACCACTATGAGCAATTCAAAGGCAGGCGACCTGCATTCAGTCAAATCACTCCGAGTTTTATCAATCAATCAATCATGCATAGCCCTGTTCTAGCCAAATAAATCTTTTGTTCACTGCTGAATGAGCTATTAGTATCTAATTTCATTCTAATATCAAACAAAAACTACCAGAAGATGAGCCTGAGTCAAGAGTAGCCCTAAATAGAGTTACTGGTGGTATTTTCATCACTATCACTGGATAAAATTGGAGTATCCAAGTGAGGAAGTAAAGAAGATTGGTGAAGTTAGCAGTTAGTTAAGAAAATGATATTTTATAATTGGATTTGGTGTTCTGGACCACGGATTAAGCTGTAAGAATGATGAGTTGGCTATGAAGCAGTGTTCTAGCATATTTGTGTGGAGATTTTTATTTTGATCTAATAAAGTGTATTTTCTATTCAATTGGAAAGACATTATTAAGTACCTATGACAAATCACATGGGACCAACATGGGTGCAATATTTACTTGGCTTGCATATAGGGTCACAAGATTAACAAATATGAACAATCAAGTAAAACAAATTACCTAAATAGTTCAATGGCTATATACATATATGTGTATACAAATACAAACATATATATGTGTATACATACATACATATATATGTATACATATATATATAATTTCTGCTAATTGAACTCAATCAAAGAGGTAGTTGGATATGTCATATTTTAAAGATGATTGACAACTAAAATTCTACCTTACATGCTGCATTTCACATGACCATACATGTCTGTCAAAGAAACTGAATACTTTAGGGAGAAGAGCAAGTGGTGTAAAACTTTGAACACAAATCAAAATTGTGAATACAGCATCACCAATTATGATATGTATTTAGTCTGCATTCTCACTCAATTGAGTGATGACAGATTAAAATAGTGATTTGAAACTACCATTAACTTTCTGTTTATGGGGTGGCTGATATTTGACTTGATATTTCTTACTGCTCAATGCTCTTAAAAAAGTAATAAGAACTTTAAGGCTACAGAAGATAATATTAGCAAGAGGGAAATAGTTCAGTAAGAAAATGGCAAAGAATGTAATCAAATACCTTATTCTTAAAAAGACAGATCCCAAAGCTGTGAAGGATTTATTTTAATATCCATTTCTCATCTTGGGAGAAAATTGTTACTACAGTCCAGCAATGATATTGATCAAAATTCTCCAGGAGAGCGTGAGCAGTTTGTGCTTGGTCAAATAAATATGGAGCCCACGGTCAGTGGTCTAGGAATGATAATGACACATCACTGCCTGAGATTATGCAGACCTAGCAGTCTCAATTTAAGTTTAATTCACTACGTGTCATTTCCACTCAGAGATCTGACAGTGTCTCCCATCTCCTAGTCAAAAGACTCCTCTCAAAGAAGCAGTGTCTGGACTGTCAGAAGTGCAGCAGCATCTGGGCTCCAGTGAAAGTTATCTCATAAATTTACTGAGAAAAAAATATATTTAATAGTGATGAATTTATCAATCTTGGGCTATACCATAAGTCATGTATTTGTTAGATTAAAGTAAGGTGAACATTCCTCTGTCACTTCTCCATGATCCTGACATTGAGTACTCCAGAGGTCATTCCTCAGTACCAACATTATTTTGACATTACTTCTGGAGACAAGATATAATGAGTCAATGATGGAGGGCTTGTGGAAAGAAAGATATAGTAATACATTGTTAGTGGAGCTGTAAGTTGCCTTGACTTTTCTAGGAAATATTTTGGGATAATGGAATAAAAATTGCTAAGTTGTTCATATTCTTTGACCTAGAATCCTACAATTGGACATACTCCAAGGAGGTCAATGACAGAAAGGTGTTTAGATAGATAGATAGATAGATAGATAGATAGATAGATAGATAGATAGATAGATAGATAGATGGATGGATGGATGGATGGATGGATGGATAGATTTATACCTATATCTATATATATACCGACATATCTAAACATGCATATATGTACATATATGTATGCATACATATGTATACTTGTACGTATGTATGACTATATTGTGTATATGTATATGTGTGTGCATATAGGTGTGTATATGTGTGTATGTATGGATAAGTGTGTGCATGTATGTGTATTGTATATGTGCACACATACAATACACGTGTGTATGTGCATGAATATATATGTGTGGAAATGTATATATGCATATACACAAGTATGTACATGTTGCATGTGAATATGAACATATATTATGTGTATGTATGTATGAATATATACATGAGTATGTTTATGTATGTATGTGTATATGGCAACACTTCCTAGTAGTAAATGTCAATTGGTTAGGGAATGACTGAACAAATTTACAGGAGTGTGAGGATGGGACAGAGAAACAGAGAGCAAATCTTCTTCCCTTTACATCCACAATATCTCCTGCATCTGTCCTCTTGTCTCCATCCATACAGCCTTGACCTGGGCCTTGGTCTTCATCTCCTCTTCCCTGAGCTATTGAAACAGCCTTCTACTTCACCTCTCTGCTTCTAAACTCTCTTCTCTAGACTACAACCTCTGCTCGAGAAGCTGAGAGTGGCTTCCTTTTTGCCACCAAGATAAAAGATACTCAAAACATATGTGAGAATTGATTTTGCTTTACTTTCAATATCTGATACAAGGGCTTTATTTTTCTTTCTTTCAATTAATGGTGATGAGGAATTAGATTAGAAAAGTAGTTATAGGATTACAAAGAAGAAAAAAAGTAAAGAGATAGGGTCATCAAAGCATTTGGAATATTCATAGGAAATATTAGAATAAGTACCTCTAGGTAGCAATTTTTATTTTTAAAAAGCAGGATAGCTTTGGAGAGAACATATTAAATTGATTAAATGATTTTTCAAAAGAAAAGCCAGCTGTTCACAATGCTGATGCCTGGTTTCATCCGTGGTGCTTTTTTCCTGCTCCTCTTTGGATATGGAAATGCTCTAATTGATTGTCATTGCTTAAGTTCAGCATTTAAAAAAGAAAGAAACAGTAAAATTTATACTTCTCTTTTTCACATTTAAAGAAATTAACACTTTGGAACCAATCTGTCTTTCAAAGTTTGTGCACAATATACTGTCCTCTACACTCTATGATCCAGCCAAAATGATCAACTACTTGGCATTTTCCCTGTTTGATATGCCATGCCATGCTTCCTTATGTTTGTATAACATATGCTAAACTATTCCTTTATACCCTGACCTCTTAGCATCTTGAAGTCGCTTTCTAGTTAAATACATGTATGTATGTGTATATGTGTATACATATACTTATGTGTATGTATATTGTGCATATACATGAACATATATATGCATGTTGTATATAGATATGTCTATATACACATACATTCATACATGTAATTTGTATTTTGCTCATATGCTTTCATGTATGTGTGCGTGTGTGCATGTGTATGTATACTTGTTATATCCCATCAACAGAGCATGACTTCATTTAGGGAGGATGGGGGCTATTTTGTTTTTATCCTTTTATCCTGAATACCTAAACATACCTATTCCATAGTAGATGCTTAATAAATGATTGTTGAAATGAATGGCATGACATTTGGCTTGGGGAACTGCCCTTGTGTGAAAGTGAATGCAACTCAGACATCTCTCAAAAAATAGTATGGTATGCTGCTATCTCCAAGGGCAATCTTTCTAAAAGATCTTTACTGACCCCTATGGTCTTTGTAATTGATATGATTGCATCCTCCCTTCATTGACCTTAATATAAATAAAGATATCATATTACCTAAATGTAAAGAATATGTCCTCCCACCATTCTGAATCCTGTGCCTTGTTAGGAAGTAGTTAAAAGAGCCACTACAAAAGAATAGGAAAGGCATAGATATTCTGTGCTACTAGCCTCTATCCAGGGCCAGATGGAGAATGGGGAATGCCTTGCCTTCCCACCACCATAAGAGGAAGAATTAGAATTCTCAAGTCCATCTTTTCTTTTCCTTACCCCTCCTTTCCCAACATTGTCATTCATTTTTCAGTCATGTTCAACTCTTTGTGACCCCATTTGGAGTTTTCTTGGCAATGATGCCAGAGTGTTTTTCAGTGTCCTTCATGTTACAAAGGAGAAAATTGAGGCAAAGAGGGTTAAGTGACTTGTGAGGATCACACAGCTAATAAATGTCTAGGGTCAAAATTGAACTCAAGAAGATGAATCTTCCTGACTTTAGGCCCAACACATCATCCCATATCTCCCAGCTATCCCCAACATTACTCTGATATAAAATCACAAGATGAGAGATTGTTCATCATTTTATCTCTGCAAATGAGTTGAAGATAATACTATGATTATCCCCATTTTACAGATAAGGAAACTGAAGCTGGAAGAGGGTAAGTGACTCATCCAGGGTCATATAGCTAGTTAGTGTCTGAAGCAGGAATCTAATTCCAGTCTTTCCTGAGGCCAAGTTTAGCATTCCAACCACTGAACAAAATAACTGTCATGTGTAAGTACAAGAATTGCCACTACAACTTAGGCATGTATACATATGTTGACATATTTTTAATTATTTGCTATCATAGAATCATGACTCTCCAGAACATGAAGTATAAATTTTAAATGTCACAGAGTGAAGTTTGACCTGTTTTCTGTACCTAGAATACTCTTTAGACAAGTTTTTGTATCATGCGCCCCTCTGGCAGGCTGATAATGTCTATGAACTTCTTATTAGAGTCATGATTTTGAATGAATGAAATAAAATACCTAAAATTACAAAGGAAATCAATCATGCTGAAATATGGCAATCAAAGTATTTTTTTAAATTTACAGATCTAGAATTAAGAATGCTTGCTTTTAGAGTCTAGATACTGGCTCAACAAAATTAATCAATCAGAAATTTGAGTCACAATCTTTGACATCTTTATTCTCTTTTATTTTTGGTTCCTTCTAAGTGCATGGCCACTTATGTAGAGGAGTGAGTCCTTGGGCATTGGGAAATATTTTTAAAAATTCGGAAAGGTCCTTCTCTCTGTGGGATCAGGCCCAGTCAGAAATATTGTCATTCAGACTCCCATCTCCTCTTCCCTTTTCTCTTTCTTTCACCTACTCAACTAATTAGAATTTTCATACATGCTAAAGTCCCTAGATCTGGGAGTTATAACAGAAAACATCTTTATTCCACACTAATCAACAATCTAGAGTGCTTGTGAAGCAAATTTAACATCTTTAATACACAGCCATCTTTATGAAGCCATCTTTGGAGGTACTCTTTCTCTTTCCCCACTATTTGTTGATCTGAAGATGACTTGGAGGTTCAAAATATATTCAGCCTCCTAAGGAGTTGGCAGATTATAGAGAATCAAGTCATCAGAAAAATTTTACTTTGACATGGAATTTGACATGGTTCCCAAGCTCTCTTTTTCCTTTTTTATCACAGATTTGGATTTGCTGTAAATCACTCAATTTGTTGCCAAATATGAGAATTACAGAGCAGAACTTGATGAGTTCTCTTTTTTGTTTTTGGTAGAAGAAATCTTCCAAATTTAATTAATCTCATTTTGATTTTGATTGATCTTACCTGCTCCTTAGACTTTTCATATCTTTATTCCTCAGTTCTTTTATTTTTCCTTTCGGATTGAGTCATTCTATATGAGCTCAGTTTAGTTTATGCTTAATTTCTCAAAATTCCATCTCATTCTCTTTACAAGTTCAATTTTCATCAAATCAGTTCTACTCCTTGCTTTCCCTTATTCAGTTCAACCTTCATATTCTTTCCACAACTTTTTCCTATGCAAGAAAAAAAGAAGTCTGTTATAGTGGATAGCTCCTGATGGGGACTTAGAAAGGCCTAGATTTCAATAATATTGCAAATACTTACTAGATGTGTGATCCTGGGTAAGTTGTTTAATATTACTGGGCCTCAGTTTCTTTATCTATATGATGGGGGGAGGGGTTCAACACAATCATCTCTCTGGTTCTAAATTTAATATGCTAAAATGCTGTCAGTTGCATATAGACACTTCTCATAATCAAGACACATTAGAGTGAAGGTTCAAAAGTGGAGAAGAGATAAACACTGCATATTTTTTTTCTTAGTTTGCAATTTTTATTTTACACTTAAACACAAAATGTGAAAAGAATAAAATTATTGCCATGTACACAGCAGACCACAAGAAAGAATTCAGTATAAAATAATAAATTTTCCTTTCCAGAAAACCTATATAATGAATGTTATGTATTGCTTTCATAGTTGCCAAGCTTTTCTTTGCTACCTTGTTGGTTTTGTTTTGGTCTCTGCTGCATACTTTTTATTTTCTTTTTCCTTTTCCTTCCCTCACAAAGAAAACTACAATTAAGCATGGATATAGATAAATAGACACATAGATATAGATATCTGTAAACATGCACATATATACACATGTACACTCCTACACATATATGTAAGATCATAGCATGTTGTTTCCTCCTATTATCTGTTTCTCCAAAAGTGGATAGCATCTTCCTTCATAAGTCCAATTTTTCCATGCTTTTCTAAACCAGTCAGCTCATCATTTCCTACACCACAGTAGTATTACTTTTTGGAGTCAAACATAGTTCTCCTTTATAGGATCTTTAAGGTTAATTTGGATGCTTATTATAGTCAGAATGACTTGGTCACTCAAAATTGTTCTTGACACAACGCTGTGAATTGGTTGATAGGGGGCAGGAACAAGATGGCAGAGTAGAAAAATAGACTATTAAATGTATGAGACTAAATAGGTCTGAGAAATTAACCAATCAGAAAATAAAAGCCATATTTTATACATTGAATGAGTGTGATCAAGAGGAAGTTGTTATGGATCTCCTCAAAACCTCTACCTTTTTTAACCACATGGTCAATTCCTTGGCAAGATTATCTCTTTTATAAGAAAAGAAGTCAATCTGTGGATATATTCTTTTCCCTTTAATAATAGGCATTATCTTCTATGTAAACCCTTTCCCGATTCCCCCTTTTGATACTGGCTTCCTTCCCAAACTTCCTTCTTTTAACTATTCTGTATATATGTGTATTTATTCATTTTATATTTATACTGTACATGTTTTGCGAAAAAAAAAATTATTTGTTGGGCATAGAACCAAGATGGCAGCCTAGAAGCAGAGACTTGCTAGGGTGATCCCCCCAACCCAAGCCAAATACCTGTAAAAAATGACTTTAAACCAATTCTGGAGTTGCAAAACCACAGAATGACAGCGAAGCAAATCTCCAGCCTAAGACAGCCTGGAAGGTTAACAGGAAGCATCTATTGCACTGTGCTGGGAGCAGAGGTCAGTGTAAACTAGTACAGTACAGATGGAATCTGAGCCAGCCTGACAGGGTGAGGAGGGGGCGCTGAATCTCTGGCACCTGTGGCAGGTTCCAGACTTCACAACCCCAAAATATCAAGGACAAATTGGAAGGTCAATGGAAAATATCTGTCAGACCTATATGAGAGAATAGAGTAGTCCAACCCCAGGACAGCAGAGGGGATGGAGGAGCTTGCCACAGCATTAGCAGCAGCAGGGGCAATGGCAGTGTCTGTTTCTGGAGCTCTAGGCTCACAGATTATGCAGGGATCAAGCAGCTGACTATAACCCACCCCCTGTTCCCAGAAGCAGAGAACTACCTTGACAAAGACTCAAAGGTCAAGTAAATGCTTGAGGAAATAAGCAAAAACCAGAAAATGAATCAGACTATATAGAATCTTACTTTGGTGACAAGGGACACTAAAATATACAAACAGAAGAAGATAACAAAGTCAGAGCTCCTACATCCAAAATCTGCAAGAAAATTATGAATTGGTCTCAGGCCATGGAAGACTTCAGAAAGGATTTTGAATATAAAGTAAGAGAAGTAGAGCAAAAATTTGGAAGAAAAGTGAGAGTGATGTAAGAAAATCATGAAAAACAAATCAACTGCTTGCTAAAGGAGACACAAAAAATGCTGAAGAAAATAACACATTAAAAATAGACTAACCCAAATGGGAAAAGAAATCCAAAAAGCCAATGAAGAGAAGAAAGTCTTAAAAAAGCAGAACTGACCAGATGGAAAAGGAGGTTCAAAAGTTCACTGAAGAAAATAATTCCTTAAAAATTAGAATGGAGCAGATAAGAGTTAATGACTTTATGAAAAATCAAGAAATTGTAAAACAAAACCAAAGGAATGAAAAAATAACTAACAATGTGAAATATCTCATTGGAAAAACAACTGATCTAGAAAATGGATCTAGGAAAGACAATTTAAAAATTATTGGACTACCTGAAAGCCATGATTTTAAAAAAAGAGCCTATCATCTTTCAAGAAATTATCAAGGAAAACTGCCCTGATATTCTAGAATCAGAGGATAAAATTGATATTGAAAGAATCCACTGATCACCTCCTGAAAAAGATTCCAAAAGTAAAACTCCTAGGAATATCAGAACCAAATTCCAGAGCTCCCACAACAAGAAGAAAATATTGTAAGTAGCCAGAAAGAAACAATTCAAATGTGGGTACACAATCAGGATAATATAAGATCTAACAGTTTCAACATTAAGGGATGGGAGGACTTGGAATATGATATTCCAGAGGTCAAAGGAGAATCACTTACCCAGCAAAACTGAGTATAATACTTCAGGGGAAAAAATGGTCATTCAATGAAATAGGGGGCTTTCAAGCATTCTTGATGAAGAGACCAAAGATGAGTAGAATATTAGACTTTGAAATACAAGAATCAAGAGAAGCATGAAAAGGTAAGCAGGAAAGAGAAATCATAAGGGACTTACTAAAGTTGAACTGTTTACATTCCAAAATGGAAAGATAATATTTGTAACTCTTGAGACTGTTTTCAGTATTATGGTAGTTGGAGGGATTATATACATATAGACAGAGGGCATAGGATGAGTTGAATAGGAAGGGATGATATCTAAAAAAAATAAAATTAAGGGGTGAGAGAGGAATATATGGGGAGGAGAAAGGGAGAAATAGAATGGGGTAAATTATCTCTCCCAAAAAAAGAGGCAAGAAAAAGCTTTTTCAGTTGAGGGGAAGAATAGGGAGGTGAGAGGGAAAGAGCGAACCTTACTCTCATTGGATTTGGCTTAAGGAGGGAATAACATGCACATTCAATTCGTTGTGAAAATCTAACTTACATTACAGGAAAGTAGGGGGGAAGGGGATAAGTGGGGGGTGGGGGCTTGATAGAAGGGGAGGGCAAATGGGAGGGGGATAATTAGAAGTAAAGTCTTTTGAGGAGGTACAGACTCAAAAGGGAGAATAGAATAAATGGGGAGGCAGGATAAGATGGAGGGAAATATAGTTAGTCTTTCACAACATACCAGTTATGGAAGTGTTTTGCATGACTACACATGTACAACCTATACCAATTTGCTTGCCTTCTCAGGGGCATGGTTGGGGAGGGAGGAAAAGAGAGAATGTGGAACTCAAAGTTTTAAAAACAAATGTTAAAAATTGTTTTTACATTCAACTTGAAAATAAGATATACAGGCAATAAGGTATAGAAATCTATCTTGCCCTACAAGAAAATAGAGGGGAAGGAGATGAAAAAAAGGGAGGGGTGTGATCAAAAGGGAGGGAAGATTGGGGAAGTGGTAATCAGAATGCATGATGTCTTGCGGTGGATGGAGGGGAGAGATGGGAAGAAAATTTGGAACTCAAAATCTTGTAGAAGGGAATTTTGAAAAGTAAAAATAAATTATTTTAAAAAATAAAATTTAAAAAATATATTTGTTAACTTACTTATTAAAATATAAGCTCTTAGGGATTTTTTTAACTCTGTACTTACATACCCATTGCCTAGCACAATGCCTGGAACATAGTAGACACTTAATAAATACTTAATAATTGATTAAGATAATATTTAAATTAAATCCAGAGCTACACTCTTCAACATAATCTTTAAAAGGGAAACAGAGATGGAAGCAAATGGATCTAACCTGGAAATGAGAAAACATAAGGTGAGAGATAGTAGCAAAAGGAGGCACAAAATTATCAGTGAGAAGTTCCTAGAAAACTCTGAATTTTTGCATCAGATAGATAAATTACTGAAACAAACAGAACTTTCTGAATCAAGTGGAGTTAGACCTGAGTATCAAAAGAGGAACAGAGTCACAGTGTGGGAAACTTTAGATATTGCTATGGAGTTATATGGACCATGCAGATCCATATCAACTCTCCAGTGGTTAGTGTTTCTCCTCTACTGGGTACCCTCAACCCCAGGGTAGGGATATGTCTGAAAAATGGTGTTCTGGGGAGTTAGAAAGTTTTCTAGGATGTTTATGAAATTGGTTAGCCTTTTTCATTTTTTTTTAGTTTAATTGTCTACTCTATACTGATTGACACGTTGTTAATCTAAAGGTTAGCATTAAAACTGAGAGTATTTTTTCCTTATTTTTATTGAGTGGCAGGTAGGTGGTGCAGTAGGGTGTTTTACTTGATTACAGCAATAGAGTTCAAATTTCCATTCAGACTGTATGACCTTGGGTAAGTCATCTATTCTTTGCCAGCTTTAATTTTCCTATATGTAAAATGTAGATAATAATAGCATCCATCTCACAGGATTGTTGTGAAAATCAAATTAGGTAATGCATGTAAAAATCATTTAGCAAATCTTAAAACACTATATAAATGCTAGCTAGTATTATTATTTTAAAGTGAGACACGAGGCAAATTCTGATGTTCTTAGGAGGACCCTGGGTTTCCATATAAAGCCAGTGTTTCCATCATGGACCACAGGTTGCATATATTTTGATGATGAAACTGGAATCTCATTGCAGTGGTTTCAAGGATTCTAAATATAAATCTGGAGGATTTGGGGCTATGGTTTTATTTCTCAATTTCTAGTATGCTGAATTGCTATATTCATAGCTATGTGAAAACAAGTACCTTATTGAAAATCCTTTAGGGTGTTTGGTGGAGGATATGTTCTTCCCTAACTCTTGAGGACTTGGAATATTCTCTGCTGAGTCTAAAGGTGAAAAGAAGAACATAGTTTGGAGATTTGCTGCATATAAAAATGTTTGCTTCATTTGGACAATTTATTGGAACTTGTCAACAGCTGTCTTCTTTCTTTATAGCCTTCCTAACCTGTTGGTTTAAGAGTTAATGACCATTCAGCTTAAAAAAAAAGAATATAGAAAAGTTTAGCCTTGATAAATCTCACCATCATAACTCAAACAAAAACTTAATGACATCAGAATTTTAAAAGCTACTCTCCCTATGATAGATGGTAAGAATGGCTTTGACTTGCTTTCCTAGAGTGTCTTTAAATGTTCCCCATAACTTTCAGGAATATTTCTAATCCTCTTACAGGTCTTGGTCTTAAACAAATTTATTCTTATGAGTGGGCATTGGAACTTCCAGTTAAGATGGCAAAGCAAAAGGTCCGAAAGGAATCCAGCTATCTCCACAAACATTTAAGTAAAAATATAAAAGGGCACCATAGGAAATGGTGGTCAAAAAGACCAAAGGCAATCTAGTTGAGTATTGCTCTAGAAGATGGTCAAAATGCTGAGAGATCACAGAGCATCAACTTACCATGGAGTATGGAAGTTAGTGCTAACTCAAGTAAATAGTATCTGAAATCAGCAGAATCTTGACCCTGGGCTGCCAGAGAACCGACTGAGAGAGCCACCATCAAGAGATTACTGTCCAAAGAGACAGAGCTAGGTGGCATGTATATATCTCAGGATTCTCCAAGAGGCCTGAAGCCAAGACTCCTGTCAGAATTATGCTTCATAATAGGCTTCAAGTGCCTCTTAGGCAGATTATGTGTTATCAAAGTGATAAAGAAAGGAAGGATGAGTAACCAAGAGGTTTGAAATTAGGATAGTTAAAGATAGCTATTAGGGGAAGAGTGGAATGTGGAGCTATCTTTATTTGGGAACTGCAGCAACACCCAAAAGACAGATGACAGAAGTAACCAAGGCAACATACCTTAAATAAAGTAGGGTCGGAGATGACCCTGGTTCTGGCAGAAGGTTCCAATATCAAAACCAAAGTTGGAGACATAAGTAACCAGAAGAAAGCTGAATACGATGCATAAAAACTATGAGTTAAGTCAGAAGTCTAAGAGGTAAATGCAAAAGAAAATAGATAACTTTACATCAAGTACTACATAGAGTAAACCCAAATTCAGGTCTAATCTCTGACACGTATTAGTTCTATGACCCTAGACAAGTCACATAACCTCTAAATTCTTTAGGTAAATCTCTAAGAATATGGATTATAGAAGAAAGTCCCCTATCTGCATTGGTAGAGGGAATTTCTGCAATAGGAATTTCCATTACAGATAAAATCATACATCATATAAACGCTATAGACATATATTTGTGCTATATAGATGAATAATTATGTTTATGTATCTGTGAGATAAAAGCTTATTTCAAATGGATTTTGGAGTTATTGTTTGTACTATGAGATAAAGAAAGGAGATGTAGAGAGCAGATATAATCAGAAAGGAGAAATTTGTGGGGGATTTCAAAAGGCATATGAAAGGTTTTTTTTGTTTCAAATCTTTCAGCTGTGTTGTATATGCATATAAATTGAGTTTCTTACATAAATTAATTGAAATTTTGAAGGGTTTCTACAACTCTTTTTTGTCAAATGACAAAAACTTCACAATTTCCTTAAAATATTCCCATGGAGACTTCTGGGGGTAGATTGAAGATGGTGCAATAGAGGAAGCAGTTGAACTCATTCATTCAATATTCCCCTCCAAACAACTTTAAAATAATGCCTCAAATTGAATTCTGGAATGGCAGAATCAACAAAAGGTTGGGGTGAGAAATTTTCCCAGCCCTCCAAAATGAAGAAGTTCAAAAAGAGAAGTCTATGATACTGGGGTGGGGATGGACCAGAACCCATATAGTAGCAAATCTAGTGTTGGATCTTGGAAGTGGCAACAGCAGCTTCGAGAGCTTTCAAACCAAGCTCAGTAAGAGGACTGGGCAAACAATCAGAAAGAGACTACAGAGGACACCTATGCTAACACTGGGCATAAGACAGTGTGTTATTTGGCAAATCTATTAAATATCCCTAATTCCAAGTCAATATTCCAGGGAAGGAGTTTGCTATCCTAAGAGATCAGGAGATCTGAGGAACAGTATTACTTTCAGTCACAACGGGGCAAGGGTCTTGAGGAATAGTATCCCAAGAATCACAAGATTCCAGTCCCAAGAGCACAGCAAATACACCTCTCCCTGGACTATAACACTTTGGAATCACAAAAAAAAATACTTCCAAACCCTCAGAAGTGGGTCTGAAAAAGCAGTGTTTAAAATCCTGCAGCTTGGGACACCTAAACATTAACATAAAGTTACACAGCAAGAAATAGGCTAGAAAAATGGACAAACAACAAAAAAAAGGAATCTGACCATTAAAAAGTTACTATCATGACAGGGAAAATCAAGACACAAACTCAGAAGAAGAAAATAAACTCAAAATAGTTACAAAGTTTCAGAGGAAAAAAAATGTGAACTGAACACATATCGCAACAAGAATCCCTAGAAGAGCTAAAAATTGATTTTATAAATCAAAGCAAAGGAAGGAAATTATAAGACGACAATGAATAGTGTGGTTTAAAAAAAGAGGCACAAAAATATTGAAGAAAAGAATACCTCAAATATAGAATTGCCCAAATGGAAAAGGGATATAAAAGCTCACTTAAGAAGATAATTCCTCAAAAATGGAAATTGGGTAAGTGGAAGCTAATGACTCCATGAGACACCAAAGAAATAATAAAATGAAGTCAAAAGAATAAAGACGAGAAAAATGGGAAATATCTCATATGAAAAACAACTGACATGTTTAAAACAGGAGAGATGCTTTAAGAATTATTGGACTGCCTGAAAGCCATGATAAAAGGACAAGCCTAGACATCATATTTCAAGTAACTGTCAAGGAAAATTGTCTCAGTATATTAGACCCAAAGGATAAATTAAAAATTAAAAGAATCCACCAATCACCTAAAATAGATTCCAAAATGAAAACTCACAGGAATATTACAGTCAATTTCCTGAGCTCTCAAGTCAAAGAGAAAACACTTTAAGCAGCCAAAAAGAAACCATTCAAATACCATGAAGCCATAGTCAGGATCACACAAAATTTAGCACCTATTGCCTTAAAAGAGCAGAGAACTTGGAATATAATAGTCTGGAGTGAAAAAGAGTTGGGATTACAATAAAGAATCACCTACTCTGAAAAAGTGAGTATAATTTTTTTGGGGGGGAAATTGAATATTTTAAAGGAATGGAGGACTTTTAAGCTTTCCTGGTTTACACCCTATGGCTGACAAAATTAGCTAGTGCCAGCTCTGTGCTATTCTCTGTTAATGCAAACCAGTAGAGTGAAAAAGATTGAACAGCATTTTCTCTGTTCCCAGCACAGATTCACATTCAACTTTCCCAAGGGAAAAAAAAAGCTGGGAAAATTTTATTAATCTTTTTTTCAAGTTAATTTAAAAGTGCAGCAGAAGCAAAAAAAAAAAAATGCATAAAAAAAAAGCTTCCTGAACTTTAAAGAAACAGCAGGAACAACCCACAGCAGTGGAGGTGGGAAAGATTTAATTGAGCTCGTTTTCTGTGGTTCTTGGTTGTTCACTTGTCTCTCAGTGATGGCATCTGCATATTTCTTCAAAGGAACCAAGAGGTTTGATTCAGGATGTGAGGATCTCCACACCATCCCAATTTTTGAGTGGGACAAACTTTTAGATAATGAGCTTTGTTTAATCATGAATAATTCATTGAGTCATGAATCATCATCAAAAACTGACAAACAGGAAGCTTATGTACTTAGTGAGAGTAGCATATTTTTCTCCAAGACATATTTCATTCTGAAGGACATGTGGTACCACCTTCTTACATCAAGCACTTGTTTCCCTGTTCAAGTTTGCGAGGGAGTACAGTGGGTTTCACTCAATTCAAAGTTTCTTTTATTCTCATTAGAATTCCATGAAGTTTTCTCACCAGGAGTACACACAAGAATTTCCAGGAAGTAGAATTTCTTAATGAAAATTTCCCAAATGTAGCAGTATATTGTATGGGGTGTATGAATTCTGATTTCTGGTACTTGTACACTGTGAATTCTTTAGAGAGTCAACTTATTAATCAGCCATATCAGACACTGAAAATTCTGATGAATGAACTTGACTCAAAAGTTATGGACCAGTTCTACATGAAAGATAGTGTTACTGCAAATGATGTCACTCATGTGAGCAGGATTCATAACCTGATACCAGTGTTTGTAATTGATGCTACAATGTTCAATCCTTGTGGAATGAAATTGGATGGAACTTATTGGACTATTCACGTCATTCTAGACCCAGATTTTTCTTATGTTAACTCTGAAAATAACATAGGCCAGACTGATCAGAAAAGTAGTGGAAATTTCCAAGTGGAAAGTTTGTGACCACCCTCTTTGTAAATCAGAGGTCTAAATGTCACGCAGTGTTTTCTTCAGCCCAAAAGACTGAAGGGTTTAAACATCTTGGTCGCTAGATTGCTCCATTGAATGAATGCAATTTCATTTTTTACCAGTTTTGTTAAGAATCAGCAGCAACAGCAGAGTTGATTAAGAAAAATGAAGAAAAAAGACAAAAAGAGAACACAAATAGAAGGTGGTAGAAGCTTTCTAAATAATGATACAGGGTATCATGCTTTCCATACACACCATAGTTGTGGAAAGCCCTAGATATAATCATAGTATAATCATTTTGAATTGTATGCATTATTATATCAAGGAGTTAGTATCTTGCATGGCTGCTCTCTTCTGTGTTTAGGTAGTCTATGGCACTCTTACTGTGAACTTGAAGTACATATAGAGAAAAACTTTAATATATGAGATTTTACAACACTTATGAAAACAATTCAATCAGGATTATGCATCTTGTCATTTTTCTCCAAATAACAACAAAATTTTCCCATAGACAAGGCCTTTGTCCTCTTTAGGTGGTGGCCTCAGCCTAAATCATCTGGGACTGACTGTTCTGTTAAATTGCTGCCAAATATTTTTATGGGCAGTTTCTTCTGATTTCTAGATCACATTTTTCTCTATTAATTCTAATGAAACTAATTCCTACTTAAACACAAACACTATGCACTTGAGGAGTTAGAAATTTTGCCTTCTTAAGAAAATTAATGATTACTACAGCTGATGATTTTGCTTATTTTATGAACTTTAAGTATTTTAACATTACTTTTGTTCCCTGCATCTTTATTTTTTTGAGTTCAGTGATTTCCCCTTCCCCCTTTATAAAATGAGTTTAACTCTGAGTTTTACACTAGTCTTTCACTTTTGTGGGGACCTTGGGTAACATCTTAATTCTGGGTTTGGTGGTCTCATTCATGTATTATTGGCAAGGGCATGTGGGTGGCATACGAAGACTTTCTCCAATATGTGTTGCTTAAGTTTAGAGAGCCCTGGCAGAGTTATGAAGGCTCTAACTCTATCATTTCGATATTCCACAGTTAATAGAGCACCAAATGTATAAACATAGACCTTCAAACAACTTATTTTTTTACATCAACAAATTTCATAGGGAGATTTACAGGACTAGAAAAGGCAGTCAGCTTGAATCATTCACCATAACTTTTTCTCTTAGCAGATATTTTAAGATAAATTGTGAGTAAACAATACACCGTTAACCTAATTTTGTTGTTCCAAACAGAATCTATATCCTTTTTTATCTTGTGAGTGAAAGTACCGTGATATTGTGGTACATAAGAACATTATCCTGTGTGTGATAAGGTTGTGACTTCATCTATTGCTCCCCTTAATTAATGTGGTAATCCCCCTAACCATAAGTTGATGGCATCAAGTGAATGACTGCAGAAAGTGAGAACTGCCTAGGTTATGTGGAGAAGCAGGTTATGTTGAAAAATGGTCATTTGATAGATGATGAGTATATTCAGACATTTTCAGAGCTGACATTTTCAGCAAACAACTGTGGGATTTTAGCAGCTGTTAGATCAGCAAAATTAACTTAAATTTGATATCTCCCTCTTATCCTTGCAATTTTGTTTTGACTCTTTCTGGTTTGAAGCAGTGATGTTTTGTTCCTTCCATATTTATAAATGAAACACTTTTTTTTATTTTAGTGTTTCTAAATTTTAAAAAATCTGCTTGGTTAGCAATCAAGTGGTTGGCACACTATTTTGACTTTTATTTTAAGCATGTTTTTAACTAAGGACTTCATTGAAGAAGGATTCTACCAACTCTGTCAATTTGATTCTGTAATCTGTAAGTAATAATTGCACCTGATAATTTTTTGCGCTTAATATTTTGAAGGACCAATAATTCAATTACATTTTGTTCTTGAACAGTGTCCGAAGAGATTTGATGATGACATTTGTTGCCTGGAGATCTGATTTAAAAAAATATATACTGAATATCCCTCTCTAAGTACTTGAAAATGCACAAATTTATATACAAATGAAAACATCAGCCTCTGATGGAGAAATGAAAGCAGTTGAATGAATATTATTAATCTAGTATGATCAGAAGAGAGGAAGTCTTGATGTCAAAATTTCTCTCTTCATGATGCTGGACTTAAATTAGTTAAAATGTATTTTTAAAAATCTGTATCACAAAACTCAGTACTTCAGTAATAGTTTGCTTATTTTTTTTAAAGCTTTCCTGATGAAAAGACCAGTGCTGAGTACAAGACTGAATACAAGTCTCAAGAGAAGCAAAAAAATGATAAACATGAAATAGAAATCATAAGGCACTCAACAAGGTTGAATTGTTTATCTTTCTACATGAGAAAATAATACATGTAATTTCTAAGTATTTTATCACTCTTCAAACAGTTAGAAGGACTCTACAAAGAGAGAGGGAATGAGAGTTAGTCAATTATCTTAGGATGATCTCCAAAAAAATGGGTAGATAAGAAAGAGGGATTTACTGGGAGAAGGGCAGACAGAGAGGAAGAATAAGGAAAATTGTCTCATGTCAAAAACTAGATGACTATGGTCATTTACTACTGAGTCTTGTGTACCTAATCTATTCCACTGATCCTCCACCCTGTTTTAGCCAGTACTGGATTGTTTTGATGATTATCACTTTATAATACAGTTTGAGATCTGCATTTCACATTTTCTTCATGAATTCCCTTGATATTTTTGACCTTTTGTTCTTCCAGATGAATTTTATTAATTTTTTGTAGCTCTATAAAATAATTTTGGGTAGTTTGGTATGGCAGTGAGTAAGCGCATTAATTTAGGCAGAAATGTCATTTTTATTATATTCACTCAGCCTACCCATGAGCAATTAATATTTTCCAATTTTTTAGATTGGACTTTATTTGTGTGAAGAGTAACTTCGTAATTTTGTTCATAGTTCCTGGTTTGTCTTAACAAGTAAACTCCCAACTATTTTATATTGTCTACAGTTATTTTAAATTGAATTTGTCTTTCTATTTCTTGTAAATGAACTTTGTTAGCAATATACAGAAATGCTGATTTATTTTATATCCTACAATGTTGCTAAAGTTTTTAATTATTTCAAGTAGTTTTTAAAGTTGATTCTCATGGTATGTCATATTATCTGTAAAGAGTGATAGTTTGTTTCTACATTGCCTATTCTAATTCCTTTCACTTCTTTTTCTTCTCTTATTTCTGAACCAGTATTAGGTCATGTGAACTGATTTCCACTGGTCTGATTGATTTTGTCTGATCTTATTCAGTTTCATCTGGTTTTGGCCAGTTTAATCTCCTTTTGCTCTTTTAAACTGATTTGTTTGATTTAAACAGGTCTGCACTGGTTTAAACTGGTTTGAACTGGGATTTTGTCAGTTTCAATTGATACTAGCTAGTCTGAACTGGTTTTAGCTGCTCTGGACTGGTTTTAATTGGTTTAGACCAGTTAAAAATTATCTGAACCAGTTTTAAGCTGGTCTGAACTGGTTTGAGCTAGTTTAAACTGCTCTGGACCAGTTTTAACTGGTTTTAGCCCATCTGACCCAGTTTAATAGGTTATGGTCAATCTGAACTGGTTTAGACTGTTTTTATAAGGCTCAGATCAATTACAACTGATTAAAACATGTTCGAACCAGCTAAAAGCAATTCAGACCAGTTTAAACCAATTCTAAGAGGCTAAAACCACCCTAATGTCAACCATTTCAGACCAGTTTAAACTGTTTTAAACCAGAACAAAATAGCCTCATCTGAACCAGTTTAGACTGGACTGTTTGCCTAAGAAAATCAGAATTTAGATGACTGATAACAGCAGCAATAACAGTTCATACTTCTGTAGGGTTTTAAAGCTTTTCCTCACCACAACCCTGGGAAAACCCTTTGAGGTAGCAGTACATTCTTCTTCTGCTATTCAACCATTGAGAAATTTGATGAGACTCAGATCTCCCAAAACCCATCCCAGGTGATACTACTCTTTTCTTGGCCCTTCACAGGACATTCCTGGTCTTTCACTTAGAGTAACAATTAGACAACAGGAGGCAAAATCATATAGACACTGACTGTAAACTAACAAAAGCAAGTCAGGACTGAGGTGATGGATTTATAAGTAAAGTCTACCAAAATTAATGGAAGAAAAACTAATCCCAAGGCTAAATAGATTACTTGAAAAATTAAATTAAAAATATTCTTAGCAAATTACTTCTCTGATATAAATGTAGTTTTGATACCTAAACCAAGGAAATCAAAACAAAGAAAGAAAACTTTAGGCTATTTTCCTTAATGAATTTTGATGCATTTTTTTAAAAAACAGAATACTAACAAAGAAATTACAGCAATATGTCACAAACACTACACACTACAACCAGGTAGTATTTTTGACTGATTTGACATTAGGAAACTGTAAGCATAATTGACCATGTTACTAGTAAAAGCACAAAAATCATATAGCTGTATTAGTAGATGCAGAAAGTTTTTGAAAAAATGCAACATCTAACCTTGTTTTTTTAAATTAGAAAACCTATAAGAAAACTGGAACAATAGAAGGGGATAAGTTATGAAGGGCAATGACTATCGGAGAAATTTATTCATGACCCTAGAGGTGACAGTGGGCCACTGGAGTTTAATGAGCAAGAGTTTTTTGTTTTATTTTTTTCAGAAAAGCTCCATTTTTTCCTGTGTATTCATATGTTATCTACCATAAATGCCCTTGAAAGAGAAAGATATGCACAGAGTTAAAACAGATCACTGGAAGAGAATCTATTATGTTTCAGCTGAAGTAAAAAATAAAATGTAAGGGAAGCAATCACGATCTTGGATAAAGCAAAGGCAAATGTAGACAATGAAAAAGGATAAACAGGAAAACTGTATCTTGCTAAAAAGTCACCATAGAAAATGAAGTAATGCAACATTAAATATATTGACTACATTACATGCAAATCCTTAAAGTAAAACTTAAATGAATTACAGGAGGAAATAGTAGAATATACTTGTAGAGAACCTCAATTTTCTATTAGAGCTAGATAGTTCTACCCATAAAATAAAGAAAGAAGTTAAAGAGATGAATGGAAGTATAGAAAATTTATATATGATAGACCTCTGGAGAAAGTTCAATGAGAGCAGAAAAGATTGTAGCTTTCCCTCAGCTGTACATGGAACCTTCACACAAAAACAATCATTTTGTATTAAAGCATAAAAATCCCTTGAAAATGCAGAAAAGCAAAAAATAGTACAATAAAGGGCCATCAAACCATAGAATAAAAGTTAATTGGAAACTAAAAAAAACTAATCTTAATGAATGAATGGGTAAAAGAAACAATATAGAAACAATAATTTCATCAATGATAACGAAAACAGTGAGACAGTTATCAAAATTTGTGGCATGCAGTCAAAGCTGTACTTATAGGGAAATTTGTATCTCTAAATGCATACATTAATAAAAAAGAGAAATAGATAAATAAATTGAGCATGCAACAAAAAAACTAAAAAAGAACAAGTTTAAATTTCTCATTAAACAGCAAAATGGAAATCTTGAAAATCAAAGGATAAATTAGTAAAATTGAAAAAAATGGACTAATTGTATGAAAAAAAGATAAACTATTGGTTCATTTGGTTTTAAAAGGAAAGAAAAACAAATTACATGTATCAAAAATGTAAAGGATAGATGCACTATCAATGAAGATGGATTTTAAGCAATTTGGAGAGGCTATTTTGCCCAGTTATCAAATGGATTAATATTTATAAAAATACAAATTGCCCAGGTTAATAGAAGAAGAAATGGAAGACCCTATTTTGGAAAAAAAAAAATTGAAATTGAAAAGGCCATAAATGAACTTCATAAGAAAAAAAAGTCACCATGACTATGTGAATTTGCAAGTGAATTCTGCTAAACGTTTAAGGAATAATTAATCCCAATACTATATAAATTATTTTGGAAAAGTAGGTGAAGTAGGAGTCTTACCAAATTCCTTTTATGACACAAATATGGTTTTGATATCTAAACCAGGAGTATAAAACGTGAAAAAAGAAGACTTTAGGCCAATTTTTCTAATGAATATCAAGGCAAAAAACCTTAATAAAATATTTGCAAGAGTATTATAGCATTATATTACAAAGATCATACACTATGACCAGTAAGATTTATACCAGGAATGGCGAGGTGAGGAAAACTATAAGCATAACTGACCATATCAGTAACAAAAACAACAAAAATCATATGATTATACCAATAGATGCAGAAAAAAAACTTTTGACAAAATACAACATTCATTCTTATTAAAAACACTAGAAAGCATAGGAATAAATGGACCATTTCTTAAAATGTTTAAACCAAGCAAAAACTTTATCTTTAATGGGGAAAAACTAGAAGCTTTTTCAATAAGACCAGAAGTGAAGCAAGAGTGTCCATATCACCATTATTTTTCAATTGTGTTAGAAATGCTAGCAAAAGTAATAAGACAAGATAAAGAAGTCAAAGTCATTAAAAATAGGGAATGGGGGAACAAAACTGTCATTTTTCATGGACAATATGATGACATACTTAGAGGACCCTATAGAATCAACTAAAAAACTAGATGAAATAATAAATTTCAGCAACTTTTCAGGATATAAAATAAACCCACATAAATCATCAGCATTTCTATATATTATCATCAGAATGGACCAAACACAAGTCAATTACTCTATGAGGCAACTTGATATATTATAACAGAGTCAAAAGACCAATGAAATAGAAGATAATGTACGTGAGGCATCTCAAAGCAGAAACAACTGACCTGGAAAGCGGATCAAAGAATAGTAAAATAATCACTACTGGATTACCTAAATCCATAACCACTAAAAGATAATGGACATCCTATTACAAGATATATTAAAAGAAAACTTCCCAAGATCTCAGAACCAGAAGATAAAATGGAAATAGGAAGAATCCATTAGTCACCTCCTGAAAGTAATCCCAAACTGAAAACTCCTTGAAATATCATAACTCAGCCGGGGAGGAGCCAAGATGGCAGAGTAGAAAGACTCACGTATGCTAGCTCCGAACCCACAGTACATAAATTTCCTGTAAAAAGAACTCCCCACAAATTCTGGAGCACTGCAAGCCATGCAGAAACACAGTGGAAGAGATTTCCATTCCAGAGAACCCTAGAAAGCCGTCCCCAAAGGTCCCTCATGCTCCAGACGCAGAGCCCACCCCTGCACTGCCCTGGACACACGGCCCCAGAGGAGCAGATCTGAGCAGGCTTCAGGGACGGAATCTCCTGTGGCTGGCAAGGTCCCTCCGCCCACAGGTGCTCCAGGTCAGTGAGAGAGACTTCTGGGCTGGCCCAGAGGGGAGTGGGGTATCTCTGTGACTTGGACCCCCTCAGGAGGCAGTGGCAGAGGCAGTGGTGGTGGCCCGGAACTCCCGGAACAGCAGGCAGGAGCTCAGGGCCATTACCAAAGGTCTCTGCATAAACCCCTGAGGGAACTGAGCCTGGGAGGTGGCCCTGCCCCCACCTGAGCACCAGAACTTAAGCTCACATTGAATAGCAGTCGTTCCCACCAGGGAAACCCCTGAGGCTAGGGAGCAGCATCTGAACCTCAGACCCCAAGCACTGGCTGGGCGGATCTAGGCAGGGGTGCAGAGGAATCTCAGAAGTCAAGTAACTGGCTGGGAAAATGCCCAGAAAAGGGAAGAAAAATAAGACCATAGAAAGCTACTTTCTTGGGGGACAGATGTTCCCACCTTTCATTTCTGATGGGGAGGAACAATTCTTACCATCAGAGAAAGATGTGGAGGTCGGGGCCTCTGTATCCCAGACATTCTAGGTGGATGTCCGGTGGGCTCAGGCCATGGAAGAGCTCAAAAAGGATTTTGCAAATCAAGTTAGACAGGTGGAGGAAAAACTGGGAAGAGAAATGAGAGAGATGCAAGAAAAGCATGAAAAGCGGGTCAACACCTTGCTAAAGGAGACCCAAAAAAATGCTGAAGAAAATAACACCTTGAAAAATAGGCTCACTCAATTGGCAAAAGAGGTTCAAAAAGCCAATGAGGAGAAATATTATAACCGAATCCAGAATTTCCAGGTCAAAGAAAAAAATACTCCAAGCTGTCAGAAAGAAAGAATCCAAATACTGAAGATCCACAGTTAGGCTCATACATGATTTATAGCCATTACTATAAAGGAGCAGAAAATTTTAAATATCCATATCGCAAAAAGTACAAACTTATTGTGAAGAATAGCTTTCCCAGTAAAACTTATTATAACACTATGGGGGGTTGGAGGAGGAATGAGGCTTTAATGAAACAGAGAGCTCCAAAGCATTCCTCATGAAAGACCAGGGATAGTCACAGGTAATTATGTGATATAATTTGAGAGGCACCAAAAAGACTTTGTCCTTCCCCCATATGTGATTAAATTCTAATACCAAAACAAACAAAAACAAAAACCTGCTAATTAAGATTAACAGTCTCTTTCCTATTTTTAAGTACTAATAAGCCCCCTAAACAATTAGGTGAGGGCTTGGACCCTGCCTTGGAAACTTATGCTTGTGCTTAAAATATGTTGATGTCATGCAATTTTCTTAACTTCTCTAGTTTCACCATCTGTAAAATGGGAATAATAAAGCATCTACCTGTTAGGGTTACTGTGAGAATAAACTGAAATAATATATGCAGGGTGCAAACTTTAAAGCCCTATGTAAGTGTTAGCTATCAAATCAGTTCATCACTCAAAACAGTATGAATTCAATTTAATTAGCTCAATTTCTTGGGATTCTAAATGAAGGAATGAGGATTATGATGAAGTTCAAAGAGGCAAAAGGAGTAATCTTGTCAAAGTTTATAGTGAGCATAGAACTAAAGATCTGGTGCCTTTTGGCAGCATGAGGGCAATTGGTATCCTTAAGGGATGGAGAAAAGGAGCAATTGAATGAAGACACAAAAAAGGAAATGGAAAATCATGGAACATAAATTAAATGTCCCTATGGAGGAAATGATAAAATCTGGTAAATACATTTAGTATTTCAAGGAATGGAATTGTTTCAAAATTACAGACATTTCCAAATGGAGATGGAATATTGCAATGTAACTATGTATCATGCCACAGGCCACAAGATTAAAAAAAATGAATTAAGGAGATCGAGATAAGCTTGTGTCATTGACCTGGGAACTCATCTAACGGTAGCTCCTCTGAAACTCTGTGGGTCATAATCCATGGCAGGACTGAAAAAATAGAATATTACTTAATTCCAATTGTCTTGTCTTCCCCCCTCCAAAAATAAAAAAAAGTTTGTCAAACTCTTGTGAAGCCAATGCCATAGCATGTTAAACAAGTGACTGAGGCAAAAGGGAGGCATATTAAATGTTACATTTTAGATTATTCATCTAAATCTATAATTAATATGAATCTATAATTTAGATTTAACATTAGAAATGTTAAATGTTAGATTTAAAAAGTTGTAAGGTTTATTATATATTAATACATTCAATTATTTTATTTTGTCCCAATTAATATGTATATCACTGTAGTTGCATCACATTACAAGTAAGATTCAATTAGAGGTCAGGAAGCCTATTATGTATGATCTGTGTCATATGTAAATTAGTGTGTGAATTTTGTGAGAAATCAACAATAAATACAAGAATTTTAAATGCTTTTAAGAAGATTGTGTACTCTATGAAGGCCAAGCAGTTTTAGAGAGAGAAAAATGACTGCTTGGAAAAGTGGGTCAGATGTACTGGCACACCTCTCCTTCCCTCCACTTCCAGCTGTCTTTGCTCAGTATATCAGGTCAGCATAGCTGTATGTCATCTCCTCCTGGATTGGAGGAATAGTTGTGAATATGGCTATTTTTGACAATCGAATGTACTGGGACAGCCCCTCCACTGAGCAGCTTATCAGAAATTCAGCCTCTCTATTTAACCTACAATTTCAGTCATTTAAGAAGCTACCCATTAGGAATCACAGCCACTGGGGTTGATTTCTCTGGAAAGCTGCTTTTAGGCCCGTTCCCCTGGACACAGTAACAGGCAGATCTTTTTTTTTTTTTTTTTAATTTTCTTTCCACTCAAAAGCAGCCTCTGATTACCAATTGCTAAAGTCTTAGACTATATTAGTGATGGCCATCATGCTGTAGAATCTGATTGACCTTGCTAATTATTTAATGTCACGAGTTTCTAGTTACAAATTCCCAGGGTGAATATTGATCTCCTTCTGCAAAAAAGAGAAAACTCAGTCTGAATTTTACAGGGGAAGTAAAAGTGCTTATCATCTGATAGCATTACCTCCCTTTTCTCCTCCTGTCTAAAACACCACTAAATACCTTCCGAAGGATCCTTCTTTCCATAGCTCTAATTTTTAAGAAACTAAATATTTTATCAATTAACATACATTTATTTGTCTCCCTCCCTCTTCTTCCCCCCACATTAGAAAGAAAAAGAAAACAAACTCTTCTAACAACCATGTATAAGCAAAATAAATTTCCACATCGTTTATGTCCAAAAACGTGTCTCATTTTGTACCTTGAGTCAGTCATTTTTCTCTCAGTTGATAGTTTCATCGTCGGTCCTCTGGAATTGTTTTTCTTAACTTTATACCATGTTTGCAAATTAACTTGAATTTCCAATAGTAACCAGTTGCTTGGTCGTCTCACCTGTACTGTCAGGGATGGATATATCATTAATGTTAATGATCCCCTAACTATCTCACTAAGCTCTCACTCCAAATTCTGGGCACTGCTATTTTCCTAATGAGGGAGAAATAAGAAGTCCTTTGGTCAAAGCCATAAATGACTGCTTTGGCACTAAGACAGATATCACGAAACAGCCTGAGAAAATACACACATACACACACACACACACACACACACACACACACACACCCTTTAAAATCAACCTTCCAGGATAAATACAGCTATTTGCTGACAGAGAGGGGAAAGGGTAGTGAGACCTTGGAAGAGACTACACATCTCTAGTTAAACTTTCTTTGTAGAGGGAAACACTATGGTATAATACTCTATTGAGGGGAGACAGACACAGGGAGGCCTTAGGAAACTGCTAGGATTTCCCAATAGATATTAATGGAAGGGAAAGAAGGACAGATAGGCCAGGCAGACTAAAAGGAGCTTGAAGGCCTCAGGATCCCATGGCCAATGCACTAGCTTTCACTTTTGCAGATGACTTTTGGACAAGCTTCTAATATGAATATTTTTTGATTCCTCGGTTCAGAAGTTTCAAGAATTGCCAGGTAGGTAGCCTCAGCACTTACCAAGAAGGAACTCGGGTCCACCAATATGTAACAGATGTGGAATTAGGAGAGCCTGTCCTAATCAAGTGCAGTTATATCAGATGACTCTAGCCAGTATTAGTGGGACAGAAGCCAGTTATCTAAGCTGGCTTCTTTTCTTCTGGATCCCTTATCTTATACCTATCCTTCAACAATGAAATTCTTGACTTCATTATAATAGCTAACATTTATCTAGCATTTTGGGCTTTACAAATCATCTTACATTATTTCTCATAGCTACAGAATCACTACTCTTTGATGTATCTTATTTGTTCATCAATGAAACTTACAGTTATTAATAGTCCCTTTACAGATGTGGAAACAGACCCAGAGGAACTAAGTCATGATCAAACAGGTAGTAATGCTGCAAGTAGTATTCAAACCCAAGTCTCTTCAATTCCCTTTCTACTAAACCATCTTACCTTATACAATTACACATATGACTTTGGGTAAGTTATTTAACCTTCGCACCTCTCAATTGCTTCATCTGTAAAATGATGAGATCGCACTCCCTATATGACCCCTAAGGTCCCTTCCAGTTCTAGATCTTAGGTGAATTAAAACCTCATCCACTCTAATTCTAACATTTTACTTTGCTTTGGCATAAATGTAATAAGTATTTTATTGGTATTATCATCATCATCAGTATCATTAGTGGCATAAAACTCAAAAAGAACTTTTTGAAATTCCAGTCTAAGTATATCCATTTCCTCTTCAAAATCCCTTCAGAAATTGTCGTTTTTGTCATCTACTTTGTTAATATCAATTCTGGAGTTTGTACGAAGTGAAGACTTTTAATTGTCTCAGGGTACTCAGCTTTTTCATGCTTCAGATTTTCATAACTCCTTAATTATTTCACCCCAATATTTATTACGAGGTGAAGTTATGAAATTATTTCACACAATTGCTCTATACTGGTTGTGCTATTTGGACCTTAGATATTAGTGAGGAAAAATATCAGCATGTGCTGGTAAATACCTAACAACCAGCTCTATGGGGGTGGAGGGAGGGGTACACTTGACACGTTTATAGGTTTAATCTGAGTTATTAACATTTTCTCCACTGCTTGATAATGTGTAAAAAATTAACAGATAAATCAAACCCCTATTTGTATCCTTTGCCAATTTCCGAGGTATAAATGCTCTCGTTGAAAATTTAACAATGAGCTCCTGGGAGCCAGTATGAACTGGCTTCAGTTTACCACTATCTAACTGGTAAGGTCTGTTTCCAAGTTTGTTTTGATACAGTGTTGTGTATATTTTTTTCACTCCTGTCTGACTCTTTATGACCCCATTTGAGGTTTTCTTGGCAAAGATATTGTTGTTTGCCTTTTCCTTTTCCAACTCATTTTCTAGATGTTGAAACTGAGGGAAGCAGGTTTAAGTAACTTGGCCAGGGTCACACAGCTAGTAAATATCTGAGGCTGGATTTCAACTCAGTAAGATGAGTCTTTCTGATTCCAGGCTTGACATTCTATCCACTGGACCACTTTGTTGCCTTTTGATATAGTACTAGAACACTGTAAAGGCATTCGTATCTCATTTCATGAGTACTCATACTTTACTCAAATTAGTAGTCAGAACTTTTTGAACTAAAGCATTTCCAGGAGGTGGGCTGTTAATATTTCTCATTTATTCTATTTCTTTTCATTTTAAAATACCTGGACATGAAGGACTGGCATTCATTTCTCTGTCTTCTATGTCAAAGTAATCATCACAGCAGTTTTGAATAGGGCCAGCCTGGGGTGGTAAACTAATCAATGGTATCATCAGACCTCAATTTACCATTGCTTCAAGGGTGCATCTGAGGGCACAGACAGTGTTTTCAGTACATAACCCTAACTGATGTTCCCCTATTTTGCCTTTATCTTTTGTCACACCATGAGTATTGGGTTAAATTTTGAGAAGCTTATTTTTTACCATTATCATTATAATAATAATTGTTAATATAGAATTACTATTAATTATTCTGTTCTAGCTTTCCCTCACTTGGCCCATCTTCTCACAGCTATCCAAGTGCCAGCTCTGATGAAACCCATCTTGACTAATTTGAACCTATTTCTTCAATAAATGTAAACCAAAAAAGAAAACCTGGAAAACATCCAAAGAAGGAGAATTCAGCACTGTGGAGAAGCAAACCCTTTAACAGGGGGTAGCCAGAACTCATGGGAAGACAGTGCATCTGTGGTAGAAATTTGACAGGAGTTCCTTAGTAGATAATCAGTTCTTTGACATTCCAGTCTATTTAGGGAAGCAAGTGTGGCAAGTGAGGCAGGGGGGTCAGGGTAGGGAGGTTTCATTAGCACAAAGGTCACTCCTATGGGGCATGAATTTTTATAAGATGCTATAGCTAATTGTGAGGCTGTTAGACTGTACGTTTTGCCAACTGTCAGCTTTCTTGGTTTAATGAGACAGCCTGTCTTCACAGCTCACTAGCCAGTGCTGGAAGCATTGTGGTGATCACTCCTGTGGCAACCAAACTTAGTTTTAGGAAAATAAATTATGCTAAGGTCAAGGAACTAATAATTGTTGTTTCATAAGCAACTAAAACCCACTACTGCAGCTTGTGAAGCAAAAGAAGGCCTATATAACTCTTTAGTAGTTTACATACTCTTAAGACTGTGTTTTCTTCACGGATTTTAATTTTTAATGGCATCAAAGATTTGTGGACCTGATCTTCTGAAAGCATGATATAGAGGTGAGAGGGTAAGATTTAGAACAAAATATCTGTGATCATGAGCAAGGCATTTGATCAAATTCCTCGTCTATAAAAATTGAGATATGATAATAACACGATATGAAAAATGGGAATCATTAGGGAACTCTCCTAATCAACCCCCTACCAATAGCAGCTTCTTCACAGAATTGTGAGGCTCAACTCAGAGCATATATATATATATATATATATATATACACACCTTTCCAAGGGTCCCTCTCATATACCTTAGGTTCCAGTCAAATTGACCTACCCATGTATAACATCCAGTCTCTCACATTTGTGTCCTTGCATCCCCTCTGTTGGGAAGGAATACACTTCCTCTTCACTTCTGTCTCTTGGAATCCCCTGGCCCTTCAGAGCTTAGCTGTGACACCATGAAAGGGTCTTTCCTGATGACTCCAGTTGTAAGTAATCTCCAGTAATCCCACCAAAATTCTTTACTTATTCTTCTTTCTTTACTTTGTATATGTTTTCTATTTATTTATCTGCTTATCTAAGAATATTAGCTCATTGAACACAATTTTATTTTTATCTTTGTGTTACTGTTGTCTAGCATAGTGTTAGATATAATGGTCATGATAAGTGTTGAGTTAAATGAAACTGATCCTATCTTTACAATATTCATCACATGCATCCTGTCACCTACTGTCATCATCTCTGCATTTTTGATCCTCTTCATCCTAAAACTCCATAACACGTCACTCTCAGGGTTATACACAAGCCTCTTTGACTACTCCTTCTCTTAACTTCTTTACTGTGCTCTCAACTTCCTGCTGCTCATTGGATGTAGGAATTTCCTACGGTTCTGCCCTTGACTTTCTTCTCCTCTCTTTCTATGCGTTCTTGGAGATCTTATGCAAACAATACTCACTTCTTGGAGGTAACTAACAATTTTTTAAAAATTTCTACCCCATACATCTTTTCAGAACTCAAGTCTTATTTCAAAGTGCTTGATAGATATTCTCACCTGAACTACTTTACCACAACTCTAATCTCAACATATCCAAAGTCAAACTTTTCCCCTAAAACCTGACGCTGTCATCTTCTTGTTCACTCAGGCCAATAATCTGAGTATTCCTTGATTATTTCCTCTCCTTCCTTATCTCCACATCCAATCAATATCCAAGTCCTAATGAGTGTAACTCCAGAGAATTCCTCCCATTCATCTCTACTTCTCTAATCACACTGTAACCACATTTGCTCAGGCCTTCATCTGTCTTTTAACTAATATGATATTCTCCTAAGTAGGTTTACTCTATAAATCATCCTTCTCACCACTGCCCAAGTAATCACCATTTATTGTTGTTCAGTCGTGGACAATTCTTCTTGACCCCATGGACCATAGAATACCAGTGTTGTCCATGGGTTGTTTTTTGTTTGTTTGTTTATTGGCAAGGACATGGAGTCCTTTGCATCTCCTTCTCCAGTGGATTGAGGCAAAGAAAGATTAAATGGCTTGCCTCCTGTCACATGACTAGTAAGTGTCTGAGACCAGATTTGAACTCATATCTTCCTAACTTCAGATCTATCACTCAATCCACGGAGCCATCTAGGAACCTCTACCATACTATATCTGTATTATTATTATTATTATTCAGATATCATATATCTGAAACTTTCGGTGATTTCCCATTAGTGATAATGGACTACCAAATAAAGTCCAAACTCAGCTTGACATTAAAAAATCTTTCACATTCTACTTCTACAATATCTTTTCAGTGTTGTCTCATTCTCTCCCCTGTCATATACTCTCCATTCTAGCTAAATTAGATTACTTTCCATGCCCCACTTATAATTTTCCTTATCTGGAATGATCTTTATCCTACATCTTTTCATTGACATACTTATTATTCATCATTCAAGGCTCAGTGCAAAGGCCAAGTCCTACATTAAGCAAGTCTTCCATGATCTCTCCATTGCTAAATGGGTCAGCTTTCCTTCTTAAAAAATTTCAAATCACTTTGTTCAAGTACTTACTTTTATTATATAATTAAGATGTTTTATTTTGCTTCACAATCATTCATAGATGAGTCCTGTTTTCACATTTAGGTTGTAAACTTCTTGAAGCCAGGAATTCTGAATTTAATGATCTTCACCTACTTTCTGACAATGTCCATATTTTGCTCATGGTTAGTGCTTCACAAATGTTTTTGTGGTTGTTTTTGCTGTTGCTGAGTTTTTTTTCAATGAATTGAATTGAATATATTTCTGTTTTTTGAGACTTCATTAATACAAATAGGAGAGCCACTAGCATAGAGTCTAAAGTATATCTAACTTTAGATATTTGGTGAAATATAGAGCCTATTCTTCTACATGAGCCTTCTCTGCTCAAAGTCATACATTGCATTATAGGCATATAATAGTAGTAGAATATAGATCTTGGAGTCCATGACTTCTTTTTAAGAAAGAGCTTGGGTGCTATTTCCTACATGATGCTTTAAAAGAAAAAAGGAGGGGGCAGAGACAAGATGGCGGAGTAGAAGCAGGAACATGCTTCATTCAGTTCTTCCCCTAAACTCCTCAAAAAACCTGTAAAAATGACTCTAAGCAAATTCTAGAATAGCAGAAGTCACAAAATGATAGACTCAAGGAAATTTCCAGCCCAAGACAATCTAGAAGGTCAACAGGAAGGGTCTATTTCACCAGGCAGGGAGTGGAGCACAGTCCAGCATGCTGAAGTAGGCCTTAGGGGACTGAATCGGTGGTGGGAAGGATTTCTCACCTAACTGAGAGAGAAACATGGTCAGACTCAAACTCCAGGGCAGCAGCAGCTGCTGAAGAGGCAACTGTTTCTGGAACCCTCTACTTAACAAAGAGCTCAAAAGTCAAGAAATTGGCTGGGAAAATGAACAAATGGGGAAAAACAGAGTACAGATTCTTACTTTCTAGGTAAAAAGGTATTTTCTTACATCATTGATGACAACATCAAAATATACAACCAGAAGAAGGAAACAAAGTCAAAGCTCCTGCATCCAAAACCTCCAAGAAAAATATGAATTAGTCTCAGTCTATGGAAGAGTTCAAAAAGTATTTTGAAAATCAAGTAAGAGAAGTAAAAATTGGGAAGAATAAATGAGAGTGATGCAAGAAAATCATGAAAAATGAGTCAATATTTTGCTAAAGGAGAACCAAAAAATGTTGAATGAAGTAACATCTCTAAAATTAGACTAACACAAATGGAAAAAATGGTCCAAAAACTCATTGAAGAAAATAATTCCTTAAAAATTAGAATGGGGCAAATGGAAGCTAATGACTTTATGAGAAATCAAAGTATTATAAAACAAAACCAAAAGATGAAAAAATAGAACACAATGTGAAGTATCTCATTGAAAAATCAACTAACCTGGAAAACAGATTCAGGAGAGATAATTTAAAAATTATTAGACTACCTGAAAGCCATGATCAGTAAAAGAGTGTAGACATTGTCTTTCAAGAAGTTACCACAAGGAAAACTGCCTTGATATTTTAGAACCAGAGAGTAAAATAGATATTGGAAGAGTCCATCAATCATGTCCTGAAAGAAATCTCAAAAGGAAAACTCCTAGGAATATTGTAGCCAAATTCCAGAGCTCCCAGATCAAGTAGAAAATATTACGAGCAACCAGAAAGAAACAATTCAAGTACTATGGAAACACAATCAGAATAATGCAAGATTCAGCAGCTTTTACACTAAGGAAACAGGGGGCTTGGAATATGATATTCCATAGGGCAAAAGAGCTAGGATTAAAACCAAGAATCATCTACCCAGTAAAACTGAGTATAATACTTCAGGGGAGAAAATAGAATTTCATTTAAATGGAGGACTTCCAAGTATTCTTGTTGAAAAGATCAGAGCTAAATAGAAAATCTGACTTTCAAATATAAGAAGCAAGAAAAGTTAAAAAGGAAAGAGAAACCATAAGGGACTTATTAAAGTTGAACTGTTTACATTCCTACATGGAAAGAGGATATTTGTAATTCATAAGATCTTTCTCATTATTAGTGTAGGGAGAGAAAGAGAGGGCACAGAGTGAGCTGAATATGAAGGCATGATATCTTAAAAAAATAATTAAGTGTTGAGAGGAATGTACTGGGAGAAAGAGAAAGGGAGAGGTAGAATGTAGTCAATCATCTCACATAAAAGAGGCAAGAAAGATCTTTTACAATGTAGGGGAAGATAGGGAAGGTGAGAGAATAAGTGAGCCTTAATTTCATCAGATTTGACTTCAGGAGGGAATAATATAAACACTCATTTGAGTATGGGAGTTTAACTTATCACATAGGAAAGCAGGAGAGAAGTAGATAAGAGAAGGCAGATAATAGAAGGGATGGCAGATTGGGAGAAGGGGTGATCAGAAGCAAGCACTTTTGTAGAGGGGCAGGTCAAAGGAGAGAATGGAATAAATGGAGGGCAGGGTAGGATGGAAGGAAATATAGTCAGTCTTTCAAAACATGACTGTTATCAATGTATTTTGCATGACTACACATGTATAACCTATATAGAATTCTTGCCTTCTCAACGAAAGTGGATGGGGAGGAGGGAAGAAAGAGAATGTGGAACTCAAAACTTTAAAAATGAATGTTAAAATTGTTTTTACATGCAACTAGAAAATAAGATATATAGGCAATGGAGTGTAGAAATCTCTCTTGTCCTACAGGAAAAATAGAATGGAAGGGGATAAGAAAGAATTGGTTGGAAGTCATAGAAAGGAGGGCAGTTTAGGGGAAAGGGTAATCAGAATAGATGCTGTCCTGGAATGAGGGGAGAGGAGATGGGAAGAAAATTTGAAATTCTAAATTCTGTGAAAGTAAATGTTGAAAACTGAAAAATAAATTTAATAAAATACATATTATATATTCATTGAATGAATGGAATAAATAGTCTCATCATAAAAAGTAAGCAGTCACCTACTCTGCTTGTGTGTAAGGCCATCTTTGCTGTTTGGTTAGAATCCTTGAAATAAAGAGAGGACCACACAGGAACTTTCTAAATGCCAGATGGGACTGCCTTATCTTACTAGGGAGCACCAGCTTAGCAGGAGAGAGCATTCTCATCAAGCTCTTCACAGGTACTCTCTCAGTAGAGATGACTCAATTTGCCTTTGCGCTGACTCTGTCCTACTCATAGCCAGTTTCTTTGCCCTCACTCTCAGATGTGCATCTCTTACTGACAGGGCAAGACCTGTCAGGGCACCATGGAGCCCAGTATAATCATGGCCTCATATGCCTCCAAGACAATTCAGCAAATGAAATGCTGATGCCCAAGGATTCTTAAGTCCTTGGGTCTATGGACAGAAAGTCAAAATACAGTGAACCAAAAAGTCAGATCCTAGTACTTACTTTGTTGCCAATTAGTTGTGTGACCTTGGGGAAGTCACTTAACCTCACTAGGCTTTGGTTTACTTGTCAAAGGGAAATATTCATACCTATCCTAACTGAGTGAAAAAAAGGAAAATGAGAAAAAAAAAGAAAAAAGGACCTACACTTACCCTTCTTGTTAACACCCTTTCATGACATCACTTTGAATTATTTTTATAAACTTCATATTTATTCTTAATACATATTTACTTGTGAGTTCAACATCATAAGTTCTACTTTCCACAAATCATAGTTCTGGCTCAGGTTTCTCCTGCAAGCACTCCATGTAACAAGGAATATTGGATATAGGTAAAGCAAAGGCTTATAATTCTGTATGTGCATGTGTGTGTGTGTGTGTGTGTGTGTGTGTGTGTGTGTCCATCATGGACCCCTTTGACAGTCTGATGAAGCCTATTTTTAATTTTGTAAACAAAACTCTTGAGACTGAAAGTGGCTCTCATTCCCTCATTACCAAAAGTATTCCTCTCTGTACTTGAACTATGACTCAGAACCAGGTATATCAATGGAGTTGCCAAATAGCATCTGGTCCTGTGTCCAGATGCCAGGTTTCCTTACTGAGATCCCAGAGATCTGGCTTGAGAACTCCTGAAGCTGCTGCTGCTGCTTCTGTCACCACCATCAACTTCCACCACTGGTGTTTCATTCACTTGAGCTCCACGCCAGCCTTCTTCCCCATGTCACAGATCTCTCTTTCTGACCTTCTAAATTCTCGTGGGCATGAAGAATGTTTCACTCTGACTTTTTGTTTCCTTAGTCATTCTAGGATTCAATTTAGGCCATTACTTTGTTTAAGGTTGTTTAGAAGAGAATCCTGGAAGAGATTAGCTGAGCGCTATCTCTACTCCACCCTTGGAAATCTCCCAAAATACAATTACCAAAATATTTTTATAAAACAGGTTCATGGACCCCACATTAAGAGCCTTTGTTACCTTTGCTATGATTCAGTCATTTTAGTCATATCCAACTCTTCAAGACCCCATTCTGTGTTTTCTTGGCAAAGAGACTGGAGTACTTTGCCATTTCCATCTCTAGATAATGTTAGAGATGGAAGGAAACTCATGCAAACCAGGTTGTTATTTCCCCAGGGTTACACAGAGAGTAAATGTCTGAGGCCAGATTTAAATTCAGATTTTCCAGACCCCAGGTCTGGCACTCTATCCATTATGCCACCTAGCTGCCCCTTGTTACCTAATTATCATTTTTAATGCGAAAAACACAAGGCACTCAAAAGTTACAGAGTAAATAAGGGAGATATTAGGAGAGTAGACTGGGGAAAAAAAGCACTAAAGTGGGTTTTGCTCACCAGTTCTGTTGACCTAATATTCACTGTTACAGTGGTTCAATAGATGTACTCATTTACCTAAGGCATGTGTGGGACCTAGGATAGGTGGAAAGAAATTATTTGCCTATTGCACTACTTTAATGGAAGACAAGAGTATTCCTTGGACTATATTTAGACTTTACTTGGTCTGTGAGACTGTTGTGATTTCTAATATGTATTGATCAGAAATAGCCATCCCATTAGATTAGAATTAATATCTCATATTGGACACTGTAGACTGACTTTGATCTCCCATTTGTAAGGAATTCTTTTGAAAGAAGAAATGTTGGCACTAGCATGATATTCACGGTGCCTATGGCAGCCATGAATATCCCAGTGCAATTCTGAATTGTGAAATACAACAGACTCTCCACATGGAAGATAGAACCAAAGCATTTATTCAGATGCCAGAAAGTCAAATCCATCATAGTGACAAAAATCTATACATAATAAAACGCAGAGGACAAAACTATTCCCAAGCTTTCCCCGTGCCAGGCTTTCCACAAACCAGATCCCTCAAAACAAATCTAAAACAAGCTCTCTCACTCATGTGAGCCAAGTGCCTGCTTGCCTGCATCCTTCATAGCTCTGACAGCTCTCTGACCAAATTTCCTCTCAGCTCTGTGCTCGTTCCTCCTCTTCCTGTTCCACCCTTCCTGCTCACCCCCTTCAGGAAACTCCTCCCATCGTAGGCTTCATGTGACTCAAACTTATCTTCTGTGTGACTTAAGCACAGACCTGTTAATGAATGGGAAAGATCCTCCCATTTAAATTACCATTACATTTGCAGAGCTGATTTGATATTCCTGGTTGCAGAGGTAGAGTTTGGAGGGGGAAGGGTACCTTTAGGGTTGCAAAAAAGATTGATGAGGCTGAGAAATATGGTGACTAGCGTTTTCCGAAATAGTGGTAAAAGAGAGCTAGTCATAAGTCAGGACAACCAAGCCCCAGGGTAAAAAATTTTCTCTTAAACATCAAGATGGTTAGTGAGGTTGTAAAGAAAATGGTCAGCTAGACCATCACTATTTATCTTTAAAGCAGGAATTTCTTTTTTTTTTACCAAAATTTGTAGCAAGTTCATTGATTACATTATAAACTTCACTCATCTTATAACAAAGCAAATGTATGTCAATGTTTGTTTGTTTTTCCCAGAAATGCTTAATATATGAGACAAAATAGTACTCAAAGGTCTGGATTTCTGGTGTAACATCTAGAATTATTCACTCAGTCATTATATTTTTAAAATTCATATTTAACTAACTTGCTCATTATATTTGAAAAAAAGTAAGGAAAACATGGAGAAATATCAAAGGTGCTAAAAGCTCACAGAAATCTAGGAACAAAACTGTAGTTACTGACCCAGAAATAACTTGAATAAGTTCTCTTATGGTTCTTTTTGCACTAAAAGAGTGCAAATTGGACATTTTAAAACTCAGAGCAAACACTAAAATGGAATAGACAGGATCTGACATCTGCAAAGAGTCACCTCATCTGAACTGCGCATTTCTATGAGGTAAACATTTTTATGGGATCATTTGAATTGATGGGATCCAAGCATCATGCAACCATATATTTGATTTAAGAGACTTAAGGAAATGGGTCAAGTTATTTTTTTAAGGTGATTTGTTATAGGTCACTAAAGTAAAATGAAAATTGTGGGCTGTCATTGGTCATAGGCTAACTATATTTCAAGTGACTTAATAGTGCAGTCATCCCCATCCAAAAAATAAAACTGGTTATTAAAAGGGGGGATAGAGACTGTTTACTCCTGTTGTTTTATCCTCAGTAGCTACCTTGCACATACTAAGCACTTAAATTTTTTTGTGTTTTGGATTAAATTGGGGAAGTATCCAATTTAATTTTAAGCTATTTCCCAGTGTATTGTAAGTAAAAATTCATTTTGCTTATCATAAATTTTCTTTGAATAATATTTTGAATTTATCTTCTGAAATCATCTTTTGAATATATATCATAAAAGTTTTGTAGGCAAAGCCATTCTAATAGGACTACATTCATTAGAAAGAGCTTTGCCATTCAATCACTAACCCAGACCTTGGGGGAATTCCTGATTTTCATTAAGATAAAACTAAATTGATTAGTGCAATTGTTGTAGAATTTTGGATAGTCTATGTAAAGCAGTATTTCTGTCTCATGTAACTTCCAGAACTGGCATGGTATAGATTATGAATAGGAATATTTCATGGCTATCTTTAAATGACTCTCATTCACATTGAAGAAAGCTAAAAAAGTATTCGTAGAAACTGTTCTATCTTTCCTCTGATCCAATATCCCCTGTGGACTTGAATTTTCTCATCTGAAAAACGAATATAATAACAATTTCACTGCCTGCTTCACAAGGACATTGTGACAAATGTGCGTATAAATGATAAAATTCCGTTACTGCAACTCCTGCATCAAAGACCCCCATGGAAGGAAGAGTCTAGGTTAGTGGTTTGGGTTTTTTCCCACTTCCTTTAGCTAGTATGACCATGTCCAAGAAACCTGAAAAAACATGTTTTGTTTACCCTTGTATCCTTATTTGGAGACCAAAGATTTGATTCCAAGAACATAGTTCATAATACACTGTACTTAGCACCAGGTAGGTTCATGTTATTTCACTGAGCTACAACAAATCACCTTAAAAAATAAGTTGAATATTACAGCAATGTTTCAGAAGAATCATACTTTATATGGAATTATACCCAAAATGCAGGGCCGGTTCAATGTCAGCATAATTGACCATATCAATAACAAAATCAACAAAAATCATATGATTATCTCAAAAGATACAGAAAAAACCTTTGACAGATTATAATACCCATTCTTTTACAAAAAAAAAAACACTAGAAAACATAGTAATAAAGGGAGCTTTCCTAAAAATGACAAGCAATACTCATCTGAAACCATCAGCAAGAATTATCTTTAATGAGTATAAGCTCAAAGCCTTACCAATAAGAGCAGGGGTGAAGCAGAGATGTCTATTATCACCACTATTACTCAATATTATACTAGAAATGTTAGCTACAGCAATAGGAGAAGAAAAAGAAATTGAAGGAATTAGAATAGACAATGAGGAAACAAAACTATCACTCCTTGCACATAATATGATGGTATACCGAAAGAATCCTAGATAATTGAGTTAAAATTACTTGAACTAATAAACAATGTTAGCAAAGTTGCAGAATATGAAATAAACCCACATAAATCACTAGCAGTTATATATATTGCTAACAAAGTCAGCAGCAAGTGATAGAGAAATTTCATTTAAAGTAACTATAATTGATATAAAATACTTGGGAGGCAACCTCCCAAGACAAACCCAGGAACTATATGAACACAATCACCAAATACTTTTCACACAAATAAAATCATATCTAAAAAACTGGAAAAAATATTAATTGCTTATGGAGAGGCTGAGGCGTTTTAATAAAAATGACAATTCTACCTAAGTTAATCTATTTATTCAATGCCATACTGATCAAACTACCAAAAATTATTTTATAGAGCTAGAAAAAATAGTAACCAAATTTATCTTGAAGAACAAAAGGTCATAGATATCAATAGAATCAATGAAAAAGAAAAGTGAAGGAAAGTTGTCTAGCCATACCAGATCTCAAACTGTATTATAAAGTAGTGATTATTTTTTAAAAATTGTGTTGGCTAAGAAATATAATAAATAGAGTGATGGATCAGTGGAATAGATTAGGTACACATGACATCATAGTAAATGACCATAGTAATCAGTATATGATAATCCCAAAGATGTAATCTTTTGAAACAAAAACTCATTATTTGACAAAAACTGCTGGGAAATCAGAAAACAATATGGCAGAAACTAGGTATAGACCAGCATCTCACATCACATACCAAGATAATAAAAATGGGTACATGAGTTATACATAAAGGGGGATACCCTAATCAAATTAGGAGATCATAGTGTAATTTGTCACTTCCTTGGATAAGAGAAGAATTTAGGACCCAAGAAAATACAAAAAGCATTACAAAATATAAAATAGATAATTTGACTGCATAAAATTAAAACTTTTGCACAAACAAAACCAATGCAAACAAAATTAAAAGGAAAGCAGAAAAGAGAATTTTTTACAGCAAGTTATCTCTGATGAAGCCATTGTTTCTCAAGTTTATACAGAACTGAGTAAAATTTTTAAAAATACAAATCATTCTCCAATTGGTAAATGGTCAAAGAATATGAATGGGAAGTTTTCAGACAAAAAAAACATCAAAGCTATTTATAGTCATATAAAAAATGCTCTAAATCACTATCGAATAGAGAAATTCAAGTTAAAATGACTCTGAGGTATCACATCATATTAGTTAACATAACAAAACAGAAAAATGATAAATGTTGGAGTTGGAATGCTAATTTATTGTTGGTGGAGCTATGAGCTAATCCAACCATTCTGGAGAGCAATTTGGAACTATGCCCAAAGGGGTATAAAAATGTACATACCCTTTGACCCAACAATATTGCTTCTAGGACTGTACCCCAAAGAAATAAAAATGGGAAATATTTATAGCAACTCTGTTTGTGGTGGCCAAGAACTGGAAATAGAGGGCATGCCCATCAATCAGGTAAAGGCTGAACAAGTGGTGGTATATAAATATAATGGAATACTATTGTGCTATAAGAAATGATGAGCAGGAAGACTGTTCTGATGAACTGATGCTGAGTGAAAGGAGCAGACCCAGGAGATCACTGTATACAGTAACAATCACGGTGAGGAAGGAATTTTTCCAGTAGACTTAGCCCATCACAGCAATGCAAGACCTAAAACATTCCCAAAGGACTCTTGAGGCAAAATGCCATCCACATTCAGAAAAAGAACTATGAAATTGGAACTCAGAATGTAGCAGAATATTTTCTCTTGTGTTGTGTTTTGTTTTGTTTGAGGTTTCCTCTTGATTTCTCCCACTCATTTTAATTCTTCTATGCAACATGACTAATGTGAAAATGTATTTAAGAATGTATGTGTAGAACCCATATAAGGTTACATGCATCTTGGGGAGGAAGGGAGGAGGGAGGGGGAGAACACTAATGCATTGTTGATGGAGTTGTGAACTGATCCAACCATTCTGGAGAGCAATTTGGAACTATGCCCAAAGGGCTATAAAACTGTGCATACCCTTTGATCCAGCAATACCACTGCTAGCTTTATATCCCAAAGGCATTATAAAAGAGGGGGAGGGGAAGGACCTATTTGTACCAAAAGATTAATCTCAACATATACACAAAATAGAACTCCACAAAATATTTACACACTTTAGCTCTAGGGAGAGGTATTTGATAGGGATCATCATAATAGACTAAAGAAGGATTCTTATATCAATAATTTAATGTTTAAATAGAGGATAAACTGAATTACTGAGTACATAAATTATTGGGGAATCAGTAGCTCAACAGAATGGGATATCTGAAGGATTAAGGGGGATAGGACAGCAAATGGTTAACTGAATGAACTGTACTGTCTATGTCTTGTGACTCAGTTCTGGAGCTCAGCTTCCTTTCTATTAAATTATGGGTCTAGTCTAAATTCGGTCTTGTGAGAAAACTATGTAATTTGGGGATTTGGGAGAAAATCTTATTGTATTTTTTTTAACCTAGCCCTGCATGACTGGGAAGCTGGACCACCCTCCCTGCTTCTTAGAGACCTTTAACCAAGGAACTAGGTTAGGCTGACTAGAAACTCAGATCCAAAGACTGATACAAGGAGTTTTCTCACAACTGTATTTATGAAGCAACCCATATATTTTATCTAAAAACTGCCCCTGTACTAATCCCTCAGTTATTGTTTCCATATTCCTTTGATTATTCACAGATACTTGAAGAGAGTGGGACAATTCTTTTTCTGAAGTCAGGGAATTACACCTGCTAACTCTTCCCTTCCCTCCCCCAACTTGGAAAGTTTCTAATCTTTCTCCAGTGATAAATCAGATTACCTAATTTTATGGTGTTTCTTTCAATTAATTGGCCTTATTTGATTGCTTTTACTGTATAAAAGTCTTTCTCCCTCTGTATTAGGGATCCAGTGCCAAAGTTGAGGAAAGAGCCTGGTTTTCTTTATTGGCCAATTGTCATGCATTGCTCAATAAATTAATTTTCTCAGAAGATTGACCTTTGTTTCCCCAGTCATTTCATCTTTCACCTGCCATATTTCTATGTAATAAGATGGAATCTTTAATAATAGTCCCAGAAATGTAAAAAAAATAATAATTATATAAAAATCACAATGGATTATAAATACTTGGCATAAGAATAGAGGGTATCTGCCTAGACACAATCATGTGGATTTCTCAACTCACCTGTTCAGTGAGATAAGTGTGGGGGTGGGGGAAGGCGAGGAGGAGGGAAATCCCAGCACTTCATACTTTATTTTTATTCTCAGGTTCATCAGAGACTCCTACTCTTCTTTCTTCCATAAAGACTTAGGGAAATATTTCTTGACTTGGAATTAGATAAAACTGTAACAGCTAGAGAAATAAAAGTTTAAAACTGGGCACTGGTTTTAGGCAGATTAATTCAATTTTCAGACAATATGTTTCCTCTCCACTGAACTTCTTCTGGATTCATCATTATTATAAAATCGTTCTTCAGCTTCCACAAAAACCATTTTTAACATCACAAATTTAATTGCTTTGACTTGATTGCAGGATTAAATTGATAGAGGAGATTTATTTTACATAAAATAACTTTAATAAGAAGTGGAATAAAACAGTATGGAAAAACTTTCACTTTTCATCATGGTATAATTCTTCTTACTCACCTAGGTTCAGGTCTGGTATCAGTGGGGTTTATAGACTTTGTTTTGATGCCCTACATCATTTTACAGAATCATTTTGTTCTCCAGAAACCTATACATATAAATAATATATACAGATATATTATATGTATGTATGTATATATATATATGGGGGGGGTATAGTATCTAACTGGAGACTACTAGGACAAAAAGGAATGAAATATTTTGGCTTGAATATGGGTTAAGTATGCTCAAAAATAAAATCTAATTCTTATTTGATTGAAATAGACACAGAAAAATTGCTTGTATTACTGACAGCAATTTTAAATTTTACCAAACCCTTTTCTTTCACATCTTTGTGAGTAGTGCAGCCATTATTAATAGAAGGGGAAGCAGAAGCCTAAAAAGATAGGTGACATTTTAAAACATGTGTGAGATTATTCACATTTCATTGGACCATAGAGTTCGAATTTCATTGGATCTAGAGATAAAAGGATCTCTAGAGATAATCTAGTTTAATTCCCTCATGTTACATGTGGGAAGATCTTTGTTTTTGTTGCTAGTAGAAATATAGAATAAAGACCCCACTATATCCACTTTGACTGGCTATAGACATAATAAATAAAAATCCTGAAGGACAGGTAGCAAGTTGGTGAAGGTGGTGGGAGGGATACTGAAAGGTAATTTTCCTTTTCTTAACTCAAAAATTAGAATGATTTTGAAAATTGACAGTTGTAGCAAAATAAAAACAGGTTAAAAGATAGATTTAATGTCTATGGGTTTCTATGGCTGTTCACCTATGATAGGACCTGAGTCATAAAAAAGCTAAAATATCTCCTGGCCTAGAAGCACTGAAAGACTCTTCCCCTGTGTATTTCAGAAGAGAACCAGTGGTGACAATCAGACAGAGAAAAACCAGAAGATTCCTACTTTCCTTTCCCCTTTCCCTTCTTCCCCCACCAACAGCCTTCTAAGTTTGTAGTTCAATGACATCATAGGACTAGCACATGATATTGGAGGCTCTCTGGGGAAATAATCAGCAAAAGGATGTTGCAATTGGGATGCACAGTTGCTATGCTACCCCTGTTCTCTGACCACTCATTTCCTATGTGTTACCTTTCCCACCACGAGTAGTAGCTTCTGCTAAACCATACTTCTTTGATATAAGAGGACTATTCCTTGCAGTTCATTTGACCAGGCTATTAAATTAAGTGTCATTGCCTTAATTAGTGTGTTCCTATAAAAGGAACATTGGTAGGAATCAGTAGATGATTTGAACATCTCTTTCAAGGGACACACAAATGAGGAAGACAGTTGTTTAGGAGGCCACATGTAGATGAAAAACTAAAATTGAGAGAGGATCAGGAGATGTCCAAAGTCACAAAAAGAGTAAGTTACAGATCGAGGTTTCGAACCTAGGTCTTCTGACTCCAGATTCAGTGTTCATTTTACTCTCCCACACAGATTCACCTACATCACTCCAATTCCTTCTAGCACTTTGAGAGACTTTTTCCTTTTAAAGTAATTAAATGACAATTAATACTATAAGGGTGAAAAGGCTTGTTCAAAGAAAATAAAGTGGGGTTTCTTTCCATTAATTTTTAAAAGAAAATTACAGATATGTAATAGAGGGCAGTAAGGTTGTGCAATGGATAGTTCTGCGCCTGAAATCAGCAAGTTTCATCTTCATCAGTTCAAATCTGGTCTCACACACTTACTAGCTGTTTGATTCTGAGCAAGTTGCTCATTTTCCTCAACTGTAAAATGAGCTAGAGAAGGAATGGCAAACCACTCCACTATCTTTGACAAGAAAACACCAAACGTATTCACGAAGAGTCAAACACAATTGAAAAATAACTGAGCCACAACAAAAGAGTCTTTTAAAAATTATAGAACTTCATTTCAGTCCTCATGTACTACAGCTTTTAAATTATTCCAAATATAGATCATTCCCTGAACATGCTGTTTTTTTGAAAACAAAATAATTTGTAAATAATGAGAACTAATTATGAAAACAAACATTATTAGAACATATTTTTGCTAAGAAATTGAATGGTTAAGTGATTTAATCAAATGTGTATAAACTGCATGAGAACAATGTGGCTTCTACATCTACGTTGGAGTAAAAGCAACAAAGCTTTAGGAGATCTTAGAAACAATCTCGTTTAACCCTTTCATTTCATCAGTGAGGAAACTGGGACCCACTGAAACGACTTGCCAAGAACACAAAGTTTTATGTGGGAAATATAAGATTTTAACTCAAGTTCAATGACTCCAAATTCAATGCTCTTTCTCCTTCGCCATGTTTGCTCAAAGTAAGACATCCCGTAACCTACAGTGGCATTGAAACATCAAGTAGACACTGGTGGCAGCAGCAATAATAATGCCAAATATGTATTATATAATTATTATGCTAGGAAGAAAGAAAGTTTAGATAGGAGAAATCCCTAATCTCAAGGAGTTCATAATCTGGTCAGGGGATAAGAAACCAACATAGATAACTTTATAATTTAAAAATTATATGACAAGTGACTCAGTGGTTTTAGGACAAGTTCTTAGATTCAGAATGAAATACTAACCAGGAAAGAGCAGCATGGTCTAGTTGGGACATTTCTTTGGAGAAGGGTAATGTGCCATTTTACAGTAAGAAAGGAGGAGGAGGAGGGAGGAAGACAGTAAATGCATTCTACAAGTTATAGGCCAGTATATTTGACTTTGATTCCTAATAAAATTCCAAAAACATATTATTAAAGAGAAAATTAGTGAACATGGAAAAGGAAATGGTAAAAGCTGAGCACCAGCATGACTTCATGAAAAATAAGTCATGCTAATATAACTGAGGAAGTTAGGTGCCTCAGTGGATGCAGCTCTGGACCTGGAGTCAGATAGATCTGAGTTCAAATCTGACCTCATCCTGGGCAAATCATTTAATCTCTGTTTGCCTTAAACTACCAGAGAAAGAAATTACAAACCACACTACTATCTTTGCCAAAAAAGAACCAAAAAGTCATGAACAATATTAGCATGGTATAATCCACAGAATCACAAAGAGTAAGATGCAATTGAATGATTGAACAATAAACTAACCTTATTTACTTTAATTTGACAGATAACAGAAATGCTATAGCTAACTGTGATCAATTAACGAGATCTAGTTACCTTCTATTAGAAGCCAGTGTAATGGTAATTTAAATTGGGAGCTCTTTCTCATTCAATAATAGGCCCATGTGACCTGCCTGAGGTTCATGAGTCTGAGCCACATGGAGCCTGTGGTGGGAGGAGTTTGTTGAATGAGTGGAACAGGAAGAAGCAGAGCTAGAGAAGAGCTGAGCTGAAAATAGTGAGAGAGCCGTCAGAGCTAGGAAAGATACAGGCAACTGGCTAGTGTGAGTGAAAAGTCTTGCTTATGGTTTGTTTAATGGAGCTGGTTTGTGGGAAGCCTAGCAGGGGGAAGGCTTGGGGATGGTGTTCTTCTCTACATTGTTACTGTGTATCGATTTTTGTTGCTTTGATGGATTTGGCTTTCAGGTGTCTGAAAAAATGTTTTGGTTCTGTCTTCATGTGGAGAGTCTGTGCTTTTTGTGATTCTGAATTGCGCCGGGATATTCATGGACGCTGTGAATATCGCATTGGTGCTACAGGAACAGTACGAGGTGCCCTGAATACAAAGACAAAAGCAAAACTTAGATTTTACAGTGCATTTGATAAGGTTTCACACTATTCTTGTAAAAAAATCAAACATATATGCTAAGGCAGCAGTATGAATAAATACATTTAGAACTATTTGAATGGCTAGAGCCAAAGTGTAGTTTTTAATAATTTTATGTCAAATTGGATGTCCCTAGTAGAGTGCCCCAAGAATCTTTGTGGAATCATTTTCTTTTTAATATTTTTATCAATAATTTGGATAAAATCAAAAATGGCATACTTAGCAGATTTAAATGTAACTGCAAACTTTAGGTGGATAAAAGCAAATTTATTAAGCCCATTTGATAGAAGAGTCCAAATTAAAAAAGATATTGGAAGGCAGCAACATTGGGCCAAATTGAATAAAATGAAATGTAATAGAAATAAATAACAGTGTTCCACATGGAATCAAAAAAATCAATTTCACAAGTACAAAGTGGAAGAAACATAGATAAATATCTGTCTGAAAGGTCACATGGTTTCAATGTCAAATGAGCTAGTGTAATCTTAGGCTACATTATGAGAAGCATAGCATGAGAAAACAAGAAAGGAATAGTTCCACTCCACTATGCCCTCATCATAACACATTAGTAAATATTATGCTCAGCTCTGGGCACCGCATTTTAGTAAGGACACTGATAAACTGAACAGCATCCAGATAAAGGAAATGAGGCCAATGACAGGCCTTGAATTCATACTATATGAAGATAGTTCACAGTAACTGAGTATGTTTAGCATGAAGAAAAGGAGAATTTTGGAGGTTATAATTATCTTCATAGTTCCCAGAACACAGTGAGTCCTTAATAAATGCTTCTTGACTTCAAATATCTGATAGGTTGCCATTTATGAGATAGGTTAGATCTATTCTTCTTTATACCTAAAAGGAAAGCTAGAAATAATGGGAAAAAGTTGTGAAGAAGCAAATCTAGACTAGAAATAAAGAAAACTTTCCTAATAGAGGCATTCAAAAGTGAAATAGATTGCCTTGCAAGGGAGTGATTTTTCCTCTTTGGAGGTCTGTAAGGAAGGGCTGCATTATTACTTTTCAGGCATGCTGTGTTGCGTTGTAAATATGGGTTTGGCTAGAGAGACCCTAAGTTTCTTTCCAATTCTGAGATTCAGTGTTCTTTGGTAAGGTTGACTGCTAAATATTTTATTCACTTTGCAATTACTCCTTTTTAATAATTTTCTTCTAGTTTTTTGTCAGTACTGTATAAAAATGATGATTTATTTTGTACACTTATAGTTTATTGAACCTATTACCTCAGCTTCTTTGCCAATACTCTTGAGTTTTTCAAATAAATCATCATGCTACTTGCATATAGAGATAATTTTGCCGATATTATCTGATATTTAAAGCTTTAATTTCTTTCCTTTGATTTATTGCTATAGATAAGATTTCTAATATTATGTCAAAAGTTAATATCAATGCTCTATTAATAATCTTTGCATGACTTTCCATATGAGATAATACTAGTTCTTGGTTTTAGATACATAACAAATTATAACAAAGAAGGTACCTTTCATGCCTGTGTTTCTCAGGGTTTTTAACATAAGGAACACAGTAGTTATTTAATATTTGTCTATTGATATAAATGTATTATATTCTTTTTTGTATTTATCATTTTTTTAAACTCTAGAAATGATCAGTTTTTGTAAGGGTACTACTTAGTTCTAATAATTATGCACATTATTTAATATTCTCATTCTGAAGTCACAATAAATCATCTATATTCAATGTTTCTAACATTTTGTTTATCTCTTACTTTTTTATTTTCTTCTTATTAGAGTAATCCATAAGTGAAAGAGAAATATTAGTTATTGAGTATTACTTTTTTACTATGTGAGTTTTGCTTTGTTGTTTTTTTCTGCATTTTAGGTAAACTTTCCTTTAAGAACTGAAATCCTATACCATTTGGTGTACATGTATTTAAAGTGATATTGTTTTGTTTTCCATGGTGCCCTTAAATGTAATTTCTCTATCTCTCTTAACAAAGGTATTTCATTGTTTTTGACCCATCTGAAATCATATTTGCAGTCTCTACTTCAGGGGAGGGAATCTTGGAATTTAATACATTTTGTTCTAGCTTTTCATTTTAAATCTGTATGAACCTTAATTGTTAAAGTATCTTTCTGGTAGCCAGCATTCAGTCATTTCCTTCCATTTTCTTGGAGAATTTTAATCTATTTAAGTTTTTCTTTCCTCTCCTTAATTATTTTGTACTACCAATTCCTCTTACCACTGCCCTCTCCCTGAACACATCCCCATGGACACATATAATTTTCCCCTCTACTCTTAAGTCAATAGTTAGATCACAGTATTTGATGCCAATCCCTTCCACAAACTCTCCTCTCCTCCTTCATTGCTTTTCTCCACCTCATCCTAATTACTCTGCCCCATCTGAAGTTTCCATAGTTTATATTTATTATTGTTACTCCTATCCTACTCTGGAATGCAATTCACTTAGATCTAGGAACAAATATAATAAAGGAAAGTAAGTATTCTTTTCATTCTACCTATTTGTCTCAAGTTCCAACTCCCCATTAGGTGTTTTGCTCTTACTCTCTAGATGTATTTTAGTGGAGACGCCCTTCATTTTCTCGTCAAGCGCTACGTATTCAAACTCCCTAATGCCATGAAATTGATGACGATGTTTCTCATATTTTGTTCTTCTTAAAGGCCTCAAACTACATCTAGCTCCAATCTGTCTCCTGAGTTCTAGTTTCACATTACCAAGTATTTTTTGGACATCTTGAATAGATGTCTCAAACTCAATATGTCCCAAACAAAACATTATATTTCCTCTCAAACCCCCCCCTCTCTTCTTTCCAACTTTTGTATTATTGTAGATGACAGAATCATACTCCTAATCATTCAGGCCTTCAAACTTAATGTGAGCTTTCTCATGACCTCTCTCACACATCCAATTTGTTGTCAGGTCTTATCTCATTGCTGCTTCACAACATTTCCTGTATACGTTGCCTTTTTTTTTCCATTTTCCATTCACATATCTGCTACCTTCAGAGTGGTTTTCAGGCCTTTTCGTATCTTTTCTGTATTCTTACACTTTCCTTCCTTCCACATACATAACAATCCAATTATACTGGTCTACTTTCTGTTCCACATGCAGGACTCAATCTCCAGGTTTTGTGCCTTTTCACTTCTGTACCCTATGCCTGGAATGCATTCCATCCTTATTTCTGCCTCTTGGCTTTATTCAAGACTCAAATCTAATCTGAAATAGGTCTTTCCTGATCCCCACACTGTTAATATCTTTCTTTTAAGATTAATTCCAATTTATTCTGTAGTTATTTTCATGTTATCTCATAAAAGAATGTGAGCATATTGTGGGCAGAGACCCCCTCTTTGTCTCTCTTTATATCTCCAGAACTTAGCACAATACCTGGCACATACTGAGTGCTTAATTAATACCTCTTGACTTACTGGATGAGAGGAAAGCATGGCATGTAGACTTTCAAGATTCCTTGTTGATTCCTACTGGACTCTTCCCCTGGCAAAGAACTGCCATCCCAGATAGGGTTCATTTCTTTGTCCTTATAATGACTCCTTACTCCTGAATTTCTAAACTAGTTGATTAGATTAACCTCAAATGGATCAAAGTCCACGAATTCTCTTTATGAGAGTACTTGAACTTTTGGTATCTCCAAATGACACTCAAATGGCATTTCTCACAATTTCTGTATAGAGACTGATTTCTTTAGCCACTCTGTGCCCTTCTCTTCCTCAATAGAATCAAAGCATCATAGAGTTAGAGCTAGAAGGGACTGTATTCTTCTCCAATGTCTTCTTTTTACATATGAAGAAGTTGAGACCCAAAGAGGTTCTACAATTTGTCTAAACCCAGGTCATCTGTCTCCAACTCCAGTGCTGCTGTTTTTCTCTGCTATACCTTGTTACCACATTGATTTGACCTCTTATCTTCATCTTCAGCCCTATGAACTCTCCTCAGTTCTATGGTTCCACAGACCTTACTAAGTGATCCTCAACATTTACATTTAGGTCTTTCCTAAAAATCTCTATCAGCACTTCCTTTTCCCAAGCTGGAATCTCTAGAATTCATTAACAGATTTATATATCAGCTTATTTTCCTGACTTAATCTCAGCATCAAGATTGCTGTATCACTTGTCCTCAGCCTGTAACCAGAGATGACCAGGTTCTTAGCTCCAAACCATGAGCCGATAATTCCATAGCAAGGAATTCAACTTGACTATTAGTGTACCATCCAATGAAACATTATCCCATATCTCATGGGAATCTTAAGGGTGGAAATATTAAAAAATAGGCAGAGGGATTCTAGTATTTTCTTATGCATGTTCATTTTGTATTTTCGAGTAGAAAGTAAGTTTCTTCAGGGCAGGAAGTGTTTAGATTTGTCTTTGGATCCTCAACACATAACAAATGTTTAATAAATGTGTGCTGAATTGAATTCAGCCAATTTACATTGGCCACAATAAAGTCAATGTGTCCACCCCTTAAAATAGGCAAGAATTTGGTTCCAAGGGAAGTAAAGTTACTTCTACAGGAGAACAGAAAGGATCAGCATCACCTCCTTCAGATTTCTTTTTTTGCTGTACTATCCAATAGGCAGCTACTATCTGCTACCTTTTATAATTTCTCTGTAAGTCTTTTCATTACCTGCAATATCCCTTCTCTGGTAAATGGGCAAGAACAAATGGTTCCATTATGGCTGTTGTTGTTTGCCTTGGGTTCTTGAAGAGGACCAGTGACATCATGAGGGTGATATCTTGACTTGTGCACTAAACAGGTTAGGTGAGGCAAAATTTCCAAAGTCATCAGCCTCACTCTCTCCTTCAGAGTCATCAAAGTCCAGTGGCAAGACAAAAGTCATGACGACTACTGATCATCCAGGATACAATGGATAACCTTGAGCTTGGTAAATTAAGATGTTTCCCAAGCTTCCGTTTGTCTGAGGCAATGCCCACTTTAAATTGGAGGTAATCAACAGATCTCTTATATAGAATGAAATATGGTTAATTAGGTCAGGAAAATAAGCTGATATATAAATCTGTTAATGAATTCTAGAGGAGAGAACTTCTTTAGCTCTATTATGAGTAAACAAAAGAGTATATACAATAGTCTGAAACTGTGGTTCAACATACTCAATAGAAATGATCATTAGATAAAGAGGAGATTCTATAGGAACTCCAGACCTATTACTTCTCAAATCCTCCTCCACTGTAGGAACATGGACTCAGAAGAAGAGAAACTCCCACAAATCATTCTTTCCCTGGACTCTGCTTCCCATCTGCTTTTTATCCCAATTAGCTCATCTCCTTGTAAAACAGGCTAAAATGGGCTCACCAGTCACAAGAGAAGCTTGCTGCTTCCATCTTTCCCTTGAGTCCTCCTGATCTTGAACCCACTTCTGTTGTATCGAGGACTGTCCTTTTGCAGCTGGGTGGCACCTTGAACAGAGTACTGGGCCTAAAGATTATGACTGGTAAACCTATCACAGCACTGCTCACCCTTGGGCTAGGAAGCATCCCCAGTGACAGAAGATTTAGCTCATCTATGAAGGATCAGATACATAGTTTTGAGAACAAATTGGCAAGCCACACTATCATCATATTTGTTGTACCCTGCAACTTAGCTCTAGTACATTACAGGTCCCACTTGTGGACCAAAGGAGATAATTGAGGGAACACAGATGTCATATGAACAACTGGGTCTAATCTAGAGCCACATACAACCCCATTGAGAGAGTTAGCAAGGACAAGCCCAGTGCCTCAAGATTCTCAAGTTCTTATGAGTCATTCATTTTCTCACTCCCTCCTGCATTTATACCATGACTTTAACAAAGGATTGGCCAGGGGAGATCAGCATTGAAGCAGTGCAAAAGTAAATTAAACATCTATTCATTGCTTGAGTAGGTATTGGTGAAACTTCAATGGTCATTTCTTGTCAGCAGCCCTAGTTGTGTTCCTTTCCCCAAAAAATTCATTGCTGACATTCCATAATATTGTATCCCATATTTCTTTGAGGTAATTATATTTTTAGGGGAAATGTCCTGTTTTCACATATTTTTATCTCCTTATAGTCTGAATCAAAATTACAAAATTTGTGGCCCCCTGGATTCCTTGTGAATGAATATGTTCTAAAGTATAATATTCTTTTTTAGAATAGAAACTGTGAACCTTAGGACTGCACTGGAGGTATGGGAAGCTGAAAAAGCCAAGGCTATCTGTTGTTCCTGTGATGGGTATCAGTCAGTTGTGCCAAATCAAGCAAGTTTTTAAATACATCTTTAGTCATCACCCTTAATCTCTTTTTAATTATCTCAAATATTCTTCTCTATGACCTCTGACCTTTTCTGATAATGTGATTTGCGGCTTTTTTTAAAGTCGTTCTGAAACTGCACAGAAAAACTGAGACAAAGGAGAAATGCAGACCAATCCCTGTCAGGAGAAAAAGATGTTTGCCCCTGATTTACAAATGTTTTTTCCTTTCTGCACATAAGGAAAGAGGGAAAGATAAAAGGTGTCTCCTAGCACAACATCTGTGTTAGTAGAAGATCAGTAATACCTTGATTTTTGTTATCATTTATCAAGATTTCTTTTTTCTCATTCCTAGTCACTACTGTTATTCCTTTCCATTTTGGTAAATTAGATGAATGCATACTTACCTCTGAACCTCTACTTTTATGGAAACCCTATACATAACACTAACTAAAATGTCATTAATATGAGCAAGTGAGGTTAAAATTATCTTTTCTCTGAACCTGAAGAATTTTGTACTTCTCTTGTGGCATTTATAATTTTCTACCATATATATACCATGCATTTGCACATAGATATACAGATATGAGTGTATGAATTTCTACAAATATCTATCTTCTCCGCAAGATTGTAAGCTCCCTGAGGGCAATGGCAATATATAATTTATTTTTTGAGTCCTCACAATGCCTTGCGTGGTGTTTCCTACATCACAGGCACTCAATAATAAAGCAATCAACCGACAACATTTATGAAGAGCTTACCATGTGCCAGTTACTGTTCTGAGCATTAGGGACACAAGGAAAAGTTTTTTAAATGTCCCCTGCATTCAAGGAGTTTACATTCTAATGGGAGAGACAACAGATACGTAAATAAGTGCATACAATATGCATACAGAGTAGGTAGAAGGTAATTGTAGAGGGAAAGGCTAAGGGGACTAGGAAAGGTCACTTTCAGAAGGTAGCATTTGAGTTGATTCATGAAGGACAGCAGGAATAAAGGCTTGTTGAATTTCAATTTGGCATAATCAAGAAACTAAAGCATTTTAGGATGTGATTTTTCAGATCTTCATTCTCCTAGTCCATTCATTGTTAGCATAGAGATAAAAACTGTCTTTGCATTAAGGAGAGCACCAATAAGGGTAAGAATATCTAGCAAACATTTGCTTATACTACTGTCATTCAGTCTTCTATAATTTGTATCTGACTCTTCATGACTCCTTTGGGCTGTTTGTTTGGGGTTTTATAGGGGGGAGGAAAGATACTGGGGTGGTTTGCTAACTACAAAAAAGAATTAATGAGGATTTTCTGAAGGATTTTTCTTAGTGACAGTGTCAAACCATGCAAGTAAATGATGGCGAAGCTTTTCATGATTTGAGGTCAGGGTCACCTCTTACTATAGTATAATAGAACAGATATCAGAGAATGGCATAGTATGTCTTATTGCTAGAAAACTCTGGTTAAGATGTGATTATATTCGAAAAGAGGGATTACAAATTACTATCAACTTAGCACAAAACAGATCTGCTGTCGAGTAGAGTTCTGAGAAGGGCCTAAAGAAAAAGAACATAGAACTGATCATTTTTAAGGGGGTAAAGTCCAAGGAAATAGTTCTATGTGAGAAAGTGAGGCCTCGCATGATAATATAATAGAGGAAGATGAGTGCTGACTCTGGAGTGAGAAGAAGGAGGTTCAGATCCTGTCTCTGACAACTGTAATTTCTATGACCTTTGGCAAGCCAATCAACATTCTTGGCCTTCATCTTCCTCAGGTGTAAAATGTGAGGGTTGAACTAAATGATCACTGTATCCTGTTCCAGTTACATATCTATGATTTCCTCTCCACCATGATCCCTTAATTGTTAAATGTGGTGCTTCAATTCAACAAACGTGTATTCATAGTAAATTATATTTATATTATGCTTAAGCTTTTTACCAACATTATCTCATCTGGGCTTCATAATATTCCAAGGTCTGTAAGGTCATCACTGTTATTATTTCTCCATTTTACAGATTAGAAATATGAGGAGCTAGAACCAATATGGCAGAGAGAAGGTAGGAAGATGCCTGAGCTCTCCCCAGTTTCCCTCAGAAAGAACATTAAATTAAGGTTCCAAACAAATTCTGGAGTGACAGAACTCACAAAAAAAAAAAAGATGAAATGAAACAATTTTCCAGCTTAAGATAACTCAGAAGGACTTCAGGAAAAGTTTGTCTCACTTAGATTAGAAAGGAGCACTGCCCAGCATAGTTTCAAGGTAAGCCGGGAGGAGGTTCTTAGTCACAGCACAGATCAGCAACCAACAGTAATGGCAAGTAAAATTATGATCTTTTGCTGTTTTTGTTTTAGTATAACCAAGTGCATGATTGAATCTTGCCTTTATCAATTGAGAGTCTTTACTAGGAGTAAAGTATAGAAACAAGAGTTTCTTTAACTAGAAATAGTATATGTATTTATATTGTTAATGTGATTAAAGATCTTTCCCACTCATTGAAAGGTCTGCCCATTGTGAGAAGCTTGATTAGGGGAGTTGTTTTTTAGGAGGGCTCCAAGTACCTTTTGTTTTTTCTATTGAAGCACTGGGTTAAAGGGCTGTGATGTCCTCTGGCTCTAAAAGAGATATAAAAATACTCTGAGTTGAGGTTTTGCTTTGGGGCTTAGTTTTTTGGTAATAAGGTTTGAGTGCCAGACAAGGGCTCTGGGAAGCCACTTTAAGGAGCCCAGCAGCTTTGAGAACACAGATGCTGGTGCTTCCCTCTCTGGTAAAGAAAGTCAGACAGTTGGGGTCCAATTGTCCTTTGAATTCAGGCAGAGGAAGCCATGTCTGTTAATCTTTTGATTTTTCCGTATTTTCTTTGAAATTCAGGGTGCTGACTCCCTGAACAAACTAAATGACATATGTACTTGGTTAAAGGAATGATATATGTGCTAGATTAAAGTGAATGTTAACTCCTTGAAAGTTGTTTTCCTTTTATGAATGCAGATCTAAAAACCTGTGATAGCAGCCCCCCTGTGCACATTGGGGTGCTTACTGCCATGCCCAGGCAGCGATCTGTGATGGCAAACAAAATGGGATCTTTTGCTGTTTTTGTTTTAGTATAATCAAGTGCCTCTGACTGAATCTTGCCTTTATCAACCAAGAGTCTTTACTAGGAGTAAAGTACAGAAGCAAGAGTCTTTTTAACTAGAAACGTTATATGTATTTGTATTGTTGATTATTTTAATGTGATTAAAGATCTTCCTCATCCATTAGTGGGCCTGCCTATTAAGAGGAGTTAGATTAGGGAAGATTTGTGGAAAGTTCTAAGCCTTTTTTTAAGGAGGCTCTGGTTCTCAGGGGTTGTGATGCTTTCTGGCTCTAAAAAAGGAACAAATACTTGTAGTTGAGGTTTTACTTTGGGGCTTATTGACTGAAAGTGTTTGTCTCACCAAATAAGGACTCTGAGAAACCACTAAAGAAGACCCACACACACACACTTTGAAAACCCAGATGTTGTACTTCCCTCTCTGGTAACTATGGTCAGACAGTTGGACCTATCTGTTGAATTCAGACAGAGGAAGCCATGTAAGCTGATCTTTGATTTCTCTGTATTTTCTTTCAAGTTCAGGGTGCTGACTCCCCTGAACTAGGTGAATGATATATGTGCTTGGTTAAAGGAATGATAGATGTGTTTGATTAAAGTGATTGATAACCCCTCAAAAGTTACCTTTCCTTTTATGAATGCCTCATTGGAAAACAACTAACCTGGAAAATAGATCCAGGAAAGATAATTTAAGGATTATTTGATTACCAGAAGGTGAGAGGGAGAGGGGGAGAAAGGAGGGAGAGGGAGCCTGGAGAGCATTTTTCAAGAAATTATCAAGGAAAACTCTCTTGAGGACCTAGAACCAGAGGGTAAAAGTCATCAAAAGAGTCCACCAAGCAACTCCTGAAAGAGATCTCAAAGTAAAAACTTTAAGGAATATTGTAACCAAATTCCAGAACTATCAGGTCAAGGAGAAAATACTGCAAGAAGCCACACAGAAACAACTCAAATATCAAGGAGCCATAATCTGAATTACACAGGATTTAAAAGCTCCTCCATATGAGATCAGAAGTTTTGGAATATGATATTCTGGAAGACAAAGAAGCTTGGATTACAACCAAGAATCGGCTATCTGGGGAAATTGAGTATAATCTTTCAGGAGAAAAGATTCAATGAAATAGAGGATTTTGAAACTTTACTGATTAAAAAAAAACAGAACTGAACAGGAAATTCAACCTTCAAATACAAGATTCAAGGGAAGCATTAAAAGGTAAACAGGAAAGAAGATAAAACATGTTATTCAATAAAATTAAACTGTTTCCATCCTTACATGGCAAGATGATACATGTAACTCTTGAGATATCCATCTCTATTAGGGCAATTAGAAGTATACATAGACAATGGGTTTGGGTATAAGTTGGATTTTACATGATAATATGAAAAAAGGGGTGAATAAAAAAGGACTGTACTGGTATAAGAGGAGAGAGACAGAATAGAGTAAATTACATTCCATGAAGAGGTGTAAAACCCTATCACAGCAGCAGAAAAGAAGGGAGGAGTGAGCATTGTTTGAATCTTGTTGTCTTCATATTTGGAATAATACACATTCAGTTGGGTATAGAAATTTATTTTACCCTATATGGAAATGGGAGGGGAAAGGTGAAAGAGAAAGGAAAGGGAGGCTGATAAAAGAGAGAGTGCAGACATAGGAAGAAAAAGGGGAAAGTAAAGAGAGAGTCTAATAGAAGAGAGAACAGATTGACAGAGGGCTGGTCAGAAGTAACACACTGGTAAAGATGAACAGGGTGAAAGGAGAGATAAATATATAAAATGGGGGGATAGGATGGAGGGAAATACACAGTCATCATACTTCTCAATGTGAATAGAATGAATTATCACATAAAATGGAAGCAGATACAAGAGTGGACAAAAAATCAAAATCCTACAATACATTGTTTACAAGAAACACTTAAGAAGTAGACAGATATATACAGAATAAAGGTAAAAGACTGTGGCAGAATTTAGATATAGTAAAAAAATAAAAAAGCAGAGGTAGCAATCCTGACCTCAGGCAACTTGAAATCAAAACTAGATCTAATTAAAAAAGATAAGGAAAGAAACTATATCTTGCTAAAAGGTACTATAGACAATGAAGTCATATCAATACTAAGCATATATGCACCAAGTTGTATAGCATCCAAATTCTTAGAGGAGAAATTAAGTGAGTTACATGAAGAAAATGCCAGCAAAACTATAGTGGTGGGACACCCCAATCTCCCCCTCTATGAACTAGATAAATCTAATCACAAAATAAATAAGCTAAGGAGGTGAATAGAATTTTAGAAAAGTGAGATGTGATAGACTTCTAGAGAAAATTGAGTAGGTATAGAAAGGACTATACCTTTGACTCAGTGGTATATGTCAGTTACACAAAAATTGACCATATATTAGGCCATAAAAACCTCACAATCAAAGGGATAAATGTTAAGTGCGCTCTTTCAGATCATGATGTAACAAAAAAAGATTGTAATGAATGGCCATGGAAAATATAGGCTAAAAATTAATTAGAAACTAAATAATCTAATCCTAGAATAAGAATAAATGGATCAAACAACCAATCATAGAAACAATCAATAATTTCATCATTGAGAAGAAAAATGTGGTCCAAATAGATTAAATGACTTTCCCAAAACCTCATGGCAAGTAAACGTTAAGAGAAAGGAATTAAAATCCATTGAGTACTCTAGTCACTTTGCCAAGTTATTTAACAAAAGAAAAAAGAATGGAGAGTTCTGTGCTCTGCTTCTACTATGGGAGGTACAAGGTTACTGGATCCAAATCTGGAAGGATGCTTAGAAATAAACCACTTTAAATCTCTTTACAGATTAAGCACAGTACTTCACCTCATGGAACTAATGGTATAGTAAAGGGAAATGACACATTCTGAACAATTATCATACAAAATCATAAGATTAGTACATGATGGAAATTTTAAAAAATACTATGTGAAAGAGCAATGTGGCAAACTGTGATTGACTCACATTATAAGGCAGACCTCCCTATGAAAAATACCAGGAGGAAAAAATAAGGAACTATCAAGCCAAGACACTTTAGTTTTCCTCAGAGCTAACTGTGAAAAGGAGACATATCAAAATAAGAGACATAGAGTATTAGTCATGATACTGTTCATACGATCCTGCTATGATTATTGGGGTGTAAAGTAGAGGAGGAAAAAATATATTCAACGTCAAAGGGGAGAGGTCTGAGACACCACTCAAATTTATCTCTCATCCCATTCCTACCAATAAGTCTTGAATAATATGGCCTTGAATCTGAAACACAGTGAGAGAGTCATGAAATGAACTGATATCCCATACAGAAAATAGAATCAATGTGTAGGGTGATCCATTTTAAGCATTAACATGAATAGATCATGCTTAATGGAGGAGGACTTAAAGATTTAAGCAAAAAGGTAATGATTCACCAAGATTTCCCCAAAGAGCTTGGCTTGATGGATAATAACTACCTCGATGTGGAAGACAAAAGCATTATTTGTTAAGGTTATGACTGTGGGTCATGGAAAGACATGCTGTGTTCTAAGCTTCCATCTTCAGAGAGATGGCTTCCATCTCTAGCTAATAGGTGACTAAGAAATGAAGGAGTGCATAGTTTCCCCAAGTGAAATAAGCCTAGATACAGTCTAGGGTTTGTTTGGTTTTTGTTTTTGTTTTTTTAATTACAGAAGCCTTGATAATTATGCAAGTTGCTGGAGAAATCCAAATCCACTCTAAGAAATGGGGCCCTATAGATATACTGACTAATACTATGGAGCTGTCCTAAAACTGCAGACTCAGAGTGAGTGACCCTTATTTTTTCCACTTTTTTTCTGCTAGGAAGAAGTCAAGCTTTTCTATTTGCTGGCCGCCCCTTTTTCACTGCTTGCTTCCCTCCTCTCTCCTATACTTTATGAGAAACAGAGTTTCAAAGCTCTGTTTGTTTTCTCTCTCAAAATGTTTACTTTCAGTGTTAATTTGTTACACTGTTATAAAGTCTGTTAGTGAGCAAGATTTAGGCTGTTTGCTGTGTTTATTTAGTGCTCAGATAAAGATCAAGAAAGAATAAGAAATTCCCTTTTCAGAAAGGAAATTTGCTTTGCTCAACGAAACTGATGCCGAGACCAGAACCACAGAAGCAGCAAGAGGGCTGGTGTCATCTTCTATGAGCCTTGCAGAAGTATCCAAGACTAAATATAGGAGGAAAAATACTCCTAGATATGTTTCTCCTACTTTTGTAAAGAAACAGTGAGCCAGAAAATGGTGCACTTAGAGGGAAAAAGACATTATAGCTTCAGTGTGAGAGCATTTGAGTGCCAGGCTTTCCAAAGTGCTTCAAAAGCCAGCCCCCAGGGGAGGGAACTACATGCTGCAAGACTCAATTGCAGGGAACCTTGCAGGAAGGCTTTCACTGTATGTGTGAAGTTACCATAGTAATACTAAGTCAAGCAGTCCACCAGTGTCTAAACTTGCTCATGAGAGCCCCCTTGTGGTTAGGCTAGTACAAGAGTTAGGCAGAAAAGATGTCACCTTGTAATTTTGCCCTGTTGCTTCTTACCACATGTGTTGACTATGTTTTCTGTAATGCTTCGTTTTAAACTCCCTTTAAATTATTTCAAAGGATGTAGTGCTCTCTTCAAGAAAAAAAAGAGTATAAAAAATCTGGTTTCTCATCTGTGAGTTGATCCAGGGGTCCAGGTATACAGTCCAATGAGGGGAAGGGGAAATGAGAAAGGGACACAACAAAGTGGGGTCCTGGGACACAGTAGAGGGGAAATGGATTAAACAAGGACTCCAAGACCTGATGGGTTAGGTTAGGCAGAAGTGAGGATTAATATGTCTAGACTCCAAGAGATGACAGTTTCTTTGAGGACAGACTGCTAGGGCAGCAATCTCATTTTTGTTTTCACAACATTTCAAAACTTGGGTTTCACAGCATGAAATACAATGGAGCCCTACATTTGTTTTTTTGGGGATGGAAAAAGAGAAAAATGGAAATACCCAAGCTGACACTGAAGAATCACAGATAGAAAACTAAGGATTTAGCAACAGCAAAGCCCCCTAAATTCTGAGGTTGGGCCAAGCTACCATCTTCTGCTTTTGCTTGATTTATAGCCTGTGAAAGGCTATCTATGACTTCCAAACTACAGGCCTCTGTCTCTTTTGCAATGTGTCAAAAATAGGCTTTGCCTTTTTTTGTTTGTTTCTGGTTTTTTTCTAAATCACCAGTTTCAAATTAAGGTTCAACTAAATAATTTTTCTAGGAGGCTTAGAGCCCCAAAGACAAGATCAGGAGTCTGTGGTTCTTTCTTTTTTTATTGGTCTCCCATCAAGATAAGTAATCAATGACTATCTTAGTTTCTTCTATATAAGCTTATTTTCTATTTTTTTCCTGTTAAATTTAAAGAAGACTTTTTTTAACTGCTTCATTGAAGTCTTGGGAATATTTGTAGGGATAAGCGAATCAGAGGAATGAATACTAAGTTAATATAAATGTGAGGCAGTATGGTAAAACTGGACTCTGGGTCAGAATACTTGTATTCAAACTCTACTTCTGATTTTTACTACTCTTTTTGCCTTTGCACAAATTGCTTAACTACTCTAGAATTCAATTCATTCATTTGTAAGTTGAAGGGGTTGCACTTGATAACCTTCTAGCTCTAGAACTAGAATCCTAACTTTACTAATTAAAAAGCTCATATCTTCCCCATGTTCATGGATGTAACGTGACTGATCTACCTATATTTATGTAACTATTTATTTATATGACCCCCTTCTTCCTGACTTCACTGATGAACTTACCCTCTAAATACCCTCTAATTGTTTCAGCAGTTAGAGGATATAATACAGACTATTCCTTCATCCATTACCATGTGCCTAACAAATGCAACACACTGTATTTGGTTCTTGGAGGAAATCCAAAGTGCCATAAAATGAGCCTGCCAAGCATACAGTTTGTGATCTTGTATAGAGGCTACTTAGTGGTACAGTGGATAAAGTGCTGGGCCTGGAGTGTAGAAGACCTACACTCAAATCTGGCCAATTTCATTTACGAGTTGTATAACTCTGGACAAGTCATTTAACTTCTGTTTTCCTTAGTTTCTTCATTAGTAAAATGGGCTCAACAATAATACCCACCTCCCAGGGTTTTTGTGAGGATCAAATGAGATAATGTTTGTAAAGCACTTTACTCTATGGTCAGCACATAGTAGGCTTCTCTTTTTCTTTTTCCCCCGCTAGCACTTGATACTCATACCAATGTCACACTGTGGTGTGCAAAAGATCGCTAGGTTTGGAGTCCAGGGATCTGAATTTGAATAGCTGTGATCTTGGACAATCCTCTCAGTGATGAAACAATATTCTATTCAAGAAATATTTATCACTTGGCTCCTATGTGTCCAACATTGTCACACAGCTCACTCTATGCTTCAGTTTCTTCAAATGTGATACAAGAGGAGTCAACTAAATGACTTCTAAACAAAAAGATCCTTTTGTGAAAAATTCTCTCTTCTTCTCTCCCCTCCACGGCCTCTTGCAATCCCCTAAAGTTATTGAAGCTGTTTCTTTCTAACAAATCCTCTCTGTGTGTCTCTCTCTCTTTCTGAGGACACAGAAAACACTTAGTATCTGCATCATACAACTTAGTTCATTTTTCAATTTTTTTTAATTTTTAAATTAATCTAATTTTAAATTAATTTAATAAAAATTAGTTTTTAATTTTTAAAATTTTCTAAAATTCTAACATTGTTCTTTAATTAGCTTATGTGTTGAGTTTTTTTCTTATTAGTGAAATTATTATCTTCCGGGAGAAGGGTAGTATAAGAATGATTACCCTTTCAAAGATCAACAGTAGCAGCAGTATAAGTAGAAAGGAAGAAAACAAGTATTTATTAAAGCGCTTACTACATGCCAGACACTTTGAGGATATAATACAAGGAAAAAGAAAGATAGTTTTTGACCTCAGGGAGCTTAAGCTTTAATCAGACAAGATAAAAGACAATCAGGGGAGAAGGCAGATAGGTTTCTGGACTACAAACTATTCCTTCATCACTTGCTATGTTCCTGATATAGGCAAAACACTGTACTTGGTTCTGGAGAAGATCCAGATAGCTATGAAATGGCCCTGCCCTCATATATCTGGATTCAAATCCGGTCAAAATCCAGGACTTCTATGGCTTGAAAATCCAGAAAATGGGAGCAGGGTCAGGAGAAGAATGAAAAGACATAGAAAATGAAGGCTGTTCTGATCCCCTCCAAGAAATGGAGGTTCTAGAATGAACCTATTAAGAAGATTACAGGAATGGATGATTGTGTGACTAGGGAAAGGAAGCCCCAGGGAAGTTCTAAGATGAGAATAATTAGCATTCACAGAGCACTTTAAAGTTTTTAAGGTTTCCTACTTCATTTTTCTCACTTGAGCCTCTCAATAACCCCGTGAGGGTCCTCCAGCATTACTAGCTCTCCTTTAACAGTGGGGAAATTAAGGCTGAGAAATATTAAGTGACTTGCAAAGAGTCACACACAATTAATATTTTAAGAGATAGGACTTGAATTCAGATTTTACTGACTTGAGGTACCGATTCTCTCATTGCCCCCAGCTGAGGCTCAGAAGTCTTAGGTGGCTTACCTAAGATCACAGATCTCAAGTCTTCTGCTAGGTCTTTCCATTAATTAAGTTTCTCCTACATCAAAGAGTTAACAAACATTTATTAAGGCCCCTACTATGTCAGCCGGACATCAACAAGTTTTTATTAAGAACTTACTATGTGCGAGGAACTGAGTTAAACACTGGGGTACAAAGCCAAACAGAACCAAAGGCCTTGCTTTCAAGGGATGAGGGAAATAACATGTAAGTAACTAGGTCTTCAGAAGGAAGTAGAGAGAGGGTCATCTGAGAAGGGAAGGCATTAAGAGCTAGAGGACCTTAGGAAGGTCTCCTACAGAAGAGAAGGGATATGAGCTGCACCTGAATAGAACCCAGGAAAATTAAAAGGTAGAGGTGAGGGGGCAGAGTATTTGTGACATTTGAGACAGTCAAGGCAGATATGGAGACAGGAAACACAGTGTCATGTTTGTCAGTGCTGGCAATACAAAGTCAAAATATGAAACAGTCCTTACACAAAAAGGACCTATATTTCTTATACTACATAGCTTCTCCATGCATATATTGTCCAGTCAATAAGACAGTGACCCCTTTAAGATCAGAAATTAAGTCTAATGCTTTTATCTCCTCTGGGATATAGTGCTAGGCACATAAAAAGCATTTGATAAATACTTATTGAATGAAGTTATATCAAAAAGATCATGCCTTTAACATTTTGTAGAGACAAGAAAGGATGAAACCATCCAACAAACGTTTCTCTGTGTGTTCACAGAAGGCATTGTCCCTGCCAGAGGTTTACCTATATTTAGATCATAGCTGATACAGGAGTTGGGAAGGAGTGAAATAATTTAAAAGGGTGAAGCTGTTGCCATATTTCTTTGTAGAAGTGTTAATAGCCCATGTTAAGCTCTTGGCAGCACATGCCCACATGCCTCTGATATATCTCCATTCCAATAGATACATCATAAGAAAGAACCCTCATTTAAGGGAAAGCATTTGGATACATCTGTTATTCTGATTTGTGTCCAGCTCTTTCTGGTCTAATTTTCTCAAGCACCTCCAGGCATATTCCTCCTTCAGATTTGTTTGGAACTTGAGACACAGCTCACCTTCTTACATTTCCCCCTGGGCTTTTTAGATGGGTGCCAATTCAGTGCAATTGAAAGCATGCTGAATTTGGAATCAGTCGAATCTTGGCTCTGACACTATAAATGTCTATATAACCCTGGAAAGATCACTTAACCTCTCTAAACCTCAGTACTTCAGTTGTAAAGTGAAGAGTTTCAACTAAATGGCTTTAAAGGCCCCTTCTAACTCTAAATCTCTGGTCCAGCCAATGTAACTTTAGTTGAGTCACTTGTCCTTTCTCAGACTCAGACTCAGACCTGTAAAATAAAAGGGTTGGACTAAATGGCCTCTAAGGTTGATTTGAGCTTCATCTAAATCTAGGTTTCTATCCCACATTTGGCATAGCCTGTGTAGGGCTGATGGTTCTGGAGCAAGAGTTTCCCAATCTTTTTGCAAAAATGACTCAGGCAGATGCCCATGGTGGGTGTGCTTCCAATTGTCAAGCTGTTTTCTTTGGTGGATTTGTCCTTTCAGGCACTCATCAAGGCAGAAGTGTTCCAGCTGCTCCTATGATGTCTCTGTGCCTGTTGCTTGGGGTTAGAATGTGACAAATAGATGTGAGCTACTTACCTACCTGTCACTGAGGTCTCATTTGCCTCAGACACTTCTTACTTTTCCTGCATTTTGATATGCCATTGCCTTGTCAGCCCCCTGGGAATGAACCCTGAAATAATGTCAGAGGCCTTGATTTGAGCTGGCCAAGTATCAAAACAGATACTATAGATTTGTGCTTTTTTTTCCCCATCCTCACACACATCTTGGTCTTCATTGAAGGGAAAGCACTTTGGTGATGTTTGGAATCCAAGCATCCAAAGGTCAGTTGGGTAAGCTAATCTCTTCAATGCAATTATAATATCCACATTCATTGCTACCTCCAGGATTTATGGCCTGTGTTACATTAGGATGTAGTGAAAAAATGCAATAAATTTTGAGTGAGGGACCTGCATTTGAATTCTGACATAGTATTCACTCATAGTACTGAACAGAAAGATCTCTGACTTTGGTTTTGGAGGACCAGTGTTCAAAAATTTATTCTGACACTACTTCTATCATCTGTATGGAAAGTCAATTGATCTCCCTGAGCCTCAGTTTCCATATTTGTTAAATATGAAGGGAGGAGGAGGGAACTGGTCCAATCTTGTATAAGCTCTTTCATCTGTCAAGGTCCCCTCAATTTCCTCATCTGTAAAATGAGACATTTAGACTAAACGGACCTAAGGTATCTTGCAAATTGTAAAGTTGTAAAATTCTACAATACTATGTACAAGATTGTTGGAAATGGATGTCTTCTTTCTTCGTCTTTCTATTCAAGACCTATTTCTTCTCTTCAAGGCTCAATTGAAATCTCATAATGTCTGCCAAACCTTCTCCAGCCTTATTCATCTCTCTTTTCCCAAATTCAGAAAGCACTTGTTGTCTATACCATATGTGAGGCCAAGCAAAGTAGGATCTTTTGCTGTTTTTGTTTTAGTATAATCAAGAAGTACAATGTGTCTATTTGAATGTTATTAAAGAAGACCTTCCTCACCCATTGATGGGTCTGCCCATTGAGGGAAGTTTGATTAGGGAAGTTGTTTTATAGGAGGGTCCCAAGTGCCTTTTATTTTTTCTATTGAGGCACTGAGTCAGAGGGTCATGCCTTCTGGCTCTGAAAAGTTTATAAATACTCTGAGGGTGAGGTTTTACTTTAGGGCTTAGTTTTTAGAAGAAGGGCTATGTTCCAGATGAGACTCTGGGAAACTGCCAAGCAGCCCCTTGGCTTTGAAAACCCAGATGGTGGTGTTTCCCTCTCTGTTAAAGATATGTGTGTCAATAGTCAGGCATTTTGGAAGCTCTGTCTGTTGATTTTTGATTTCTCTGAAATTTGGATTTTGATTTTCTCTGATACCTGTGCTTGATTAAAGTGATTGCTAACCCCTCAGAAGTTGCCTTTCCTTTTACAGCCACAGATCAAAGAACCTGTGGTAGTAGGCTCCCCTGTGTACATTGGGGTGTTTACTGATACACCATATAATTTAGGACTCACTACTTTCACGCTTAAATTGTTCTCTATTTTAGGGATACACTTTCTCTTCACCCAGTGAGAGTATAATCTCCATTAGAACAGATGCCAGATCTTATTCAATTGAATTTGATAAATATATATTAAGTGTCCACTATGTGCCAGGCATAGTGCTAAATGCGGAAGATCTGAAGCTGAATAACATAGGTTTTTGTCCTCAAGGAATTGAAAGTTTTTCTGGATTCTTCAGTCAAGTAGCACATAGTAAGAGTTCAAAAATAATCATAAAATTGCATAAAATTGATATTTTACCTGTTCACAAACAAGGCCAAGGTTATTTATATTGGACTTATCCCTTCAATACCCCTGACCTGTTCCTACAACACCCACCCGTACTGGGAAGTCTTATGGAATAGGAAGCATCTAAGAGTGTACTGAGAGATGGTTGTTAAACTTTCATTTATACCTGGAAAATCAGCAAACATTACAGATTGTAATTTGATTCATTGTTTTCTTGATTAACTTAAGAAAGTAATAGAGAATATCAGTTCTTTTTTCCCGCCAGAGAGCCAGTCATTAAATATTTACCAACATATCCCTGGAAATGTCCATGACTATTTGATACCGAGAAGCCATACTACTGATCCAAACATTAGTTCCTTCACATTTGAAGTTTATCTGAAAACATATTTTGGTCACAATTTTTGACTGTCTTTTTGTTTGCTTTGATGACTTTTATGTTCCAGGTTAATTTCTCGGAAGGAAAGTGAGGTATCTATGTAAATAATTAGATGTTTTGATGGTCACATAATAAAAGTTTAATAGGAATTAACTTTATTAATAAAAACAACAATAGAATATGGAATTAAATAAGGCAGAGTAGGCATTTGTTTATTCATCAAAAAAGGCTCACTGCATAAAATTTTGATCTAGAAATTCCATAGTTTGGGACATTGTTGATTTAACAAAACTAGAAAAATTGAATTTGTGCCTTGGCCTTGACACTATATACTGTTATTATTGTGGTTTCTAGTGTTATTTTTATCAATTATTTAATACTTAGACTATCAAGTGTCTACAATGACATAGAATTACAGGACAGCAGATCTGGAAAAGACCTAAGAGGCCTTCTACTCTAACTCATAAGATTTGACTAAGAATGACTTCTACAACATACCTAGTAAGTGGTCATTCAGTCTTTTCTTTAAGAGCTTTAATGAGCGGAGGACCTACTACTTCTTCAGGTAATCCATTCAACTTTTAGATAGCTTTAATTGTTCTGAAGCTTTCTTTACACATCTAAGAGTGACTTTTTGTAGCTTCCAACCATTGTTCCCAGCTTTTTCTGCCCTCTTGGACCAAGAATACTATATTGGGAGCCAAGGCATTTGAGTTCAAATCTAGGTCTTGTTAGTTACCAGTGAGTAGGAGCATGAAGGCTCTCTTGAAATCTATTATGTGGGGAAAGGATTCAATTTGTTAAGGCTGGCCCCAGAGGGCAGATTTGGGCAGGGTGGGTAGAAGTTGTGAAGCAGTAAATGTAAGCTTGATGTAATTGTATCTGGATATGTGGCAGGGCCTTGGTGCCAGTTTTCCCCCATATTCCTCTCTTGTTACTTCAAGAGAACTCTACTTGAAACTCAGATTCAAATTGCTTTCATTCTCTGGCTCATCATGTTCCACCCTCTGTTAGACTTTCTCCTCTTAGATCAAGTTGGGAGGCAGCTAGTTAGAAGGTTAGATAGAGTGCCTAGCCTGGAATCAAGAAGCCCCAAGTTCAAATCTAACCTCTGGTACCCACTTCTTACTGTGTGACCCTGGGTTAACCACCTCCTCACTTGGAAACTGAGGTTAATAGTAGCAGCTACTTCCTAAAGTTGAGGGTTTTACAAATGAGATACTTAGAAAGCTCTTAGCACAGTGCCTAGCATTTAACAAATTTCACAAACGTTTATTTCCTTCCTTCCTAATCATCCACTCTTAGGATTAATATTCTCCTTCAGCACTGAGGGCCAATTATAATTTCTTAGTTCATTTTTTGTTGTTTTTGAGTAGCATGAGAAGAAAGCAGGAGGTTCAGGAGGATTGTTGCCTTCTTCCAGCAGAGTAGAAAGGGGAAAATATATTAGTCATTCATATCAAGAAGCAGCCTGTGACTTAGTGTGAAATGCCAAGAAGTTTCAGTGGTTCTCTTAGGCCCAGCTCCTGAGTGAACATATTAGAATTAGCCTTCTCTGGCTAATGTGCCAGCAATTGCAACTCCCATCAATAGGCTCTTAATTCAAACCTTCTCAGTAGAAAAGGCAAGGTCCCATAGATGGAACCTTGTTGCACGGAGGGGCAATTATTCGAAAAGGTTGCCAGTGTCTGAAAGAGGAAATGACACTGCTGGCCCCTCACTGTTTGCCAAGGGAAGCATGGCCATTAGATGTCTTCCAGCTGCACACAGCTATTAACTATCCTTTTATTTCTTTTTTCTTTTTCAGTCAAAGACAAGGTTTATCAGAACATCAATAGAAGGTGGGTGTTTTATCTAAAACTCCACTATATTAGCCAGATTCTTAAAGAATCTGAGCATTTCCTAGACTCTTAAGGAATCTGAGTACTTTCATGGAGGCAAGATGCATCTTCTATACAGAAGACTTGGTTTGCTATTGTCCTTCATTTTCAGAGGACTAAACTGACGTCACCATGATAAAGCAAAGTTTCAGTGTATCCGACTGTGGCTGATCAGACCAATAGGAGCTTAGAATCCTCTACCACAAGTTGGGCACAGATAGTCTGTGTGAATATTTGGGGTGGATACTCCAAATTTGTGCATCCTACTTTTACTTAATGCTGTCTCAATTCTGCTGTGCTCATAGAGCACAGGGCCCTTTCTGATGTGGAGCCAGGTGCAAACAATGAAAGGAGAGTTAATTAACTGTGAAAGGTCACTTGCCCCAGAACACCAGGGAACTGAAACACAGGGGAAAGTCCAGGGGCTTTTCTTTTCTGGAGTCCAGATCCCAAAGACATGGTATTTTCCTTCTGGGGGGTCAGATCCCATCCCTATCATTTCCTTCTCAAACAAATGAGACCCAAATTTTGCGGGATAAGGGCAAAGGTGTTGGCTTCTGAAACTGCTTTCTGCTGGTAAAGGGTGTAGAGGTGTTCCTGCCTTGAGAGGATCCCAAAGAGGAGGTTGACTGGAACCAAGCACAGGCTGCATCTAGGGGAAGATAGGGGTACATTGGTGGTAACCCACTGTTTGCTACCAACTGTAGGTGAGTTTAGAAGATACAAATCTGAGGGGACCCAAATATAGGGAGAAATAAAAGTGCAAGAGCCCTATTAAAATAATTTAAATTTGACCTGCAGGATTATCTGATCTTGTTACTTTCCCAAAAGTTTAAGTAACACTTTTTCAAGTAGTTGGGTGGAGTTGGAGTTTGGTACTGGAGACTGACTTTTTACTCCAATTATAACAAGGGACAGCAGAATACTTAAGTAATGATTAGGCCAAATAGGTTACCTCCCTCTAAGAATATGGACTGCAATGAAATTATCTTCCCCAAACCAATATGAAGACATTTCTGATTTAATTTTGGTAATCTGAGGTATGGAATGACTTCATATTCAGGTCAAAACAGCAACATCTCACATGCATGTATTGTACTTATATCTTTTACCGACCATTTGTTTTGATTATAGAAATCTGCTGAAAGGATAAAGTAGGAACAAGATTTATACCAAGTATAACAGGATTTTCCAACCATGCTGTATCAATTCCACCTCATAGCTAGGCTCAGGAATGGCCAAGTGGGTAACATTGCTTTTCAAAGGAATACAATGTGGAAACTGAGCCGGGAGGAGCCCATCTTAGACTGAGGCTAAAATTGTCCTCTTAGCTTTTCCCAATGCAGACCTCCCACCTGTATCACATTCCATCAGAGTAGCTTGTGGCATGTCTCTCAGATGGTGAACTATTGACTATTGATGGATTATTATGATCCATCACACAGCTCAAAACAAAATCGATTATAGTCTCAGGAGTTTTTACCAAGAACTGCAAGTTTCACTAATCACAGCTTAGGGAAAAAATTTTCCAGGACTTACATCTCAAATTTTAAATTTGTCCTGGTGTAAAAGCCAATTATTAGAGATTATTTCTATATACTTCCAAATTCTCAGCAAACCAAGTTCATTGTTTATGAACTCTGTAACCCAAACAAGCTTTTGGGGAAGTTTACTCAATAAAAAAATAACCAGTAATCTTACAATTTCCAGAAATGATAACCAAATTGTTTGAGCTGTAACCAAGTCATGAAAAGTTGCTTGACATAAATGATGCAAAAGTTTACCAATTGGAAACTTGAAACAAACTCATTGCCTATTAGGTGACCAATTTTGTTGAACATATTTCCAAATTATTTTACACAGAGAATCGGCATCCCATCACTAACATGTTAAAACTACAACTTTAAGAGAGCAGGCTTACCCAAGGTTGGAAGCTGACTGACTTTTTACCTTTGCCTTGATGAGATCACCTCTCTCCCCACCACTGCTGAAAGTAGGGTGGGGTGGGGTGGTGAGCAGGATGTGCCAAACCTGGGTGATACTTCCAGGAATTCTAGGTTGCCCCAGGGCCCAAAGCCATTGTCAGTGGGGCCCACACAGTAAGCTGTTGCCCCTACCCTTTTTTTCCTTTCACCAGATTGGGGAAGGTGAATTATTAGAAGATGGAGGAGGAGGGTGAGTGTCTTCTCCTCTGAGAAATGTTAACAGAAAAACTTGGAGCTGTTTGCAAACCCAGTACTGAGAAATCAAAGCAAAGGACTGGGGGACGGGAGTGACCCGAGTTGTAAGGAATTTTCAGAACTCTTTAATGATCAATCACAACACTTCCCAAATCTGCTAAGATGTTTTTAACTGTTAGTATTGGCTTGACTCTTATGCAATGTAAGCATTGGCTGGACTCAAGGAATCTGAGCCTATCCTTTTTTTTTTTGTCTTTTCCTTATACCCACATCTTAACCTTGGTACTATGTACTTATATGCTGGAATTGAAACCATTCCCAAAAGTGGAGAAGATACCACTTTTGCTATAGAACTAGCCAAAAACAGGATGGCCTTCTTCAAGAGGGAGTGACTTCCCTCATGGGAGGTTTTTAAATAGATGCTGGATGGCCACTTGTGAACATTGTAGAAGAAATCAAAGGTAGAAATCAAAGGGCTATATTAATGACTGATAAGTTCCCTTTCCTCTTGAATCCTATGGTTCACAGGGGCCATCTGAGGAGCTTCTGAATGCCTCCAAACAACCACTGGATACTGCAGTTCTCTTATGGTACCAATGATATACTACCTTCAGCAATAGTAGTTTGTATACTTGTCTGACTCCTACTTGATTGCCAACTTGGTGAGGCCAGGGATTGTATCCTATTTAATCTTTTTAAACAGGAAAACAATGGGTACAGATAAACATTTATTAATCACCTACTATGTTCCAGGAATTGTGTTAAGTCCTGGGATACAAAGAAAGGCAAAAGTTCCTGTCCATGAGGAGTTCATAGTCTAATGGGAAAACAACATGCAAACAATTAGGTACAAATAAATTATATACAGGATAAATCAAAGATAATCAACTGCAAGAAGACACAAAAATTAGGGTGGCTCAAGAGAGGCTTCCTTGAGAAAGGTGAATTTTAGCTATTACTAGAAGGAAGCCTGAAAAGCCAAAAGGCAGAGATGAGGAGGGAGAGCATTCCAGGCATGGAAATGGGATGTCTTGTGCTAGGGACTTCAAAGGGGCCAGTGTCACTGGACAGGTTACTTGGTGGGGTCTGGATGTAAAGTAAAAGAAGACTGGAGGGAGGGAATGGGAGAGGAGATGGTTATGAAGTGCTTTAAATGCCAAACAGAGGACCACTGATCCCAAGGTACTAACATGTAGCTGGCAATCACAAATAGATGTTCAGATTTCATTCTACTTCTTCACCCATTGTATTTCCGCCCACCATTATTTTTCCAACTGATTAAATTGTAATGATTCTCCTCAAGAAGTCCAGTATTACTATCTGTTTGTGGGGATCAGAAAGTGTCCGAAAGGTCTGACCCTTAAATCTGGGCCTTGAAAGATGGCTAGGATTTGAACAGATGGAAAAGGTGAGTATGAGTGATGGATGGGTAGGGAGGTGTCGATTTAAGGCAAAGACTTCTTTAAAAGAATAGGTTACATAGGTACTGAGAAGGGAAAACACCAACTGTGTTCAGGGATCAGCAAGTTGTTTATAAGAATATGACTTCCACATGGCTTCCACTCCCTTCCCACATACCACTGCTGTCACAAGCTAGGAGAATATATTCTCTCTGTGTGAATTTAAGCAGTCTAGTGGTAACATGAGCTGCTGGCAGTAAATAACACTGCCACCTGCACTTAAATGGAATTTCTGATGTCTTGTTTTTCATCACTGCCAGTGGTGTATCTCTCTTTAAGACAATATTTCATCAAACCTATAATGAAAATGATAATGTGTCCTTGGTTTATTTATGGGGTATATTTCAGTTTGGTTGAAATGTCTTTTTTTGTAGCATTAATCAAACACAAGGTTGATTTTACTGTGGTCATTTGAACCCTACAAATTATATTCCTATCCAAAGTCAGAAGCTTTTTACAGTTGTAAACAAAATTTGCCAGTATAGCAGCGACTTAAAAAGTGTATTTTGTTTTATTGGCAGCTTGTGTAAGGAACAGAGAACAGTGAAGAAAATAGGAAAGAAATAGGGTCAGATCCAACACGACGAGATTTTAGATTCTCCCAAAGATGTTTTCCCCAAGGAGTAAAACAGGAGAGCAGTGTCACCAGACTGCCTGCCATCATCTCACCAGACAATGGAGGAATACACTAGACACTAGGCTTGTTTAATTGAAAACAAAATTGTTTTTCATACAGTCCCAGAGCCCTCCCTTTATGTAACATGCTTGTGGAAAAGTGGAGGCTTTTAGCATTTGAAATCCAAAAAAGTCATTATATATTCATTAAGGGTAGAGATGGCGACTACTGCTGTGATTTTTCCTCTCAACATCAGGTTACATTTGATTTAAACATCAATTATTGCAAGAAAATAGCTATTGTATGCTATCTCTCTCTCTCCCTCCTTTTTTTCTCTCATTTTCTCTATCTTTCATTGCCTGTTTTTCTTTCCCTCTGTTTTGTGCTCTATCTCTTTCTATCTCTGTCTTTCTATATCTGTGTCTTTTTCTTTGTATGTGTGTATGTGTATGTGTGTATGAGAGAGAGAGAGTCTTGGTCCATCTCCTTCCAGTCTCTGTCTCTTTCTGTCTATATCTCTGTTTCTCTTCTCAATTTCTCTTCCTCTCTTTTTCTCTCAATATGTCTCTCTATCTGTTTCTCTTTCTATCCCTGTCTCTATTTCTATTTTTATTTCTGTCTCTGTCTCTCTCTCTTTGTGTGTGTGTGTGTATGCGTGCATGCATGTATATGTGTGTCTTCTTCTCCCCCTCTCTCCCTCTTTCTTTTTCTCATTGCCAAGTTAAAGCTAAGAAAGCCCTTGGGTCATAACACGCCCTGCTCCAAAAAGGCTTTTTCCTGTTTTGTTTTTACTAGGTTAGTACCCAAAAAATCTTAAATGACAGATCATAGATCTCCTGTGGTTAGAAAGTTTCCTTACCATGAGTTCTCTGTACCAATTAAATCATAGACCTGACAAGAAGATAAAAAAGACAAGAGAAGGAGGAAGGTGATAAAGAGTTAATAGGACAAGAGCTAGAAAAACGAGAACAGAAAGAACAAAAATGAGAAGGAAGAGGAAGAAGAAAAAAAAGAAGGACCTTCACATTTTCTTGACCTCCCCTGGGGAAGATTCCTAGACCAGCAGAGACAAACATTTCCATATTCATAGAAACGGAGGCTGCTAATAAGTCATTTCAGAACTCAGTCCACCAAGGCTACATTGGATAACACTAAGTTTAAATCCAAAGGGAGAAGTTGGAATCACAGAATCATGAAGTCATCCACAGAGGAGGCTGAGATGCCCCATCTGATGAGTTTGATAAGAGTCCAGGCACTGGTCAGGTTAACCCACTGTGGCAGCTACTCTTCACCATGCTCCTACTTACAACGTCCATCTCCCAAGGAGTCCTTGCCTGGGTGAGTCACCCAGTGAAGTTTCTTTGCCTGTGAAGTTGTATATTAAACCAATGTCTTCCCTCTAAATAATTTCTTTTGACTCTGGCTCTCTCTTTCCTTTCCCCAAAACTCAAATATTTTATGCTGTTCCCTTAATCTCAAAGATCTTACGGCAGCATCTTGGCACTCCATCCATCTTTGTGCCACATCAGTAAGGCAATAAACATTTGCTAAGCAAGGACTATGTGCTAGCCACTGTGCTAAATGTTGGAGATACAAACAAAAGCAAAGATAGCCCCTGACCTCAAGGAGTTTATTCTCTAATGAGAGAAAATAATATACAGAAAGAAGCTGAAGAGTGTGTGGAGGGATTGATGGGGAGGGACTCAGAAAGTACCTGATACAGGGGCTTGATAAAGAGTTCCAACTATATCCAAAAGTCCTGTAGCTGTTGGGAAATGGAGAGAAAAATTGTGCTGATCCCCCCGATCATTGCCTTGCCCTCTAGTCAAAGGGAACAATCAAGGGACAGAGGCTATTGATAAAAAGTGAGTACCAGGCAGATTCAATGAGGCTTAGATTTACTCTTGGCCTCCTCCAAGTTCCAACCCTGGGGTCTAGATCAGCAGATTTGTGAATTTTCCATATGTAGCTCAAGCCACATAACTATATTACACTCAGGCCATCTCCGTGCCTTAGCCCACTTTCTCTTTCCTTTTATACCTCTAATTCTAGGAATAATAATCAAATTAGCACTAATGTTCTTGGACTGGAAATGTTTACCATCCCTCTAATTTTCTGGATCAAAATATCCCTCTCCAGCTCTCTTCTGTTAGATGTAAGCTCCTTGAAGGAAGGGGTTTTCTTGCCTTTTTTTTTATTGCATCCCCAAGGTTTCACAATGCCTAAGATATAGTAAGTACTTTTTTTTCATTCATTCATTCACTCACTCACTCATTCATTCATCCCACCTAGCACTGGACTTCCCCAAGGAGAATTCAATGATCCAACCATTTATTTTTTATATTCTATCATTTTCCCCTTCCTCCATCAAAACTGTACTCCTTGTCTGTGACTTCCTCAAAACCCTGATTTATGTGACATGACACTTATTAATTGAAAGCAAATCTGTGTCATTCTTCTTCCTCCCAGCCACACAGTGCCATTTAAGAGATGTTTTCTGTAATCAATAACTTAACCCAAAAGCAATTTTATGTCCCATAATGGTGAAGTAGAGGAGAGATTTTTTTCTATAAGCAGGACCACTTGAAAACAAACTACACCATGTTGACAGCTGTCCTGTCTGCAGTGACAGAGAGCCCTTTGCAAGATAATCACACCAAGAGTAATGGTCTGAATTTATCTTCAAGAGTTCTTATTAGGTCTAGATATAAATGTAGCTATCTAATCTAGGAGTAATTTAGTCATAAGAGGAGAAAGGGGGATAAACGAAATAAAATACTGCGCTCCCCGACTTTCAGTATAGTCTTTTGACCAACAGATGGAGTTTTCCTTTTTTTTCCTACTTACAATTAACATAAGTAGGTACAGAATTCTCAGATTTATTTCATTCTTTGTTTTTAACCTAATACATCACATAGTAAGTGAAAAATCAATAACAGTAAGGCTTAGGGTCATGGAAGTATTTAATGAGAATTAATTTGTTCTATGAATATTATTTTCTTTGATACTGTTCCCCTAAATCACAAACTAATTTGCTTTTATCTCATTCTCCCTTAAATCTTATTTATTTGCATAGATGTCCTTTTCCTCATAAGATTGGGAGCTGCTTGAGAGCAGGGTCTCTGTCATAGCTATCTTTGTATGATCATTGAGCTGTCCAAAAGTGGCATGAACTTCCTTATAGGTTTTGGGTTCCCTTTCCTTAAGAGTCTTCAAACAGAAACTAGATGACCACTTACAAGCTACATTATAGTGGTATATTAGTAACCACACTAGCACACAGGGTGTGCTGCTAGCACAGGTTCTTTGATCTGCTTTTCTAAAGGAAAGACAGCTTTAAAAGGGTCAACAAACTTATTTTAATTACAGATAAGTAGAAAGAAGTGAGTACAGAAATAGAAGCAGAGTAATTAGTACAGATATTCAATAGATAAGGTTCCAACTGTCTGAACAAAGTAATATAACCACGTACATACACCACTATACCAGGAGAGCACCAGCATCTGAGTAGTTGGGAGGCTCCTAACAAATAGCTACTCAGAGTCCCATCCAGGGAATCAAAAGGTCCTTGTAATGAGCAAGCCCCCACCGCAAAATGCCAGCCATCCAGTAGGTCTAATTTTCAACTAATAGGCTCAGAGGCAGAAGGCATCACAACCCACATGACTTAGCACAGCTGTGAATTACTGAGGTTATCTTTCAGATGTTTGCAAGTTAGCCTGAGCCTAGGAAACTGAACTCTAGAAAAAAGAATACCACTTTGCCTGCTTACAAGCAGGGATTTATTTTGTGGAAGAATTGAATTAGATGGTTGCTGAAGTCTCTTCCAACTCAAATTTTGTGATTCTGGATTGAGCTCTGGAAGCAGAAGTATCAAGCACAGGCCACAGGCTGGTAACATTCCCAGCACCCTCAAAACAGATTAAAATGTAATTCAGAAATATTTAACAAAATAAATAAAAAGTGAAGTAGAACATAGATAATGTTAATATCTGGTTTTTCTAAGTCAATCTACAGCTGTCGGGATTATTATGAACAATTTAGTGGCCCCAGTTTCTATTTAAGTTGGTCACCACTGCCTCAGAGGTCATCTAATACCAACTCCTTTTTTAAATGTGGAAATGGAGGTCACAGAGTTGCTTCAATTTTCTCCAGGTCACATAGTCCATAAATGGCAGAACTAGAATTTGTACCCAAATCACCCATTGATCATATCATTACAAAACACTGTCTATCCCTTGGAATCTACCACACAGTATAGCATATATTAGCCTCTCAATATCTGTTTGTTGAATTGAATTTAGTGAAATGATCCTACAAAAAGCTATCACTCTTGACGTTCTTTTGTCTAGGTGTGTCAAAGGTAAGATTTATAACTCACTTATCAAGTATCCTAAGACAGTATCCTGGTATGACATTGGAATGAGTGACAAGAGTGATAGCCCATGTTACATGCTGTTTTTAGATCCCTTTCCTTATGGAGTTGTCTTTGGGAAAAGTTGAGTTGACTCAAAGACTATCCAAATAGTAACATACTAAGACAAAGACTTTGTATTATTGACACATATCATATGTAAAGGGGACATAGTGAAGACATGATGATGATTCTGGGGGATTTGTGTAATTAATTAATTGGCTCCAGATTTAGGAGCATTAGGAAGACTTAAAGAAACAGCTTCCTAGAAAGGATGTTAGGCCACTATTGAAAATGTACCAATTTCCTCCCTCAAGGAGTGCTCCACTTCCCACACATATGCACAGCATCCCCAAAAGAAGACCAAAACATAGGAAACTCAGTCAGGCCAGCTTATAAATATACTGAACATGATGTTATAAATCTAGGCCAATACTACCTAAGTTCAAAAAAGATTTTTTAAAAGATCTGATCCAGTATTGTAACAGAAATGTTGACCTGTACATTACAAAAAGCAACTTATAGAACATTCCTCACAGAGGGTCTCCACAGGATGCTCTTCTCCTTTCTGTGTCAAACATTCTAGTTTTGAATAAGATACTATCATTCTTGTTTATGTAAGAGAAAAAAAGCATATATTTGCAAAATCAAATGCATAAAGTGGAGATGGAGGAGATAAAACAAAGAGCACTTCATATACATCCCTGTCATAGAAAAAGCAAAGGTGACAGCTTTATGAGGTTATCTCTTCCTCCTCAGCCAGATTTAGAGTAATGACTCAGAAATGGTTCAGCAACCTGGAATTCTGTAATTTATAATTTGGCTTTTGGTCAAACTACAAGTGAACTTTTCCCTCTTCTTCTCCCTCTGAGTTTTTTAATACTTAAAAAATAAATAAATAAATGGAAGTGTCATTTCCCCCCAATACCTATCCTTTGGTTTCTTTCTATTCTAATAACACACCCAAACCAGACTCAAAAAATGTTAGAGCAAGTATTCTTTATCTTTTTGTGTCATGGACCCTTTTGGCACTCTGATGAAGCCTATGGATCAGTTTTCAGAGTAATGTTTTAAATGTGTAAGATAAAATACACAGGATTACAGAAGAAATCAATTATATTGAAACATGATTATCAAATTTTTTTCTTAAAACATATTCATAAATGCCAGGTGGAGAACTCCTAATTTAAAAGAATGCAAACAAGGAGAAAATACCATGTTAAAGCAAGACAGAATAGAAAGATGGTCTAATAGCTAATAGTCAAACAGAAAATTTAGGAGGACTTTTCTACATCATAGCAAGATATTTTTTTAAAAGCAGACTATCTACTAGTTATCAAAAACTGTTTGAAAGCCAAGGTCATCCATTTTTGCTTAGTGGTTTTATTATATGTCGATGTGACCTGTCTAGGTTCTAGTGACTTTAATGTTAATATGTAGACTCCTGGATACAGGAACAAAGGTAAATTATCTCCCATTTAACTTTGCAATTTTCCATTTCTTCTTACCTAATTTCACTATGCACTTTTTTTTGGTAGGATGTGTGCTTCTAACAATATTTTCTGGCCTCTCATACTTGTAAAACAGTAAAGTACATTGAAGGATGTGTCCTTCATATCCAGGCAAATACTAAAGTCCCTGCAATGAAAGTGAAGAATGATAGCTACACCATTTTTAGAGAAAAGGAATAAATCCAGTCCTTTCCACACTAGATTATCTAGGAGAATAGAATATATTTGTTTTGTCCCTGTTAATCAGTAACACTTCCTATTAAGTTGGTCCAAATTTAGGCCACAATCTTAAACTGGCCTAAATTTAGACCAACTCAATAGGAAGTGTATACACACTAAAAAAATTAATGATGCTTACAAATTATATCAAAATTTTATTTAAGGTAGATTTGAGAAGAAAGTATAGTCTATTTCCAGACCAAGGATGATATATCATGAAATATGAGTTACTGTTTTATGACTAAAATTTTCCCAAATTTTTATAAACTAAAATGTTGGCAAGAGGGAAGAGAGACTTAAAAGCATTGTAAAGATTGGTGTAGAAAAAATTGGTGTAGAACTGTAGAGATGATGAGGCAGCGGGATGACAAAGTTTTAATGGAAAGAATGGTTACTTGGATTTAAAAGGACCTGAGCTCAACTCTGGCCTCAGACACTTGCTAGCTGTGTTGCCTGTGTTGTCAGCCTCAGTTTCCTCATTCTGCAAAAATGGAAATAATAATAGAAACTATTTCACACAGTTTTGTGAAAATCAAATGAGATCATCTAAGTACCTTGCAGATCTTAAGTGCTATCCAAACTTTAACCATTAATATTATTAACAACACTACAAAAAGTCATCCTGATCATAGGCTAATACTTGAGAAGTAACAAGAGAGTAATTGTATCAGAAGAAATAAGGGAAAATATACGAAAGATGTAGAAAGAAAGATCCTCGCAGAGTCAGGAGAGCCAAGTTACATGTTTCTGTTACCAGAAAACAGGAGTGGCCAGTCTGTGATGTTATGTGGCAATTGTATGTGGCAATGTGTGGCACATCACATCACAAATATTCCCACAGGAATCTACCCCATCCAAAATCAGAGACGACAAGGCTCTTCTGATGTCTGTACTTCTACCAGTGAACTAGAAGCACATTGTTTAGATAACCAGGTGACATCGTTGCTAGAACAATGGGCTTAGTCAGGAAGAACTTGAATTCAAATCTGGCCTCAGATACTGATTAGCCATGTGGCCCTGGGCAACTCATTCAATCTCTGTTTGCCTCAGTTTCTTCAACTGAAAAATGGGGATAATAATAGCACCTTTCTCTCGGGGTTGTTATGAGAATCAGATAAGATAGTAATTGTAAAACATTTAGCATAATGTCTGACCTTTTGTAGGTACCAAATAAATGCTAGTTATTGTGTTATAACTGTTAAATTACTGATATTAGTAATAATTGCTATCATTGTTGCTGTTGCTGTTGTAGTTACTGATGTTTTTGTTGCTATTATTACTATTATTTCAAAGCAAAAAATATTTAATCAAATAGTACAGAAAATAAAGTGTCCAAAAAGATCCCCCATGCACACAGGATACACTGGTTGATACACCATAAGCATAGGAGAGCATGTGTATGGGAAACATGTGACCAGGAAAATTCTTTCCAAAGTAGTGATATATTCCTAAATATGGGAAAGAAGATATGTCAGGAATTCACATGGCCAGTGAATTTACACAGGAGACATACCTAGAGACTCATGTGACTGGAGCTCTTGCATGGATGAAAAAAAATTGATACTTCTGATATTGCATAACTTCCAAGGTCTTCGTGCCATCCCCTACTAAACTTCAGATTGTGTATTAACTAAGAAGCATCACATTTTCTTTCTTGATTTCATGAACATTAAGCTACCATCTTTGGGGTATCAGGAATTTGGCCTCTTCAGGGAAGGCCACTGCTTTCTGCTACTGTCTATTACAGTACAATGGCAGGAAGCCTCTCCCCGTCAAGGAATACTAAAATTTATTTTAGTATCAAGTCCAATAACAATACGACTTCTTTTTCTAGCTCCCTTGATCTTTACTGAAATGTGCTCTACCATGTTGCTCCTTTCTCAATCCTTGATTTCTTCTACAAGGAGAACTTCTCAATATTAAATGCTACCCTGCATGCCTTTTATGGGCCCTTTTTTAAAAATGGGATTCCATTCCAGAGTCATATTGAAATCATAGTTCTCATCCCACCAAGTCTTAGTGATAAATATGAGGTCAAATTTGCTTTCTTGAATTAGATTCTCTAGTCACTTTGATTGTTACTTATACATATTCAATGAGTTTTATATAGACAGCTGTGGCTATAGATTTTATTACTGGAACCTTTCTTGGATTTTGTCTCCTGTGAATTTATAGACATCTCTATTGCTCTTTTCCCTATAATATAGCAACTCTCTAGTATTTAGATTGATAAATTTTTTGCAAACTATTTTTTTGCTGCCTTTCCTGTCCTTATTACTGAACTTGATTCTTATTCCTGGGGATGGGATTGAACTACATTATTAGAAGTTTGATTTGTGAGCATTTAGCAGAAGTGGTAATCAGAAAAAGTAGAAAATGACACAAAACTGGGGAGGGGGATGGCCCCCGGCATGTTAACTGAGAGTATTCAAAAATGTCCTGACAGGTAAGAGTGATTCATGGTATTAAGAGAGATTAAATTTAGTTTCATTTTATCATTGGCTTCAAGAAATCAACTGTACTGGTATAAAATGAGGGTAGGAGATAAACCTAGTAATCTGAAGCAGCTTTAGGAAAAACAAAATATTCAGGGGAAAGGATTTGGGAGCTCAATGTACTTTGCTTTGGTCAGATCAAATTTGTAATGTCCCATTGGGTTGTGGGTGCCACTTGTCATGAAGGGCATTGACAAGCTGTAGCATGCCTAGAGGAAATAGCAGAAAACAGGTATTGACACATAAGGATCCATTCAAGGAACTGAATATGTTTAGTCTAGAGAGTAAAAACCTTGTAAAGGATGCATTATCTAAATATCTTTGGGTATTTGAATAATCATCCTATGAAATGAGAAATAGATTTGTTCTCTGTGACACCAGAGAACAGAACCGGTAGTAATCAGTGGAAACTACAGAGGTAAATGTAGACTCCATTTGAGGAAAGCCTTCCTAACTATTAAAGCTGGAGGGGAATGGGTTGCTTTGAAGGTAAGGAATTTCCCTAAACTGAAGATGTTAAAGTAGTAGAACCTTGATAACTATTTTGCCATGATATTGGCAATAGAAATCCTGTTCAAGTAGAGTCTATATGACCTTTGAGGTCCCTCCCAGCTCTGAATTTTTTTTATTAAATGCTTCTGTGATTCTTTTTTTTTTAATTTTTTTTATTTGTTTTCAGTTTTCTACAATCACTTCCATATAGCTTAGATTTTTCCCTTCCATCCACCTCCTTCACCCCTCCCTCCCCATTACCTCCCTGAGATGGCATGCAGTCTTATACAGATTCTACACATACATTCATATCAAATACATTTTCATGTTGCATAGAAGAATTAAAATGAATGAGAGAAACCATAAAACAAAACAAAACATAAAACAAGAGAAAATAGTCTGCTTCATTCTGTGATCCAATTCCATAGTTCTTTCTCTGTATGTGAAAGATGTTTTGCTTCAAGTCCATTAGGAATTTTTAGGTACTTGCATTGCTGTGAAAGACTAAGGTTACTAGAAAAATTCCTCACACGCTGTAGTTGTTTCTGTGTACAAAGTTCCCCTGGTTCTGCTCCTTTCACTCAGCATCAGTTCACCTATGTCCTTCCAGACCTCTCTGAAGTCTTCCTGTTCATCATTTCTCATAGCATAATAGTATCCCATCACATTCATATACCACAACTTGTTCAGCCATTCATCATTTGATGGGCATCCCCTTGATTTCCAGTTTTGGCCACCACAAAGAGAGCTTCTATAAATATTTTTGCACATGTGGGACCCTTTCCCATTTTTATGATCTCTTTGGGTTACAGTCTTAGAAGTGACATTGCTGGGTCAAAGGGTATGTACATTTTTGTAGCTCTTTGGGCATAGTTCCAAATTGTTCACCGTAATGGTTGGATCAGCTCACAGCTTCACCAACAATGAATTAGTGTTCCAACTCTCCCACATGTTCTCCAACATTTTTCATTTTCCTGTTTTGTCATGTTGACCAATCTGATAGATGTGATGTGGTACCTCAGAGTTGTTTTGATTTGCATCTCTCTAATCAATAGTGATTTACAATACTTTTTCATATGACTTCAGATATCTTAATTTCTTCCTCTGAAAACTGCCTGTTCATATCCTTTGACCATTTATCAATTAGGGAATGACTTGTATTCTTGTACATTTGACTCAATACTCTCTATATATTTTATATTAGAAATGAATCCTGTATCATAGACACTATTTACAGAAATTCTTTCCTAGTTTTCTTCTTGCCTCCTAATCTAGGTTGCATTGGGTTTGTTTGTACAAAAACTTTTCAATTTAATGTAATCAAAATTATCCATTTTGCACTTCATAATATTCTCTATCTCTTGTTTGGTCAAAAATGTCTCCATTCTCCATAAATCTGACAAATACACTAACCTTTGCCCTCCTAATTTGTTTGTAGTATCAGTCTTTATACCTAGATTATGTATCCTTTTGGATTTTATTCTTGTGCACTGTGTCAGACATTGGTCTATGCCCAGTTTCTACCACACTATTATCCAGTTTTCCCAGAATTTTTGTCAAACAGTGAGTTCTTATCACACAAGCTGGGGTCTTTGGGTTCATCAGACAGTACATTGCTATATTCATTGACCACTCTGTCTTGAATACCTAACCTATTCCACTGGTCTACCATTCTGTTTCCTAGCCAGTACAAAGTGGTTTTGATGATTGCTACTTTATAATACAACTTGAAATCTGGTATGACTAGACCACCCATTTCTTTTCATTAATTCCCTTGATATTCTGGAACTTTTGTTCTTCCAGATGAATTTTGATATTTTTTTCTTGCTCTAGAAAATAATTAGCTGGTAGTTTTATTGGTATGGCATCGAATAAGTAAATTAATTTAGGTAAAATTATCATTGTTATTATATTAACTCAGCCTACCCACGAGCAACTGATGTTTTTCCACTTACTTAGATCTGACTTTATTTATGCAAAAAGTGTTTTGTAACTGCATTCCTATAGTCCCTGTGTCTGTTTTGACAAGTAGACTCCCAGATATTTTATGGTATCTACCATAGATTTAAATGGGATTTCTCTTTCTGTCTCTTGCTGTGGGGCTTTGTTAGTAATATATAGAAATGCAGATGATTTATGTGGGTTTATTTTGTAACCTGAAACTTTGCCAAAGTTGTTTATTATTTCAAGTAGTTTTTTACTAGATTATCTGGGATGCTTCTGTGATTCTTCAGATGCCACGGTTGTAATGTGAAGTTCAATATATTCAGGTAAGGTAATGACCAACCAGATGAATCTAGGTGAGAGGGTGGATAGAGTGCTGAGTCTAGAAGTCAGAGTCAAGAAGACAGCTCGTCTTCAGTTCAAATCCAACCTCAGATACTTACCAGCTGTGTGACCCTGGACAAGTCACTTAACCCTGTTTGCCTCAGTTTCCCCATCTGTAAAATGAGCTGGAGAAGGAATGGCAAACCACTCCAGTATCTTTGCAAAGAAAATCCCAAATGGAGTCATAAAGAGTTGGATACAACTGAAAAATAATGGAACAATGACCAACCACATGTCACTGATTATGTGCTTTTGATAATCAGTTTAGCAGGAGCCAGAATTTCTTGCACAGTGTTAATACAGGGCTAAGGAGGATTAATGTTTTTATAAACCAATATAGCTTATAAGTTAATAGTAATGGAAAGAGCACTGGATTTGATATCCAAGAACCTAAGTTTGAATACTGACTTTTTTACTTCTTATGAACTTCAGACAGGTTATTTAACCTCCCTCAGCCTCAGTTTTCACATCTGTAAAATGAGGGGGAGTTGAGTTGGATTACCTTTGTAATCTTTTCAAGTTCTAAATCTATTGCCTGCTAAGACATTCTTTACCAGGGGTCATTTGTTCATTCATTCATTCATCCATTCATTCATTCACTTGTTAATTCATTCCACTAATATTGTGTTCTTACTATTTACAAGGTACTGTTGGAAGCAACAACAGAAATATAAGAAGCTCCAGGGCAAAATGTGGATACTTAGCAATTTTTGTATTCTCTCACTTGTATAAAATAGAATTTCATACTTTTCTGGAGTGACTTCCTCTCTATTTCCACCTTCACTTGTTCATAAGGAGGCATCCAGGTGGCATGATTGATGGTGTACTGCATCTGAAGTCAGGAATACTTGAGTTCAAATCCAGATTCAGACACTTAGTATTTATATGACTCTGGCAAGTCACACAACCTCCGCCAACTTCAGTTTGCTCAAGTGTAAAGTGAGGAAATAGAACCTATGTTGCAGGCTTGTTGTGAGGATCTAAAGAGATGAAATCTGTAAAAGCACTCAGCATACAGTAGGTGCCATATACGAGTTTATTCCCTTCCCCATAATGGGCAACAAAAGGAAAGAGGAAAAAGATAAAAGCTTTTTAGGCATTTAGTATTCTCTCTTTCTCCTTGCCCTTGTCTCCAGGGTTATTCCTTTCACCACCAACAACAGTCTCTAATAATCTGAAAGCTAAAAAGAAAAGGGAGAAAAAGCCAGAGAGAGATCAAGCAAAGAAATGGTAATGAGAATCTTTTGTGACAGTAACCAAGCTCTAGGTCTGCAAGTCGGAGCCTGTTCTCTAACTGAACTCACTGACACTTGCAGGCAGATTATTTTTTCCATTTGCAAGGAAAAGTAAACACTGGCAACAAAAGAAAAAAAAATATTAATCTTGAAGGTCAGGTGGAGCGACCAAAATGATGAGCAAGGAATGGGAAAAACAGCCACATTCTTTAAGCCTCCTTGGAGCCCAGGGTTTGATGTAATTGTGTGGGTCAGAACAATTTCTATTCATTTCATATTGTTGATATTCAAACCAAATCATACCTGGCCACCTCTAATACAAATAAATTCTGTCAACTCACAGTACTCCATTTCTCTCTGACCGAGTCAATGGGGAGTGAGGTTAGAATTCTAAATTGAGATGATTTTATTTCTAAATTAATATATAAAAACCAAACAAGGTCAGAGTGTTGCCACTGTGTGACCTTGGACAAGTTACTTCTGTTCTCTGGGACTCAGCTTCCACATTTGTAAAATGAGGGGATTGCATTCAAATTCAGGTAACTCTGGAGTCAGTGATCTTTCCACTTCTCCACAGGTCAAATGCCTGCCAGCTCTAAATATGACACTATGAAATAGTCCCTTCTGTAGCTCTTCTCTCCATTTTAGAAAGAAATAGGCATTTATTAAGCACCTATTATGGGTCAGACACTGTGCTAAGCACTTTACAAATATTATTTCATTTAACCTTGACAACAACCTTGGGAAACGGCAGGCAGGTGTGATCATTTTGCCCATTCTGCAACTGAGGAAGCTGAGGCAGAGAGATGCTAAGTGATTTTCCCAGGATTGAACAGCTAGTAAGTGTCTAAAGTCAGAGATGAACTCAAACTTCCTTGACTCCAGGCTGAGCACTCTATCCACTGTAATATCTAGCTACCTGTTAGGTGTGAGTACATCCTGGAAACATATTTTGAGAGCATCTCATTTGTTTTGCTGCCTGTTATCTTTTACAATTCAATTTCAGAAAGAGGCTTTGCTTTAAGGCACTAAATATTTAACCAAAGTTTAGTCTGAAATGTTAATACCAGTATTTTTTATTTACGACTTTGTGTTTGACGCAAGCTTTTCAAGGAGTGTGTTTCAGGTTGGGCAAGGAAATCAACTCATTGCACACTGGGATACCAGGGATACCAGAAATGACTCTATTGGTTTGCTGCTCAGGGTTCTGGCTCTGGATGGAGGTAGGGCTAGTGTGCCATGATCTGTGTTGTCATCATCTCAGCTATTTGAAATAAGCTCTGTGGTTGACTACTGGTTCAAAAAGCAAGAAAAGGATCACTTGATTTAAAGCCCTTTTAAACCATGTTCCACCTACCAAAGGAAAAGTTAGGAAAGAAAAAAAGTCTCATGTTTCATTTTATATATTTCACAATATGAACTCACTCTGCACTCTTTGAGCATGCTCACTATAAGCTTGAGAAAAATGTAAAATGAAGGAGGGGTGAATGAGAAACCTCACATACACTTCAAAGCACATAGTTCTAGATGTAAGTACAAATGTAGACAGAGAACACTGAATTCATGCCAGTAATAATAGATGTCATAGAGTATTTTGTGATTTATATAGCACTTAATATATATTTCCTTGTTTGATCCTCACAGAAATCTTTATGCTATTACTATCCTCATTTTACAAATGTGCAAACTGAGACTGAGAGGAGTTAAATGATTTGCCAAGGAACTAGCAAGTGTTTGAGACAGTATTCAAACCCAGATATTTTCCTGACTCCAAGCCCAGCACGCTATCCATTGTGCTAGCAACAATCAAAATAATAATAATCAGAGGATCTAATGTTTATGGTTAAAGAACATTCTGTTATTTGAAAGGCAGAGCACTAAAGGAAACAGAAGGCTGAAACAGGATTCGGGAAAATGTAGATCCACGGAGGAGCCAAGATGGAGGAGTATAGGCATCAGCTCAGCTGAGCTTTCTCAACAATCTGCTCCAAATAACTTTAAAATAATGCCTTAGGTGGGTAGAGCCAAGATAGTGGAGTAAAAGCAGGGACTTGATAGAGCTCTCCCCCCAGACACCTCCAAATATCTGTAAAAAATGACACTAAACAAATTCTAGACCTACAGTACCCACAAAATGACAGAGTGAAACAAATCTCCAGCCCAAGACAGCCTGAAGGTTGACAGGAAGTATCTTTCACACTGGGCTGGGAGCAGAGTTAAGTGGAGTCCGACATGGGCCATAGAGAATGAACAGGACTGGAGCTGGCTTCAGGGGACTGCACTGTGGGCAGCTGTGATTGGTTCCAGACTTCTCAACACAAAAGCACCAAAGACAGCATATAAGGTCAGCAGGAAAACTCTGTGGGACCTAGTCTGGCTGGGGTCTGGCCCCAGCCCTGGGGCAGAGGAGGAGAAGGCCTAGCACTGCAGCAGCAGTAGCAGAGGACTCAGCAGCAGAAGCAGCAGTAGTGGAGGCAACAGCTGTTTTGGGAACTCCTGGCCAACAGATGCTGGGGGATCAAGTTGAAGCCCTAGGACAGTATACCCACCCAAACTGGAAATAGAATCCTACCTTGGCAAAGAAGTAGAAAGTGAAATATTTGGCTAAGAACATGAATAAACAGAGTGAAAAAACTCAGACTTTAGAATCTTACTTTGGTGACAAAGAAGATCAAAATATACAACAGAAGAAGACAACAAAGTCAAAGCTCCTATATCAGAAGCTCCAAGAAAAATATGAATTTGTCACAGGACATGGAAGAGCTCAAAAAGGATTTTGAAAATCAAGTAAGAGAAACAGAGAAAAAATTGGGAAGAGAAATGAGAGTGATGCAAGAAAATCATGAAAAACAAGTCAACAGTTTGCTAAAGGAGACCCAAAAAAATACTCAAGAAAACAACAGTTCTAACCCAAATGGCAAAAGAGACCCAAAAAGCTAAGGAGAAGAAGAATGCCTTAACAAGTAGGATTGGCCAAATGGAAAAGATGATACAAAAGCTCACTGAATGGAGCAAATGGAAGCTAATGAGAGATCAAGAAATTATAAAACAGAATCAAAAGAATGAAAAAATAGAAGACAATGTGAAATATCTCACTGGAAAAACCATTGACATGAAAAATTCAGGAGAAATAATTTAAAAATTATTGTACTACTTAGACATCATCTTTTAAGAAATTTTCAAGGCAAACTGCCCTGATATTCTAGAACCAGAAGGTAAAATAGAAATTGAAAGAATCCACCAATTGAATTCTCCTAGAAATATTGTAGCTAAATTCCAAAGTTCCCAGATAAAGGAGAAAATATTGCAAGCAGTTGGAAAGAAACAATTTGAATATTGTGGGAATACAATCAAGATAACACAAGATCCAGCATCTTCCACATTAAGGGACTGAAAGGCTTGGAAAATTATATTCCAGAGGGTAGAGGAACTAGGATTCAAATCAAACATCACCTACCCAGCAAAACTGAGTATAATGCTTCATAGGAAAAATGGAATTTCAATGAAATAGAAGACTTTCAAGCATTTTTGCTGAGAAGACCAAAGCTGAATAGAAAAGTTAACTTTCAGATACAAGAATCAAGAGAAGCATGAAAATGTAAGCAGGACAGATAAATCATAAGGGACTTACTAAAGTTGAACTGTTACAATCCTACATGGAAGGTGATATTTGTAACTCATGAGACCTTACTTAGTTTTAGGGTATTTGGAGGAAATTAGATAGAGAGAGACAGAGAGATGGCATACAGTAAGTTGAAAATGAAGGGATCATATCTAAAAAATAGAATTAGGGGTAAGAGAGAAATATATTCGGAATAGGAAAAAGGAGAAATAGAATGGGATAAATTATTTCACATAAAAGAGGCAAGAAAAAAGTTTTCACAATGGAGGGGAAGAAGGTGGAAGTGAAAGGAAATGAGTGAACCTTAGTTTCATTGGATTTGTTTTATGGAGGAAATAACATACACACTCAACTGGGTATCTTACCCTATAGGAAAGCAAGGGAGAAGGAGATAAGGAGTGGAGTTGGGAATGATAGAAGGGAGGAGAGATTGAGGAAGGTGTCAGTCAGAAGCAAACACTTCTGAAAAGAGACAGGATCAAAGGAAAAAATTGAATAAGTAGGGGACAGGATAGAATGGACGGAAGTATAGTTAGTCTTTCATAACATGGCTATTATGGAAGTATTTTGCATCACTACACATATAAAACCTATATTAAATTGCTCACCTTCTCAGTGAGGATGGGTGGGGATGGAAGAAGGAAGAGAATTTGGAATTTTTAAAGCAAATGTTAAAAAAAAATTTTATGCAACTGGGAAATTAGATGTATAGGCAATGGGATGTAGAAATCTATATTGCCCTACAAGAAAGTAAGGGGGAAGGGAATAAGGCAGAGGTGTGATAAAAGGGAGGGCAGACTGGGGGAAGGGGTAAATAGAATGCATGCCATATTGGGGTAAGGGGAGGAGACTGATGGGAAGAAAATTTGGAACTCAAAATCTTGTGGAAATGAATGTTGAAAACTAAATATTAATTAATAAAAACAATTAAATAATGCCTTAAATCAAATTTTATAGTGGCAGACTCAACAAAGTGTCGGAGTGAGACTTTTTCCAAGCTTGAGACAATATATGAGGTTGGCAGGAAATGTCTGTGACACTGGGGGTTAGGCATGAATAGAGTGTGTGTATGTTGTGGCAGTAGAAGCACTTTGGGAACTCTCAGTCAAGAGATGTTAAAGGGATTGGACAATTGGTCAGAAAGAGATTACAGAGGACACTTTGCTATTACTGGGTATAGCTGGCAACTCTATTGCACTTAAGCAGTTGTGTGTCACAGTTCCAGGGCAGAGAGGAGTGATTATAGTCAGTCAAAATTATAGCCCCTGGTTACGGTTTCAAGGCAGAAAGAAACACTGGAGCTTGTGGCTGCAGGAAAGCAGGGGGCATTTTTAGGTAAAGATCAAAGCTCAGACCAGAAGAGCAATACTACACATCTCACCAGGTCACACCACCTTGGAAGCAAAGAAAATTTGCCTACTCCCTGAATTAGCTCTGAAAACAGCAGCATGAAAAAGCTGAAGCTTGGGACAGCATCTCCCACCCACAGGTAAGCAGAGTCCAACCTTACTATGAAATTCAAACTCAAGAAATAGGCTGAAAAATGAACAAACAGAACAAAAAAGAACATCGCCATAAAAAGCTACTATTCTGGCATAGAAGATGCCAGGTAATGGTAATTTAAATAGGAAGATCTTTACCATACATTAATAGGCCCTTGTGACCTACTTAAATCACATGGAAACCTAAGTCACATGTGGTGGGAGGAGCTTGGAACAGCAGAGGTGAGAGGAAATTGGCCAGAAAGCAGTCAGAACTGAGGGAGAGATAAAACAGGCAGCTGGCTAGCATGAGTGAGAGAGTTTGTTTGTTATTTGTTTAAGGGAGTCTATTTATGGTTTGTCTAAGAGAAGTGGTTTGTTGGAAGCCTAACAGAGACAAGGTTTGGGGATGGTATTGTGTACAGATTTCTTTGTTACTATGATGGATTTAGCTTTCTGGTGTCTGAATAAATGTTTTTGTTCTGTCTTCCATGTGGAGAGTAGAAAATATTTCTCAATTCAGAATTATGCCAGCATATTCATGGCTACTGTAGGTGCTGTGAATATTGCACTGGTGCTACAAAGACCAAGCCCAATCTCAGAAGAAGACAATAATCTAAAAATGTCCATAACCAAACCCACAAAATCCAATAAGAATTCTTAGAAAACTTAAAAAAATAAGTTGTAGGGGATAAATTTGGAAAAGAAATGACAGTGATGCAAGAAAATTATAAAAATAATCAATAGCTTAAAAAGGAGGCACAAAAAGTACTGAAGAAAATAACTTAAAAACAATTTAAATAATATTTAAAGACACAAAAATTTACTGATGGAAAGAATTCCTTAAAAAGCAGAATATGTACAGAATGTACAAAAGCTCACTGAGGGAAATCATTCCTTTAAAATTAGAAATGGGCAACTGGGAGCTAATGACTCCATGAGATATTAAAAAGTAATAAACATAGTCAAAAAGCAAAAAAATAATAGAAGAAAATGCAAAATATCTCACTGGAAAAACAACAAACCTAAAAAATAGATTGAGGAGAAATAATTCATTAATTACTAGATTACATGAAAGCCATGAGTTTAAAAAAAAGCATCTAGACATCATATTTTAACAACCAATTAAGAAAAATTGTCCTGATAGCTCAGATTCAGAGGGTAAAATAATAGTTGGAAGAATCCACCAATCACTTCCTGAAAGAAATCCCAAAGTGAAAATTCCTGGGAATATTATATCCAAATTCCAGGGCTCCTAAGTCAAGAAGAAAATACTGCAAGCAGACAGAGAGAAACAATTCAAATATCACTGAGCCACAGTCAGAATAGCACAAGATTTAGTAGCTTCCATGTTAAAAGAAAGGAGGATTTGGAATAATATATTTTGGAAAGCAAAGGAGGTAGAGTAATAAAACACACAAATTTACTTGTGGATTATTATCAATTCCAGTGAGCATCTGAAAAAAAAAATACTATCCTGAAGTGATTACCCTCTATCTTTCTTTATTTTCTCAGCTGAACTCCTAGTAAAAGCTCATTACATTCATGATTTTGCAGTCTGACTGTAGACCTCATCAGTCACCGGAAACTGTTCTCTCTAAAGTTACCAGTTAGCCCTTAACCGTCCAATCTGATGATCTTTTCTCTATTCTCATATTTCTTGATCTCTTTTCAGAATTTGATACTTTGGGTCACTCTTCCTTTCTAGATATTCTAGAGTAATCCAGTTATCTCTGGGTTTTTGTGACATGGTTCTCACTTGTTTATCTTCACACCTACATGAATGTACCTGCTCATTATTCCTTGCTGAATCATTGCCCTTACTGTTCAGTCATATGTTCTTTTCTCTCTGTACTCTTTCACATGATAACTTAATAAGCACGATGGGTTTAATTATCATCTCTAAGCATATATTTACTCAATCTACATATCCAACCCCATCTTACCTTGTACCACCTACTGGTGGTACATGTTGAACTATATGCTCAGTAGGCATCTTAAGCTCAACGTATCCAAAACAAAGTTTATTATTTTTTCCACTAAAGCCCTTTTCTATTCCATTTTCTCCTCTATATCTCTTGAGACTGCTATCTTCCAGGATATTACTGGACTACTTGACAGCCATGGTAAAAAAAAAAGTATCTAGACATCATATTTTAAGAACTTATAAAAGAAATTGTTTTGATGGCTCAGATCCAGAGGGTAAAATAAAAATTGAAAGAATCAACCAAACATCTTCTGAAAGAAATCCCTAAGTGAAAATTCCTGGGAATATTATAGCCTAATTCCAGTCATCCTGGACAGCAACATCAGTCTCATCCCAAGTTTCTCATTTTCTCCAATATCCAATCAGTTTCCAAATCTATCTCTTCGCTATCTCTTACATTCATCCCCTTATCTCTACTAATAAACTACCAACCTAGTTCATTATCTTATCACATTTATTTAAATTAACACACACACACATAGACTTAAGTAGTCTTTTTTGCTTTATCTTTCTTTCTTCAATTTGCTCTCCTTAAGGCTGCTATAAAGTGAATTTCCTAAAGGACAAATCTGACCACATCCCTCCTCTACTCAATAAAATCTAGCAGTCCTCTATTACCTGTAGTACTGAATATAAACTTCATTTATAATTTAAAGTTCTTCATACATAACCAGGCCCAATTTGCATTTTAAACTTTATTGTACAGCTCCGTCCTTCATATATTCTATGGTCTAACTAAACTTCCTGCTTACAGTTTCATCATTTGCTTTCCCCTCTCCGTTCCTTTCTATTGGTTGTTCTCCATGTCTAGAATGTTCTTCCTTCTCACCTCTATCTCTTAATATTGTTAATTTCCTTCAAGATTCAACTTAAGTATCACAATCTACATGAAGCTTTCTCTGATCCTGCAGCTATTATTGCCTTGCCTTTCCAAAACCCATCTTTTGTATACAAATGCATATAATTTCCCCCAAAGAATGTAAGCTCCTTGAGGTTGAAAATAGATTATTTCACATTTTTCTTTATATATCCAGCATTTTGCATTTTTTTGAACACACTAAATGTTTGTTGATTAAATAATTGAATATTGAGAAATAACTGACATAACAAAATATAACATGTTTTCTAAACTAAGAGGTATACCTAACACTAAAAAAATGGTTTGTAGATAGGAAAAGTATAGTCACTTGATACCTTCTAGTTTAAAATTGTATGATTTTATATAGGAGCCATAACTAGGGTAGGGCATAAGGACTATGCTCTAGGGCTCTGACATCCAAAGGAAGTGTGCCTTTTTCCTGTGACTGTCCTCTGGCCTGAACCATACTACACAATATGACCACCCTTACTCTCTCTCCTAGACTCAGGATGTGGCACCAAAGATCCTATTGCTATGAAATTCCCTCTAGAGTTTACCCTGTGACCTACCACCTTCTTCTAGGGGTTGGTTAACTTGGACAGTATTATGCAGATTGATTATGAACACTTTGTAGGAGTGATACTCCATGTCCTAGCACTGTTGTCTCTGAGGAATATTGTCTTCCATTATCACACACACACACACACACACACACACACACACACACACACACACTGAATTTATGAGCATATCTAGTTATAAGTCTGTTAAGTGCTTATTAAGCACTTAAAATTTGACTTCAACATTGTTTGGGGACTTTGGTAGGGAAGGGCGAAATTTCTTATGGAATATTTGTTTGCTTATTTTCACCAAATAAAAGGAACCCATTAACAACTCATCCCTTCTGACCGCTATTTTTTTTCCCTTTCTGGTCTTAGCATCCCTGCTTGCTGACTGATTGCCTGGTGACTGAAATTATTTGAGGTATGCAACCATTAAGATGAAATAAAAACTTTCTCATTTTGAAGTTGTTTGAAAATAAAATTTCTTATGTTTATTATTACCATTATTTGCCCTACGTACTAGATTTCATCTGCTATCTTTGCATTGGTCTAGCTGAACTGCTCTACTGTACATTTTCATAGGTTATGTTAATATAATGCTTTTCTCCTAGCAACTGCAGGTGAGGTAGTCATTGCAAGCAAAGCCACAACAAGACATTTTTACGCCTGAGACAAGAGGGCAAGACTGTTTTCCAACCTCCCAGGGAGAGGAGTTCAAAAAAGATCCTGAAATACTGACAAAAGGAGGGAAAAGATGGGGCAGCTAGGTCGTACAGTAGATACAGCACCAGTCCTGGAGTCAGGAGGATCTGAATACAAAGGGGGCCTAAGACATTTAGTAGCTGTGTGACCCTGAACAAGTTACCTAACCTTGATTGCCTCAAACCACCCCCTTACAAAGGAGGGAAAGAAGATGCCTATGGACAGTTTATTACTTTCCTCTTCTAATACAATCCATGTCATCCAAAAAAAATTTTTTTTTACCTACCACCATGTCCAAGGCATCATACTAGACATTGGAAATACAAAGACAAAATGTACAATAATCCCTGACCTCAAGGAGCTTTCTTTCTCCTGGAAGAGGAATATAATCCTAAACAGCTAAGTATGCATGTGATCATTAGAGATGGGAGAGAGAAACACCATTCAGAGGAATTAACAAAGACTTCCTGCGTCACAGTGTCCTTCAATCAATTAATAAGCATGTAATAGGTACTTTCTTGCTTTTTGCCAAGCACCGTGCTAAGAGCCAGGTACATGAGGAAAAAGAGGGGACGAATAGTTCCAGCCCTCAAGGAAGATGTTACATGGGCTAGACCTCGAAGCAACTCACAGAGGTGGATTCTGAGAAGTAGGCGTGGGGAAAAATGGAATCATAAGAGATAGTTCGCAATGCAACATAGGCTAGGGAGGGAAGGCTAAGCTTACGTGAAAGCAAGTAGACCAGTGTGGCTGGAGCATAGGGTATGTTGAGGGAAAACTTGAAATAAGTTTGGAAAGATAATTCAAATCCAGATGGTGTCAAACTGAGAAGTTTGTATTTTATCTGTGATTCTGTGACTCTGTAAGAGATGACAAGATCAATGTGAGTTATTTAAAAGAGAGATAAAGGCCCAGGACAGAGCTTTGAGACACATATACACTTAGAAAATGGAACATAGGCAATGATCCAGAAAAGAAGACTGAATGTAATGAGCCTAGTAGGAGGGTATCAAAGAAAGAAGGATATATCAAAAGCTAAGAGAGTGAGAACTTAGTGTCCAGGGAAAGATGGTGGGCAACAGTGAAAAACCATCAAGAAGATGATGAAAGAGAAAAGTTAATCATACATTGCAAGAGTTTGCCAGTAATGTTGGAGAGAGCAGTTTCTGTTGAGTGGTGGGCTGAAAGTTACATTGTGAAGGAATTGAGGAGAAAGTGGGAGGAAGGAAGGAGAGGTTTAAATGGCTTTGTCTAGGAGTATGGTTATGACAGTGAGGAGGCCTATTGGAGGATAGCTTCCTATAATGACCAATTATTCTTGCTAGCTCAGTTCTAAAGGCAGTCATTGTGGAAAAGATAGAGAACCAGCCATGAAATCAAAAAGAGAATTTAGGCTCAAGTTCTACCTCTGACCCATTCTATCTATGAGACCTTGACTAAGTCAATCTATTAATGCTTTAGACAAGTCTGTAAGACCATAAATTGCATAGAAGGTGCTTACATGAATTGATAATAGAAGTTTCCTCACCTTGGAATTCCCTGTACCCCAAGTAAGTCTTCCTGAATCCAAATCCAATGCTTTTCTTTTTATCATAGCATTGTGCCTGGATTTGGAGTCAGGAAAGAAATCTTCATTAGAATCTAGACTCTACTTAATACTTACATGCTCTTGGGAAAGGTCACTTAATCACTCTGTGTCTCAGTTTTCACATATGTATCATAAGCAGGTTGGACTCAGTGAGATTGATGATACCTTCCAGTTCAAAATTCAATGACCTTACATGTTCTAGAGAATATTCTTATCAGGGAAGGTACAGAAGAAACTGATGTTCACGGTAGTCAGACCAGATGACCTCTGAAGTCCCTTCTGACTAAAGCTCTAGGATTTTATCATGAAAAAAAGACTTTTTAGAAAAGTCAGTCTGGAGCCTGGACATGTGATCCTAAATGTTTTATGTGGTGATCCTATATGGACACAATCGAAATATCATTGCATTATTAGTGAAGGAAATAAAAGAAGTTGCTGCTAAAATATTTTCTTCCTTTCAGAAGCTTAAGCAGGATCTGCGTGTGTGTGTGTGTGTGTGTGTGTGTGTGTGTGTGTGTGTGTCTTTTCTGGAAAATATTCCCTTGACACTTCAGTTTTGTAAGAAAGCAAATTGTAAATTACTTGAAAAGCATTTTTGAGATTACTGTGCTATATTTTCCTCAGCCCTCATCAAAATGTCTAATCCTTAAAGAACATAGGCCAATGAGCTGTGAGAAAACCTTGTAGCATATTCGTTTTAGAAAAATTGCACTAGGAAACAAAGATGGGCAGATACAACAATATGTCAGCATGTCCCAGTGCTATGTTGATACCACCTTGGCTATCTCAGCACATATCATCTCTGTGTTGTTCCTCTTGAGATTCTGATGAGCATTTTACAGAGATAAACATTACAAGATCTGTGCTGGCCTCCCATTCACAAGGGATAGAGTAACACAGTAGATAGAGAGCTGAATTTGAAGCTAGAAATACTTGGGTTCAAATTACACCTGAGATACTAGATGGACAAGTGTCCACATTAGAATGTGTGTTCCTTGAGTGTAGGAAATGTTTTTGCCTTTATTTGTATACGTTGGTCCTTTAGCACAGTATCTAGCATATAGTATTCATTTAAATTTTTGTCAACTAATTAATAAGTCATAGGATCACAGATTTAGGACCTAAAGGAATCCTGGAAGCCATTGAGTCTAAGCCCCAAATTTTGCAAATGAGGAGACTAAAGCCTAAAGCAGTTAAGTGATTTACTCAAGCTCATACTCCAGTAAATGAGAGAGTTAGGAGTTGAACCCAATTTTTCCAACTTTAAAAGTAGAATACTTTGTACTTTATAATGATGTTATCCAGAAAGATTAATTTTTATTGCTAAATAACAGTTGTACAATTTGAAAAGCATTTTACATATGTTATCTAATTTGATTCTTACAATAACCCTGTGAGAGAAATGCTATTATTATATATATTTTATAGATGAAGGCACTGAGGTTGAGAGAAGTTAAGTAACATGTCCTAGTAAATGTCAGAGGCTGTATTTGAACTCAGGTCTTTCAAACTTTAAGTTCAACACTCCATCCATCATGTCACTTACTTTATTGTCATAGTATCATAAATATATAGAGCTAGAAGGTAATTGAGAGACAATTTAATCCACTTGACTATCTTAACATATGAGGACCATGTAAGATTAAATGACTTGCCCAAGGTCACACAAGTGATAGGAAAGGAACCTGTTCTACTCTTACTCCAGAGCCAACTAACTCTTTCTGCTTGAGGTTCACTCTCAAGACAGAAATAGCTCCATGGTCTGAGACTCTAATAAATAAGGAACACCGATTTAGAGATAAAAGAAAACTGAGAAGCCATCTAGTTTAATTTCCCCTAATTTTGCTGCTGAGGAAGCCAATACCTAAAGAGTTTAAATGACTTGCCCAAGGTCATGTAGTTAGTAAGTGGTAGAGCTGTGATTTGAGCCCAGGTTCCTTGACTCCAACTCTAGACCATTTTCCACTATATCATGTGCTTCTTCCCAGAGAGGTTGAATTAAGTTCCTTAACCTTTCTGGGTTTCAGTCTCCTCATTTGTAAAGAATAATATCTTCTGTCTCACAGGATTTTTTTTTTTTGAGGATCAAATGAAATGATAGATATACAAAACTTTCCAAAACTTAGAGTATTTTATAAAATGCTAGCTATTACTATTATTATTATTTAGTTATTTAAACAGATGTGTTATTTGCCTTCTGAAATTCACAAGTATATACCTATACATGTAAATTTATGTGTTATTTATACAATGTTAGAATGTTTGTGTCATTGCATCTATTCCAATAAGACCCTAATATACAGTTGCAAGATCTTGAGGAAGAGGAAGTAAGAGACAAGATTATATAAATCTTCACTCATATATGGACACCTTCCTCTAGTGCCTGACCTTGAAAGGGCTCTGATCAAGACTGAGGAACTAAGATTATTCAAAATCTATCACAGCATCCTGTAGTTTAAATCAATCAATCAATAACCATTTATTAAGGTCTAATATCAATATAAGTCAGAATAAGTGAACAAGCATTTAGTTAGTGCCTAATATTTGCTAAGCAGTGCGTTAAGTGCTAGGGATAGTAATGTTAAGTTTCCTCTGGCTTGAACTCAACATGGTTTAGCAGGGAAAGAACACTTGATTTGAGATTGTAAGACTTGGGTTAGGTCTGTGACAGGCAGAGCAATAGCTAGCAGTTTTGGCACCCTAGTCAAAAAATACATAACATGCCCTCAAATCAACTTCTAAGATAAATTTAGTTGAGGATGGGGTACAGGAGGGGGATGTCACCACTATCCCTGGGATAAACATAGAGACTCTGGGAAACTACAAAGCTATGTGGATAGGAGAAGAGGAAGTAGAACAGAGTAAAAGTATACACAAGGAGGAATTCTCCTGGGAAAGCACAATGAAGAGTGGGGGTGATGGTAAATACCTAATAGCTTCCTAATCTCCATTTCCTCAATTGTAAAATGAGAACATTGGACTACGTGTTACTAAACATCCTTCTTATAAATTCTATAATTCTATAAGTTGAGTAAATGAAATAATAATTAGATGGTACTCCTGAGACAATGTAGTACCTGAGATCACTGTTGTGGTAATTTTGAAATCCTTATGGGCAGGGCACTTTTGGCTGTTTGAAGCTAGATCCCCTTACCTGCAACTTAGTACAATAAGTCATATGGCTTTCTAGACTATATAGGTGCACACATATACCTCTGTGGTCTACTCCTCAAGAGATATATGTATTTCCATAAAATTTCTTTGTCAGCACTTTCTCAGAAAAACTTTAAAAAAATAATTTTTTTAAAATCCTTTTGTTTATGACAGGTCAAATCTGGGTTAGTGAAATGACACCAATTTGAGGCATTTTGGAGGATGGTTAAAAACCCTTAGTGGTCGTTTAAAAATCAACCATCCAAGAAGATTGAAGCACATATTCTTTAGACATGTTTGTGACTGAATAGGCTTTAACCTGACCTTGAATTTTGAAACTAGCTAAGAAAAAACAATGAGAAATGCATTCTGACAGTTATTTAGACATGATTCCCCTCAGCATGGCCTGACAAAGGGAATTTGTATCAAAAAAATTTTTAAATAATAACAAAAAAGAAGAAACTCAATAGATTTTCTTGAGTACTAAATGTATTCTGGGTCAAAAACAAAGTTCTTTTTTATACTATAATTGTGGAGACACAATTTTTTTAGAAACAGTATGAGAAAAAAATAAATCTTGTAGGCTTGAGATATCATCAGATTTCATAATGGCAAGGCAGTGTGATACAGTAGAGGGGACAATTGTTATTGTTATGTTTGTCCTTTGTTACCAAAGAAGATCATGCCATCAGAGAAATAATGACATGACTTGCACTTGACTCTGTTTTGAGTGCGAGAGGGCTGTGCAAGGTTACCAACCTCACTTCTCCTCCAGAGCCATCTGAATCCAGAGACCAGACATTAATCAGGATGACTGGAGATGACCCAAGATGCACTAGGAGACCTTGGCCCCTTTAAGCCAAGACCTATGGGGGTGCTCAAGCACTCACTTAGAGTGAGTAACACCCATTCATTGAATAGGCCTGTTTAAGAAGCAGCCAGGGCATGTTGATAATCACTAGTAAGTCAGGAGGGTCCAGAAGATCCCTTAGGCAGGCTCCCACTGGTGACAGAGTTTCAGAGTGCAGTAGGTCTAAGTTTTTGGGAAAGGGAAGGGAAGGGAAGGAAAGGAAAAGGAAACTAGCCAGTAAAATCCAAGTCAACTGGGCATCTTTTGGCCATCTAAATTTACCTTCCTTTGGAGAGGAGAAGGAAGAGGAGGTGGAGGTAGATAGGAGAGGAGGAGCTGAGTTACCTAGCTAGCTGGGCCTCCATTCAGTCAGCTGTGTCTACTCACAAGGTTGTGTCCTCCTTTGTTGCCAAAGAAGGAGAGGAGGCAGAAGATGTATGTCCAAATCCCAACTGTGCATCCTTGGAAAATTTGCCTAACCTCCTCGGTTAGGCCTAACCTCCTCCTTCAGTTTCTTCATCTATATAATGAGGGGAATGAATTAGGAGGCCTGTGAGGTCCTTGCAACTCTGGAGTTATGATCATCTGTTCACTTGAGATAATTTGAATTCCTGTTCCAGTCTTTATGGAATAGTATTAGATAGGAAGACAAATCACGAACACCCAAAGTCTGAATGTTGAAGTCATTGGACTTAGAATTATTTCATTTCACAGTAATATAGGAGAGCACTGACCCTTTGAAAGTTAGGGGACCTGACTTTTTATCCCAGCTTCTTCCCTGAGTAATCATGTAACCTTGAAAATGCTTATCTCACTCCTCTGGGCTTCAGTTTCACCATCTTGTAAATGGCCAGATTGAACTTAGATGGTCATTTAAGCATTTCGCACCTCTATGGTATTATATGAGAAACTTCAGGTCTGACGTTATTTTGTACTTCAGTGAGTTTTCTCATTCCTGTAAGAAATGACTGGTCTCCTGACATACTTCTTTTTAGTTCCAATGGATTAAGAATTAATATCAGCCTTTTTAAGAATATGGTTAGTAGAATGCTAAACATATTGATTTAGCTTTCAAAGTATATACTTCCAGGGGCAGAGCCAAGATGGAGGAGTAAAAGCAGGGACTTCCTTGAAAGAATGTGGAACTCAAAGTTTTAAAAACAAAAATTATTTTTATATACAAGTAGGGAATAAGATATACAGACAATGTAGAAATCTATGCCCTACAGGAAAATAGAAGAGAAGGGGGAAGGGTGATAGAAGGGAAGGCAGATTGGGAGAAGGGGTAATCAGAATGCACACCAACTTGGGGTAGTGGAGGGAAGATATGGGAAGAAAATTTGGAACTCAAAATCTTGTGGAAGTAAATGTTAAAAACTAAAAATTAGTTAATTTTTAAAGTACCTATGTCTCAGTGTAATGGTAAAATGATCTTGAAGGAAATATTTGGGTGGTATCTCAGACTCAGAAATGTATGGAAGCAAGTTAACTAGGAGAAATAAGTGTAGAAGTAGGTCTTTTGAGGGGAGACAAGTTGGTTTTCTTGATGTTGTTAAACTAAATGGATAGAAACAGAATTCCCTTTGAGTTAGTGGGCAGTCAACATCTTCAACCAATGAAATCTTACAGGTCACCGTTATACATTTCATTTGAGAAACTAAACCGAAACGCCTAACTTGTTTATTCACTTGAGATATTCCAACAGGGATACTAAGTCCTTGTACTCTGGATAGAGTTCAGTAAAATTGAGAATTAACCTGGAACTGGAAATCCTGTGTCAGCAAACATTGATTGTGTCATACTGTTATCTAGGTCCTACACATTTAAAGTATGATCTGTTTTGAAATTCATTCCTTTTTAAATTAAAATTACTGGACCCTTGATTTTAGTAATGGTGATATAATATATTGTATCAAAAACTATTTCCAAGTATTGAAACCAATTCATATGTCAAAATCTGTTATTATTTCTTTTCTTACCTTATAGATCACATTATGAATGTCATTGAGTCTATGTTCTAAATATTCCAGTTTTAGGTGGGAAACTTCCTGAAAGAAGCTACTCAGGATATCATTAAGTCTACATTTAGATCTGTATCATTTCATTTTCACATGTCCCCAGTATCAATTATTATTTTATTACATGATTATTTTGAAAACATATTTGATATTCCTTTCTTTTTATATTCATTTGTATAAAACATATATAACCATGTGGGTTATATATGCATATATAACTTCTCTAAAAATATAGACAAACAGCTCATAAGGAGATATGAATAGATATCACTGGATTGTTTCCCATATCTCCCAGGATATATTCCTTTGGATTTTCTGCCTTTATCTGAAATTCAATATGTATAAAATCAAATATATCATCTTTCCTTATGAACTGTCCTTGCTCTCCAGCTTTCCCATTTTTATAACTACCATCACCATTCTCTTGGTCACCTAGAGTCACACTATCTCAGTTATCTCTGACTTGCCTAACTCAAAGAACTCTAGTAATAAGATAATTTATATGTCAACTGGACATTATAATAATTAATGGTAAATGAACTTTAGATAGTGACTTAAGAAATACAGTGTTTTCTATATCTTATATCATTTGAATTGCAACAACTCTATGAAGTAGATACTAATATCCACATTTTATAGATAAGGAAAATGAAGGTGAAGATGTCACATGACTTTCTCAGCCTCATCTATCTTATAAACATCAGAGGTAGGAATTAAATCTGGACTTTAAAGCCAGAACTCTCTCCACTATACCACATTATCCATATTTCTGTTGATTTAGGTATAGCTCCTATAAGCTCTGGGTTATCCCAATTTCTACTCTTGTCAATGAGTCTCATGCCCAGATGCAAGTATATATTTTCTTTGCAAAATTCCAGGCGTTGCACTGAGGAGTTAGCGGTTATTCTCTAAAGTCACTCTTCTCCTTTCCCCTGGCCTGGTGTGCTTCCTCATTCTCAAGATTATCAGTTGAGAATTAACCTGGCCAATCTTAAGCATCTTTTAGAAAGGAATACTTACTAATATCTTAAAGTAAAAACCATTAGTTCAAAGTGCCCTCCCGACCCACACAAAGTCTATAACACACTTTCACACAGGGAGAATGGATTCAAACTTAGAAAGCATATTTGATATATTGGTAATTCACAGTTCCTAGCTGCTAAAAGTTCTCCCTTCATCAGATACTCAGAAAGTGTCCCTCAGGCACAGCATAGGGTTCTTATTATTATTGCTTTTTGGATGGGTTGTGAATCTATGTTCATTCTCCTAATACATACATTGTCATCAGTTGTTTTGGGAACAATGCTAGGACACTGATGGAATGATACGAAGTCCAAAACAATAAAAGTAGCAAAATCTTCCACTGGGAAAAGAGGGGAGGGGGAACGAAATCAAAACTAAGACCAAAAACCAAAGCCTCTCTTCCCTTCCCACCTCCTAGTTCTTCCTCAGAGGTTTTCTGGAATGGGTTGTTCCCTTTACTTGCTGACAGCATCTAGAATTTCCCAATGCCAGCTAACTCAATGTTTTTTATAGGACCCAGCCAGCATGACGAAGTCTTGCCTGTCATCAGGCATTTATCATCACAAATTTACAACTGATAATGAATGATTGGTTAAGTGTTATTATCATTTACTTTAAGTGGGGCAGGATGACATGATTGATTAAATATCAATTACTCCTACTCATACATAGGCTAAAATCAAGCTTGATTTTATTTTTTTCCTGTTGATTTTGCTTTAGAACCTGTATCTTCTTAATAGATATACACATAACTTTTGGTCACTTTAACCCCACAAGAGTTCTCTTACATAGCCTATTATGTCCCATCTCATTTTTGCAAAATTGATTTGAGGGGTTGGGGAAGTGGTAAGAAAATGTGGGACTTTATATCTACTTTGAAATAATATTATTATAGTGTGTTACATCATTAATCTCAAAGATTAAATAAATATTAGTCTTGGTTCAATTTTATAATTCATCAATTTTTGGTTCCTAATAGCACAACCTCAGTATCCCAGCATCCCTTGAGCAATAACTATACAATTCTCCTTTTTTCCCCTTTTTGTCCATCATCAAACTCATTCATGATTGTGTTATCTGATCCTAGCAACAGTGATTCCTATGAGGCAGTATTTTCCTTCTTTGCCTAGGCTTTACCTTCTTTGTTCATGCTGCCAGTTGGACATCAAAGTCTATTTGCAAAATCTATAATATTCATTTTTCCACTTCTGCTGCCATTGCTCTAATTCTTATTTCTTCGTTTTATTTAGCATTTCAAAAAGTAGAACTATAATCAGTTAGGCAGTTCAATCATTTCTAACCCATTTGCTTAGCTTTTCAAGGACAATAAATTGACTCCTAGAACTCTGAGGAGACAGACTGTTGGTACAATGACATGTAGTCATATTGAGCAATTATATTGAGGTAAAGTTATTAGGTACCAAAGGGCATATAGGTCAAATAAATATCGTGAAGAAGCAGAGTTTCCTTTTAAGATAGACTTTTGATTCTTTTTTTCTGACTTCTGGATTCGTGGGGAAAAAAATAGTCCATCATAGCACTTCTACAAGAGAGTTAATATCAAGAAAGACAAGGGACTAAGGATACCATTTGTTTCAAATGTAATGAGTAGGGAGAGTCTGCTGTGACCTATATAGATTATAAAATGTTTGCATTTCTGTCAGAGCCAAGTAACCACTATTTCTGCTTAAAATGCAGTCTGGTTTCCCTCCTAGAAGAAAACACAAAGGGTCTCTGAAACCATTTCTTTATTCAATCAATCAATCAACATTTATATTCCAGGCTATGGAGTAAATATATCTATCTATCTATCTATCTATCTATCTATCTATCTATATATATATATATATATATATATATATATATATATATATATATATATATATATCTATGTGAGAATGAAATATTCCTTCACCAAAAAGTAGAAGAAGAGCTTCAAAGTTAATATAAAGAAGAAAAGATACCTAAACACTCAGAAGGAAATCTCTGTATCAGGAACTTGAAAGAGGAACAATATGGCAAAAAGAAGGAGAATGAGAAGGACCACTGGATACTTGGAGTAAAGATAAAGTTCATAGGGTCATAGATTTAGAGCGGAAAGGGACTTTAGAGGTCATTAAGTATAGATTTCTCTCCTCCCTCTCTCCCTCCTTTTGTAGATGAAATTTAGAGAGGTAAATTGATTTATCTAAGGCCACACAGGTAATGAATTTCTTTTTAAGGAAGGAGATGAACCCTAAGAGGAGCTAGTATCTGCATTTTCTTCAAAGAATGACAATATGAATTCACAGGGACTGTCAGATGAGTTAGAAAAAGGGTTAGAAAAAGAAGAGAAAAGTAGTGGTGGTTGATGAATCCCCCCTGAGAAGTATTAAGGCACCTCCTATTTGTTTTCCATATGAATATAATTGAGGCCTATTCTTTTCTCAGGTCATGTATTTTGACATAAAAGAGAACCTTTAAAGACTTATCAAGTCAGATGTCTACTACCCACTTTCAGTGATTCATGTGGGCACATATGATGGAAAGAATCTAGAAAGCATTGGTAAATATTCTCAAATCTTAAGTAAGGAACAATAGTCATTAGGGACACTGATGTTATTCTTGTCACTGCTGCTGATTGCAGGCACAGGTTTCAGAAGAAAATGGCATATTTTAGAAGTGAACAGATAATTAAATTGGTTTAAAAAATGAGAGTTGGACTTATGAACTAAGTTAAAATACAGAACTGACAAAATCTTGTTCAGATACCGACTACACCTAAAAAGTAAAATAAATTCATCTAGATGCTCATAAATCTAATCAAATGGACTTGAAACTTCAAATAGAGGAAGAAAACTGCCTACATACAGAGCTGTGTATAGTACATTACATTACAGTATGAACCTAGGGAATGTTTTTAAGACAAATGTTTATTGAATGCTCAGTCCCAATGGATATTATTTCCATTTATTGAAGAAACAAAGTTTTGAAGAAAACTTTTGTTTTATAATATTAACTAAACTAATTTTTAATATTTTTTTTCCTTTTGGAAACATTAGGGTATGCCTAGGCACATCTGACATACCCTGCATACAAGCTTATAGATGCATATATCCAATAAACTACATGCCAACTTAAAATGTAGGAACTATAAAAGCAGTAGAGATGTCTGGAGATTCATAAGAGACAAAAATACAAGAAAAGAGCTTGTAAAAATCTCTTGAACTAAAATGTTTATGCAGATGCACAAATATGGACAGCAAGCAAGATGAAGTCTCCCTTGCTGATTTAGTCAAAAAGATAGAGAGACTAGCATTAGACCATAGCTCAATTAGATCAGGGGTTCTTAATCTTTTTAGTGCCATGGATAACTTTGACCAGCTGATGAAGCCTGCAGACCTTTCAAAATAACATTCTTAAACAAAACAAAATATATGTAATTACAAAAGAAACTAATTATATTGAAAAAGTCATCAAAATGTATTTTTTAAAAGTTCACAGACCCCAGCATAAGAATTCATGATCTGGATACATTTGGATCTCTTGGAAAAAGCCAGACCCAAAGAGTATATTCATAATTCAATATAAACTTGGCAGAATGTCTCCAGTGAAGTAGTCAGGGATCTGTGCTAGACTCCACTCTATTTATGTAATTTTTATCAATGACTCGGGTAAGGGAAGAAATGGAATGCTTATCAAATTTGCAGATGATACAAAGCTAGAAGAGATAGCTAATATAATAGATGATGGAATCAGGATTCAAAAAATATATTGACAGGCCAGAATATTTAAGGTAAATGAAATATTTTAAGAATAGGGATAGATGGATAAATGTAGTCTTTCATGTAGGTTCGAAATATCAACTTCAGTAGTGCAAGATAGGGTAGATATAGTCTGACAGTAGTTCATTTGATAAAGACTGGGGACATGGAACAGGTTTGAATGGACTATAACCTCTATATGGGTCAATAGTGTGATCTGACATAAAAAAATGCTACAAGCTTGGGTTGCGTTAGAAGAAGCGTAATTACAGGAACTAAGGAGCTGATTCTGTTGCTGTTCTGTTTGCAGATCCATACCTGGAGTATTCGGTTCAGGGCACCACATTTTGAGCAGGACCTGAATGAACTATAGAGCCTCCAGAAGACAGTCATGATGATTAAGGTCCTGTAAGGATTATTTGATCAAACTAGGGGATTTCAAATGGCAAAGAGTATAGAGGACATGAAACCTATATTCATGGCTTAGAAGGGATAACATGCCATTTTAATTTTTCTGTTGGCCCTCGAGGATTGAACTAGGAATAATGGGTTGAATATACAAAGGAACAAGTTTAAATTTTTGGCAGAGGAAAACATTCCATCAGATTTACCTCGAAGTGGAAGAGACTGCTTGGATAATAGGAGATGACCTCGTACTGAAAGTCTAAAGTCTAAATAACCCTTTCTCAAGTATTTTGTAGAAAGTGAATTCTTGTTTATGTGCGGTTAGTCTCAATGGTTTCTGAAGTTCGTTCCAGCTCTGAAATTCCGGGATTCTTTTATTTTATTTTTAATACCGATAATTTCCTCTAGCAAATCCTGTTCCTACTTGAAACAATTATCCTTTGTGAATAAACTTTCTGAGAGTACCTTTTAATTATTATTAATATCAATCATCTCTTTTCCAAATATGTGATTAAAAAATTTTAAATTCACTGTTGAAATAAGTTTCCTTTTACTCTCTTACAAGGGAGCAAAAGATATTCAAACAACTAGAAATGCAGAACCTGAGTGTTTTTCTCTTGTGATTCTATTCAGTTCATGTATTTCCTCAAGTTGAATTCCATTGTCTATTTTAACAATGTAGGAAACTGACTTCTCAGATTTGGGTGGCAAAATCATATTTGTATAAATTAGGAAGTTTGCTGACTGACTCCATATCAAACAGGAAAGAGATTGGGTTTGGACCTATGATTTAACTGATGTATGAAACTCCTGGAAAGAAACTCCTACTAATGCAGGTTGCTGCTTTCTCTGCAGTTTTTAGTCTGAGTTGTCTGGGCACTGAGCAATTTAGGAACTTGCTAAGGGTTATGGAACCATTTTTTGTCAGTAGTAGGACTTGAAATCAGATCTTCCCCACTCTAGCCCAGCTCCCTATTTATCTCTAGATGCCTCCTCTGAAACAGGAGAAGACAAGAAGAAAATAAAGAAACTGAAGAGGTTACTTTGTCTAAACCTGAGTACAAAGGGAAATGGACCAGAAGTATGGCAGATTGTTGAAGAGTGTTCATTCAGAGGAACTGACTGGAAACAAAACTGATCTTTCATCACTGTGGGCCAATCCTAAAGAAGCTATGGCTTCCTCTAGAGACTGCTTTGTTTTGACTTCTAAGAAGAGTGTTTGCTGTTGAAAATTTGAATGAGCTATTGCATTATGTGAGTGTTTTTTAGATTTAACTCTGGTGCCCCACAAATAAAAGTGCCTATTTCTAATTTTGTTTGTAAATTGAAGGGTGGCTTTTCCCACAGATGCAGCAAATGTCCTCTTTAGAAATAAGCTTTTCTGGTCTTTTTGTGATTTTGTTTTAAATTTCAGCTTGAGAAATTTGATCTTGATCATTTGAGATGGGAGTGGAGGAGGTCACAGCTGAGATAAAAGTTAAAAGTACAAAGTACAAAGAAAAAGGATATAATTATTTAAAGCTGATAATTATGAGAATATATGTGTCACATATCTGAGAAGTTGAAAATTCTTTATAACATATACATTGGGAGAAAATGATCTGAAAAATATACCTTGGGAGAGATCATGGGGGAGCGGGGGAATGAAGGCTTGACAGAAATTCCAAGACTACATGTCCATAGGGACAACATAGACTTATTAGATGGGAAAATAAGCAAAACAAAAAACAATGACCTAAAAGCAAGGAAGGGGTATATAAATCCTTAGCTGTTGGATGCATTTTCGTCCACACCAGCTCGTTCTCTGGCTAATCATCCTGGCAGAATTCTTCTGGCTTATTATAGCAAAACCTGTCTCAGATAACAGGGTGGTTGATTACAATGGCTGTAAACCCATGTGCCCTGCTGTTTCCTGATCCCCTGATGGCTGTCTCCAGAGGGAGCTGGCCTTTGGAGTCTGCAGGGGTTTGCAGGGGAACATGCTTACTCAGATGTCAGCATCCTCTGATACAGATGACTTGCCTTTCTATTTGCTTTAGATGGGAGAATTCATGCAGGTGGATTTGAAAAGGCAGTGCTTCTAGGTGGAGCAAAGGGATTTGATTTACAGTTAATGAATTATGAATTTGCACAGTGATAATGTGTCATTAAGTTCACACTAAGAGGGGAAGCTTTCGTAGAACATCACTCTACTTAGCTTGCCAGTCAAAGCTGTCTTTAATTGAGAAATCTCATTTAAAATGGAGCTTCACACTAGGTCAGAATACACACTGCCTAGGTGGCACATATAGAAGCAACTAGACTGAGCACTTTGACCCTGATGGGGATCTACCTCCTATAGGATTCTAGTCTAAATTCTAACTCCAAAGTTAGCTAGGCATTTATCCTATTATTTCACTGTCTATTGTTGAGGCAGGGATGGCTGGAAGCTATGTGCAGGAATGTGGAGATCAAGGGCAAAACTGTACCCCTGGAAAAGAGTGATCCCTCTCAGTAATGAGCTCACAGGTCATAAGGGATTTGGCACATTAGAAAACAAAACTCCCGGCTTTCCACTTTAATCTGCATTTATTAGGAAAATTGGTTCCTTTGGGATCTTTTGTAGTGGCCAGTTTCCCCATCAATTAAATGTTTAAATCTTTTCTTTAAAAAAAAAGCACCATAAGAGAGTGGAAATGTTCTTAGAGTCAAAAGACAGGGGTTCAAAACTCCATTCTAACCATTTATATATGGCCAACTTGGGCAAAGCACCTAAGTTCTCTTAGTTCCTTTATCTGTAAAAGAAATGCTGAGTGCTAAATTCAGGAGATTTCCTTTGTCTATTTGAAAATTATAAAAAATGTTGGGAATCAAGAATTTCCTTTCTCTAATCCATCTTAATAAAAGAATTGCGCTATCATTCAAATTTCCTGACCTTTCTGAAATGCCATTATTATTATCATATTAAGATGATGCCTAACCTGCTTTGTTCTGATACCAGTCCTTTTTTTTTCAAATCAGATTTGTATAAAACCAAACAAATTTATGTTCAATCAAGTGAATTCTGGCTAAATGATTCAGGACTGAAGGTAGATTTTTGCAGGACAAAAGCAGTATTTGGAAACAATATTTAGGCATAGACTTACTAGTGGCTTTCACAGTAGTCCAGCTGGGTTACATAGCACCAAAAACTCCCTCACAAGCAAAAAATATGTGTGAATGTATATGTGTGTGTGTGTGTGTGTGTATATACACACATATATTCATATGCATGTGTGTATACATAGCACATACATGTATGTATACATAGCACATACATGTATGTATACACAGTATATACACATGGGGGGAGAGAGGGGTGAGGAAAGAGAGAATTTTTAATCTCTACAGAGATAGAATTTTAAACTTTTTGCTGTGAAGGAGCATAACTCTTTTCTTTAGTACATATTCAAAGATCTAAAGCAAATGTAGCTCAAAGGCTCAAGGATCCTATCCCATAAAAGCTCTACTCTGAATTCACATAGATCAGGTTTATTCTGGAGCAACCTGATACCAAAGAAGCAGGGGGTCTTATTTTTCCCTCTTTTCCTACTTTGCTGTTTCTGTCCTAGAGGAAACTTTCTCTAAAGCAAAACTCTTAGGCCAAGTTCATACCCTGAGTCTCCCCAAAAGTGGGTAACAGGATCTTCTCTAGAAAAGGTACACAATATACAATATTACTATATCATGTATAATAAGGTTATTAATTCCCCCTCACCACAGAGAATGTTTAAAAAAACAAACATACAAAAGTACATATTAACAAATACAAAAAAATATTTTTTTTTAAAAAATCACTCTTATAATACAATCCTAGAAAGTAAGAGCAAATTTGTGGGATTACTAGATAAATATTTCACATTCATTTCAGACTCACACTTCTGTCTGGGGAACTCCCAAGATCCAGAACTCCTGAACTCAATCATGGTCTGGAATTTATTTAGTGCTCTAATGCTACAGAATCCTCTTGCTGGGTAGTCAGCTAGGCAGTCTGACTTCAGATCTCATGAATTCTAAAACTCATGAAGTACCACCAGAGCTAGAAATACTTCAGGAACTCTAGTAGTTGGGGTGGACCCATGGAGGAAAACAAAGCACAGGAAATTAGCCAGAAACTTGGACTCACCTGGCAAGCACAAGTTGCCATTGAGGGGAAGGGAGAGAAGTCCTCCAGAAGATGTTTTTTTTCCCCTTTACTGGAAGTCTAAGGAGAAAAAAGGCTAGATGGAAAAGAGGCAGGACCCAAAGAGAGTGAGGAGAGCACTTTCCATCCTCTGATAGACAACTAATTAGGAAATTCCACTTAATTTGGTTCACAATTATTTCAACAAAATCTCCACTCCACTCTCATCAATCAAAGGGACACATGAAGGCCAATCAGAGTTGCTCGTGTATCCAAAAAGCATATCCTTCAGCAACGGACCAAAGTGTATGTCAAGTTTCATAGGAACTGCCCATTTCTAACAAAGGTTTATGCCTTGTAATTTCATTAAGTAGATAGGATGACTCAAGTGCTCAGAAATTCCATGATGACATAAATACTAATAATGTAACCTTCACCAGGTTCTCTTCAAAGTTTTTGAAGTGCTTGAATTCATTATCTCATTTGTCCTTCACAATAAACCTTGTGACATATGCACTGCATTATTTTTATTCACATTTTATAATGTGTCACACAGCTTAGAAAGTGAGACCCAAACCTGATTCTGATGCAGAATTCAGCATTCTTTCCTCTATACCAGTGGTGTCAACATCAAACAAAAATAGGGACCACTAAACCATACACAAGATTTCCTGTGAGTCATATATTGGCTTAGTTTTAAAATGTAACATTATCTGTGTTTTATTGTATTTTTATTCATTTTGTTAAATATTTTCCAATTATATTTGATTCTGGTTTGGGCAGCACTGGGGAACATTTCAGGCTGCATAGGCTGTTTGTGTGACACCTCTGCTCTCTACCACACTATCCAATTGTATTCTGAAGACTGTATTCTGAAGAATACATCTTCCTTTATAATTCTCTCTTTGCAAATAAGAAAAGCTAAAAAACCATTGCAAGTTATTGAATATCCTATCTCAAGATGGGGTCTTCCCCTAGAGTCTAGTTTATCCAAAAGCACAGTCATATAATACACAGATGGCAAAGGGATGCCATATGTCCACCTAGTTTTCAACATATCAGAAACTCGAGTTCCTCTCATAGAAATCCTTGCCATGGAATGTAAACTTTATTCTTGTTTTTGTTTTTGTTTTCTCCAACACTTAAAGCAATGCTTGGATCATATGAGGAACTTTAATGCATTTTTATTTAATTAAATTGAAATTCTAACAAAGTCCTTATCATATTTTTTCCTTTAGCAGAGCTCTTCCATTACTTTTTTCTGTTTGTTTGTTTTCCTCTTGTCCATTTAAAATGACTTCTCTTTCACTGTTCAGGACTAAAGGTCCCTTGACTTCTCTCTGACCTCCACAGCCTCTCAGGGCCCTGCTAGGTGACCAGAAGTGGTAATAGAACTAGGCATCTTAGACAAATAATCTGATTACCTGGATAATGTAAAGTGACAAATACCACATGTCTGTCTGGTGGCTCTTTCAAACAATGGTGGATTCCTGAGTAAATTATCATAAAATATTTTGAAAGAGGCAGAGGATAGAACACTGGTTTTGGAGTAAGGAGGATGGAGGTTCAAATATCCCTTTATTGTCTACTACCTGAATGGCTTTGTCAATTCATTTAACTTCTCTAGGCCCCAGTATTCTCAATTGTAAATGAGAGGGTTGATCTACCATAGATATGCAAGGTCCATTCCAGATCTAGATCTCTGTGCTCCTGTGAAAAGCACAGAGGTTGAGTTGGAATGACTCTCAGAAGTCTTCTAAGCCAAAGCCAAAGCCTGGACATCTTTATCCACACCTTTCAAATCACTTCCTGCCTCCCCCTCCAATTTTTGGTCTCCTCTAGACAGGTTTCTTAGCTGAGGTGAAGAATTTCAGGCACCATTGTCAGGTAGAGCATTCACTTTAACCAAGTGAGTCTTTGTTATTCCCAGAGGGAGCTTGTGCCTGGGTAACTCTGTCTCAGACTATGTAAGAGAAAATCTCTGCCACCAAAACCAGCCCAGATCAAAGTGGGGGTCTCAGTAGCAAGGCCCTTCAGAACTAACCAGCATATTTCACAGATAGAAAGTCATCTAAAAATGTATCCTGGGGTAAAAAAAAAATAAACTTCACTTCTGAGTCCATAGACCTTAGTCATGACATTTCCCCCAACTTAATAGTATTTTATTTTTTTCCAGTTACATGGAATATTCAACATTCACTTTTATAAGATTTTGAGTTTCATTCTTCCCCCCTTCCTCCTTATCTCCCTCCCAAAGATACCATTCAATCTGATATAGACCACATATGTACAATCATAATAAACATATTACTACGTTAGTCATGTTGTGAAAGAAGAATCAGAACACAAGGAAAAACCACAAAAAAAGGAAAAAACAATAAAAGAGAAAATAGTATGCTTCAACCTGCATTCAGAGTGCAGAGTTCTTTCTCTGGATGTGGCTAGCCTTTTCCATCAAGTGTCTTTTGGAATCGTCTGAGATCATGGCACTGCTAAGAGCTAAGTCAAGGTCATTGCACAATGTTGCTATTACTACATACAATGTTCGACTGGTTCTGCTCAATTCACTCAACATCAGTTCATGTAGTTTTTCTTGGTTTTTCTGAAATCTGCCTGCTTATCATTTTTTATAGCACAATAGTATTCCATTACATTCATATTCCATAACTTGCTCAACCATTCCCCAGCTGATAGATATCCCCTCAATTTCCAATTCATTACCACCACAAAAAGAGCTGCAATAAATATTTTTGTGCACATAAGTCCTTTTCCCACTGTATATGATTTCTTTGGGATGCATACTTAGTAGTAGTATTGCTGGATCAAAGGGTATGCGCAGTTGTATTTCTTTGGGCATAGTTCCAAATTGCTCCCCAGAATGGTTGGATCAGTTTACAATCCATCAACAATGCATAGTATTCCAATTTTCCCAATTCTTCTCCAACACTTATCATTTTCCTTTTTTGTCATATTAGCCAATTTGATAGGTGTGAGGTGATACTTCAGAGTTTCTTTAATTTGCATTTCTCTAATCAATAGTGATTTAGAGAATTCTTCATATAAGTATAGCTTTAATTTCTTTATCTGAAAACTACTTGTTCACATCCTTTGACCATTTATCAATTGGCAATGACTTGTATTCTTATAAATTGGACTCAGTTCTCTATATATTTTAGAAACGAAGCCTTTATCAGAGATTCTAGTTGTAAAAAATGTTTCCCAACTTTCTTATTTTTTTCCAGTCTTGGTTGCATTGGCTTCATTTGTGCAAAAACTTTTTCAATGTAATGTAATTAAGTCGTGTCATTTTAAGTATTGGTATCTTATTAAAGAAAAGCAATCTATGATCTTCATGATTCAGATGTGAGCATTCCTTGACCATGAGGACTCTAGCTCCTGATCCTCTCCTGATTTTATGTATGTATGTATGTAATATATATATATATATACACATAGACACACACATATATCATATATATAATTTTCTTATGTCTATATAGTTTTTTGCATACTGTCTCCCCCCAAGGGATCTGAGTTACTTGAAGGCAGGAATTATGCTTCTACCTTTCTTTATGTCCTCAGCCTTTAAGATGGTGCCTTATGCATATTAAGGTTTTATATATATATATGTATACATATATATGTATACATATATATATGTATACATATATATATGCTTATAACTGACTTTATGACTTTTAACTGACTGATATGAATCTGTGATTCCATTGGTCTGAGGAATTTCTACCATGGAAACTCTCTCTACTAATGTAAAGTAGCAACTCTGCATTGCGACAAATTAGAGGTTAAATGACTTGCTCAGGGTCCCACAGCTGATACAGACCAGAGTGGGGGCTTGAATCCAGGTCTTGATTCAAGGTCAAGCCCTCTATCCACACCCCTTGACTCTACATTACCAGAGCTCAAGACTAGGCACCAACAAGTCAATGTGGGACCCATTCCAGTAGCCCCTAGTGCCCTCCAGTTGTTATTATCATAAGGATTTATCTCCCCTTCCCCATGGTGGTGGGCATTGGCATTCCCATCCTCCCTTCAACTGAACTCTACTATATGTGAGTTACTTAAAATATGGATACTTTGAGGGCAAGGACTTTCTTCCTTCTTTAATCAGATTCCCACAACTTAGAACATAGTAAGTCCTTAAATGCTTTTCTGTTGCATTCCACTACATCAGACTGTCTTTATTGAAAACAGTAAGTCAAAACATAGATAGAACCATAGTACAAATACATAATACAATACAGGTAGAAATGGCCCATATAATATGACATCTGCTTGGACTATTACAACATCTTCCTAACTTGACTCCCTATTTTTACTTTTTCATCCCTTTAAACAGTCTTATAAACCATTGCCAGAGGCATTTTTAAATGCATAACTTTCATCTTGCCATTTCCCTGCTCAAAAATTCCTGTCACTCCTTATTATCATGCAAATAATCTCAGCCCTCACCTTAGCCTAGCTTTCAAGGCTCTCTATGACCTCATCCCAATCTCCTTTTCCTGTCTTATTCCTTCATTGCTCCCCTTAACCCAGCCCACATCCTAGAGAGACAGGACCGCTTGCCATTTAGTCATGTACTTCTTTGTCTCCACCCTGTTCACACTGCCCAGAATGTCCTCCTTCTTCCCATCACCAACTAGTAAACCTTTGTCCACCTTTCAAGATCCAAACTAACTGCTACCTTCTCTATTTTGCCCAGTTACCCACTACAAAACTGGGGCCTACCCAGGCGTCTTGCCATCTGTCCTGCCACCTACATATACTCACACCTTTTGCTTTCTACCTCTTGCTCTAGGTATATTGACAAAATCAATACTATAATTTTTATTACTAAGGATATGACTATTATCTGTGACCTATGTCTCCATTCACAATCCCTGTGACCCCCCCCAAACCAAAATTCCTTAGGCTTGCTATTTCATCTTCTTGATGAAATAAATTTAATCTTCTTGATCCAAGGACTTTAAATCTAGCCTCACTCTTTGTGACTTCTTGTGGGGTTTTCTTGGGAAAGATAATGGAGTGGTTTACCATTTCCTTTCTCAGTTCATTTTACAGATGAGGAAACTGAGATAAACAAAGTTAAGTGACTAGTCCAACGTCACACAGTGTTTGAGGCTAGATTTGAACTCAGGAAGATGAGTCTTCCTGACTCCTGGCCTTGTGCTCTTTTCACTTTTTCATTAATTCATTCATTCATGAATTTATTTCATTTATATATCTATCCATCCTCCCATTCATTCCATGAAATCTTCCTTGAATCTTGTAGTTAAAAGTAATCTATCCTTATTCTGTGTTCCCATAGCTCTTGGTAACACTTGCCCTATAGGAGTTATTATATTGCATTTTCTAGGCTAGACATATGTGAGTCCTCTTTCTCTGTTAGAATGTAACCTCCTAGAGAATCAGGTAGGAGAAACAGGAGTGGATTTAGAGTCCCAGCACCTGTATTCAAATCCTGACTTTTCTACCCACTGTGTGTGTGATCGTGTATATATAACCTTAAACAACTTACAATCTCCCTAAGCCTCAGTTTCCTCATCTGTGAAGTGTAGGAATGACCCATAAGATTTCTTTCCACTTTAAATCCATAACCCTATGTCTTATTCTTCCTTCTGTCTGGTTTAGTGACTAGTACAGTGCCTTTAGGTGTTTTCCTACTTTTATAAGTAAGTGCTCAGCAAATGTGACTTAATTTGAATTAAATTGACTTAAAGAAAATTGTCCTGGGTCTGGTTCTTGGGTACTTTTTCCCCAGACCAAAGAAGATTAATTTGCCCAAGAGAGGAACAATCACTGAGGTACAGAGTGATTTAAATGGCTTCAGGAAGGGCAGGAAATGGGTCTGTTCAGGTTGGAGAATATAAGAATTTTTCTTTGAACTAGAAAGAGAATTAGTCTACTCAATCAAAGGTAGGAGCTTGACAGCCCTTCATTTTGCACCACACAGGTATACTGCCTACCCACATCCAAAGGAGAGACTGAGGTGACAGTACTGAAGCTTATAAAGTTTTAGCCTACCTGCTATGCAACAGCTTTTAGCACGTTCCTAATAGCAGATTCTCCAGGTGATTTATGAAGTTGATAAATATTATTATGGAGGGTTCTTTTCTAGTATATAATTAAAATATCAGGTGCTTCTTTGTTGTAAAGGAACACTAAAAGCAGGATAGTGGAAGAGAGAGAGAGAGAGAGAGAGGAGAGGGAGGGAGAGAGAAATGGACCGATAGACAGTGGCAGAGAGATAGAGACAAAGAGGAAAGATAGAGAGGAGAGAGAGAAAGAAGAGACAGAAGCAGAGAGACAAAGGTTGAAAAACAAAGATACACAGAGATATATGGGGAGATAGGAGAGAGGAAGGTAGGGAAAGGAAGAGAGAAAAGGAGAGAGAGACTGAGATAGAGAGAAAAAGGGAGGGAGGGAAGGAGAGAGACAGAGACAGATGGAGAGGTGCTATGATGGTAAAATATGCAAATGTTCTCTGCAGGTACAGTACAGGGCCAATGAATTAAAAAAAAAATCTTTCCAACTTTAGGTTTTCTACTTTTCTTTATAGTGTTCTACTTTTTTAAATATAAAGAAATTCAATTGTTTGTTGTGGGAGGGGAAGGGAGGGTCCGCTCAAGAGTGGTCACACGTCAATCAATTTATTTAATGCCCTTTTTATTTGAGATTGCAGGCAGGTGAGAAGGCAGTTCCTGATCATTAATACCTGTGAGTACTTGCATTGACTCTCATGTCTTCCAACTCTTGTGTTCTCTTGCAGACACTCATATATTAAGTTCCAACCCATTGGTCTGAACTGTTCTCAGCCTGATCCAAGCAGATACTTGCATAAATAGGTATTTGAAAGTAAAAAGCCAGAGAAGATGAGTGAAGACGTGTCATCACAGCCTGCCAAAGATTTAGAAACAAATGAATGTTGGAGTGTTTCCTTGTCCATATGTTGCCCTCCTCCCCAGCACTTGTCAAAATGATTGGAAGTAGTGATATGGCATTAAAACTCAGAGAAGATCCAGACACGTGATGGATTAAAGCACAGAATTAGTCAGACCTTATGATTTTCCACAGCTATCTGCAATAGCTCATCTTTGATGTGCCAGCAAGCTGAATCAAGCAAGGTTTTTTGTTCTTGCTGTTGTTTTCCTTTTCGATAATGTTCAGATACATTCCTTGAGCTCACCAGATCTTTTTGGAAACTCCCAATCCTTGCTTACCCCTCACTGTGGTCTCCAGGATCCAAGGAAAAGTATCATTTCCCTCCCAGTTAAATACTCAGCTGCAGAGGAGTTCATGCTTCCTCTTCATTCTAATGTACCCCATTGGGTATTAATAGTGTTCAGATTTATTTTCCATAATTTAGAGGTTGCCTTATAAAATATTAAAATGCTTATTAATGCTTGGGAAAGTGGCTGAGACACTAATATATATTGCAGGCAGTGCACTGCTGATGTTCAGCCGCATACTAATTAGCTACACATTCAAAGATACCTAAATTAGTTGCTGTTTTCATTGCTCAGATAGGGAAAGAAAGAATAAGGGAGAAAAAAGCCAGGCATATACTTTACAAATCCTAGGAGTAAACCCTCCTATTTATCTGGAGTTAGAGTCATATGATCTATATAAATGTATAAAACTAATAGTGCTAGTATGGAATAGGGAGCTCAGCTTCATGGCCCTTCCCCAGGTAACTGAAATGTGGAGAGATTTCCTAGTCTTCAGTAACCAAATAAAATAGTCATGAGAGTGATGAATCTGGCTTACCTTTGGTAGTCCATGTGCTTATTTTCTCTAACAGTCCTAATGGATTTATACTGTTATCTTTCAACTTTATTACCTGGACTCTCACATCACAAATAGGGTGTATTTGCCAGAAGGTGGCCTGATTTGGGATATACTTTATGGCAGTAAATACATATTCTTAATCCTCAGTACTCCAATGAATATGTGACCTTATTAATGAGGTATCCATCCAAATATCCATGTTCTGTTCCATCTGTGCCTGCCTGTCCTAAGTGACTCTTGTCAAGGTCTTTTTATAGTTTAGTCACAGGGAGTCTATGATACATGATACATGCCTTTTTTTCATTTTCTTGACATAATGTGGATATCACTGGAGTATGTGTAGTATTCACTGGGCAATAGGACGGTGGAAGTTTAATCATATTTTAAAGGTATAAAACATATTAACCTTGGATCCACAAGTTACAGGTTGTTAGAACTCAGAGGGAAGTTAGAGTCTATGATCACAGTGACCTCTGTGATTTCTAGGTTGCTGTTGCTCAGTCATTTTCCATCATTTTCAGCTCTTTGTGACTCCACTTGGGGTTTTGTTGGCAGAAATACTGGAATGGTTTAGTATTTACTACTCCACCTCATTTTAGAGATGAGGAAACTGAGGTAAACAGACTTGAGTAACTTGTCCAAGGCCATACAGATGGTAAATGTTTGAGGCCAGATTTAAACTCAGGAACATGAGCTTTCCTAACTCCAGGCCTGGCATTTCATCCACTGGGCCACTTAGCTGTTCTACATACCCAATCTAATTCACACATTTTATACGCCAGGAAACAAAAACCCAGAGAACAGAAATTACATCTCACATTTAGAAAGCAAGCCAGGGCTAAAAGTTCAGTCTTCTGACCTCCAGTGCAGTAATTTTACATTTCATTAGCCTAATAGTTCACTGATTAGAGTAAAATACTCAACAGAAGAAAATTATTTCACATGTACTGATAATATTCAATTCAGTAAACATTTGTTAAGCAGCTACTCTGTGCCAGGCACTATGCAAATGCTGGAGATATAAAAAGAGACAAAAGCCCTCAAGGAGCTTACTATCTAATGGAGGAGATGATATGCAAACAAATATATACAAAGCAAGCTATAAACAAAACAAATAGAAAATAATTAAGAGGGAAGGCAATGGAATTAAAAAGAATGGGGAAGGCTTTCTATAGGATATGAGATTTTTGTTAGGACTTAAAGGGAGCCAGGGAAGACAATAATTGAATTAAATGAAGAACATTCCAGGGTTGAGAGAGAGCCAGAGAGAACATTCAGAACCAAGAAATAAAATAAATGTCTTATTCATAGAAGAGCTAACAGACCAATGTCACTGGATTGAAGAGTATGTGTCAGTGAGAAAAGTGTAAAAAGAGTGAAAAGGTAGTAGAGGCTAGACAGGAGTGAGGAACCTGTGACTTAGAGGCTACATGTAACTCTCTAGGTCCTTGGGTGTGCCCTTTGACTAAATCCAAACTTCATAGAACAAATCCCCTCAAAAAAATGATTTGTTCTGTAAAACTTGAACTCAGTCAAAAAGCCATCCCCAAAGACCTAGAAAGCCACATGTGACCTTGAGGCCGCTAGTTCCCATCCCTGTGCTAGGATATGAAAGGATCTGAATGCCAAAGCAGAACATTTTGTATTTGCACCTGAAGGCAAAAAGAAACCACTATAATTTATAGAGTAGAGGAGTGACATCCATTGTTTCGTAAACCAGAAAGTTTTAGAAATGTTTCCAATATATTAAAACATCAACATTCAAGCTAACAAGCAACGCTAATGCAGACTAAGGAGACATTAGCCCAGGACATCTAGATGCTTATAACTCTTCCTGGAAGTTTCTAAGAGGGCATCTCTGTGGACAGGAAGAGTTAGCTGTTTGCTTCATAGGATTTGCAAACAATCATGCTTGTATTCTTTCAATTGCACTTTTTCAGAAAGAGCAAGGGAGTTAAATAGAAGCTTACTACCTGAGACAAAATGTGTTCATTCTCAATGAGCTAGAATTTTTGAGAAATAGACCTGAATTGTATGTGAGAATTTTGTAATATCACAGCCCTGGAAAGAGCAATGGGACACGTGGAGACATAACTAACCAACATGCTGCAAATTTCCATCTTGGGCTTGGGTATTCTCAAAAAGGGCAATAACTCCTAAAACCTTGACACACCTGCACCATTCCCAGAGTAGGCTTCATTCAAAGTCTTGGCTCTAATGGTGGCATTATTCATGTGTCAGTGTGGAAACAACATTATATGATCAATAGTCCTTTTCCCACTAAGCTCCCTTCTTTAGCTTTCCAAAAGCAGGGACCATGTCACAATACAATTATTATGTACATTAAGTATTTGGTAGTTCAAAATAAGATAAAGTGGTTTGCATAAAACACTTAAGAAATATTTGTTTCTCAGATTTCTTGAGCTGAACTGTGACCCGTCCCGCAGGTCAACAATCGTGGGTCAGGGACGCTGGAGAGTGCCGGGGGAGCTGGGCTCGAGGGGGACCCGGGGGACCTTGGAAGGCCACGAGGTCCGGGGACAGGATCACGGAGAGGAAGGAGACCGAGGCATAGTTGGTAACAGGCAGTCTCAGTTTATTTAGCTCAGGGTACAGCTTATATAGTAATTGAAACAGGGAAGAGGAATAGAAAAGAATGGGGAGGGTCCAGGGCGAGGGTAGTATCTAATTATGCAATCTTTACAATGAGGCTATTTCCTGGGACTGGGGGCCAAGCCCTTTTGTGGCTGCAACATCTATTGACAAAGACCTCTTGTGATGTTTGCTTTTTGCAAAGCAGGGCATGTTGACCTCAAGGGTGAGGGGCCCAGCACTTAAGTGCTGGCTCCCAACATGTCCCCCTTTTTTGTTTAGAAATGCAGGTGAAAGGCCTGTCTTAGGCTATGTGGCCTGACTCCATGCCTGGTACCGAAAGTGGGCAGGGCCCCTGTCTTAGGCTATGTGGGTGGCTCCCACCTCCAGTATTTCTGGTAGGTGGACCCACAATAATCCCGTCATGGGGTACCTCTGCAGCCAATGGCATGATTATCCAGGTCATGGGGCCACAATATTCCCGTCATTGGCACAGTCACAGCAAAAGCACATTATTGATCATAGCAGGGTACAGGGACGCTTTTGAAAAGTTTGATGGTATAATTAGCAGTAACCCTAATATAGTCCCAGGAGGAAGAAGGACCCCAATAAGTGTCACCCGTGGTTTCACAGTCCCAGCTACGGCAGTAATAATCAGTTATGCCTCCACATTTGGTGTTCAAGGCACGGCTTCTATGAGGGCCGGGGCAAACATAAAAGGGGAGTGTTCTCAACATACTTCTTCGGGATTGTGTACCACACCCACCCCATGGATCAGGGCCCTGCTTTCCGGAGGGGGCCTCCTGTTGATCAGAATATCCCTCCAAGTCCCAATTGGCCGGAGCCCCTATGGCTAGTTTACAAAGATCTGCCGAATGCAAATCTTTGAGTGATTTGAAATGAAGCTTTTGAAATTTCTTGGGAGGGGTGTTTTGTGCAATTTGGGCATCATCTGCATGGTCATCATCATTCTTATTCTCATCCTTACTGGAAGACCCGTCCTGGGAATGAGAATCCGCAGGGGGTTCCTCAGCGGAGGATGAGGGGGAGTGCTGTGTATGCCAGATTGTCCCCACAAACAAAAACTTGCCCTAGTGGGGGGTACAGGGGGTCAGAGGTATTCGTCCAGGAAGAGCAATTTGGGGGCAGGGAGGACCCAACATCGAGGGTAATAGAGTTATGGGGGGTAATTCCGGCGTAGCAAGGGGAGGGGAGAGCAAAGGGAATGCCGGGCTGAACCTTGAAGTATTTAAAACCAAACCCATTCCAATTCCCAGGGATACCCTTCTATAGACAAGGTGGGAAACCTGCGACTAGTCCTGAAAAGTTAGTGTCTCTGAAAAAGAGTCCCATTATTATCATGGTATAGTCCATCATCTTTAAACATGTGAGAAATATTGCCTTGGATGATAAATTTGGTTATTGTCTCACTCCATGACATCACCCTTAACCATGGTGGATTCCTGACGAACGCCCATCTCTGTTGTTCCTTCGGTGCTGGGTCGATGGACGCAGTGTTCTTGAGTGTCATGATAAGTACGAGAAAAATGAAAGGAGTCATCGTGACCTAGTTGATTAAGCTTCTCCAGAAGTTTTTTCATCTGTCACCGATAGCACCTCCTCACTTCCTGTGACCGCTTCACCTTGGCGGTTGTCCTCTATCACTTTATTCTTTTCACTGGAACCCAAACTTCTTTATTATCATCTGTTAAAACACAAACATACCCTTTTCCCCATGTTAACACTGTATGAGGACCAGATCAATTTTTATTCTCATCGTGCCTCATTACTGGCTGCTTTCAGGGCACTTATTATTGCTGATTCATTCTTTGCAGACTCCTTATTAGGAAATGTTAAGAATTTCATAGCAGCCAATAAGCCATCATTATCAAATTTTAAATAATTTAGAATATAAACAGCCAAACAGCCAATTGTAATTTGTCATCAATTTAGAGTATAAACAGCCAATTGCGAATTTATCAACTCCTGGTCCAACTCCTCCTTTTTCTTTTTGCAAGTAAGTGTCCAGGGATCGATTTTCTCGTTCCACTATAGCTTGACCAGTGGGATTATGGGGGATTCCAGTGACATGTAAAATGGAAAATTCCACCATGAACTGTTCAATGGCTTTACTGACATAAGCTGGACCATTGTTTGGTTTAATGCTTTCTGGTACTGCATGATTTAGAATGTGACCGAGTGTGTGTGATATAAAATATTGTTGTTTTGGCCCTCATTGCCTGTTGAACTTCCATAGTTATCTGTTTGATACTATCTGCCCTATCAGGAGTATAGGCTGACTCTAATCTAGGTATCAATAGTGCTGTATACTTTCTGTCTGTGATGATATTGCAAGGTTCTTTCACATATAATAATGCTTGCAATACTGCATATAATTCATTTTGTTGTGTAGAAGTAAATGTTGTTTTAAATTTATGCATCTCCTTTTTAGATGGAATATACATAGATGCCCTAAAATTTTTTTTTTTTTTTTTTTTTTTTTTTGTTGCATCTGTAAAAACATTAACTCCCTCTACCGGTGAGGAAGAGCATTTGTCGGCCAAGACCATGGCCACGTGGCAAATTGCCACCCAGAAGGAATTGGGAACCCGTGTTGGAAATTCTGATTAATCAATATCTGCCATTCCACAAACTCTTGTATGCAGTTCTCTATTTGTTGACTTGTATACATAGTATATATTGTGTGAGGTTTCTGTCCTATTAACATCCTTACTCTCTTCACTGCCTTATGTATGACTTGGGCTACCAGCACAGCATAAGGCACACAAGCTCTGTTCTTTATCTGAGCCAAATGTACCCACTCAATAATCCCTTGTTTTTGATGTAAAACTCCAGTGGGTATTTTTTCAGTGAATAAAATTGTTACTTTCAAGTCCTGTGATTCTAATATCCTGCTAATAGTACACCCCATAATCTTTTTCTGCACTAATTTCAAACATGTCCATTCTCTGCATGAGTTTAATTGAGAAGGACCTTTCAATAAATCATATAATGGTTTCATTTGATCAGTTGTAACTCCCAACTGTGGCCTACACCACTGAATTACTCCTATCAATTTCTGAAAGTCATATAAAGTTGTAACCTTTGTAGAATCTATGATAGGTGACTTCAAACTTAAGCCTTACCACCTTACATCATTGTTTCACAGGCTAGTTTCTCCTTCTCTGATTACATTTACTCTGAAAAAGAAAACTTTTTAGAAATTAAGTTGTTAATAAGTTCAAATACTAAATTTAACTTTTGCTTAAGCCAAGGAATGACTACAAGTTCAGATTAAAAGAGCAAGATCTTTTCTGCTTCATAGACCATTACATATTAATTTATCAATACATTGTCTTGAAAATGAAAATTTAAAACTGTTTAAAATTTGTCCTGTTGTTAACAGTCACTAAACTTTCATAAAGAAAATTTGCTGAAGACCTTTAAAATGATAGTTCTCTTTTTACTTTGAAACAAAAATAAACCCTTAAAATTAAAATCCATTAAAGCTTAGTTGGTATGAAAATGTCCTTAGGATATGAATGCCGGAAGTATTACAACAAACCGAATTCTTAATTATCACAGAATATTAGATGCATCCCACAAAATGCTCTTTAGTCAAAAAGGTGCAATATATACTCTCACATTGATAACAGTAAGAGACTGATTACAGAAAAACACTACTGCTTATAAAATTCTTTTAAACAATGGGGACATCATCTTAGGTGAGTCTTAGGTGAGTTTACTTAGATTGGGGCTCACGTGTTTTGTTGGTCACTTACTATTTATTGATCATAAAATTTGCTATAGAAAGAGAAAGCAGGGACATGTGGCATAGCAAATAGGACAGAATAAAACATCCTTGACTTTGAATTCAGATACAAATTCTCCAATTATATAGTATCTGTTTCATAGCCAGACTCAGGAGTAGTCAGGTGGAAAACATTCCCTTTGAGTAGCTTGTGGTATTCCTCTGATACTGATTTAATGCAACCAACTATGCTCAAATTCAAACTCAAAAACAAAAATATTTGTGGTCTCACGTCTTTCACCTTTAATAACAATTCCTTCATCAGCTGAGAGCCAGATAGTCATTCCTATTCTCATGGAGCTATAAGTAAGCAATAATGATTTACTAGGACTCATATGCATAAGGGAATTCCATTAAGAGCTTTCCTTTTCAAGTTTAAAACTTGTTCAAATGTAAAAGCCAATTGCAAAAAATCCTCTCTATATATTACAATTTCTAATCAAGTCCTATTCATTGTTTATAATTTGCATAAGCCAATCAAAGTTTCTTTCTCAGGACTGATGACTACCTACTGGGATGGTTTCCTAAAGGCCTTCACAATTTTACAAAATAAAGGGGATCAGTACCGCACCCATGCTGGCCAACCCTCAAGCATACAGGAGGTCTGTTCTGAATGGGCACATCAAAATAGTTTTCATTCAATTCCTTTCTTTCTACATACAGTAATCAATTAACAGTTTTAGGTTTAGCATTAAAACAGTAACTCCAAATAACTTAACAATCTTACAACTTCTAAAGTGATAGCCAAATTGTTTGAGCTGAAACTTCTGTAATAGGCAAAGGTGAAAATACCTGGTTTTCTAAGTGACAATTACAAAAATCAAAACATTCTAAGACAAGGTTAGCAAGACTGGTAAATTTAAAATAACAGAACTGGTTTTACAATTTTCCCAACATCTTTTGGTTTCAACAATATTCACATTTAGAAATTACTTTCTCTAACACTTTCTGAATTGCAGGGGTTACTCAATTTTTACAATACAAGACTATAACACTTTAGAAACACAACAGTAACACCAAGAGTGAAACTTAGGTGTCACTAATTACATTTCCAAACCATCACATATAAATATTATTAATAGAAGATTGGGCTTACTAAATGTAAGGGCTGGTTGGCTTGTGATCTCATACTGCTGTGACCCAACCCCTACCCTCTGGGAAGGGTAAATTAAATTTCCTACTATTCTTTAGCATTCTCTTCCTTTGATCTAATCTGGAATGATAAGAGTTACAATTCACTGTAGACCCAGCTGAATGATAGTTGGGACTGCAGGGCAAAAATCTTAATGGTTCCATCCTTTACTCAAGTAAATTTTACTTCTGTGTCCACTCCTTAAGAACTTCTTTGAATGAGAGAGTTTTTGAATTCCTCAGCTGAAGGGAGGGAGACTTCTGGACAACTGCCCAGTGGCGCCAAGTCTATTCCATTCTGCTGGAGAGTTTCAAAAGCTTTATCTCTGCTGAGGTGTCCCTTTAAGATTTATGCATATTTCCAATTTGCCTAGTGCCAAATAATATAACAAATCCTGATCTGTTTTAAACATCCAATTAGGAGTGACACGTTTCACTTAAAATGTGACCAGAATAACTACCTTTTGGTTACTTCTCATTATACAAAATACTTTTCTTTTAGGTGAGGCATGAGATAATGAAAATGTCGATCAGCCTGCACCAGATCTCTGTCTCCCTCCACCCTCACAATTTGGCCAGAATTGTGAGGAGGGTGAAGCGAGAGAGAGTTCAACCAAAAACTTTCAAATAATACCCAAAACTTTTATGCTTTCCTTAAACTTCATATCCATGTTGTTTTCCCAATGGGCTTTAATTAAAGCCCCCTTTAAAACTGCACAGACACTATGTCCCTGCATTTCCCATCCAAGACTACACCTTGCAATCACATAAACTAAATAATATAAGATTAGTTCCTCTCTTTCTCTCTCCCATACTTCTCCCCGATGCTGCAGTCATCAGAGAGAAGGGAGGAGGGGGAGGGAAAGAGATAACATTCCAAGGTCCAGCCACCATGGAGCTGACCGTAATAACTCACAAACACACGCACACAGAACATGTAAAGACAGAACACATATACAGACAATAAAAGAATCCAAAATACTGAGAAAAAATTGTCAGAAATCCTCTGTACACATTATAACTCTGGCTTAATTTCTATCTCTGTGTAACTAAGCCTTGCATAAGATTCCCTGTCTAGACTTTCTCCCATACAAGACTGCTCTTTTAGACTTATTCCTGCAACTTTTTACTACACCACAGATATGTGCTGAGTGCCAGAAAAATCATAGAAGTCTTTCTTCTTAACCCTTATTCCTCTCTCTTTGAAATTATGTTTTAAGTCCTTAACAAAAGTCTGTTCTTTGGACAATTGAGATCCCATGGTGTCGATAGACGCGAACACTTACCTTAATGAATTCTCAGGGGTCCGGACGAGTTGGGGCGTCTATCGGGTCACTGTCCAGTGTTCGTACTGCCCCACGTTTGGGCGCCAATTGACCCGTCCCGCAGGTCAACAATCGTGGGTCAGGGACGCTGGAGAGTGCCGGGGGAGCTGGGCTCGAGGGGGACCCGGGGGACCTTGGAAGGCCACGAGGTCCGGGGACAGGATCACGGAGAGGAAGGAGACCGAGGCATAGTTGGTAACAGGCAGTCTCAGTTTATTTAGCTCAGGGTACAGCTTATATAGTAATTGAAACAGGGAAGAGGAATAGAAAAGAATGGGGAGGGTCCAGGGCGAGGGTAGTATCTAATTATGCAATCTTTACAATGAGGCTATTTCCTGGGACTGGGGGCCAAGCCCTTTTGTGGCTGCAACATCTATTGACAAAGACCTCTTGTGATGTTTGCTTTTTGCAAAGCAGGGCATGTTGACCTCAAGGGTGAGGGGCCCAGCACTTAAGTGCTGGCTCCCAACAGAACTGAATAATGTTTGTGAAAATTCTCCTTCCTTTCAATCTACAAATATGTTCAGTGTTCCACAAGCTGAAAACTTCTTCCCTTGACTCTGCTTCCCCACAAGTGAGCATCCTATTCTGTCATTTCTCTCACTGCTAAATATTTAGAAAAAGACCTCTCCATTCACTGTGCCTGAAGATGAGTTAATTATACTTCACTACCACGATGTAAAATGGAATGGAACATAATAGGTTGTCCAAATGAAGAACTGGGGAGAAATGGAAGGACTTAAGGTTTGAAGTAGTTTTGTTCTCTCCTTTCATCATTCAAGCTTACACACAGCTTTGAAAGAATAGTGGTATTGAAAAAATTTGGTTTGGGTGCATGTCATATTATCCTCCCTGCTCCTACTTCAGGAGAATGTAAGTTCATTTACTGTAGAGACACTATCTTTTTTTTTAATTTTATATCTCCAGAATCTAGTATTGTGCCTTACATATAGTACGTACTTCAGAAATTTTTACTCAATTGAATTCATTTGTATTGAGCCAGGCTGAATTGGAGTAGATTGAACCATGTGGTTTTCCTGTTTTGAATTCTACAGTGAAGAAGGCTCATTACATTAAATCCAAAACTCTTTGATGGCTTTCAAGGTTTCTCCCCAAAATATACCCATAGTTGGCATCTGCATGAAAATTTCTAGAAAGATTTTCTGTCTTCATAGAACAGGGTAAGTACTCTTGGGTACTGTTAACCCTGTCTTTTAATGTTAGAATCCATTAGGTTGTGTTTGTGCTTCGGACGTCATTACCCAGAACACATAGTTATAATACTTTTATTTAAAGTGGTATTGGGTAAGAAAATTCTAACCTAAGAAAACGCTTTGAACTAGATAGAAACCAATTGAAATGTATAGTAGGTAAGTGAAATGAACAACTCAGTACTGGCTTTTATTCAGCTGTTTTTCCTCATGTCTGACTTTTCATGATCCCATCTGGGGTTTTCTTAGCAAAAATATTTGAGTGCTTTGCCATTTCCTTATCTAGCAAATTTTACAGATGAGGAAACTGAGGTAAACAGAGTTAAGTGACTTGCCTAAGGTCACACAGCTTATAAGTATCTGAGACCAAATTTGAACTCAGGAAGATGAGTCTCTAATGACTCTAGGCCTGGCACGCTATCCACTGTGCCACCTAGCTCTCCCAGTACTGGTTAGGTGAATAGAATCATTATATAGTTTTCTACATGTAAGGAAGGATACATGCTCTCTTTTGTTATTACCATTGATGGAAGTGTTTGGAATTTCTTATGAGAATACAGTATCTGATAGCCTATAAGAACTTCCTATTTGTTCCTTCAACTGAGGCTTAAATATTTCAAGGTATGAAATCTGCTGTGTGTACTGGGCACATTTTGGATTGTTGACCCCAAAGGATTATTATTTTTGTGATATATGCTAAGGATTTGTTTTGGAGATTTGAAGGTGGGGAAGGGAGTGGGGCAATTTTCCCCTTTTAAACCCTGAGGTTTTTATCAAAACTAAAGAGTAAACAAGCTGAAGAAATTTCTGTTTTTTTTTCTCATTTGTGCAGTTTCTTCCCCTACTCCACCCCTTCCCTGAGTATTTGTTAGAGAAGCACTGCCCCCTACTGTAGACATTTGTGTTACACATTAGATAAAGGAAAATCTTCACTCACAGGATTGAGAATTGGAAAGAACCTTAGAAACCAGTTAGTCAAAATCCCTCATTTTACATGTAAGGAAACTGAGAACTAGAGAAATTAAGTGATTTGCCAAAGGATGCCTCAACCAAGATTACCAGTCTGGCTAAGTTCTGGCTAAATAAACTAAAACTCAGTTATGAAAAAAATATTTGTTATATTCTTATTTATTCACAGGCTTCCTTCCCCCAACCCCACCACCTACCTAAGTGAATTAGATATAGAGTTGAAGATTTTTGCTTAAAGACTTTAGTATAGTATATTATTTCTGTGGTAAATAATGCAATTATGAAATAACAGTAGCATTATAGAAATTAGAATTGTAACAATCTGTAAAGATCATCTACCTCAATGCCAACATTGTACAGATGAAGAAACCAAGGAGGGCCAGAGAGGTGAGGTCACAAGCAAGTTTGGAGAAGTTTGGAGAAGTTTGGAGAAGGGGCAAGCTTCCTGACTCTCATTTCAATGATTTTTCTGTTATGTAATACCCTTGCCTCCAGAAGACCATTCATATTGGGATTAACCAGTTGTTTTGGCTAAATGCACATACAACCTTAAGATCACCTTAACTGATTCCCTTACCAAGAGACAGCTCAGCTTGAATAAGATTCCAAACAAGGTTAGTTATAAAGTGTGAGGACAATGTCTTACATTGCAACTCAAGAGTGGAGAAACCTGAAAAGGGAAACACATGCCCCTTGGTGGTTCAGTAGTTTTTTAATCATGTCCAACTCTCTAATTCCATTTGGGGTTTTCTTGGCAGAAATGCTGGAGTGGTTTGCCATCTCTTTCTCCACTCATTTTACAGATGAGGAAACTGAGGCAACAGGGTTAAGTGCCTTGCCCAGGGTCACACACCAACTATGAATCTGAGGTCAGATTCAAACTTAGCAAGATGAATTTTCCTGACTCCAGGCCCAGCACTCTAGCCAGTATGCGACCTAGGTCCCTGATGAAGGCTAATACAAATAACTCTAGAGGAGGCATTTAAAATAGTCTCTTATGGGAAGACAAAATAGGATAAAAGAATAGAAACCAAGTTGTCAATAAAATGACTTTTGCAGCCTCGAACCTTTATTTTGGAAAGCAGGTAGGATATAACTTCTGCATATAAGCTACAGCCTATTAGACCATTAGAAAAAATTTTTTTGAGATATTCAGCATTAAGTGACTTGTCCAGTGTCATCCAGCTAATGTCTGATGCCTTTTTTGAACTCAGATCCTCCAGATTCCAGGACTGGTGCGCTATTCACTAAGCCGCCTCGCTGATCCCACTGAGATCAGATCCCATTGAGATCTAAAGTTTATAAGGTATTTTTGAAAGTTTAAAAAAAAACTTTACAAATATTATCTCATTTTATCTTCACAACAACCCTGGGATGTATTATTTACATTTTAAAGATGAGGAAAAGGTGGCCTAAAGAGGTTAAGTAACTTGCCTAGGGTCATACAGCTAGAAAATGAGGCCAGATTTGAATTGAAGTCTTCCTGCCTTCAGGTCCAGCACTCTAAGCATTGCACCACCCAGCTGCCATTTGGTGTTCTTTGAACATTTAGGACATGAACAGAGTTACTCGGAAACGACTGGGAAAAATGGAGGATCAAGGAAACAAACAATTCATTCAAAATTTCAAACAAAACAGTCTGAAAGAAAGAATTGATTTTCTTCCATCTGAAAGAACTGTCATACATACGGTTAGGACACATTAATCTAGCCATCCACGTAGCTAAGTCCACTATCAACAAAGAAAATATCACAAGAGACAACAGATTTTGTGGGAGATTTTAGCTTAATTTTGGTGAGAAAGTTATTGGGTCTTGAAGACAGTGGAGATAATTTCTTTTCTCTGGGCAGGTAATCTTCAGTACAGCTTGCATTCATCACTGAGTTTAGATGCAATTGATGGCTATATAGCTTCAATCCCAATAAGTATCTAGCAGCAACACAGCTATATCTCTTCTCCCTTGTGTTCCGTTCCTGAAGTTTAATCTTTTGATGTGGACAGGGATATGGTATAGTAGATTTCCTGGCCTTGGAGCCTAGAAAATTTGGGTTCAAATTCTTTTTTTTATTTAATTTAATTTTTAATTTATGGAATAAAACAAGCATTTCCATAACATAGTACAATAAAAAGATGATTGCCTATGAAACTGTAAATCTATCATGCACAACTTGCTTTTCCTTTTCAATATACAACAAAATTATCATGCTTTTTAAAAATTTTCATCCCTCAAGTTCTCTCCCCCATTTAGAAAGTGAACTCCTTTTCTCAATTAATAGCATGTAAACTAAAATTGGAAATATACAGAGAATATTAGCATGGCCCCTCAGTAAAAGACAACGAACATATTTGTGAAGTGTTAGATTTATTTTACAAAAATGAATTGAAAGAAAAAGAGAGAAATTACTTTTCAAATCTATGGATAGGGAAATTGAGAAGGAACATTTATTAAGCACCTACTATGTGCCAGTCACTGTGCTAACCAGTTTACAATATTATATTATTTGATCCCCATAAAAAACCCATAGGGTAGGAGCTATAATAATCCCCTTTTTACAGGAAACTAACGTTTTTGAGGAAACTTAACACACAGAGATTAATTGACTTGCCCAGGGTCACATGACTGGTAAATGGCTAAGGATGGGTTTAAACATCAGTGTTCATGATTTCAGGTCCAGAACTCTATCCATTGAGCCAACTAGATGCCATACCTCTGGAGAGGATCACAGAAGATAAAATAGAAAATTCTGATGACATATAATTTAAAAGGCTTTTCACAAAGAAATCCAGTATAGCTTAGATAAGAAGAGAAATAGTTAATGGGGGGGGGCAAATCTTTGCAGCAAGTTTGTCTGAGAAAGACCTAATTCCCAATATATAGAAGGAATTGATTCAAATTTACAAGAATAACAGCCATTTACTAGTAGATAAATGGTCCCAAGACAGAAACAGGCAGTACTTAAGGGAAGGAACCCAAACTATCTATAGCAATATAAAAAATGCTTCAAATCACTAGCAATTATAGAAATGAACATTAAAGTAATTTTATAGTTCCACCTCACAGCCATCAAATTGGCATAGCTGACCAAAAATAAAAAAAGATGTTAGAAACAGGCACATGGATGCATCGTTGATTGCTGAATTGGTCCAGCCATTCTGGAAAACAATTTGGAAATTTACTTAATTTGCTGAACTCTGTGTACCCTATCACTACTAAGTTCAAAGACAGAGGAAGAGGTCCTGTAAATACATATACACATATATAGTACATAGAGAATAGCTGAACAAATTATGTTATATGGATCTAATGGAATGCAATTTTGCTATAAGAAATTAAGAAAGTGGTGGTTTCAGAGAAACTTAGGAAGATCTCTATGAACTGATAGAGAGTGGAAATGAGTAAAATCAGGATAATAATTTATACCATAATATCAGTATTATAAAAATGAATAATTCTGAAAAACTTAAGAACTTTGATCAATGAAATGCTTATTCATGATTCCAGAGGATGGGAGGTAAAGAATGCTGACCATCTCATGACAGAGAGGTTACTAGACTAATGTGCAGAATGAGAGACACATTTTTGCGCATGGTTTGTTTGCTGACTGATCTTATAGGATTCGGTGGTGGGGTTTTTTCCCTTCTTTCAGGTGCAAGAAAAGGAAAAAAAGAAATACTTGGCAACTGAAAACATATTTTTAGAAATAATATATATAAATTCAGGAGCATCTAAAATCAGACAAGTGCTAAATTTTCACCAAAGAAATGGGAAAATGAGAAGGGTAAACCACACAGACAAAATGATGTGGAAAATTTGTCTTAAAAATCAAGAGAATTCCTACCTGCCAAATCATCCTCTAAAAAGTAACTTTAGGGGGAGGAGCCAAGATGGCAGAGTAGAAAGACTCACGTATGCTAGCTCTGAATCCACAGCCCATAAATTTCCTGTAAAAAGAACTCCCCACAAATTCTGGAGCAGAGCAAGCCGCACACCAATGCAGTGGAGGAGATTTCCATTCCAGAGAGCCCTGAAAAACTGACCCCAAAGGTCCATCGCGCACCACACAGCGGAGCCCAATCCTGTGCTGCCCTGGCTGCACGGCCCCAGAGGAGCAGATCCGAGCAGGCTTCAGGGACGGAATCTCCGGTGGCCACGAAGGTCCCTCCACCCACAGGCGCTCCAGGTCAGTGAGAGAGACTTCTGGGCAGGTAGAGAGGGGAGCAGGGTGTCTCCATGACTCAGGCCCCCTCGGGAGGCAGCGGCAGAGGCAGTGGCAGCCCGGGGCTCCCTAAGCAGGCAGGAGCTCAGGGTCATTAATGAAGGTCGCCGCATAAACCCCCTGAGGGAACTGAGACTGGGAGGCAGCCCTGCCCCCACCCCAGCACCAGAACTTAAGCTCACATTGAATAGCAGCTGCGCCCGCAACTGAAAGCCCCAAGGCTGGGAAGCAGCATTTGAATCTCAGACTCCAAGCATTAGCTGGGCAGATCTAGGCGTGGGTGGAGAGTAATCTCAGAAGTCAAGTAACTGGCTGGGAAAAAGCCCAGAAAAGGGAAGAAAAATAAGGCCATAGAAGGTTACTTTCTTGGGGAACAGATGTTTCTTCCTCCTTTCATTTCTGATGAGGCAGTACAATGCTTACCATCAGGGAAAGACATAGAAGCCAAGGCCTCTGTATCCCAAACATCTGAAATAGATATCCAATGGGCTTAGGCCATGGAAGAGCTCAAAAAGGATTTTGAAAATCAAGTTAGACAGGTGGAGGAAAAACTGGGAAGAGAAATGAGAGAGATGCAAGGAAAGCATGAAAAATGGGTCAACACCTTGCTAAAGGAGACCCAAAAAAATGCTGAAGAAAGTAACACCTTGAAAAATAGGCTAACTCAATTGGCAAAAGAGGTTCAAAAAGCCAATGAGGAGAAGAATGCTTTCAAAAGCAGAATTATCCAAATGGAAAAAGAGGTTCAAAAGCTCACTGAAGAAAATAGTTCTCTCAAAATTAGAATGGAACAGATGGAGGCTAATGACTTTCTGAGAAACCAAGAAATCATAAAACAAAACCAAAAGAATGAAAAAATGGAAGAGAATGTGAAATATCTCATGGGAAAAACAACTGTCCTGGAAAATAGATCCAGGAGGGACAATTTAAAAATTAGGGGATTACCTGAAAGCCATGATCAAAAAAGAGCCTAGACATCATCTTTCATGAAATTGTCAAGGAAAACTGCCCTGATATTCTACAACCAGGGGGCAAAATAAGTATTGAAGGAATCCATTGATCACCGCCTGAAAGAGATCCAAAAAGAGAAACTCCTAGGAACATTGTGGCCAAATTCCAGAGTTCCCAGGTCAAGGAGAAAATATTGCAAGCATCTAGAAAGAAACAATTGCAGTATTGTGGAAATACAATCAGGATAATTCAAGATCTAGCAGCTTCTACATTAAGGGATCGAAGGGTGTGGAATAGGATATTCCAGAAGTCAAAGGAACTAGGACTCAAACCAAGAATCACCTACCCAGCAAAACTGAGTATAATACTTCAGGGGTAAATATGGTCTTTCAATGAAACAGAGGACTTTCAAGCATTCTTGATGAAAAGACCAGAGCTGAAAAGAAAATTTGACTTTCAAACACAAAAATGAGAAGAAGCATGAAAAAGTAAACAGCAAAGAGAAGTCATAAGGGACTTACCAAAGGTGAACTGTTTACATTCCTACATGGAAAGACAATATTTGTAACTCTTAAAACTTTTCAGTATCTGGGTAGTTGGTGGGACTACACACACACACACACACACACACACACACACACACACACACACACGTACATACATGCACACACACACACACAGAGACAGAGAGCACAGAGTGAATTGAATAGGATGGGACCATATCTTAAAAGAAATTAAGGTAAACGGTGAGAGAGAAATGTAGTGGGAGGAGAGAGGGTGAAATGGAATGGGGTAAATTATACCTCATTCAAGAGGCAAGCAGGAGACTTTTTAGTGCAGGGAGAAAGAGGAGAGCTGAGAAAAAAAACATGAAGTTTACCCTCATCACATTCGACTAAAGGAAGGAATAAAATGCACACTCATTTTGGTATGAATACCTATCTTACAATACAGGAAAGTGGGGTAGAAGGAGATAAGCAGGGAAGGAGGGATAATGGAAGGAAGGGCAATGGGAGGAGGGAGCAATTTGAAGTCAACACTCTTGGGGAGGGACAGGATCAAAAGATAGAATAGAAACAATGGGGGTCAGGATAGGATGGAGGGAAATATAGGGTCTTACACAACACGACTATTATGGAAGTCATTTGCAAAACTACACAGATATGACCCATACTGAATTGCCTGCCTTCCCAAAGGGAATGGGTGGGGAGGGAGGGATGGGGAGAAGTTGGAACTCAAAGTTTTAGGAACAATTGTTGAGTATTGTTGTTGCTACTAGGAAATAAGAAATACAGTTAATGGGGAATAGAAAGTCATCTGGCCCTACAGGACAAAAGAGAAGATGGGGACAAGAGAAGGGAGGGATGATAGAAGAGAGGGCAGATTGACGGTAGGGAAAATTAGAATGCTCAGTGTATTGGGGTGGGGGGAGGGGATAAATGGGGAGAAAATTTGGAACCCAAAATTTTGTGAAAATGAATGTAAAAAGTTAAATAAATAAATTTATATTTAAAATAAATAAATACAATAAAAAAATAAAAAGTAACTTTACTCCATTATACTTGAGGTTTCCATTTTATTTCCTGACTTGTAGTTGGCCAGAATTAGTGTGTATATAGCAGAATAGAGAGACCTCTATATCTCTCTCTCTCTCTCCCTTTCTGTCTCTGTATCTCTGTCTCTATTTCTCTCTGTCTCTTTTTTCTCTCCTCTCCTCTCCCTCCATCCCTTTTCCTATCTTTCCCTCCCCCACCCCCAGCCTTTCTTCAATACTTTCAGGAGCACAAACTGATTACAAATAGCTTAGAGATCCATTAGCTTTGCCCAAGTGCACCTACCTCCAGCATCTGCCTCATAGAGCTTTCTGACTGGCACCTCATAGACTCACCTATTCTCCTAGAGCCACTGCACACAAAAATCTATAGTTGCTTCACTGGAAGATAGCTCAGAGCTGTTATGAGCTACTGCTTGTTGTCATTTGGATAAATTGAGAAGGCAATTCTTCTGAGGTGAAAAATATGGGATGTGGACTCTCTCTGAAGAGGAAAAGTTTGGTAGAGTGGGTTGGAAATAGGAAAACAATTTTGCTGCTTATACTTTGTATGACCTTAGGCAAACTATTTAACCCCTCTACTCTCAGTCTTCTTATCTATAAAATGAGGAATTGGACTGAATGACTTCTAAGGGCTCTTCTGGATCTATTTCTTTGTCTATGTTGTCAAAGATCTAAACTGGATCACAGAGACCATCTAGTCCAAGGGTTCTTAACCTGGCATCTATGAGCTTTTAAACAATATTTTTATAACTGTATTTCAACATAATGTTTCCTTTGTAATTCTCTGTATTTTATTTTATGTGCTTAAAACATTATTTCAAGAAGGGTCCTCAAAGTCTTCACAATACCAAATGAATGAGTAAAGCAGTTATTAAGCACTTACTATGTGAGAACACTGGAACTACAAAGCAGTTTGGAGAGTGTCAAAGGGTCCCATGATACTAAGTGATTAAAAATTCTATTAATGGAATAATTTCTATATAGAATTTCTATAGAATAATTAGAATTTTTTAATTTCTCCATTTTACCTTGAGAAAAGTGAGGTCATAAAAGTTAAGTGTCTTGCCTAGGAGTACACAGTAAGAGGCAGTGCTGGGATCTGAAACAAAACTCTCTGATTATTTAGCCAAAACTACTCTATCAGCTGATATTTTTTTTCTTTCTTTTATTTTTTAAGGCAATTAGGGTTAAGCGACTTGTAAGCATCTGGACCAGATTTGAACTGGGTGCTACTATCTCTAGGGCCAAGCTCTATCCACTGTAGCACCTATGTACTCCCCCACTTTTTTCTATCTGACTTAAGTCAGATAGAAGTCTTAAGACAAGAGCCTGGTCTTTTAAAATACAGCCCAGCAAAAGCCCTACCTCATTGCACTGGTACTACTTTCCTTTAGTTCTGGTTCTATCACAAATAGCTATTTTAGTCTCATTCCAAGTATTAGCATACCCCATGATGGATTTATTTCTTCTCTCCTCCCAAAGATAGGAGAAAGCTCTCAGATCAGTGGGAATACCAGTTAATTGCAGCTGGCAGAAACATTCACTGTCAGAAAGATCCTGCCTCAGAACAAACTAGCTCTGTGACTCTGGGCCAATCACTTAACCTTTCTCTCAGCCTGGGTTTCCTCATCCTATAAAATGACAGGATTGGATTCAATAAATCTATTATCCAAAAGAAGCTCTAAGAGTCCAGGCTTTTCCCAATGAGAACACCTCTCAGTTAATCTATGGTTTCTAAGCACTTCTTCATGGGTTTTCTATAGCAGACTCAATGAGAGGCCAGCAGTTGAAAAGCACGTATGCTATAAGGCTCTTTCTAGAAGGAAAAAGTTTGGAGGAAAAAAAGAAACAAACATAGAAAAACAGGTTAGAGTAGGATTGGCCTGGCCCCTGAAAGAATCAAAAGAAAAGGATTTTTATGAATAGAGAGAAAAGGAAGAAACAGGATCCCTGGGCCTATTTTTGTTTTCCTTTCAATTCTGTTGTTTTCTATTTTTGTCAACTTCCTGATAGCATTTTTGAAGAAAAAAAGGAATTGTGTTTGTTTTTGACTAAACATTCTAAATAACTATTGACTTTTTCAGTGAGTGCTGAAATAGTGTGTACAACACACTGCTGAATTCTTTGGACTATTAATAACTTTCTTTCCTGTCTAATTAGCATAATAATGCTGTTCTCCCCCATCCCCCATGTGGTATGAAAGTCACTAATTACACATGAAAACCATACCTCATTAGAGACTTTTATAACTCATTGGCACCTTAATGAAATTCATTGAAGCTAGCTATATAATGAAAAAGTTGTTAATGTGGTGTAGTGTTGGGTTTTATTGACTTTTGCTTGGTATTTGCAAAAACAAGCCCCACATGATAGGAATACAATGTTATTGGATATGTTAAATAATAGAAAAGAACTTCAGGTTTGGAGGAAAACAAATGATCCCTTACAAAGAAACTGACATTGGTTGGCTTGGGGCAACATACATGACTGTTTGTTCTGTTGCTTGAAATTCTCTGAGCTTTGACAGGGTGCTATAAGGAATAATAATCTGGATTGTGGGGAACAAAAGATAGTATTCCTTTCTCTTGACCCATTTGAAATCTCAATATCCATCAAAGCTCAGTTACATAGTGAATGTCAGCTATTACTGTTATTATTATAAAAACAGAAAGCAAAGCATGGGGGGAAAATAGCATCTTTTCTGAAAAATTAGATGCTGACCCAGTCTCTTGGGCTTAATTTTTCTTCTCACTCTCTCCTCAATGGCATAGGAGAAAAGATAAAGTGTGGAAAATAGAGAAACAGAGATTTCAAATCCTGCAGTACAAAAAAGTTTAATGGAAAAGTAGCCTCTACATAAACAATGACTAGGTTTAATTTAGTTACAACAAATTAAGTAAGTAGTCACATAGACTTTTTAGTTCAAAGCTAGAGAGGGATGTCTGAGGGAGATACAGGTATTATTGACTGGGGAATACAATTTAAAAATTGAATTCAGCATGGAGATTCTAGGTAGCTGAGAGTAGCTCTGTTTTGTGTCACAAAGAGCTTGGTACCTAGATTTAAGAATCTCATTGTAGAGAAGAAAGTCCTTTCTAGTCAAGGCTTTGAAAGAATCAGAGATAACTCCTTATAGTGAGAATAACAAAAATGGATTTTCCTCAAGATTTTTTAGTCTTCCTTTTTTCTTCCTCATATGTTTGCTAGGTATGGTAATGACTTCAACTTCCTAAAGGAAGTCTTAAAGAGTATAGAAAAACTCAATTATCCATCCTCTGGTAAGAGGATAGAGTCCCAGGCCTGAAGTCAAGAAGACTCATATACCTGAGTTCAAATGTAAACTCAGAAACTTAGACTGTGTGACCCTGAGTAAGTCACTTCACCTTACCTGGTTCGGCTCCTCATCTATAAAATGACCTGGAGAAGAAAATGACAAATCATTCCAGTATCTGCCAAGAAAACCCCAAATGGGGTCATGAAGAGTCAGACACTACTGAATAACAACATTTGCCATTTTAGATTTATTTCATATTTCTCCCCTTCACATTTTTGATTCTTTTTAAATTGGCTTGCTCCCTTTCCCACTCCTGTGCCTTTGTAGAAGTGATCTCCCTTGAGTGAAACACACTCCTTTCTCACACTCACTGTGGGATTTCTTGGCTGCCTTCAAAAGTCCATCTACGAAGACTTGAGGTCTTTCCCAGGCATTAACACTCTGTCTCTCTCTCTTAAAATGTCCTTATATTTATATATAGCTACAGAGTATGTATAGATTAGCTATGGCTATAGATAATAAAGAAACAGATATGGTAAAGTACCCCTCCTGATCAAATGTAAGCTCCTTTCAAGGCATGGACTATGTTTTTGTTTTTGTAATCTAAGCCCCTAGTACAAAGAATTAAATCTGGTAGGTACTTAATAAATTACTGTGGATTGGTCATATCATCAACTGATCTAACAAGTTTTCTATAGTGTAGCATAATGTATTACAAGAAAAACTTGAAAGCAAGTTTGTTTCTTCACCATATACAATGTCAAAATGCTTCATATTAAATATACAACATTTCAAATAAGCAAACAAAATATTAGCTCCTTCAGGTCATAGCAGAGCCACAACCAGAACCCAGATCACCTGTTTCTCTGCCTAATATTTATTCCATTTCTGTATGCCACAAGTCCCTTCATACTTCCAACCTCACTTGAGATTACATCTTCTCTCAATTTACCACCAACACCATCACCTAGAGCCCACTTCCCCAAAAAGACCTGGATTAAAGGGGGAAGGTAATGAATGAGATAAGGAAGGAGCATGCCAAGAAAGAAGTTCAGTTGTTGAAGTTTTTTTGGCTATTTTCTTTTTAAAGACTTAGTGGTAATATGTTTCAGAAATCTTCAGTGGGAAGGACAATGTTGTGCCTTTATTTGGGGGATTTATTCTGCCACTGCTTCTGTGGTTCCTGACCAGTAAGCTACTTGAGAACAAAGATCATTCTTATGCTTCTTTATTATTTATGTTAAGAGTAAGAATTACTTTGTTATACTTTTTCATATCCCCAGCAGCACAGAATACAGAGTTGAATGTGTAGGAGGTATTCAATAAATATTTGTTGAATTGATTTGGAGAGAATTTTCAACCTCTTTATCATGAATCATGTTTATTCCTCATGGAACAACGGTCAGCGTAGCAAATCTGAACTGTTCATCCATTCAATAATCATTTATTTAGCACCTAGCTGCCATAAAATAGAACCACTGTGGGAAAAGTGAAGTATGATGATTTAAATTAGTATAAAATTCTGTTTTCCTCATCTTTTTCTTTAAAGCAAAAATGCACAAAAAATGTTTCATTTCCTTTATTTGAACGAAGTGGAAGGATTCTAGGACTGGGTGATGAATTTTCATACATTGCTACACAAAGGAGGTCTGATCATTATTCAATTTAGTAAAGATTTCTTATTTGTAAAATTATTAGGTTTTCTGAGATGAGATCCAAGGTTTCTTCCAGTTCTGTCTTAGGTCCTATGAAAGATTTGTCAAAAGGCAGGTGAAATAAAGATGGAAAATAAAGGGGGAGGTGGCATGAATCTTGCACTGGGGTTTCAGTCACCTGTTTTTATGGTTTGGTCTGTACCTGTGATTACATTGGCCTAAGATTGGAAATCAGTACCACCTTAGGGTTTATTGGTTGGTGTGAGGATCCCTGGCTCATCCAAGATGGAAGCACAGTGACAGCTCAGGCACTCTCAGGGGTTCACAACAGTAGGGTTGGACTTAGTGTGGATACACAATCCCATTTAACCCTACTGTTGCTTAGAACTTCCAAACTCAAGTTATCTATTAGCCTGAGCCTTGCCAGCAGCAGAGACCAAAAGAGTGTCAAAATGTCCAGATTGCAACTTACAGTCTTAGAACAGTGCATGGGACACTGACAGATTCTCCCAGAAGCATGCAGTTGTCTATGGTAGGACATTGAACCCATATCTTCCTGACTCTTTGACCTTCTGGATATCCTTTATGCCACATTGTCTTTCAGTTACCCTTCTCATAATATGAATCTAGCAAAGTGCTTTGAATTAGCTTCCAAATTAAGTATCTTTTGGCCAGAATTCCCTTGGCAAACCTCTTCAGACTTGGCTAAGCCAACCCTTGACCAATAGACATAGCCTGTAGCCAGGACCATTCTCAAAGTCTCTCCAGCTTAGTGAACTCTGCCACAGCTTGTGCTCTGCTGTCAGGAAGGCAGACTCACCCTGGTGCCATGGTGAGGACTGCTTAATCAATGTTTATTGAATTAAATGGAATAAGGGATAATGTTGTAAGCTTCTCACAGCTAATGCCTATGTTCTGTTTCTTCTTCATCCCTGGCATCACTTTGCACGTAGTGGATTTCCCAACAGATGCTGGCTGACTGATTGCTATCAATGTACATATTATACAATACATGAACAGTCTTGGCTGAATGAAGAATTTCAGTTTGGGGATTTTTGCAGACTTCTTTAGCTTTTGAATTATGAGGCAAAGAAAATGCCTGCCTGTCTTTTTCTATATATCTGGTAATAAAGCTCTATCCCATCTGAGTTGTACATGGTAACAAGAACATAAATGTAATACATTCTGACATCTGGGAGTCAGGGTGAGGTGGACTGGTAAATTACTTAAGTCCTATTGCCCTTTTTACAAGACTAGGAGCATTAACCACTGTCTTGGCCCAATTCCAATTCAGGTAATTACTTTCTACCCTAAATTCCCACTGTAGTTATAATTGCATAATTTTTTTAACTTCCTGTTTAAAACTGTTGTGGGCCTGAGCTTGCTTTAAGCAGCTGCTGCAATGCCTGCACCTCTAAGAGTGAAATTCAAAAGACTTCGGAGGAAGCCATCTTACAGGCCCGTGCTGTCGGGTTTTGTTTTGCCTTTTTTGTCCTTTTTTTTTTTTTTTTGCCTTTTGAAATCTTTTCTTGGATGAAAAGAAACTGAGTAAGTATAGAGTAATGAGGGTTGTTTTCTCTTCAGCAACATGATAGAAGACAACCAGGATTAGAAAGTAAGTTATAGATGTCTGATTTATTTTTTAAGACAAAAACTTCCTTTCAGTTGCAGAATGCTATTGAAGAAAAGAACCATATAGTCTAACTGCTTCAGGAAACTGGACCCAAAGAAAGGAAGTGAGCAATAAGAGTCACATGATGAGTTCATAGAAGCTCAATGATGGAAATGCATCTCAACACAACATCTAAGATTTTCTCTAAGATACCATTCCCCCTCCTGCTTCAGAGAAATCAGTTGACATGTTACTAATCCATCAATCAATCAGAGATTTATTAAATGCCTATTGTGTGCTCAACACTGGAAATATAAAGACAAAAATGAAACAATCTTTGTCCTGGAGCAGCTTACAATTCAGTTAGGGAAGGCACCATGTACAAAATAGATATGAGGTCATTTGTATTGAGGATGGTAATGAAGAGGTATCAGAAAAGAGTTCATAGGTTTGTGGGATCATATGTGTAGAGCTAGAAGAGACCAGTCTTCAATTAAAATGGAAGTCTTGACAAAGTAAATTTAATAAGTGATGCTGACAAAAAAAAAGAAAATGAAATAGGAGTTCTTAATTTTTTTTTAATTTTATTTTATGGACCACTTTGACAGTATGGTGAAGAATATGGATCCTTTCTAAGAATAATTTTTAAATGTGTGGAATTATAAAGGAATCCAACATGACTGAAGTGCAGTTATCTCTTTTTTTAAGTTCATAGATATCAAGTTACTAATCTCTAATTTAGAAGATGATACTTGGTCTAAGCCATAAAGGAAATAAGGAATTCCGAGAGGCCAAGGTCCATCTGATTTTTCATATGCCAACATCTCAGACCAAGATACATCTCTAACCCTTGTTACAACAAAGTGGCAACATTGGTAACTCCTGAATGAAACATGACAGTTATCACTTTCAACAATCCCTAACTGTAGACTTCTGCTTCTCTGATGTACTGGCCTTGGTCAAACCTCTTCTTCAGTTTCTTCATTAGTAAATAGCAGACAATAATCAAACCCTCTCCTACTCATAGGGCTACTGTAAAACATGAATGAGATAATCTATGAGAAAGCACTTTGTAAAGTTCAAAGCAGAACATTGCTCTAAAAGTTTTGGCTGTCGCAAACAGATGAGATTCAGGAAAAGTAAATTTCTTTGGAGGATACATGGTCACCTTGTCTTAATGACAGAATCTGAGGGGAAAAAATGAAAGTACTAGGCTAAAAAGATCAGACAGAGAGTTTGTGGAATAGACCCTTTAATCTTTCACCTCTGCTCTTACAAAAGAAAGTAAGCATTATTTTTCTATTTCTCCCTCACCCTCTTATAATTATCAATTTTAAAAGGTACTTATCTTCTGTACTAGAGTTCACTAATTAAAAACTGAAATGTCTGCAGTCTCTATAGTATCCTACATACTATAAAATATCCCATGTCTTCTAAGAAATTTTATTAATAAATATTCTTCATTCAGAAATGATATTGGAGGAATAGTAGGTAAAATAATGGCCAGGTGCATATGCATATATGTGTGTATGTGTTCTACATATGTATGTATATTCTTTCCTCCATTGTCATCCACTGCATCTTGAGCCATCGCCAGCCATCTTGGCTCTTTCCTGCCACTGGACTATGATGACTGGAGGAGAGAGTGAGGCTGATGACTTTGTCCAACTCTGCCTCACTTAAATCCAATTTACACACGAATCAAAAGACATCAGAACATGACTAACAAAATAGAGAGCAATATTTAGATATGAAGTTGAACAACAGCTTTGGAATTTGGAAAATTAATATGAGTATAGTACAGTAGAAAGTTTGCTAACTTTGAGATTGACCTCAGTTCTGCTCCCAGGCCTGGGGATTACTATCTGTGTGTCCTTGGATAACTCACAAAACCTCAGTTTCTTCTTTTGAAAAATGAAGGAGTTGAAGAAAGGGATGATCTACGGTCAATTCTCAATCTAAAACGCTAATATCACTGTCAAGTCCAAGATCCAGAGCGTGTCATGATGCATAATGTGTTCTCTACATCTAACTCAAGGGTAAAATTGATAGGGAACTGTGCTTTGTGACCTAAGCTGTTAATTGAAAGGTGAAATGGCCAAAACTAGTAGTTTAATGTTACCCTTTTTAATGCCTCGTCTAGAAACAACCAGCATTATTTACTTTGATTTCAGTTACAACTACTGCTCAGTGGTCTGTGATTACCAGTCCCTTAAAGGGTCATTATCAATATCCAACCCATCAAACCTAAAGTTATCATGGACATATGCTTCATCCACTAATTCAAAATGACTGTCGGGCATTTTGACTGTCATCAGGATGTGCCATCAGGAACCTACAGAGAAGGGAGGGAAAGAGCTTTTTGTCATTGAAAAAAAGAATTTATAGCAAAAGGGAACTGCATCTGTTGTTTCATCTCTCACTTGAGTACGAATGAGGTCAGTAACCCTGACTTTTGGTAGCAGTTATTTTTAAGATGCCTGTTTTCTATGAAAAGTGAAAAAGTTGAATTTCTGACCAAACCAAAGTTAATGAATCAAACAAGTATTTACTAAGCACTTACTACATGCTAAGTGAGCACTGGGCTCTGGAGAAGGAAATGGCAAACTACTTTGCCAAGTATCTTTGCCAAGAAAACCCTATGGACAGTATTGGCATAATATGGTCCACAGTGTCGCAAAGAGTTGAACAGCAAGCACTGGGCTAGAAGCTGGGATACAGACAAAAGTGAAAGAATTATTAACTCCCCATGGTTTGTATTCTAATGAAGGAAATAATATACTTAAATATGCATGTGCATGCTTGCATAAATTGTGAATACATATATGCATGCATATCTGTGTATTATGTGCATTGTGTATATGTATATGCAGGCATATGAGTATGTGTATATAACAAATATATATTCATAAAATATGTGCATAAATATATAGGTATATATATACCTTTTTAAAAAATTATTAAGTGCTTACAGTTTGCCAGGCACTTTCTTAAGAGTTGGGGATACAAAGACAAATGTGAAAAACAAATCACTTAGGGGAGGAAACAACACATGAATTTGTATATATGACATATATATCATATATATTTGAATATACTTGTGTACTTATCCATTTATACATATATGTGTATAAAGATTACTATGTGCTAAGCCCTGGAAATACAAATAGAAAGGTAAGATCATCCTCTCATGAATTCTTATGCTAATAGGAGAGGCAACATATATGGAACTGGAACGTTCCAGATGGAAGTTATATGGAAAATCCCATGACCTCTAGTCACAAAACTGATGTGAATACCTGTTCTGTAGTACATAGAATATGTGTAAAACATAAACAATTTGTCCTTTATATAAGAAGTTACTAGCAACTGGAGGATTTGGCAGGTGGCAGGAGGCAAGGCTGATATGGGAAACCAGGAAAGGCCTCATGGAGAAAGTAACACTTGAGTTGAATCTTGAAGAAAACTCAGAAATCAAAGAATTGAAAGGCCTCAGAAAGTGCCAGCATGGGATGGAAACTGAATTTGAGACCACTCTCTGTGGTCAGAACTGCATAAATACTAATCATTTCTGTTCGTATGCCTCCTAGCCCTAGCTGAAGGCCCACAAATGTTCCCTGCCATGGTAGACAGATGTAGATCATCTATGCCCGGGCATATATCTCTTCTCAGTCAACACTAGATATGTGTCCCTGCTCAAGGTCAGAGCAACATATCTGCCAGTTGGCACCTATTTCCACTTCCTGCCTAGAGGAGTGTCCTGCTGGATCTCTTACTGCCTCTTGCTGAAGTATATAGCCTCTGGACTCAGTTCTATCCTGAGCCTGAAAGGCTCCCAAAGCCTGCAAGCCTCTGTGTATCTCCCTACGCTGACCAGAAATGGAAAAAATGACGATGTTTTGTTCTGTTTTCATTTCCTGATTATGACTCTGGTTCTCTTTCTATGAAATTGTTAGAGCAGCTGTGGAAAGAGTTGGGTTGCATTGTTTTCTATTTCTCTGCCAATGTTTACTGGTCTTTGAGCAGGGGATATTTAGATTTAAGGCAAAGTATATGAGGCAGAAATCAGTATATGGAATTCTGTGGACATTGCTGCTACATTAAAGAACTGCTGCCCCACCCCTACTCCACCACCAACTATAACATCTTCTCAAAACATTTATTAACATAGATTGTAGGAGCACAGATATAGAACTGAAGGAGACTTTGGAGATCATCATTTCGCTTATGATGAAACTAAAGCCCCGAGGTTAAGACATCCAAGGCCAAGTAGATAGAAAATGGCAGTATCAAGTTCTTTGGTTCTAAATTCTTCACTACCTTTTCAAGAGGTACCCGTGCCATATTTACTACCCTCAATTGCTTGACTTTTCTAACTACTCACCAACGTTTTTATCACCCTAGAGATGACCTTCCCCTATGATCAGTCAGTCTTTGGACTACCATTTCATGAGGTGCTCAGACCAAGGTCACTTGCCTTCCAGTTCCACTCCTCAATTTCTAGACTTTTCTATTCCCTCCTCAGCAACTTTGCCCCCATGTAGGTAACCTTTCCTACCTGCTCTTCCAGCTTCTTCTGCATTTCCACCATTAAAATCTCACCTCCTTATGGAAAAGGACTGCCTTTTTGTTTATGTTTGTACCCCAGGGCTTTAGCACAGTGTCTGGAACTTAGTAAACCCTTAATAAACACTTCACCTAACTACCTCCCTGAACAAAGAGAAAATGGGGCACTATTGTTCTCATGTCAGTGCTATGAACCTCACAGTTCTACTAAGGGTTTGGGAAAAGAGATAAGATAAGAGATGAATTAATTCTCAGAATAAATTCAGTTTGCTAGAACAAAATATTCAAACATTTCTTGGGAGAATCTTATACTATAAGTGAGGGAGAAGCTAGGAAAAGAGGGGCTTCAGGGAAATTCTCACCTAATCAAAGCATTATCAAGCTGAAATGAAAGTAAAGGTACTGGGTGCAATGTTTTCATCCATCATTACAGTGGCAATAATGGAATGATAACAGATTTATACTCTCCAAGGGAGCTCCTTAAGGGAATGCTTCGTGGCCAAGAGGAATTGGCTATTTTTATCATAAAATGCTCATTGGACATTGTTGCTCCCGGCCATACTCTACTCAGTTATCCAACTGATCTTCCTAATGTGATTCTGGGGCAGCTAGGTAATACAGTACACAGACTACCAGTTCCGGAGTTAGGAGAACCTGAGTTCAAATTTTGCCTCAGATACTTACTAGCTATGTGACCCTGAACAAGTCACTTAACCCTGCTTACCTCAGTTTCCTCATCTGTAAAATGAGCTGTAGAAGGAAATGGCAAACCACTCTAGTATCTTTGCCAAGAAAACCCCAAATGGGGTCATGGAGAGTCAAGTGAAATGACTCACCAACAACCACAAAGTGATTCTGACAATGTGACCCACCTGCCCTTCATTCAATCAACTCTAGTGACTTCCTATTACCTCTAGAATTGAATAGAAAATGCTGTTTGGCTTTTAAAGCCCTCCATTACCTGGCTCTTTCCAGTTCTCTTATACTTTGTTAACCCCCTCCCACAACACCGCGTGCACACACACACACACACACACACACACACACACACACACACACACATATAAAATGATACAATGACATTGCCTTCCTTAAACTCAACAATTTATCTCTTTCCAACTCTCTGGTCTCAGCTGAAGTGTCTCCATCTAAAAGTGTCTCCATCTCCTTATTCTTAGTGTCTTCCTTAACTATTTTCCTACCTTTTTTCTTTTCTTTGTATTCCCAGTACTCAACACAGTCATGGACACATAGTAGGTACTTAATGAATGCCTGTTGACTTACTGGCTTGTCCACTAAATCTCTCTGGGCTCACCACTGATTAAAAGGTGCTGTTCTTCAGATAACAGATGGCTGTATATTCTATGTAGAATAGAGGTACTACTATTTCTTGATAAATAACCCAAAACCTCACTAACAAACCTTTAATAAATTTTACTTTTGGCACATACCTGATCAGCTTAATTTTTCTGTAATTTCATTCATAATTTTGTAATTTCATTATCATTTGTACAATAATTTTGGAGATCTTTCATGCATGGACAAGCAAAGGCCTTTGGAGAAAATGCAGCTAATGAGGATAATAAATTGAGTTTTCAGCTTGCTCAGAGCATCATTTGAGAGGTCAGTCTCCTGATGTAATACTTGAAGTTGTGTCCAGTATTTCAGGATATGAATTTGAAAGTTACGATCATTTGTTTCACTTCATCAACAACTAATTAAATGTGGTGCCCCAACAGAAGGTTATTTATCAGCTTACCAATTCATATGATAAATTCTCCAAAATTATATAATTCTTTTCAATAGCCTGTATTTTAAAAAATACTGAACATTTTAATTTAGTTAACATCATTTAAGTTCAGTCAGTTTGAAAGTGGAGTATAAATTTGATGATTTTTCAAGGTCCTTTTCAGGGTCACATTGTTTGTAAATATCTGATGCTGCATTTGGACTCAGGTCTTCTTGATTTGAAATTCAGTGCTCTATTAGCTATGCTACCTAGTTAACCTTCTAATTAAAAAGAGAGATTAAAAACAAAGACAGACAGAGGCAGAGAGGGAAGGACAGAGAAAAACATAAAAAGATTAATGGAAAGGGTCCATCATATTCTGGAAAATAAATATTCTTCATCTATTTAGTTATTTCTGTAAAAAGCCAATCTTTTTTTCTGAATAATAATGGATCATGTTTAAGGATCAAGAATGTCCCAGAGACTGAAGCAATGGAATATTTAAGCATCTTGAAGACCTCTCAATTTGAGTAAGTCCTTCACTTATTCGATTCTGCTCTGTAAAATTCTTATTTTGAAAGCTGGGGGACACCTCCTCACCATGGTGAGGCATTGGAATAGTCCTAGGATACATGTTAGAAAAGTTGGAAAATTATGGAATTCCACTGGCATAGCCAAGATGTTGGAGTAATGAAAGCATTATGCTGTACTATCTCAACATTTACCTCCAAAAACTTTAACATAATACCTTAAATCAAATTCTCAAGTGAGAGCCAATAAAAGTCCAGAGTGAAAGATTCTTCCAGCCCAAAACAATGATAAAGATCAAAAAAAGATATCTGTGACATGAAAAGGTGGAGTCTGGTCTGGAGCCCACATGGATGAAACACCTGTGGAGCCACTGGATGGTAGCAAAAGAAGCAGCAGCCACTTCAGAAGCCTTCAAGCCAAACAGGGTAAGGACACCTTGCAATTGCTAAGAAAGAGATTATGGGGTACTGCTTTGCTAGCAGGGGATGTATGAACAGATACTTGTTGACAACTCCATCGTTGTCACTTCTGGGTCAAGGGGAGAAAAAGTACTATTGGTCAAGAGGAAGCAGAAGTCCTTAGGGGCAGTATCACATTGGTTCACAAGGGATCAAGGACCCTGAGGAAAGGATCACTTATAGTTCAAAGAAATTGGGGATGCTGAGAAATATTAATTGCAATCCCAAGGGAATAGGGACCCTTTCTGGGTAAGAAGAAAAGTGCAAATCACTAGAAAAATGACCATACCTCTGCCCAAATCACACCACCTTGGAAGCAATGAAATCTTCTAAACTCCCAGAACTAGCTCTGAAAATAGCAGTGTAAAAACACTTAAAGCTTGAGATAGTATCACTTATCCTTTACACTGGCAACAGAACACAACTTTAAAATAAAATTCAAAATTAAGAAATAGCGTGGAAAATGAGCAAATAAGCACCCCAACATACAGATCTGTTATTACAGATTCTTAGATTTGCATTTACAAAAGAAAAGGCAACTTTTGAGGGGTTAACAATCTCCTTTAATCAAGCACATATATCATTCATTTAGTTCAGGAGAAAAAGTCAGCACCCTGAACTTCAGAGAACACACAGAGAAATCAATGATCAACAGACATGACTTCCAACTGTCTGACCATAATCAATACACATATTACAAATCAACAGACAGGTCCAGCTGTCTGACCAGAGTTACCACAGAAGGAAGCACCAACATCTGGTTTTTCAAAGCCAAGGCTTCCTTAGCTGCTTCTCAGAGTCAACATTTCCAGTAAGTTCCAAAGTAAAACTTTTAACTCAGAGTATTTGTACCTTTTATAGAGCCAGAGGGCATCATATCCCTTGAGAACCAGTGCTGCATTAACAAAAGGTGTGGGCCTTCCCACAAATCTCCCCTAATCAAACTCCCCTTAACGGGCAGGCCCACTAATGGGTGGGGAAGATCTTTAATCACATTAAAATAATTAACAATTACAAATACATATACTGTTTCTAGTTAAAGAAACTCTTGTTTCTGTACTTTACTCCTAGTAAAGATTCTTGGCTGATAAAGGCAAGATTCATTCAGAGACACTTGATTATACTAAAACAAAAACAGCAAAAATCCTATTTTGTTTGCTATCACAGGTGACAAGGAAGATTAAGACACAAGTCAAAGTAAGACAATGAAGTCAAAATTACTACAAGCCAAGCTTCAAAAAAAATGTTTGAATTGAACATAAAAACACAAATTACTAGAAGCACTAAAAAATGACTTTCAGAATCAAATAAGAGTGGTAGAGGAAAAATTCAATTAATGTAGTGCCAATGCAATATTTACAGCACCTACAGTGGCTATGAATATGCCAGCACAGTTCTGAATTGCAAAATATAACAGACTCTCCACATGGAAGACAGAACTAAAGCATTTATTTAAACACCAAAAAGCCAAATCCCAACACCAAGAAATGAAGTCTGTCATCTCACAATATATAATAACATGAGACCAAAATGCATGTTATTTTGATATAAGGGGTGATATCTCAAGTAAATTTGAAGAGCACGAGAAAAAATACAACTATGAGATCTATGGATAAAGGACAAATTTAGGGCCAAACAAGAGATAAAGAGGATCATAGGAAGTAAAATGGATAATTTGAATTACATGAAATTAAAAGCTTTTGCTGAAGCAAAACCAATGCAGCCAAAATTAGATGGAAATTAGGAAAATAGAGAAAAAAATTTATAGCATGTTTCTCTGATAAAGGTCTCATTCCTCAAATATATGGGGAATTGAAAAAAATGTATAAAAATAAGAGCCATTTCCCAGTTGATATAAGGTCAAAGGACATATATGATATTTTTCAAAAGAAATCAAAGCTACCAATAATCCCTTGAAAAACTACTCTAAATTGCTACTAATTAGAGGACTACAAATTAAAACAACTCTGAGGTACTACCTATCAGATTGGCAAACATGACAAAAAAGGAAAATAACAAATTCATCAAAATCTTTCTTGTCATGTAGATAGAATATGAATGTAATACTGAACTTCTCTCTGTCTCTCCCTCTCTCTGTCTCTCTGTCTCTCTGTCTCTCTGTCTCTCTGTCTCTCTGTCTCTCTGTCTCTCTGTCTCTCTCTCTCTCTCTCTCTCTCTCTCTCTCTCTCTCTCTCTCTCTGTGTCTCTATTACTTTACCAAAGATAGTTTCTCAATTACATGTAAAAAAATTAATGTTAATTTTTCTTAAATTTTGAATTCCAAATTCTTTCCTTAACTTTCTCCCCTCCTTGAGAAAGCAAGCATGTGTAGTCATGCAAAACATACTTACTTATTAGCCATGTTGAAAAAGAAAGCTTAAATGAAAAAGTATGTTTCAATCTGTATTCAGACTTCATAAGTTCTTTCTCTGAAGGTATATAGCATTGTTCATCAAAAGTCCTTCAGAATTGTTGTAGATCATTCCATTGCTGAGAATATCTCAGTCATTAACAGCTGATCACCATAGAATATTGCTGTTACTGTGTACAGTGTTCTTCTGGTTCTGCTGACTTCACATTGCATGAGCTTACATGTCTTCCCATGTGTTCTTTAACGAATCCTGCTCATCGTTGCTTATAAAATAATAATATTTCTCTTTCTTTAATATTAGCCAATCCGATAGGTGTGATGTGGTACCTCAGAGCTGTTTTAAGTTGAATTTCTCTTAATAATAATATAGATAATTTTTTTTCAAATGGCTATGAATAGCTTTTTTCTTCTGAAAATTGCCTATTCAAAAGGGGCAGAGGGTATAATAAGGGAGGAATTTGTCACCTACAAATAACTATAAAATAACACATTAAATCAATTCTGGAGTTGCAGAACTAAGAAAAAGATGGGATGAAACAATTTTCCATCTCAAGACCACTTAGAAAATCAGTAGGAAAGGTTTTCCTCAATCAGGCAAAAGAGAAGTATAGTTCAATAATGGAAGGGGAAAGCCTAACAACAAGCCAGACAACAGTAAGACTGCAAGAGACCCATGCCCCAATTCAGGTCAGCTGTGAGACCCCAGAACTCAGTGCACCAAGTCAGTGGAAAGGCCTCAAGTCCACTGCACAACAGACCAGGAGTGAGACTCCACGCCCTCAGAATAGCAAGTCAGTGACCAAGTCTAATAATCTGGGACAGTACACAAGTAGTAGCCTGGCCCCAGGCCCTTAACATATAAAGTTTGAGAGAGTTCTCACTCTACCCTAGAAGCAAAACCAAACTATGAAATCATGAAATAGGCTAGAAAATTATCAAAAACAAAAACAACAACAGAATCTAGCCATAGAAAGTTATTATGGTGACAGAGAACATCAAAACACAAATTCAGAAGAGTACAACAATGACAAATGTGAGGACTCAAAGGAAAATGGGAATTAGTCTCAGGACCAAAAAGAACCCCTGGAAAAGCCTAAAAAGAATTTTTAAGCTTACTTGAGAGTTAGAAGAAAAATCAGAAAAAGAAATGACAGTGATAAAGAAAATCATGAAGAAATAAGGAACTAGCACATTTCTTAAAAAAAGCAAAAAAAAATGGAAATAGTTATTCAAAAATTGACTGAAGAAAATAACTCTTTAAAAAATAATTGCCCAAATCAAAAATGAGGTATAAGAGCTAACCAAAGAAAACCATTCCTTCACAATTATAATTATGCAAGTGGAAGTTAATGACTCCATGACACATAAAAAATCATTCTGACAAAATCAAAAGACAGAAAAAAAAATATGTTAAATAATTGGAAAAACAACTGACCTAGAAAACAGATCCAGAAGAGATAATTTAAGAATTACTGGACTACCTGAAAACACTGATCAAAAAGAGCCTAAACATAATATTTCAACAAATTATCATGGAAAATTGCCCTGATATCCTAGAATCAGAGAATAAAATAGAAATTGAAAGAACTTGCCAGTTAACTTCCAGGAATATTACAACCAAATTCCACAGCTCCCAGTTCACAGAGAAAATATTTCAAGCAGTTAGAGAGAAATAATTCAAGTGTCATGGAACCATAGTCAAGATAATACAAGATTTAGTGAGTTTTACAATAAAGGCTATTCTAGAAGAAAAAGGAGCAAAGAATAATGAATCAACTTCCAAATGAACCTTAGTATAAACTTTAAGGGGGAATATTGATATTTAGTGAAATAAAGAACTTTTAAGTATTCCTGATGAAATGACAAAAACTGAAGAAAATTTGATTTCCACATAAAAGACTCAAGAGACATATAAAGAGGGAAAACAGGAAAGAGAAAATCATAAGGGATTCAATAAGGTGAAACTGTTTACATCCCTGTATGGGAAGATGATATTTACAGCTCTTAAGAATTTTATAACAGCTGTAAGGTATATACAGAGGTAGTTGATGAATATAAAGGTTGACTTTGATGGGATGATATAGAAAAATAATAAAATTAAAGGGTAGGAAAGAGAATTGCACTTGAAGTAGAGGGAAGGAAAAGATAAAATGGGGTAAATTATCTCATATAAAAAGGCATAAAGAACCTATTACAATAGAGAGGGAAATGGAAGGTAAGTTATTGTTTGAACTTTATTCTTGTTAGAAGTGGTTCAAAGATGGAGTAACATATATACTGTATCTTGCCCTGTGGGAAAGTAGGAGAGGAGAGGGATAAGAGAAGGGGTGGGGCTGATAGAAAGGAGGGCAGATTGGCAGGAGGCAGTGGTCAAAAGCAAAATACTAGTGAGGAAGGACAGAGTGAAAGGAGAGAGAGAGAGAGAGAGAGAGACAGAGACAGAGACAGAGACAGAGACAGAGAGAGAAATGGAGGGAAAGATTCAATTAGCATTTATAATTGTGAATACTAATAGGATGAACTCATCCATGGAATAAAAGCATATAGAAGAGTGGATTATATGATATTTACAACAAACACACTTGAAGCAGAGAGACACACACAGAGTAAAGATAAGGGACTGGAGCAGAATCTTTTATGTTTCAGTTGAAGTAAAAAAAAAATCAGGAATAGCAATGATAACTTCAGACAAAGCAAAAACAAAACTAGATCTAATGAAAAGAGATAATGAAGGAAACTACAACTTGCTAAAAAAAAGTATCATAGAAATAATGTTAATATTAAACATAAATATACCAATGATATAGCATCTACATTTTTTAAGATATTCATCACCAAATCAAATTTATTATTCCAATGGCACTAATACATCTGTAGATGTTCATGATGACAATCACACTACACAAAATTTTCTTGCCTTTTAGTTTCTAGCCAACTAGAAAATATCTCCTTAACATTCCCCTCACCATTCCTGAAGATCCACTACAGGCCATTTACCCAAGCAAAACCTCTTAATGCACTCTTGAAATTTGGGGGGACACTATGTTTCCCTTTGAAAAATGAAAAAAGTGTTACCTATCCAATACACCCTACAAAGAGGACACTTTTTCTGCCTCTTTGAAGACTTGAATAAACATGGAAACAGGCAACTCAAGTTGCATCAAGTGGAAATGTTTCAAGTTATGGCACCGAGTGGGCCCCAAATGTGTCATGTGCAACACGGAAACCTATAAGGCTGAATATCAATGTGTTTTGAAAGTCTCAAGTTGCTATGAACTGATTAAGTACATGCAAAGAGATGTCATTGCAGTTTTAACAATTTGCTGCATTGGTGTTATGCTAGAGTCCAACAGGAGTCTGAACTGATGTTGGAAAGAGCTTTTACAATTTGTCCAGGAAGTTGTCCAGGGCTGGGATACCTTCCTTCAGCCCTTTGCGTTTGCGGGTCTCTGCCACAACTTGGCAAGGGTGGCTAGTGTTGTCAAAGGGGTCTCCAGGCAGGATCTGCCAATGGTCAAATACACACTGAGGGAAGGCTTGGCCACCTGTATTAGACCTCAAGTCAGCTGTGAAGCCAAAAGATTCATTGACAGGCAGATAGGCTTTCACAACAAAGATGGGGGTGCCAGCAACCTGGGATTCCTCAAACACATGCCCTCGCTTCCTGTTCAGGACACCATAAATGCCCCCAACCACTTGTTCTGGACACTGAATCTCCACAAGATAGATGGGTTCCATAAGACGGGGCTGAGCAGTCAACACACAGGCATAAAAGCAGCGCTGGGCTGTGGGGATGATTTGGCCACCACCACGGTGAATGGCATCAGCATGCAGGGTCACATCATGTACATCAAAACGGACTGCCCGCATATTTTCTTCACACAGTGCTCCTTCCTTGGTAGCCCACTGGAATCCAGCCACCACACTGTCCTTGATCTCATTAAGGTACTGTACTCCCTTGGTGATATCTGTGAGAACGTTGGGCCCAGTTCCATCAGGGCCAAAGCACCAGATCTTACGGGCCTCAGTCACATCCCACTCATACTTCTCAGCCAGGTACCGAGCCCTTTGCTTGAGCTCCTGATGGGCAGAAACTTCACCTTTGTCAATATCTTCAGCCAGGCCATCAGGTAAGGGTCGGGCCTTCATGTACAGCCTGTTGTGCTTATTGGGCGATTTGGAAAGGCAGAGAACATTTGACTCCTCACTGACTGTCTCACGGTAGGAGACAACAGGGTCTGATGTCTTGATGGGAATGCATGCATGATCTTCTTCAAGATCTTTCAGGCAGATCTCCAGATGCAACTCCCCTGCACCAGCAATAATATGTTCTCCAGATTCCTCAATGATACATTGGACTATAGGGTCAGATTTGGCCAGACACTTCAGTCCTTCTACTAGTTTGGGCAGGTCAGCTGGGTTCTTGGCTTCAACAGCTACTCGCACCACAGGGCTAACACTAAACTTCATCACCCTCATGTTGTGGGCATGCTCAAAGGTAGTAATAGTACCTGTTTTCACAAGGAACTGATCCACACCAACAAGACCAACAATGTTACCACAAGGCACATCTTCAATGGGTTCAACATATCGGCCCATCATCAGAATTGTCCTCTGAATTGGTTTCAAGTAGAGATCTTCCTTCTTCCCAGGGGTATAATTGGGTCCCATGATTCTGACCTTTAGACCAGTGGAAACAAGACCAGAAAATACACGGCCAAAAGCAAAGAATCTGCCTTTGTCTGAAGTTGGCACCATTTTAGAGATATACATCATCAGGGGACCTTTGGGGTCACAGCTTTTAATACCCATAGCAGCCTCATCATCAGGGGGACCCTCATATAACAGTTCACAGCGGTATTTCTGAGCAGTTACAGGGGAAGGCAGATGGATAGTTATCATTTGGAGAAGTGCATCTCCAGCAGGCAGCCAACATCTCATCGCAGCCTTCAGAAGTGGTTTCCCCTCTTTGTCTTTATCCTCGCTGTCCAATTTGATGTCAAGTTTTTCAATCAGTTTTGCAGTCTCCTCCTTCTTAAAGGTCATAATTGCATCAAATACCTTGAAGATTGGATCTAAGATGAGTTGGCAGAAAGTTCTAGGCAATTTCTTTCCATCAGGGCTAGTAGCAGATTTGCTACATTTCCCATTGGCAGGATCAAAATACCGGTCACCCCATAATTTTTTCATCATGTCCTCTACTTTCTTGGCCCGTTCAGCTGGTCCCAGCTGACCTTCACCTTTGGCAGCAAATTTAGCCACATAGATCTCTGCAAACTGCTTCAGAGTAAAGGCCCAACCATGAAGCCCAGAGCCAAACCCAACAGTACCAAGGCCTGGATCAATCATGATGTTTCCCATTGGGCCACTCTCACCCTCTCCATAGGTGGAGATAATAACGTTCACGTTCTCTACAATCTGATGAAATGTCTGGTAAAGTTCCTCGGGCTCCAGGTGCAGTTCAAGTAGGGCTCGGTCCATCTTGTTCATCATCAGGACAGGCTTGATTCTTTCAGCGATGGCCTGGCGAAGTACAGTCTCAGTCTGAACATACACACCAGATACACAGTCAACCACAACCAAGGCACCATCAGTAACACGGAGTGCAGCTATTACTTCTGCTGAGAAGTCAACGTGCCCAGGTGAGTCAATGAGGTTGATAAGGAAGCCAGAACCATCTTTGCTCTGCTTGATGAAGTTCAAATCATTTTCTGACAGCTCGTAGAAGAGGGAGATGGCAGTTGATTTAATAGTGATACAACGTTCCTGTTCATCTTCTCTCGTGTCAGTGAAGCGGGTCTCACCAGCACGGGCTGAAGCAATAATGCCAGCTTTGCAAACCAGGGAATCCATCAAGGTTGACTTGCCATGATCCACATGCGCTATGACAGACATGTTTCTGATGTTGGCCTTTTTGTCCATGATGGCCCGGATCTGGTCTACCGTGAAGTTCACCATGGTGGCGGATGTGGGTGGATTCTCCCGCTCGCGATCCGACTGGGGGCAGTCGCACGGAGAATGGCTGCGGGGACGACGGAAGAGGTAGCATGTACATTTTTGAAGAAGTTAAATGAGTTAGAAGAGGAAATAGACTCTAAATCCATACTAGTGGAAGACCTCAACTTTCCTCTCTCAGAATTAGATAAATTGTACAAACAAACAGAAACTAGAAAGAAGTTAAGGAGGTAACTAGAATTTTAGACAAGTCAGATAGATAGAACTCTAAAAAAATTTGAATGAAGGTAAAAGGAATATAGATAAATCATTGGTTAATTTATTTTAAAAAATTACCATCATCAAAAATTAAAAGGGTGAATTCATCATCAATAAAAAGGAAATTAAGTCAATTGTTAGGAAATATTTTGCCCCATTATATGCCAAGAAATCTGACAACCTAACTAAAATGGATGAATATTTACAAAAATATAAATTGCCTAGAATAATAGAAAAAGAAAAGAAAATGTTTTAAAAAACCAGCCTTAGAAAAAGAAATTGAACAAATCAAGAATGAATTCCCTAATTAAAAATCCCCGGGCAAGATGGAATTACAAGTGAATTCTACCAAAAATTTTAAAAATTATTCATTCCAATTCTATATGAACTATTTGGAAAAATAAGTGAAAAACAAGTCCCACCAAATTCCTTTTATGACACAAACATGGTACTGATACAACCTGAAAGTGGCAAATGAGAAAGAAAACTATATACCAATTTTCCGAATTAATATTAAAGCAAAATTTTAAAATAAAATATTACAAAGGAGATTACAGTAATATATCACAAGCATCATACACCATGACCAGGTGGGATTTCTGCCAGAAATGTAGAGCTGGTTCAACATTAGGAAAACTATCAGGATAGTTAGCCATGTCAATAATAGAATCAACAGAAATCATATGATTATCTCAATTGATGCAGAAAAAATACAGCACCAATTCCTATAAAAAACACTAGAAATTATAGAATAAATGTAGCTTTTCTTGAAATGATAAGTGTGTTCATCCTTCGTTGCTGAAGAAGACCATGCCATCAAAGAAATAATGATATAACTTGCACTTGACTTTGTTTTGAGTGAGGGAGGGCTGTGCAGGTCACCAGCTTCACTTCTTCTCCAGAGCCATCTGAATCTAGTGACCAGATATTCATCAAGATGACTGGAGATGACCTAAGATGAGGCAAATTGGGGTTAAGTGACTTGCCCAAGACTATACAGCTAGTGAGTGTCAAGTGTCTGAGGTGAGATTTGAACTCACGTCCTCCTGATTCCTGCACAGGTGATCTATATCCACTGCACCACCTAGCTGCCCCAAAATGATAAGTAGTATTGATCTAAAACCATCAGCAACTATTATCTGTAATGGGGATAAGCCAAAAGCCTTCCCAGTAAGATCAGGGATGAAGCAAAGGTGTCCATTATCAACACTATTATTCAATATTGCACCAGAAAATGTTTGCTTTAGCAATGAGAAGAAAAACAAGTGTTAAAAATTAGAATAGGCTATGAGGAAACCAAAGTATCACTTTTTTCAGATGTTATGATGGTATGCTTAGAGAATCCTAGAAAACCAAATAGTTAAAATAACTAACAATTTTTGCAAAATTGTAGGTTATAAAATGAATCACATAGATATCAGCATTTCTGTATATTACTAACAAAACCCAGTAAGAGATAGAAAGAGAAATTCCATTTAAAATAACTGCAGACAATATAAAATACTTGGAAGTCTATCTGCCAAGACAAAACCAGAAATTATACAAAACAATCTTACACAAATGAAGTCAGATTGAAACATTGGGAAAATATCAATTACTTGTGGGTAAGCTAAGCCAATATCATAAAAATTACAAATCTATGTAAATTAATTTACTTATTCAATGCCATACCAAACTACCAAAAATCATTTTAGAGAGCTAGAAAAAATTAAAACAAAATTCATGTGAAAGAACAATAGGTTAATAATATCAAGGAAATTAATGGAAAAAATGTGAAGGAACATTTCCTAGCCATACCAGATTTGAAACTATATTACAAAACAGTAATCATTAAAACAGTCTAGTACTGACTAAAAGAAACAGAGTGGTAGGTAAGTGAAATTGACTATGTACACAAGACACAGTCATAAATGACCATAGTAATCTAATGTTTGATAAACCCAATGACCCCAGTTTTGGGAACAAGAACTCATTATTTGAGAAAATGTGCTGGGCAAACTGGAAAAGAATAGAACAGAAACTAAGTATAGACTATCATCTTACACAGTCTATAATAGCAGTTCAAAATAGGTACATGACTCAGACACAAAGTGTGATACCATAAATAAATTAGGAGAGCAAGGAAGAGTTTACTTGTCAGATCTATGAAGAAGGGAAGAATTTATCACCAAACAAGAGATAGAGAGCATTACTAGCTATAAAATAAAAATTTTGATTATATTAAATTTAAAAATTTTTGCACAAAGCCAATGTAATCAATATTAGAAGTAAAATAGAAGGCTAGAATTTTTATAGCAAGTTCTCTAATAAAGGTTTCATTTCTCAAATATATGGAGAACTGTGTCAAATTTATAAGACTGTAAGTCATTCTTCATTTGACAAATAGTCAAAGGATATGGACAGGCAGTTTTCAGATGAAGATATCAAAGTTTTCTATAGTTGTATGAAAAAATGCTTTAACTATTAATTAGAGAAATGCAAATTAAAACAACACCAAGGTTCCACCTCACACTTGCCAGTAAATAATATAACATAAAAGGAAAATGATAAATGCGCTGCTAGTGGAATTACGAATTGATCCAACCATTCTGGAAAGTAACTTGGAATTATGTCCAAAGGGCTATAAATTATGCATATCCTTTGATCCAGCAATACAATTACTACTATAGGGGGCAACTAGGTGGTGCAGTGGATAGAGCAACAGTTCAGGAGTCAGGAGGATCTGAGTTCAAATCTCACCTCAGACACTTGACACTATCTGTGTGACCTTGGGCAAGTCACTTAACCCCAGTTATCTCATCCTGCAATCATACTGATGAATATCTGGTCACTGGATTCAGATGACTCTGGAGGAGAAGTGAGGCTGGTGACCTGCACAGCCCTACCTCACTCACAACAAAGTCAAATGCAAGTCACGTCATTATTTGTCTGATGACATGGTCTTCTGCAGCAATGAAGGACGAACACACACGCACACACACACACACACACACACACACACACACATACATTACTATGACTGTATCCCAAAGAAAAATTTTTTTTTCTGGTGGGAGAAAGTGCTAATTAGTATAAAAATATTTATAGCAGCTCTGTTTGTGGTGGCAAAGAATTGAAACTGAAGGGATGTGCATCAATTGGGAAATGGCTGAACAAATTATGGTATATAGTTGTGATGGAATACTAGGTGCCATAAGAAATGATGAACAGGATGATTTAAGAAAAACCTGGAAAGACATGAACTGAGGTGAGGTGAAGTGAGCAGAATCAGGGGAACATTGTACACAGTAACAGGAATATTCTACTATGATCAATTGTGAATGACAGACATTCTCAGTAATGCAATTTTGGAGGGAAGATATTAAAATAGATATTAAAACATAAAAGATATTAAAACAAATCAGAAATTATTTCTAATAGAAGAACATTTTGCTGAGATCTAAAGAAAGTTAATGAAGTCAGGAGATGGGAATAAAGAGGGAGAAAATTATAGATTTGGCCTCAGTTCCCTCACCAGTAAAACAAGAGGGTTAGATTCAGTGATTTCTAAGTTCCATTCCAAATCAAGATCTATAAGCGTATGATCATTGGAAAATTTCTATTTCTGTCCTTTGGTTTTTTACTAACTAGTCAAAGAATATTTATGAGAGGGAATATAGGAAAAAATACCGACACATGTATGTGTTTATATAAAAAACATACATACATATGTGTGTATATAATGGTACTGTTGATATATACAAAAGGAGAAAAGAAATAATGGATGCTGACTCGATAGTGTAACAATTGTTCTGTCTACTCAGACTCATAGACAATTCCAAAGGACTCATGATGAAAATTGCCATCCACCTCCAGAAGAAAGAACTCATAGAATCTGAATACAGGTCAAAACATAATATTTTTCACTTATTTTGTTTTTGTTTTCTTTTTTTAGTCTGTTTCTTCTTTCACAACATGACTAATATGGAAATATACTTTGCATGATCATACAAGTGTAACATCAAAGGGTGAAGAAGGGAAAGAATTTGAAACTCAAAATTTTTAAAAATTAATGTTAAGAATTGTCTTCTCATATAATTGGGAAAAATGAAATATTTTTTTTGAAAAACTGGTTCATATCCTTCGGCCATCCAAACTTTTTTTAATCTCCTAATTTCTTTCTCTATAAAATCTGTTGCATACATACCCTTCTCTCTATTCTCACAGAAACCACTCAAGGTCAGATCCTCATCTCTGCTCTCCTTAACCATTTCAATAGCATGCTAATTGATCTCCCTGCCTTTCCTCATTGCAATCTATCTTCCAATAAACTGCTAAAGTAATTTTCCTAAAACACTAGTATTACTATGTTATACCCTCAAAAAATAATCAATTATAAAGTCCTTCATGTGGCTTTTAAAGCTCCTCAACCAGTCCTCTTCCTACTTAAAATCTTCCTAGATTCTTCTCTTTTCCTATGCTTTCGATGACCAAGTCAAACTGGCCTGCTTTATTTTCCTTCTTCCATATCCCATCTTTATATTTTTTCATTGATTGCTCCCCATGCCTAAAATATTCTTCCTAACATCTGACCCTAAGAATCCCTTTATTCGTTTAACATTCAATTCAAGCATCATAAGTAAGAAACCTTTCCTGGTGCCCTCAGGCTATTCCTGACACCTTTAAGATTACCTATCATCTACTCTGTATTTATTTTGTATGCACTGAGTTATATATGTCTTTTCTCTCATTAGAATGTAAACTACTTTAGAGCAGGAACTTTTTGTTTTTTTTGGTTTTTTTATCCCCAGTTTTATCGTGGTATCTGGAACACAGAAAGCATTTAATAAATGCTCTTTGGTTCATTGATTGATCCTACTCTGGGTGATCTTCAGTTTTCAATGTACTTTCTAAAGTTTACACTCCAAAAATGTAGCTTATTGAAAAAATTTTATCTTTCATTCTTATAAAATTTATCATTCATTCCTATCTTGGTCTATCATTTAGTTCTTGACTTACAGGATATGCTATATATTTCCAGGACTGAGAAAACAATTATACCTGGCCCTTAATGCATGCTAATTTTCCCTTGTCCCTGTGAAAGAGCTAGGTTTTCTTGTTTTAATTTAATGTCAAAACAAAAATGTAATAGAATAAGTAATTTGTTCCACGGTCTCACAGCCAGTCAGTAGCATAATTAGGATTGAAAGCTCAAACCCACTAAAGAGTTTCCTTTCTCCCAACCCTTCATTCAGGTCTTTGACCCATTTGGCCAGGCTGTTTCTTATACTGAAACTCACAAACAATATATGGGAGTTGGCGACCATAAAATGCCTAATTCTGAAGTGGACCTTCAGTTAAGAACTTGTACTCCACTCATGTACCTATATATCTAAATATTAATTTTTATTGTTGTCCAAATCATTTTTAATGTGAAGGATGACATATGATCAGTGACCTATAACAAGGATAGGGGTTGGGATTGTAGCAATTGTGATGGCACTCTTTTATAAACAAAGAAAATAAAAAAACATCTTGAAATTCAGAGAATAGTAGAAATCTCTTTCTGTTTTTCATGCTGTTGGATTTTTGGGAATCATATTAGATTCTGTTTATCGTTTCTGAAATGTATAAGGCCTCCATGTACAATTGCATTACTGTTTCTGCTTTGTTAAAAGAAGCTGACAGGTCAATCGACATTCTCTGCCATTAACATGCAATACAGAAGGCAGGAGTTGTTTTCATTCAGATAGAAATCACATCACACTTGATCCAAGTTACTCTCACTGAGGATACAATGATGCCAAACTGTAGGTTTTCAAGAAATCCCAATGTTCTTGGGAGTATGTGGTGTCTTTGCAACTGCAGATATTCTATTTTGTTGGGGCTTCATTAACCTGGTAGTAAACTCTGGTAAATTAGAATAAATTACATTATTACATCTCAGTACTCGTACAGAAAGAACATATATTCTTTTTTCCCCATCTTTATTGCTCATATAAAATTGGTATAATATCTTCCAGTAGAGTGCTTGGGAAAGAACTTTGAACTTGTTATAAGTTTTGAGTATCGACTCCAGCTCTGAGTAAGTCAACAGGCAATTATTATGCACCATGTGCCTTGAACTGTGCTAAACATTGGAGATGTAAAGAATGATAACTAATAATAATGATAGTAATGCCTGTTTTCAAGGAACTTGGTCTAACATGGGAGACAACATGCAAATATCTATGTCTAAATGAGATATATAGAAGATCAATTTCAGATAATTTTAGAGGGAAGATATTAAAACACATCAGAAATTTTTTCTAATAGAAGAACATTTTGCTGGGATCTAAAGAAAGTAAGCTAATGAAGTCAGGAGATGGGAATAAAGAGGGAGAAAATTATAGATTTGGCCTCAGTTCCCTCACCAGTAAAACAAGGGGGTTAGATTCAGTGATTTCTAAGATCCATTCCAAATCAAGCTCTATAATCATATGATCATTGGAAAATCTCAGTGAGTCTATTTCTGTCCTTTGGTCTTTTACTAACTAGTCAAAGAATATTTATGAGAGGGAACATAGGAAAAAATACACACACATGTATGTGTTTACATAAAAAAACATGCATACATATGTGTGTGTATAATGGTATTGTTGATATATACAAAAGGAGAAAAGAAACAATGGATGCTGACTCAATAGTGTAACAATTGTTCTGTCTACTCAGACTCTCCAATATGATCATGGTGACAGTGATGATGTTTTTGATGTTATTACTATTATTTGTTTACATGATAGAATTGATCATTTATTTTTTGGCATTGTGAAGACAGACAAAATCCCTGTTCAAAGAGATTGTCATCCAATCATACACCAGAACATTATTTTTTTCCTTTATTCATTATTCTTTCTTCCAATTTGCCATCCATCCATTGTCCAATAATTTTTCTACAACCTAGTGCAGTTCCTGGCATGTTGGAGGAGCTTAATAAATGCTTTTTGAGTGAATGGTTTCTTACACTGTCAGAGTACCGAATAACGGATTACTCAAGTTGGAAACAACCTGAGAAGCCATTTGGCCCAATTTGTATCTGAATAGGAACGTCTCCTACAATATAACCCCAAAACATTATCCAAGTTTTGTTTGAAAAATCTCTCCTTAAAAAAGAAGTGTTTCCTTTCCGAGATAACTCATTCTGTCTTTAAAAGTTCTTGTGGTTAGATTTTTTTCCCCCTTTAATATAATCCTACTGAAATAGTAAAAGTTTGAAGGAAAGGAAGAAGAGAGAAACAGTGGAGTTGCGGGGGAAGCAGGGCAAAAAAGAAAGAGGGAAGTAAAGAGTAAAGAAAAACATAGAGGTAGGAGGATAGAGAAGGACAGATTTATGTTGATAGTATAGATTGTATTTTGCAGAGAATGAATTATATTTTTGTTTGGAATCCTACTAAGTAATTTATTTAAAAGGATTATTTTTTAAAATCAGGTCCACATCTGAAATCTGTAGGGGTTTTTGCCTTCTTCCTTTTTCATTTAAGAGCTCTACAATGTATGAAATTACACTAAACCATTAACTACTGAGTTCTGACAATTTTAAGACAACTGGCCTAATGAAGACCTAAACAAATCTGTGATAGGCATGCTAGTTAACCTTTAAGGGAAAAAGTATTAATTAAATATTTTTGCTTGATCCAGCAAAGGCTTAAAATTCATAATTTTCTCTACAATGTGGCTTTTCTTATTTCCTTTCTTCTCTTGTACTCTGTCCTTGTTATCTGCTCTATAGATACTAAGCTTGACTTCCTCTAATATTCCTATCCTCTGAGCTATGCATCATAGGCATAAAATCTGGGCCTCAGGCAAACATTTTGATCAATGGTCAGGCAAGTGCCCTTTGTTACATGTAAAGTCAGCAGTTCTTTTTCCAGTCTTACTTCAGGGCAAAAACTACTAAGGCAGTGTTGATACAGATGGATAAAGGGGAAGTGGAGTATGTTTAGTTTTTTGGATTTTATTTTCTTCTAGCAGACAAGAGAAGAAAGTGGTTATCTCCTAGAAGTTTTGAGGATTTAACTAAAGTGGATATTATCTGTAAATGCAGTGTTGCCTCAAGCCTTTAAAACACAGCAATACTTGGTAAATATCCTTTGTTGAATGAGCAAAGTGTTGCTTTAGTAGGTGGGAAGATACCAGTGCAACTCTCCTATTTATGACATTTGAAATGATCTGCTGAGATTACTTTAGCCTTCGGTTCACTTGACACAAGGACTTTCTTGGCCAATCTTTGGTCTTCTATTCTTATACTTTTCTTCATTTATTCTATATTATCCTCGAAGATTAGAGATTATTCCTACCAGAATTTGTACTAATTGTTTTGCTTAATTTTATAATACATTCCTTTGACTTTTTCTAATTGTCTTTCATTTAGCACATGATCATCATAAATTCAATTGCGTACTTATCTAATATTGGCTGGATGGGGTACGATATAGTGGAAAGATCACTGGGTTAAAAATGAGAAGGCTTTAGCTGACATTCTAACTTGGAAACAACATATGTGACCTGGACAATTCATTGAGCCTTATTATCTACCTATAAAATAAAGATAAATTTTTTCAGCTATCCATGGGAGGTATTACTATTGTGCTTAAATATAGTACAGTGATCACTATGAAGGATTGTTCAGGTACTAACACAGGTAGATGGCATTGTTTTGAAGGTAAAAGAAAAGTTAATGTCACAGAAGAAAGTGATGTTAAAAAAAAATTCTACTTCTGCCAATGACAACCTCTGTATGACTTTGGGTAGATAAGTAAATTCTCTGCACTTCACTTTTTAAATCTATAAAATGGAAATTAAAATTTTGCAAACCCTAAAGTGCTACAAAAATGCTATCTATTACTGTTGCTAATGCTACTATGTCCACTATTTTCATTACAAAGTTATTCTCAGGATTGATGATACAGTTAGACTTTGTAACCATAAAATTCTACAAAAAATGTAATTCATTACTGTAGACATGTAAGGGCAGGATAATTTATAACTATAAATATTAAGGAATGCAAAGTCATTTGCATAATTTAAAGAAGGGATTGGTAGAAAGGATAACAATTATGATTCCAGAGCAAGGAAATAAAAAGTAGTAAAAGTCTGTGGGTAAATTAAAATATTCTTCCTTTAGGATGAAAGAATCAAAAAAAGAAAGGACGTTGTGCCCTTCCCTACAGTCTTGATGTTATGTTTGTATTTCTCAAGAATAAAAGCTCTTTGAAATCACAAGTTGTTTTACTTTAACTTTTGTATCTCCCCAACAACTCATACTATGCTGGGCACATGATAGATGCTTAGCAAATGCTAATTGTTTAATTAAGGTGTTGCAGAAGGTAATATGGCATGGCTTTTATTGATTAGGGAAATAAATTTGTCTACTAGGTCATGAGACATGAAATTTCCTCATTGCCAAACAGTGCATCTTTTTCTTGCATCCTATTTCTCCAATCAGGTTTCCTGTTTAGTATGATCTCAGTTATGTTTACCTGCAATGCATCATCCTGCTCTGTTCCTCACACATGGGCCTCCGTCTCTTTTCTCTGGGTCTTTGTACCCACCATTCTTCATTCTCATCTCCACATCAGTGAGAATCTAACACTGACTTCAAGACACAACTCAAATACTGTCTTTTACACAGTGACATTCCCTATCTCCACTAATCTCAGTGGACAGAGCACAGGCCTGGAGTCAGGAAGATCTGAATTCAAATCCTGTCTCAGACATTTACTATATGACCTTGAGCAAGTGATTAATCCTGTTTGCCTCAGTTTCCTCATCTGTTAAATAAGTCGAAGAAGGAAATGGCCGATAACTTTGCCAAGAAAACCCCAAATGGGGTCAGGAAGAGTTGGATAGCTCTGAGATGATTGTAAAACAGCAATATTTAGCTACCTTGTATTTATTCTGTAGACAACTATTCCATATGTATTTATATATGCACATGTTATCTTTCTGATAAAATGTAATCTCTTTAAGAGCAAGAACTGTTGCATTTACATCAACTACCACAACACCTGACATATATTAAGCATTTAATAAATGACTGTTGATTTCTGGATTTTGACATTAATAATGGCTCACATTTAGAAGCCACCTGGTTTTGTGGACCAACTCTGGACTTTAGGTCAGGAAACCTAGAATCAATTCTTGATACTGATACCTACTATGAGACTCAGGACATGTCCTTGACTTCCCTATACCTCAGTTTCCTCATCACTAGAATGAGAATAATAAGACCTACCTAGAATGTTGTTGTAAAGAAAGTACTTCACAGACTTTAGAGCCATGTATAAATGTGAGCTGTCATTATTTTTATGGTGCCTTAAGGTTTTCTCAACAATTCTGCCAGGTAGGTAGTAGAGTCTTATTATCTCCATTTTATGAGGCAACGAAAAGCTCATTGACAGAGTTAGTAAGAGTCAGAGCCTGGACGTCAGCTCTAATCCTATAATAATTCTAAATCCACTATTTTTCTCCTCTGTTCTGCTGCTTTTCTTTTGTGATATTTGTAGTGCCAGAAACAACCCCAAACTTAAACTGTCTCCTCCATTGCCTGTCTTAATGCCTAAAATAACCATTAGAGAGTACTTTGGATCTCAAGGACCTTTAGGTCAAACCCCTTAGGAAAATATAATGCCCTTGACAGAGGTAATAACTTATGTTAATATTAGCTTCTACTGTAGGAGGCAATAGTTAAGCCAGCTACAACCAGAGCCTTCAGGGTATAGAAAATAGGAGTCTGCATAGCAGCACACATGAGAGGGACATGGAACAATAGGCACTTTATAAATGCTTGTTAAATTGAGTTGAATTAGCAAGCAGGTAGATGATGTGGCTGGGTTCTGGGCTTAGATTCAGGAAGACCTGAGTGCAAATGCAGCCTCAGATCCTTACTAGCTATGTGACTCTCAGTCCGTCACTTTACCTCTGTTTATCTCAGTTTCCTCATTTGTAAAATGGGGATAATAAAGGCACCTACCTTCAGGGTTATTGTGAGAATCAAATGAGATAATAACTGTAAAGTGTTTAGCATAGTACCTGGCACATAGTAAATGCTATATAAATGATATCATTGTTGTCATTGAGGAGAGAGAGAGAATATAGAATCATGAGATCAGAGATTTGGAGCTGAAAGAAATTCAGCAGTTGCGTCTACTCCTCTCACTTTTTATTTGATAAAAATGAGACACAGAACAGGGAAGTGATTTGCTGAAACACATCTAGGCAGTATGTGGTAGAGCTAGAATTTGAGGTAGGAGAGAGAACATGACTTGGTGGAGTGGCTTTGGTTCTGGAGCCAAAATACCTGGCTTCAAATCTCACAATGGATTCCTACTACTTGCATGACCTTGGACAACTTAAATTTAAACTCCTTGGTCTTTAGCTTCTTTATCTATAAAATGATGGAATTGGACTGAATGTCTTCTGAGGTACCCTCTAGCTCTAAATCTCCAAGCCTTTGAACCTAGATCTGCTGACACCCAACCCAGCGCCCTTTCCACTAGGCTATTTTGCTTGGGACAGTCTCTGGCCCCAAGTACAAATAGTATATAATAGGCCATGATGTTATGGTATCACATGGAAAAGAACAATCATATTCTTTAAAAGGGCAAGAAAATTGCCTATAGGTAGCCCTGATTTTTCATTGTTCTACCTATGCCCTGCAAAACAAGGCATGTGACCACATCTTTCTTCAATGGCAAAAGAAAAAAAACCTTTGTACTTTGACAGTCAAGTAACTTCCCCTGTATTATGAAAGCCATGAGGCTGAATGATTTAGGATTGTTCCACCAATTGGGGCACTACGATGTATGAAGTGCTGCTGCATGCTATAAAAGGCTACTCTGAATCACAGGCCATAAGCTAGGGTGTTGAGGGACAGATATTCCCAGTGAGAAAGAAGAGTAATAAATCAGAAGTAGTGAATGTTTTTGGATAGTTTTATTGAATCAAATAAAGTCATCTTGACACTTTTTTGAGTGCACTCTGCTGCGAAGCAGAATCATGACAATTTTAGGGATTGCCTAGTAGAGAAGAAAAAAAGAATGCTTTCAAAACAATTTTTCTGATTGGATTTAGGTGTTTTAGAAGAAGTAGCAGTTTTCCAAGGTGAATAGCAGTCGGCAGAGATGGGTAATTAATTATAAAGTAATTGCAGTGATCACTAGGGTGGGGCAATGAGGATTTTGCCTTAGAACACCAAATTCTGGAAGGCACTGAAAGTACTTGTACTTCTTCAGCTGGCTAGATACAAGTGAACTAGCCAAGCAAGGACAGTTAGTTAATATGGAGACCTCTGGTCTCAGTATCCCCCCTCCTCCTCTCTCCATAGTGGTACCAGCCTAGTATAAGCCTTCCAGGGTTCCACTGAATTTATCTTTAAGAAACAAATAAAAACAAATTGATTTGAGACATGGGAACTGAGAGGTGACTATTGGGAAATGGATGAACAAATTATAGTGTGTGTGTACATATACGTGTGTGTGTGTATACATCTACATGTAACACAGTACATGTGATGGAACTATGTGCCATCAGAAATGACAAAAGGGACACTTCTAAGGAAACCTAGGAAGGTTTGTATGAATTTATTCTGAATAAAGTGAACAGGGTCAGAAATGCTGTTTAGACCAGCACAACATTGTAAAAATTAACAACTTGGAAGGATACAAGAACTTTGATCAATGCATTGACATGGGTTGATTCCAGATGACTGAAGATGAAGACTGCTATCTGCCTCCCAACAGAGGTGTGATGAACCAAAATTTCAAGATAAATCATATTTTTGGATACAACCAGGGTAGGAATTTTTTTCTTGATTATTCATATTTATCAAAAGAAATTTTTTTCAGTCCCAGTTGCAGACTACCTTCTACTCAAGAATCAGTTTAGCTGACTTCAGAGAGCCTCATCATGAGGTTGGACATTCAAGGAAGTATTTTGGTCCATTAGAATCCAAAGACCAACCATTATCTTGTCCTATGTCTAAAACAGAATATTCATATTTTTTAAACCCTATTAGCAAATGCATTATGTCTTTAAAAGGCCAGTTCAAAGTTGAATGGATTTATTTAGTGATGAGATAAATTGGATGCTAGTGCTAATGAGTTTTATCCTCCAAGAATGTTTTATTAAACCTTGATTAAAATGGAATCAATGCTAAGTTTCTTGTCTGTTGAATTTCTCAGATTTCATAGCCATACATTGGTTATAATCACCTCGGGAGTAGCTTTTAAAAATCTCCAGGGTGTTTTGAACCCAAGTAATGTTGTATATAACAGTCACAATATATGTTTTCTATTCCTTTTGTTAGATATCTAGTAATAGGGACTGCCTTTTGTTTAAGGCAGCATAGATATTCATGAGGAGATGACAAATTCATTAGGATATATGGGCTGTTGTTTTTTTTTGAATAAGCAGGATGAATCTTTGCTGATCAATCCAGACTTTTTCATGAATTTGCCCTCCTTCTATTTAAGCTCATGCATTTATGAGATGACCCGGTTTAAAGTTGCTGTCTACAATGATATAATAAATTTAACACATTTTCACAGTACTCTAATGGACAGAGAGTGAACAAAAGAATATTTTCACTGTAAATATTTTCACATGTGATGTTGGGCTGTACTAGGAAAGGCATAGCTTCCAGAAAGGAGATAGTAATGCTCTGTACTCTGCCTCAGTCAGATCCAATCTAAACTAATGCCTCTCCACTCCAACTTATCCTCCATTCAGCCTTAAGCAATTTTCCTAAAATACAAGAGCAGCCATGTCACCCTTCTTGTTCGCTATTGCCTCAAGGAAACACCAAAATAAAAATTCTGAAAAATCAAAGAAGAGATTAATAATAGTGAAAGTAAGAAAGCCATAAAACTAGGAGCTGGTTTTATGGGGGGAAAAAATAGAAAAATTTGATTTTTCAAAAGAAGCCAAATTACTAGTATCAAAAATGAAAGGGGTGAATATATCACCAATAAAAATAAATTAAAGCAATTTTGGGGGAGTTATTTTGTCCAATTATATGCCAGTAAACCTAACAGTCTCAAGAACGTATGCTGCCTAGATTCACAGAAGAGGAAATAGAACATCTAAATAAAGTTATTTTAGAAAAAAACTGAATAAGCCATAAATGAGTTCCCTAAGCAAAAATTTCCAGAACTACAAGAATTCACAAATGAGCTCTACCAAAAATTTAAGGAAAAAAATAATCCAGTACTACATAAACTATCAGAAAAGTAGGTAAAGAAAACATCCTGTCAAATTCTTTTATGACAAAAAATATGGTTTAGATACCTAAATCAGGAAGAGCAAAAAGAAAGAAAACTATAGACAGATTTCCTTAATAAATATCAATGCAAAACTTTAAAATAAAATACTAGAAGGGAGATTGCAGCAATATAGTACAAGAATTATACACTATAACCAGGTGGGATTTATGCCAGGAATGCAGGGCTGGTTCAGATAGGAAAACTGTCACCATAATTGACCATATCAATAAAAATAAAAATCATGTAGTCGTTTCAAAAGATACTGGAAAAGCCTTTGACAAAATATGCAGTAATTCCTATTAAAAACACTAGAAAACATAGGAATCAATGGTACCTTCCTTAAAATATTAAATAGTATTGATCTAAAACCAAGAACAAGTATTATCTATGACAGGAACAAATTTGAGCCTTTACAGTAAGGTCAGGAGTGAGGCAAGGATGTCCATTATCACTACTATTATTCAATATTGAAATAGAAATACTAGCAACAGCAATAAGAAAAAGAAATTGAAAGAATTAAAATAGGTATTGAGGAAACAAAATTATTACTCTTTCCAGATGATATGATGGTATTCTTAGAAAACCCTAAGGAATTAACTATAAAACTAGTTGAAGCAATTAAGAACTTCAGCAAAGTTGTAGAATATAAAATAAACTCACATAAATCATCAGCATTTCTTCATACTACTGATGAAAGTCAGCAGCAGGAGATAGAGAAATCCATTTAAAATGACTGCAGACAATACTTGGGAGTCTACTGCCAAGACAAACCTAAGGATTAGGTGAACACCATAATAAAACATTTTTTCACACAAATAGAGACATAGCTAAACAATTGGGGAAATATTAATTGCTCACAGGTAGCCTGAGCCAATATAATAAAATCCCAATTCTACCTAACTTTATTTAATTATTCAGTGCCCTAGTGATCAAACTACCAAAGAATTATTTGATAGAGCTGGGGGGAAAAGTAACAAAATTCATTTGGAAGACAAAAGGCCAAGACTATCAAGGAAATCAATGGGAAAAAAATGGAAAGAAAGTAGCCAGTTTTAAAACTATGTTGCAAAATAGTAAGCATCAAAACAATCCAGTACTGACCAAGAAATAGAATAGTGGAATAGATTAGATCAGTGGAATAGATTAGATACATAATATATGGTAGTAAATGACCATAGCAATTTAGTATTTGATCAATGCAAAGATCCAAGCTTTGGGGATATACATTCGACTGCTGGGAAAACTAGAAAACTGTTTAGCAGAAACTAGGCATAGACCAACATCTCACACTGTATAGCAAGATAAGGTAAAAAATGGGTAAATGTCATGTTAATCAAACTGATAGCTGTGAGAACACGAAAATGACAGATGTTGGAGGGAATGCAGAAAAATTGGCATTCTAATGCACTGCTGATCAAGTTGTGAACTATTCTAACAATTTTGGAGTGCTATTTAGAACTATGCCTAAAGACTATAAAACTTTAAATATCCAATGACCCAGCAATATTATTATTGAGTATATATTCCAAAAAGATCAAATAAAAGGGGAAAAGATATATTTGTACAAAATATTTATAGCAGCCCTTTTTGTGGTGGCAAAGAATTTGAAACTGTTGGGGGATGGATGAACAAGTTTTAGTATAGTATTGTGATGGAATACTATTCTGTTATAAAAAGTGATAAGCAGAATAGTTTCTGAAAAAAACATCAAAAACTTTTATGAACTCATGCAATGTGAGAGGAGCAAAAATCAGGAAAACATTGTACACAGTATCAACAATGCTGTAAAGATTGTGAAGACTGTGAAAAACTTAGATGCTCAGATGAAAGTAATGACCCAAGACACCTCCATTGGACCCATTATGAAAAGAAATGTTCTCCACCTTCAGAAACAGAACTGATGAATTCTGAATGAAGATTGAAGTACTTTTTTTACTTTATTTTTAGAATTTTGTTTTGTTTTGCAACATGGCTAATATGGACATATATTTTGTGTTATCTCAAATGTTTAATCCAAACCAAAGTGCTTGCCTTCTCAATGAGGAAGAATGAGGGAATGCAGGAGAGACTTTGAAACTCAAAAGTTTAAATAATGATTGTTTTTTTAAAAATCTTACATGTGATTGGGAAATATTTAATGAAATAAATAATTTTACATTTTATAAAAGGTAGTGTTTGAGTTGCATTACATGAGAGATGGGGAACTCTGTGAGAAAGAAGTAAAAAGGAAATACTTTCTAGATGTGTGGTGGTCAGGGGAAAGCCATGGAAACAGGAGATCAAGTATTTTATCTTTAAGAAAGAAAAAAATGACAATTTTGTTAGATTTCACAGTGCAAGGGGGAGTAATGCTCAGTGAGGCTGGATAAAGAAGTTGGGGCAAAGCTATAAAAAAGGGAGTTTGTTATGTCCTAGAGCTAATAATTCACTGGAGTTGATTGAGTAGGGAAGCTACCTCATTAAATCTATGATTAAGAAAAACTACTTTGATTTCAATGTGGGGGAAAAACGTGAGGCAAGCAGGCTGTTGAAAAAATCTAGGCGATTAGTGACTGAGACTTGAACTGAAGTAGTACTTATGTGAGTAAGGAAAAAGAGGTCAGATTTAAGAAATGTGGAGATAGAAACAGAATGATATGGCAACTTACTGGATATGTGGGATAAGGGAGACTGAGAAGTCAAGGATAATACCAAGATTGTATAAACCTGGGAGAATAGCAGGGTGGTGGCATTTTGGACAGATATAAGGAAGTTTGGAAGACTAGAAAGTCTAGGGAGAAGAACAAGTTAAGTCTGGACATATTGAACTTGAGATGGGACATCTAATTTGAAATGTCACATAACCAATAAGTGCTGCATGATTGAAACTCGGAAGATTGGGGATGAAAATCTATATATACATACTTACACAAATACACATATATATGCACATTTATAAATGTTACATATATTTGCGCATATACTCATATGTACATACATGTGATCTACATAAATATAATGGTTAAATTCAGTAGAGACTATTGGGGAACACTCACAATTAAGATTTCATATGGAAGATATATATTTATTTTATTTGATACTGTTGTAGAATATAATTTCTATATCAATCAATATGATATATGTAATGGTCTATACTATTTAGATTTGTTGGAGCTTCTTTACTTTCCAGTGGGCTTTGATTTGGAAGCTGAGGTTGTAGCCAGCGATCAGTCAGATCCCCTGACATGCTAACAATCCCCCAAGCTTATAATCACCAAGGGACCCAAACCAAGTGCCTTACTGCTTCACCTAGCCATGCTAAATCCTGATTCTGTGCCCTACTGAACAATCACAAGGCTCAACAACCCTAATGACTTGGAGACTGTTCACACAAAACCCAAGAATGCCTGTACTGAGGTCCAATCACTTTTGCTTTAAATACTTAAAAATCCTACTCTTTCCATTAGAGGGTGAGCCCCCCCAACCCCTTCTTAAGAAGGAGGACTTCACTTGCAAGTCATTTCTCTCTCTTTGAAATTAAATTTATGTTTGATTCCTGATTCTCCTATCTCCAGTCCAGCCATCTACAGGTTAGAGGCCAGTTTGGTCCAGTGGACAACCCCCAAGTGCAGAATTTGGAATGATGGGTGGAAATTGTGGAGATTTAAATATGGATTTGTTGACAAGAAAACCTTTCTAAAAATTAAACTGGCCTAGAAAGAGAATGGGCTGCAGTGAAAGGTAGTGGATCCCTCTCCCTGGATATCTTCAAGTAGAGCATGGATAATCACTTATTCAATGTGCTGCAGTGAGGATTTTTAGGGGTTTTACTAGAGGGATGCTGAGGTTCCTTCCAGCTCTAAGCTTCTGAAATTCTGTGAACTAAGTTTATTTGCTCAATATTTCAAAGCATGGTATTAAACAACTTTTGTGAATTCAATCATTCAAGTGCTATAAGATAGGCACACTCGTGTGGCTCTGTGCCCAGTTAGAAACATTTATTTTCTTCTAATTGCTTTCTTCTCTGTTCTTCCTTTCATTCTTGGAACTTGACATTTAGCTTTCATTTTAGGAGACAGATAAAGAAGAAAAGGAATACACATCACCTTTGTATGAACTTTCCATGGAACAGTGTCATCAACTCAAATCACTCATTTGATCAATAATAGGTGAAGAGAGCCAGACATTCTTCTAAGTGTGTGGGGAAATTAGTAATTGGTTTCTATCGTACAGTCATTTACACAGTTCAGTCAGGAGATAAACTAGGACAATTTGCTGTCCTCCCTACAATTTATTCAATATGACCTTTTGGTACTAAATCAAGAACATACTCTAAATTGAAAACACACAAACCAGAACAGCTTTTCCTGAATATACTGTCATGGAATATTAAGCACACCTTAAGAGGTCAACTTAAAAAATGAGGGTAGCTAAATATCAAATTGTCAATAACATTCATCAGGATTACTCAAGGTGTTGGAAAATACTGCAAGTACACAAGACTTTCTTTCATCATATTAGTGCTTACAGATGAGATTCAGACCCAGAGTTTACTTGACATCTTCACATTTTAATCTCTCTCTCTCTCTCTCTTCTCTCTCTCTCTGTATGTGTGTATATATACATATATATGTATGTATGCCTATATATATATACATATTACACACATAAGTATATGTGTGCGTGTGTTATTCGACAAGATAACAATGTTTTCTCCAGTGCCATGATTTCATCATCACAGGTACTCCCTCTGCAAGTGCAGACTGCAATCTGTCCACATGTTAGCAGCTGGTTTTCACAAACATCTAAGGACATAAAGAGTATATCCCTAACGTTAAACTCTCTCAGGTGAAACCTCTTTGAAATTAGTTGGCCAAGTTCTTAATTTACTGATGCACCGTCATCACAGGTCAAAGTCTTGAGGCCTTTCCAACTTGGAGGGATTTCTCAGTGTTTAAATTCTATGGCATGACCTTTGAAAATTCAGTCATCTCTAGTCACTTATGACATTGAGGCCATAAAGTTGGAATATTATGCTAATAAAATATGTTATTTTTTAACAAATACCAATAAGTTTAAAAGATATCAGATTCACATTCCCTAACACTTATAAGCTAAGTACATATACATGAGGTACAAAAATCAAATATTGTAAAATAAAGTGATTGCATCTTTGAAAGGCAATTTATATTTTTAAATATTTGCTCCTTTTATCTTTATGTTAATATATATATGGAATAAAATAAGCATTTCTATAACATAGTACAATAAAAATGGTGATTATACATAAAACTGCAAATCTGCTAGGCATAATTTGCATTCCTTTCAAATATACAAAAAATTATCATAAAAATTTCTTCTTTTCTACCCTCCCTCAACCCTGTCTTAGAGATGTCATATACACACATATACATACATAATTATTCTATACATACTTCTATTTATCATTTCTTTCTCTATATGCAGGAAGGATCTTTCAATGTATATCCTCAATTATACCATCTCACACCTGGAATTTCATCATCATTTTATTCTAGCTGGCCATGCAGCCAGAATTTATTTAGAATTTTTATAAAAGACCATATGAACAATTCACTTAATCTGATCTACTATCCTTTGGCCTGGTAACATAAGTAACGTAAGTCAGTAGTGAACATAGATATCAAGTCAGAAAAGATTAGCCTCAAAAAGGGTTAATTTTGTTCACCTCTTGGGAAATAATTCAGAAATTCACGTTTCATCATATGAATTGAAGAGGTTTCTTTTGCTTTCTTAAAACAGGCATGGGGGCAGGAAGCATAAGGTGATTTGGGGTTGAATTTCTGGGTTAATTATTCAGATGGTTTCAGAACAGCAGCAAATGGTTTACCTTGTTCTTCTGCAAGTTCCTTAACTTCAAATTTTAGAATAATGTCATATTCCCCTAGAGTGGGACAGGACCTGAGATCATCTAGTCCAACCATTTAGTTTATAGATTTACAAACTGAGGCAAAGAGAAGTCTAGTCATTTGCCACAAATGTGCTTACTTGTGGGAAGAGTCAGGAATGACACTCCTTCATTCCCCAAATGGGGGCTATTTCTATTATATCAGTCAGCAAAACATTCTATTTGGAGAAGAGAGCACATAAAAGAAAGGTGAAAAAGATGATGAGGAGAGTGGATGAAGAGAAGTAAACTTTGATTCAGAAGATGTTTCTTTGACATGGTAGAGTAAATCAGGAGAGCTGATGGGACAGCAACCTGAAAAAGAGTTAAAACAAGGATGGTTTGGTGATCTTTCTTAAAGAGGAAGTTCTGTAACATCCTAGCAAATCAGAGCAAAAAACTGTAAGGGATGAAAATTCCAAGGGCAGGGTGGAATTCCAGAGTGAAGAGGCTTCTTTGGTATAATATAATATTTTAAAGAAAAAAATTTTCCCCATTTTGTTGCTGGTGTTTGGGGAGGGAACTTCTTGAAACTCATCATTTAGTCACAATTAGAACTAGAAAAATCCAGAGAGTCAAGACTACAGCCTAGAAACCTGAACAGTTATGACTGTCTTATTGATTGAAAGGGACAACACATACATCTTGGTTGATGGTCAATATTGTATTTTAATGGTCAATGATAATATATAAAAAGTAAAATTATATGTAATGTTTCCATACTTTATTATACCAGATGAAAGAAGCAATTGTCCATAAAGTGGTCAAACACCTTCCCCCACAATACTTAATGAGTCATCTATAGATCTGACATCAAAAATGGATCACTAGGGAGTTTTAAAAAATCAGACCTGGAATTTAATCACCATTTTGGTGATATTACAATTTACAGTTAGTGAAAATTTCTGTGTATCTCACCAAAAAAAATAAAACAGTTAATAGTAAAAACAAAGAAAAGAAAGTTATTCATTCCCTTCCATTCCAATCTGGAAAAGCCCAATTGTTAGAGTTGCTTCAAAAGAAATGAACACTAAGATGGTAAAATATTTTACTCTCATTCTTTCTGAAAATGCCCCCCTCCCTTTTTGAAGTAGAAAAGAATGAAATGAGCTGAGGATCATAGCTAGAAACACTTCCAGATTCTACAAAGCTTAAGTATAATGGTACCTTTTGTAAAGATGATTTTTTTTCTTAAGACGAAATGGTAAGACATGAAAAAAAAGACTTTACTTAATTGAAGTTTTTAAGGATTTCACTACATTTGTCAATTAGCAAAAATAGTCCAATCTATTATAGAAATAGATATTTGCCTAGAGTTAGAAGGCCATGTAGGTCAATTCCCTGCCTGATGGGCAGTGGTCATTCAACCAACCTCTCCATGAATATCTCCAGAGATTGGGGAACTGATTCCTTCATTGAATAGCCTATTCCATTTATGGATAGTTTTAATTATTGGCATTTTTTTCTTAATACTGAATAAAAATTTGCATCTTTCATCCATGGATTCCACTTAAATCTATTCACTAAGCAAGCATTTATTAATCGCTTATCTCTGTACCAAGAATTAGAATGACAAAGACAAAAAGAAAAAAACAATCTCCACTTTCCATCGCACCACACTGAGTCTAGTTATTTATCCAAGGTCTAAGCAACAAAAATCTAATGCTTCTTCCACTTGATAGTTGTTCAAATAGTTGAAAACAGCTATCCTCACCCCTTCTCTCTAAAACCTTCTATTCACCTGGCTGAATAACTCCAAATCCCTCCATAGATTTCAAGGTAGAAGGGAATCTTAGGAATCATCTAACCCAACCCCTCATTCCACAGATAAAGATGCCAGGATTCAGAGAAGTTAAATGAGTTACCTGAAGTCTTATCAGTAGTAAATGTGGGAGGTGAAATTTGAGCTCAGATCTTCTGACTCTACAATTGAACTTGTTGCGTCCCTGATCTTCATGGATGTTTATTTGGAGCTATGCCCTATTCAGTCACAGTTATCATTAATCCCCCTCATTAAACTAATAAAAAGTAAAATCATTAGTTAGGAGTATCAGATGGCTCATTTTAAAGCAACATGTTACAATTGTCCATTAGTTTATGTGTAAGCCAGTGTGCAAGCCACACACACACACACACACACACACACAAGGAAATGGAACAACATGGTTTTGTTTGTTTTACTTTGGTGGTACTTTATTGAATGTAACCAGGGTGCTGTTATGTTCTTGCTTTATGAAACTAGAGATATAAACTATAGTCTTGTAGATATGACTCTCTGTGGTGTTAACATACTTCTGGAAATAGGAAAGTGGGATAGGTTGAACAGAAGCTTTGGAAGATATAGGCTCAGAGAATTATATCAAAATTGAAGCAATGGTTCTCCAGAGAGCCTGGCTGTGTGGTGTGACTGTACGGCTGTCCAACCAGATACACAGCTATATCTCTTAAAATACAATTGCTAAGGTGAAAAGAGGAAAACCTTAGTTCTTCCTCCATAACTGCTAATTCTCATTTGGGTGCTTATAATATTATGGGTCTACTAGCTTATTCTTGACCATTGGGAAGCTTCAGCTGTCTTTCTCATGTTCTTTTTCAATAAGTTAAAGACTTTATGCACAGAAATGAGGCAATAAGACTTGCAGTGCAGAGTGGTCTGTTGAAAGTTCTTAGTCTCCTTGATTCAGGGAAAAGTTTAGCTTGATTAAGAAAAATAGCAATGCTGATATGTATACTCTTTATCTCTTCCTTTTATTTACAGTTTGTGATAATCAGGCAGTAGTAAAGACACCCCCTAAAATGAGCACAGAATATCATACAGAGCTATCAAGCCAACACTTGCCCTGCAATGTCATTTGTTTCTGATACTTCCCCTAAAATTCCTGTTTTCAAGATTTTTCCTTCTCATGCCTCCCACACATCTGTAGTCTGTTAAAGAGTATTAAAGCACTGTGCCATTTTTGCTTCATTTAATTTTTCATGTAAGTTCCTCCAAAGATTTTAAATTCAAATCACTGATCTTATTCTCCTATCTATAAGGTCCCACACTTTAAGATATGTTTACTTCACTCCTAAGTAAATATTAAATATTTCTGTTACAATGCCTTTTGAAAAAGAACTCCCCAAGAGAGTCTAAAAAGGATATATAGATGCAAGGGGATAGATATCAGCACACTTTCTTAGTGCTGAGTTGTAAACAATGACAGTCTCCAGGTATTTCTCAAAATGTTTAATAGACCATTGCCTTCCACTTTGATCGAATTGCTGGATTCAGTTCTGAATTGTCTAGTATTAGTGTCCAGAGACTTTGAAGTTCAGGTGTAAAATGGAGTAAAAGAAAATGACCATGACTGGGATAAGTTTTGCATATTAAAGGACAGCATGAAGACCCAGATTTATTTTGATTATAGAGGAACACAGGTCACAGGTATGAAGGGAGAGAAATTTTATAGATTGTTTTAAAAGAACACTGGTTGCACAATTATACAACATTCAGTCAGAAAGCAAAAATTAAAAATTTAAATTATTAATATTACATTATGATCAAGCAGATGATCATGATTTCAGCACTCTTCTCTATTTCTATGATGAGACTGTTTTTATTACTAAAAATTCCTAGGTAAGTCCTGGCTATGTACAGAAGCTAGTAAAAGTTTAAGACACTAAATATGAGAATGAAATTTTCCTTTGACTTCTCTTCTGTAGAGTCAAATTTCTTGATCATTATTTAGTAACTTTTTTTTAATCCTCCAGGAATGAGTTGAAAATAAATCAGTATTCTCTAATAGAGGACTCCTATAAAAGATTAGTTGAGTCCAAACAACCCTCCCCACTTCCCAGCTTCACTCCCAATCTCTTATCATCAACAAACTTACATGTGCTTTTCCAGAGATAGTGAAGTGCTGCTGTATCAATGAAGAAAAAGAAGAAAATTCTCCAAAAACTCTTACTTTAATCTTGCTGAAGTTTCCTATTACATTTGAAATATAAATCTCTTCTATTATGTTATGAAGAAATGCAATACAATGCTTCATTTCTGAATAGTCATTAACAACATAGAGGAAAAACTGGTTTCCATTTTAGGGCTAAGGAAATGATTAAAATTCAAAGGTTTTTAACCAAGTAGGTCAAGATGATAAAGCTGATGAAACTCTTAGTAGATGATGAAACAATTTATTCACAGACTGCTTACAACCTGTGTGGTTTGAGGCAAATCATTTGACCTCTCTAAACCTTAGCCATTTCCTCATCCATGAAATAGGGATAATAAAACCTGCACTTTTGCCAGACACGTTTGTTGTCTGAGGAAAATACTTTGTACAATTTGTATAGAAAGGTGAGGAATTTGGTTCATAGCTGTTTATAAAATTCAAACTCCTAAGCCTAACATTTGAGATATTTGACAATTTGTCTTCCCCACCTATTTTTATAGATTTAATTCACACTATTTCCTTTCACACATTTCAGCCAAACTGGATACTAGCTGACCCTTGACCTTGACAATCCCTGCATTCACACAGGTTGCCTCCCATGCCTGAAAAACATCCCTTACCTCCTATAGCAGCAAACATCCTAGCACAACAAAGATGACTTGCTAGCACAGGTTCTTTGATCTGCTTTTAAAGGAAAGACTACTCAAAAAGGGGTTAACAATCCTACTTTTAATTACATTAACTAGTTCAGGGGAAAGGTCAGCACCCTGAACTTGAAGAAAATACAAACAAAACAAAAATAGTACAAAGACCAACAGACCTTCTCATAGAGGAACACAGATATCTGAGCAGTTGGGGGGGTGGGGGGGCTCTGAACATACTGCTACTCAGAGTCTCCATCAGGAAATCAAAAGATCCTTCTCTTGAGTGAACCCCTAAGCAAAACCTCCCAGTATATAACTAACAGCTCAGAGTCAGGCATCACAACCCACATAACTCAGCACAGCTGTGAGCTACAGCAGTTCAAAGGAGACCTTCACATGTTTTCAGTGAGCCTGGGAAACTGAACTCCATAAAACACCCCAAAAATCCCACTTTGCTTAGGCTTACACCTCCTCACCTCAATGTAAAATCCAGATCTTACTTCACATTTCAGTTTAGGAATCACTTCCTTTCTGAAATCTTCCTTGATCCCTCCAGCTATTAGCATTGATTGGCATATCAATTTTCCTTGTACTACCTAAATCTGTGACGTAAATGTAAACTTCTTGAAGGTAAAACCTGTTTCATAGTTGTCTTTATATACCTAAGCCTAGTACCATGCATTACTCATTGTACATGTCTAATACTAGCATGTTGTATGGAATGGAATTAAATTGCTTTTCTTATTAAATTATTATTGAAATGAGTGCCTTTTCAAAACCAACCCTGTTCCTAATGTCTGTAGCAGAACAGGACATTTAGACATTTCAATATCTAAATTTCAACCTATACTTCTGTTACTAAGGAAAGTCACGTATTATTTTCAATTTATTCTATATTGAATGAAGTCTCCTGTGGACATAAGTAAATGAAAATGCATCCTAACTTCCTTAAGTTCAAACTTCAATGATTCAAGTATCTGTGATGTCACAGTTGTTCCCATAATGGATTGCCTTCAAGAGTTGTTGATACTAAAAAAAACGCAGGACCTGAGAGTCAACCTTGTGACCTAAGTCCCTTAGATCTTAGTCAAGCTGGCGGACAGACATAATTGGTTCATGACAAAAGCTTTTCTAATTTGATAGGGCTTGCCAGAGCTTATATTCTACTGGAATAGTCTTCCAGAACCAACACTCATTCCACCACACAAAACCCTCTATCTTTGAAATCCATTCACAATCTGGCTCTAACCTACCTTTTCAGGCTGATTACAATCATCCTCCTTAATGTTCTCCACATTAGAGCCTAACTACACTACTTACTATTTTCCAACACAAGTTATTCTCTTGCCCATCTCAATACTTTTGCACAGGTTGTTCCTTAAGCATAGAATGCACTTCTTTCTTGTCCTCTACCTCAGAGAACCTCTAGTTTCCTTCAAAGCTCAGCTCAAATGCCATCTCCTACAGGAAGTCTTTACTGATCCCTTCAGGTTCTAGTGCAAATCACTCTGTATTTGTTTTATGTATGTTTTATATTTACTTATCTATGTAGATGTTATCCCTCTTCCCAATGGAATACGAGTGCCTTGAGCACAGAAACTGACTCTTGCTTTTTTAAAATTTTGAATTCTCCCAAAGAAACAACTTGGTAGCACAACGGAATGAATGCCAGGCCTGGAGTAGGAAGACCTGAGTTCATATCCAATCACACTTCTAAGCTGTGTGACCTTGTAATATATGCAATACTTATGAACTATTTTGACATTAACATTCCATGAATAATGTATGTCCTCCAAAGATGTGTGTAAGACCCTCTGACTCTCCTTATAAATCCTCTTTATCCAGTCTATGGCCTTATTGTCCTGCAGGCTGCTGGGCATGAGCTATCCCACATATTCTCTTCTGGGAAACTGTGATAAGTCTTCCCAGTGGCCAGCAAGGTGAAGTTTCCCCATCTACCTCATAAATTGTCAGGAAAAATGGATACAGAAGAGGCCCCCTGCTTTTGGCTCCCCTAGGAAACAATGGTCTAAACAACTCAGGAACCAGTTACTAAGATCCCATACCCTAGTCTGTTTCCCCTAATAGAACTTGACTATCATCCATGGCAAAGCCTTTAAAAACCCCTGGAACTTCCCTTTAATTATAGGTGCTTACCTCTAATCTCAGGACCACATTGTTGCTCTGCTCTCCCCATCCTGTAAGTATTTCGTAGAGTTTACCACTGAGCTGCTCCCCTAGATTTTTGCCTTCTTCCCCCAACCCCAGACCCATATCCTTTGCCTACAGACCTCCCTGCTCCCAATTCTCACTGCTAGCTGTAGTAAATGTAAATGTTCTGGGGGGCGGAGTCAAGATGGCGGGGTAGAAAGAGGCACGTTTACGAGCTCCGAACCCACAGCCCATAGAATTAATGTAAAAAGAGATACCCATAAGTTCTGGATCACTATAAGGTGTGCAGAAACAGAGTGGAAGAGATTTCCATTCCAGAGAGCCCTGGAGAGCCATCCACAGGGTCCATCGCACCCTGGAAAGCGGACCCCACCCCAGCGCTGCCCTGGCCGTGGCCCCAGAGAAGCTGATCCGAGCAGGCTTCAGGGACAGAAGCTCCGGCGGCCGGGAAAGTCCCTCCGCCCACAGAAGCTACAGGTCAGTGAGAGAGACAGCTGGGCTGGAAGAGCGGGGTGTCTCCGTGACTCGGGCCCCCTCGGGAGGAAGCTGCCGCGGCAGAGACACAGGCAGGAAGCAGCGGCGGAGGCAGCAGCTGCGGCAGAGGCCTGGGACTCCCCCAGCAGCAGGCAGGATCTTCATTACTGAAAGTCTCTGCATAAACCCCCTGAGGGAGCTGAGCCTGGGAGGCGGCCCTGCCCACACCCCAGCACCAGAACTAAAGCTCACATTGATTAGCAGCCGCGTAGGGCGGAAAGCCTATTTGAATCTCAGACCGCAAGCACTAGCTGGGCGGATCTAGGCGGGGGTGGACAGAAATCTCAGAAGTCAAGTAACTGGCTGGAAAAATGCCTAGAAAAGGGAAGAAAAATAAGACTATAGAGAGTTTTTTCGAACAGATGCAAATGATCCCGACTATCAGATCTGACGACGAGGACATATTCTTGCCATCAGGGAAAGACGTGGAGGGCATGGCCTCGGTACCCCAGACATCCCAGGGGGATGTCGGGTGGGCTCAGGCCTTGGAAGAGCTCAAAAAGGATTTTGAAAAGCAAGTTAGACAGGTGGAGGAAAAACTGGGAAGAGAAATGACAGCGATGCAAGAAAAGTATGAAAAACAGGTCAATACCTTGGTAAAGGAGACCCAAAAAAATGCTGAAGAAAATATCACCTTGAAAAATAGGCTCACTCAATTGGCAAAAGAGGTTCAAAAAGCCAATGAGGAGAAGAATGCTTTCAAAAGCAAAATTAGCCAAATGGAAAAAGAGGTTCAAAAGCTCACTGAAGATAATAGTTCTCTCAAAATTAGAATGGAACAGATGGAGTCTAATGACTTTACGAGAAACCAAGAAATCACCAAACAAAACCAAAAGAATGAAAAAATGGAAGAGAACGTGAAATATCTCATGGGAAAAACAACTGACCTGGAAAATAGATCCAGGAGAGACAATTTAAAAATTATGGGACTACCTGAAAGTCATGATCAAAAAAAGAGCCTAGATATCATCTTCCATGAAATTATTGAGGAAAACTGCCCTGACACTCTACAACCAGAGGGCAAAATAAGTATTGAAAGAATCCATCGATCACCACCTGAAAGAGATCCAAAAAGAGAAACTCCTAGGAACATTGTGGACAAATTCCAGAATTCCCAGCTCAAGGAGGAAATATTGCAACCAGCTAGAAAGAAACAATTCCAGTACTGTGGAAATACAATCAGGATAACTCAAGATCTAGCAGCTTCTACATTAAGGGATCGAAGGGCGTGGAATAAGATATTCCAGAAGTCAAAGGAACTAGGACTGAAACCAAAAATCAGCTACCCAGCAAAACTGAGTATAATACTTCAGGGGAAAATATGGTCTTTCAATGAAATAGAGGACTTTCTTGATGAAAAAACCAGAGCTGAAAAGAAAATTTGACTTTCAAACACAAGAATGAGAAGAAGCATGAAAAAGTAAACAGCAAAGAGAAGTCTTAAGGGACTTACCAGAAGTGAACTGTTTACATTCCTACATGGAAAGACCATATTTGTAACTCTTAAAACTTTTCAGTATCTGGGTAGTTGGTGGGTCCATACACACACATGTACACGCATGCACGCACACACATACACACATGCACACACATACAGAGACAGAAAGCACAGATTGAATTGAATAGGATGGGACCATATCTTAAAAGAAATTAAGGTAAATGGTGAGAGAGAAATGTAGTGGGAGGAAAGAGGGTGAAATGGAATGGGGTAATTATATGTCATTTAAGAGGCAAGTAGGAGACTTTTTAGTAGAGGGATAAAGAGGAGAGCTGAGAAAAAAAAAACAAGAAGTTTACACTCATCACATTTGACTAAAGGAAGGAATAAAATGCACACTCATTTTGGTATGAAAACCTATCTTACAGTACAGGAAAGTGGGGGAGAATGAGATAAGCAAGGGGGGGGATGATGGAAGGGAGGGCAAAGGGAGGAGGGAGCAATTTGAAGTCAACACTCGGGGAGGGACAGGATCAAAAGATAGAAGAGAAACAATGAGGGGCAGGTTAGGATGGAGGGTAATTCAGTTAGTCTTACACAACACGACTATTATGGAAGTCATTTGCAAAACTACACAGATATGGCCTATATTGAATTGCCTGCCTTCCCAAAGGGAATGGGTGGGGAGGGAGGGATGGTGATAATTTGGAACTCAAAGTTTTAGGAACAACTGTTTAGTATTGTTGTTGCTACTAGGAAAGAAGATATACAGTTAATGAGGAATAGAAAGTCATCTGGCCCTACAGGAGAAAAGAGAAGATAGAGACAAGAGAAGGGAGGGATGACAGAAGAGAGGGTAGATTGGAGATAGGGAAAATTAGATTGCTTGGGGTATTGGGGTGTGGGGAGGGGATAAAAGGGGAGAAAATTTGGAACCCAAAATTTTGTGAAAATGAATGTAAAAAATTAAATAAATAAATATTTTTTAAAAAATGTAAATGTTCTGCTAATAAATGTGTCCCTGATAGAAAAGGGATCTATCCCTTCATTTTGGCACTCCATGAACCAGGTCCAGCCTGACATATATTTGGGATTCTATCAGATCCTCTGCAACTGCCTCCTTCTCTTGATGAGCATGGTGGCACTGTGGTTTCAGGACATAAACAACAAGGGCTATAGGTATCAACCTTGTGTCCCAGAAAACAGGGACTCTTATTCCATGAAAACTGCCTTGTTATAAGGGCTATAAAAATGTGCATACCCTTTGACCCAGCAATACTGCTTCAAGGGCTGTATTCCAAACAGATCATAAAAATGGGAAAAGGACCCACATGTACAAAAATACTTATAGAAGTTCTTTTTGTGGTGGCCAAGAGCTGGAAATTGATGGTATGCCCATCAATTGGGGAATGGTTGAACAAGTTGTGGTATACGAAGGTAATGGAATGCTATTGTGCTATAAGAAGTGATGAACAGGCAAACTTCAGAAAAAACTGGAAAGACTTATATGAACTGATGCTGAGTAAGTAAAGCAGCAGAACCAGAACATTATACACAGTAACAGCCACAGTGTAGGAGGACTGATTTTGATGGAATTAGCTCTTCTCAGCAATGCAAGGACCTAAAACATTTCCAAAGCACTAATGATGCAAAGTGCCATCCACATCCAAAGAAAACACTATGGAACTGGAATGCAGAATGAAGAAGACTATTTTCTCTTTTGTTATGTTATGTTTTGCTTTGTTTTTCTCATGGTTTTTCCTATTCAGTATAATTCTTCTATATAACATGACTAATGTGAAAATGTGTTTAAAAGGAATTTATGTGTAGAGTCTATATAAGATTGCATGCTGTCTGGATGGGGAAGGAGGAAGAGAGGGAGAGAAATTTAAAACTTATGGCAGCTAATGTTGAAAACTGAAAACAAATAAATTAATAAAATTTGGAGAAAAAAAAACTGCCTGTTATAGTAAAGGAATCAGACCAGGTAAGTCATACAACCTGTGTCTGCCTCACAAAAAAATGGTGATTACAATAGCACCTACCCCAGAGAGTTGTTGTGAGAATCAAATGATATATTATTTGGAAGAGCACAATGATTGGCACATAGTAGTAACTTAATCATTGTTTTCTTCTTCCAGGAATCACATTTCTTAGCACACAGTAGGAGCTTAATAAATGCTTATACAATCCAGTTCAATGAGGCACTGGAACATGCTTTTGATGGAACACAAATATACCAAAACTTTTATTTTGGGCTTCTCTGATCCACCAGCCATTTCAAGAAAGCTTCAGTTTTCCCTGGAGCCCTTGCCTCTGCATTGTTGCATTATAATTACCAATTAGCAAATAACAAAATAATGTTAATTCCCTTCCCCAGTTGACTATATTGTTTCTTCCTGACAGTCTTCAGTTCATAGTCCTTCCCTTTTCATCTGCTGTTTTCCCCTTTTCTTTAGTCCTTTGATGTTCTAGTTTATTTGTTCCAAATAAATTTATTATAATTCCCGAGATGGCAATCTAAACCACATTGGTTGCTTTTCAGTCTAAACTGAAGAAATTACTAGCAAGTGCAATAATAATACTAATGAGTATTTATTCATTGCTAATGCCTTGCTTCGTTTCTCCAGCTCTCTGATAAACCGTGAGCTGAGTATCTCAAATCCGCCCTCTTAATCTGCAAACTTTCCAATCCAATTTCTTTTCTATAAACCTTCTTTTTCCCTTTGTCTGTGTCTTTCAAGATTTGATGTTCCCTTAGATGAGTGATGGGTTTTGTTAAGGATAATCCCTTCCAGTGTTTTCTTCCTTATAAAACACTGGAGGAAAAGCAATTCTGAACAAAAGTTATAATGAATGTCACTGATCCAATCAGGATCGTCAGTGGATGAAATATTTCAGCTCAAGAATCACATTTGTAGGGAAAATCTTGACAATAACACAATTCACTGTTTTTGGTTGGGAAGATTCATGAAGGCAGGATCTGTATCATATTTACCTCAGTAACTTCCCTAGTGCCTAGTACAGTCTTGGACATGATAACTACTTAATAAATGATTTTTAAGCTTAACTGAATTCCAGACTAAGCAGAAATTATTACAGCAGATTTGATACTATATCACTTCTATTCTGCCCACACTTCCATATATATTAAAGGTTTTTGTTTTTTGAAAGGAATAAATCCTTTTTTTGTCACTTGTGTATTTGTGAGATTGTATTGTTTGGGTAGATACTCTGCATTTAGTCCCCATTGGCCCTATCAGTAAAACCTGCAAAATGACAGGAGCTTGGTAGTCTGGACCTATGACTTTATTTGTCTAGGAAAATTCAGGAGAGGAAATTCCCTCTACCAATGCAGACACAATTGTGCAGCAAATCTGTAACCTTTGATAGTTGCTGAGAGCACTAAGAGAAGTGACTTGCACAGCTATTAAGTATCAGAGGCAGGTTTCGAACGACACTGTTTCTTGAAAGGACATTACTTATATTGGATTTGACACGAATTTGATGATCAGGCCTCTAGAGTAACTCACATTTAATTGTTGTAAAGAAGAAGATGAGGCTGAACCTTTTTTTTCTTACAAATAGGGATGAGTTCTACTGATCAGGGTCTTCTACCCTCCCACACACCTCCTGCCACCAAGGATGTTATATGACCTCCATTTCTTAGATGAGTGGCAGAATCCTTTCTGGGTCCCTTCTCCTAGAATTTCCCAAAAGCCATGAGGCCGTTGGAGACTATGACACTTGTCACCTGTGGCAACAGATGACCTAAGAGTTTTCACAATCATGTTAACTTCAAAAATAGCAAAGTGCTCACACAGGTTATGAGCCAAAAGGTCTCTCTATTCCATTGAGGAAGAGAGATTTCCCACATGTCAGAGCCTCTTCTAGTAGGAGACTGAAGACAGTGGGGCTAAAACTTGATTTACATATTTGTGGCTACAACGTGGCAACAGAGGGAAGGCATAACAGCAAAAGTGCGTCAAGGTTGGCTAGTGACAAAAAGTTCATTCATAGCAGACTTCACGTCTGAACCAGTTGGCACTTGCCTGAGCTCAGGGACCATCAGTTCTGTGCAGTAGTGTTCACCCAGAGAGTGAGCACAGAGGATTGTTGTCATGCCAGGCTCACGGCCCAGCTTTGTTTCCTGGGTCTTAGCTCTGGAAAACAGGGTGTCTCCTAACAGTAAGAAAAAAAACAGGAGTAAAAAGAGAGGGACGGTCTTGGATCCTGACACACTAAATAGAATCCTCAAGTTATCCTCATGACTCTACCTCTAGCCCTGCATTACTCCTATGGTATAACCAGCTTTTCCTTTCTTCTTTAGTTTTAATTTTCTGAATTTATGGAGAACCTGGGCTGTACCATGATCTTCTTCCCTTAAATAAGATTAATCAGGCTTCTCAGGTTATCTCCTACTAATAAAGAACAATGATTGGAAGGTGTTCAGCAATGCTTAAGAAAGCAATTTAACTCTGGATTATAAAGTCTGCTGTATCTAACCCTAGTAAACAAATAAATGACAAGGGTAACTGGGGGGTTAAGTATCTGTGCACCAGCTGATAGTTTCAGAGAACTATGCCTCAGGTCAATTCAATGCAAGCCCAAAACACTGAGGAGAGCTAAAGTGACAGAGAGAGTGTGATATGCCTATTGGGAAATGGAAAATAGAAAGACAGGGACAGAGATGTTGGGATAGAAGGATACCAGGCTGCCCTTGCAGAAGACTGCCTTCTAGTTCATTTTCCTGGAACCACAAGTGATGACCTAGCTCCAGTGAATCATTCGACAACTGCCAGCAACAAAACACAAAATGGAAGACCATTGTATTGCAGATTTGAGCCTACACTGGTGCTTTCCCCAACAATATGTCTTGTGTGCCATGAGGAGGAGCTAGGATCTGGGTCCTGGATTACTGGGTCTTTCATCTCCTGACTGGTCCTACTAGATAAGATGAGTAAATTGGCAAATCTTCTACATCTCTTATGTTCCTTTGTGCATTTGAAGGAGGAGTAATTGTGTGTGTTGGGGGCAGAGGGGATGAAAAAACTAAACTGTATCTTTCTTAGAACTCCTAGTTTGAGAGCATAGGTGTATGCTACCAAGGATCATGATGAGTCTAGGAGATGGGGAAGGTGTGACGCTGAATGGTAGATGTTCTATCAAAAAGTCAAATACTATATACAGTTAAGTATGCCTATTTTTTCTCCAATATTAAGGCAATCTCATTAGGTCATAACATGACTAAGCCTCAAGGAATCACAGTAGACAAAAAGGAAGAGGTCAAGGAGGGTTTTACTTAAGGTAAGGTAAGGGATCAGAGCTATTGTGACTAACCATACTCCTTAGTGAAATGTCCTCACTGCAGTTTCTCAGATGCAATTTCCATTGATAAAAGCATATTACCATTTGATGATGGTGACACCCAAGGAGATTTATTACTCTCTGATTTTCCATAGCAGCCTAAGGTACAACATAGGCAGCTAGTTGATGCAGGGCGTAAAGTACTGGACCTGGAGTCAGAAAGACATAAGTTTATAATGGACATCAGACACTAACAGTGTGATCTCAGCGAATCACTTAACCTCTATCTGCCTCAGTTTCCTCAACTACCAACTGGAGATAATAACAGCACTTACCTCACAGAGTTGTTTTGAGGATCAAAGGAAATGATATGTGTAAAGTGCTTAGTACAGGGTATAGCACAGAGTAAGCCCTTAATAAATGCTTGTTCCCTTCTCTTCCCTTAAGGACCATCAAGTCTGTCTAGCTATCTGTAAGGTCCAGCATTAGGAGTACCTAGTACATAGCGGGTATATGATAGATGCTTTTTGACTTTGATGTCCAGATGAAATCTCCTATGTATGTGTTGTTTCCCTCTACTGTAATATAAACTCCTTAAAAGTAAGTACTGTGTTGTATTTTTGTTCCCCCAGAGATTTGCATACAATAAGCATTCAATGTTTTTTTAATTTAATCATTCATTTGCATATTCATTCATCTAGTCAATCTGTTCCAGAAAGTTTGAAACTCAGAGATTCAAACAAGAATCAGACAAGCCAATAAGGCATAAAGCAATAGGTATTTATCATGGCATATTTTAACTCACACAAGCATAGATCAGTAGCCTAGAATGAGATACTGACAAAAGCAAAGGAGTAGGATGGGGCAGAGTTAACAAAAGAGAAATTCATCTAGAAAGACTGCTTGCTAGAACCTTAGCTCTAATGACTTCCCCTGTAGGGAGGGGAAGTCAGGTCAACGATGGTCCTCCTAAGAGAATTCTCTTGGACATTAAAGATTCAACTTTTCCAGATTCCAGCATTCCTCCTAGCCAATATTTGGGAGAACTGGGATTGAGTCACCTCCTACTTAAGAACAGTTTAGCAGGCAAGGTCATGGATTTTTTTGGATCCAGAGGTTCTCATTGAAGCACTTCTGGTAGGTTTTCAATTTCTGATATCACAACCAAGAAGATCCAAAGGGTTGGCTACTAAATCAAATAGGAAAGAAATGATCAGATATGGAAGTTTCCAGAAAACATAGGGAAAAGAAACATGTATAGAGAGCAAAGGCAGTCTGCTGCATCTTTCATTGGAGCAGAAAAGGTTTTCTGGACCATTCTATTCTTTTTCTTTATTCCCGTTCCTATTAGTTCAGAACATCATACATCCTACCTGGACCCAAGTCTTGCTCTTTATCCTCAAATGGACATTTCCTACTGTACAATCATTTTTTATTCATCTTAGACGTATTACGTATTACCTCTAAAACTCCTCATAGTAGCTGTTTCAGATTTTTTTTTCTCATGGCCTAAAGTTCCAAACTTCACCTCTTTTGCAAATGATCTTACCTCATGCTTTACTTAGACTGCTGAGGCAATCACCCATACGTTACTTAATCTCTCCTCCTCCACACCTCAACATCTCCACTTATTCTACTTTTCTTCTCTTCCATCTCTAAATCTGTGATTGTATAAGTCTGTGATAGCATATCCCCATTAGACTTGGGATGGAAGGGGCAAACCTCCAAAAGTCAGATCCTTTCTTTGTCTCAGTGGCCAACATCAGAGTGTGGTCTGGGAAAATCTCCAAAATAAAATATAAGTACGGCTCATGTCCAGTACCCTAGAGTAGGTATCAGAATCCCTAAATTCTGTACAGGCACCCAAATTACATGATGAGTCCAGGGTTTGAGACAACCTTTATTTGTATGACAACAGAAAATGCATGTTTTCATTAGCTGCCTCCCTTCATTCTGCATATTTCATGTTTGCACATAGTAGCATGCACTTTGTTTCTCTATAACTACCATCCCCATTAGACTGTGAGTTCCTTAATGGTAGATATTACCTTTCATCTTCTTTTTGTATGCCTTGAGCATAGTGCCTGGCACGTAATAAGTGTTTGCTGACTCACTGAAGATGAAAAGAACTCAAGGAAACACAGGCACAAACACAGAAACATAAAATTCTCCAATTGCCCATTAGATAAACTTTCCCTTACCCCAGAAGGCAAAAACACTTTGGGAGGCTGCTGAGCAAGTATTTCCCACTCAACTCATACCTATACTGACTGAGCAAGTTGTGGCAATAGCAAGTTTGAAATTGTCTAGATCCCTTGTTCTCTCTCCCTCTCAACTCTCCATGGCTTTAAGCTGTTCAACTTCAAGGAAATCCCCATTTATGCTCTTTCCTCGTAGTTGTACTGTTAAGGCACTTTCCTATCTCTAGAGGATATAGTGTCAAACACTAGAATTCAGGAACTCTTGAAGTTGCACGAAAAGTTCAGTCTCAAGAATTTTAATTTCTGCCAGAAAGTCAGAAGGCTGGGAAATGAATCCCACTTTCAAGTTTGCCCTGTACTTCTCTTATAAGTCACAATTTTCCTTTCCAGTTGAGGGAGAAAGAGAAAAGGTTGGAGGAAGAAAATTCAAGGGAGAGAAATGTAGGAGTAATTAAAAAAAAGTCCAAACTAAACCATTTATTTTAAACACAGTTGATTTTAGTAGTTTACAGAGAAAGGGTCATTCTTCAGTTAAGAGTTCATTCTTCTAGAAGGGTGGACCCAGGATTGAGGAGCCAGCTGGCGTCTGCCAGTCTCACCTTGATACTGACTGCCCCAAACTTTTGCCTTGCCATAGCTGCCTACAAACTGGTGCTGATCTGGCATGGAGAGATCACCTGGAACCTGGACAACCACTTCAGTGATTCGTACTGTGCAGATCTGAGCCCAATCAGGCACAAGGAGGCCAAGCACTGCGAGGTGCTACCTATGAATTTGAAATCTGTTTCACCTCTGTCCAGAAAAAAGCAATTGTACCTTTTGGATAGTACTAGATGCCACTGACCAGATGTTGTAAGGACTTGGCATTTTAGTGAGTGGCACTGAGAAGGTCTGTCAGGCCTCAACAAAGTAGAAAGGATGGTGAGGCCCAGGTGAAGATAAGACAATGATCCTATGACATCCCACCACCTCCAGTGGAACAATCAGGAAGGACTGACACTATGAAGATCGAACTGAGGATCAACTGCCCTCTTGTGAGAACCTGAAAGACACCATTGTCTGGGCTCTGCCCTTCTGGAATGAGGAAATTGTCTCCCAGATCAAGGAAGGAAAATGTATTCTGGTTGCAGCCCATGGCTATAGTCTTTGAGGATTGTCAAACATCTTGAGGGTCTGTCAGAAAAAGCATTCTTAGAACTGAATCTGCCCACTGACATTCCCATTATGTATGAATTGTACAAGAATCTGAAACCCAGGTGTGAGCCCAGCAGCAGCAACCTCACATCTAAATCAGAACTTTCACAAACTGACCAGCTGTCCCCCAGATACCCTCCAAAATGGCATCAACTGTCAAGGATCAGCTCATCTTGAATGTCGTAAAGGAAGACCAGGTTCCCCAGAACAAGATCACTATTGTTGGAGTTGGTGCAGTTGGCATGGCACGTGCCATTAGTATCTTAACAAAGGAATTGACTGATAAACTTGCCCTAGTTGATGTAATAGAAGATCAACTAAAGGGAGAGATGATGGATCTCTACCATGGCAGCCTTTTCCTCAAAATGCCAAAGATTGTTTCTGGCAAAGATTACAGTGTGACTGCAAACTCAAAACTGGTCATTTTTCAGCTCAGGCACATCAATAGGAGGGAGAAAGTCATCTTAATTTGGTCCAGCACAATGTGAATATCTTTAAATTCATCATTTCCAATATTGTTGAATACGGCCCTAATTGCAAGCTGCTTATTGTTTCCAATCCAGTGGATATTTTGACATATGTGACCTAGAAGCTAAGTGGCTTTCCTAAAAACTATTTTATTGGTAGTGGTTGCAATCTGGATTCTGCCCGTTTCCATTACCTAATAGGGGAGAGACTTGGTGTCCATTCTTCAAGTTGTCATGGATGGTCCTTGGGGAACATGGATACTCCAGTGTTCCTTTGTGGAGTGGTGTGAATCTTGCCTGTGTGTCTCTAAAGAACCTTCTTCCTTCTTTGGGAACTGATGTTGATGCAGAGAATTGGAAAGATGTTCATAAACAGGTGGTTGAAAGAGAGGTAATCAAACTGAAGAGCTACTCTTCCTGGACCTTGTCTGTGGCACATCTGGCAGAAAGCATTATGAAGAATCTTAGGAGAGTGCATCCAATTTCCACCATGATTAAGGGCCTATATGGCATTAATGAGGATGTCTTCCTTAATGTCCCATGAGTCTTGGGGCAGAATGGCATTTCAGATGTGGTGAAGGTCAATCTGAATCCAGAGGAGGAGACCCATTTAAAGAAGAGCGCAGATACTCTTTGGGGAATCCAGAAGGAGCTGCAATTTTAAAACCTTTGAATGTGTTTCCATCGAGAGAACATGACAGGGGTTGAGGGGTTATATATGATCCACTTTTCAAATAGGCCAAATTCTTCCTCTGATTCGTGACTAAACACCAGAAGTGTAAAACCTGTGAACACACTCTAGTTTCTTCCTAAAGTTAGAAATGGGGAATAGAATCCTGTTGTAGTTAGCATATGGTGTTGGATATGACTTGTAGAGTCTCAGTGGTTGGTGTCAATTGGAGCCAGTGCCCCACAGGTATATAAACTACCTGCTTTGTACGTAGGTGCTACAGGTTCCCTTAGGTCCAGAAGATGACTCTCCTGGATACAAAACACCATACAGTAGTAATTCTTTATTGATGCATTTGTTCTCCCTTTGTTCTCCCCTCCATTAGGGCACTACAGCATGGCCCCATGTATCACTTTTCCAGAGGACCTGATTTTGTGTATATATATGTTATATACATATATCAATAGTTATAAACTTCCATATTATATTAAAAGATCTGTATATGTACAACACAAACCAATTCCTCAAGTGTCATACTAACCCTAAATACTGAATAAACAACAAATAACTGATAAAAAGAAATTTAAAAAAAGAATCTGGAACCCATCAAGCACATGCACTCCCTTGTGGATGAAGACAGCCACAGAGGCTGTGGCAGCCCACGGCAAGATCAAGAAGTGAAAGCTTTCTACCAGCAAGTGCCAGGAGTAGCATCTTTCCCTTCTCTCTGTTTCCACCACATCTCTCCCTTGCTTGCTCCACATACTGATGATGGCCTTAGGGATCACAGCCCATGGCTGCAAGTGGAAGACTGATAGTTCCTTTTCTCATTTCTTCCTCCCTATTTCAGACCAATTCTTTTCTCTCCCTCACCTCAACCACATCAATCAGAATGCCTCCTGGGTGGCTTGTCTCAGTAAGGACCTGGTTAGGGATTAGGGATCGAGACAAGGTGAGAAGTGGCCACTGTGGGGAGTTGAAAGAAGCAATTGGTCCAGTAATTTCTATGAGCCAGTCCTGCTAGTAGGGCAGCCCTGTCAGAGGCTGTTGTAGAAAGCTGCCTTGTAACCCAGGTGGTCATTTAAAGAATCATGTTTCCTCCCTAACCCAAGAAAAGTGGATCTGGGTGGTTAAGATTATGTCCTGGTATTTACTTGTTGCATTTGCTTTCACAAAAGACCTCTCCAGGCTGCTTATGAGTGGCTTTTGAAATTAAAGTGACCCACTTGGTAGTAATCAGAGATCTCAAGCCCCAACAGAATTCCTTGATTTCTAAGGGGGTGATCTAGTACAGCCCACTGTCTATTTTAATAGCCCCTGCTCTGTTCTGTGGCAGTGAAGTGCCCCTAGATCCTTTTGAAATGTGTCTCAGTGCTCCATTGCCTTCCACCTTATGTCCAGCCACCTGGATGCTCATCAATTTTAGCATAGCTGTACTAATTCTGCCACTTCTCTCCTTTTTGTTTTTGTTTTCCACTATAACAAAGGCGTGACATGAAATTAAAAAATAAAGAGTCCATCCTTCTTTACATGTCAGTTGCTAATCATCTTCAAGCAACTGTAGTCACTGGGAAACTATTGTAAGGATTCTTTCTATCCTTTCAAGAAGGCATTAAAACACAAGTCTTCTTCCATGGGAAATATCCCTTGAGCCAAAAGTTGTTTTATAATATCTTCAAGTCAACTAGGAGAACTCATCAGATCATTTAGCTATTCCCCAATCAAATTTCTTTGACAATAATCTTATGACAATGAATTCAGTGCATCAATTATTTATACTAAGCCATGCATTACTTTATTTTATGACTTGTTTATGAAGTCTTATGAAATTGAAATAAATTATTAATTTTATTTGAATAAAATATGAGCTAAATTTATTTGTGATGATGTTTTAATGAAAACTGATGGCAACATGACTTTTTTACAAATAAAAGAGGTAGGGTCACAATGAAATGTTTTGAGACAATTGCTCTGAGGCAAAAGAATTTTGAGTGGTAAGAAAGAGCAGCTTCTGGTGATCCCCGGAAAAAAGTATAGAATGTGAAATTTAAAAAAAAGGTTTGATATTCTCAAAAGTATTTTTGTGCTTATGGATCCAAAAAAAGAATCTTTCTTTAAATTTTTTTGAGTAGGTGATGAAGTGGCTGAGAGGCAATTGTCTTGGAGGAAAAGAAGATGCTGTGGAAGTTGAGTGGACCTAGAACAATTTTAATTTCTTACTTCATTTCTGTAGTTTGTTTTTCTTTGTTTTTTCCCTACAAAGTCAGAAACTGCTGCTTAATTGTGGTGTACAAACAACTCTGGACAGTCAAAGGTTAAGCCAGGAAGGCAAGGTCTAAGAGGTTCCACCATGCTGGAAATGCTTTAAGGATCACCCTAGAAATGATTAAATCCCAAGGACCAATCTATCTAGTTTTGGAAACACTGTCTGTTGATTTAGATTTCTCTGTACTTTCTCTGAAATTCAGGGTGCTGACTTTTTCCCCTGAACTAAATGAATGATATATGTGCTTGACTAAAGTGATTGTTGACCCCTCAAAAGTTGCTTTCCTTTTAGAAAAGCAGACCAAAAAATCTGTGATAGCAGGCCCCCCTGTGTATGTTGGAATGCTTACAGATAACACTCCAAAATATGAGAATTACAGCTAAATGAAAAGATAGCTCACAGGTACTCTTTGGGGGGAGAAAAAGTTGGTGGAGTTGATTTTATCACATACCCAGAAAAAACAAGAAACATTATTTCCTAAGATATTCAGTCATTTCATGTTTCAATACTCATTGTAAGTTTTCACAAAATGAGCATTATGAAAATAATTGTATCTCACATACTCAAATTATATGGAGAAGATAAAGAGGGAGAGAAAATCTATAAAGTGCATAATCAGGTGCTCCAAATTAAATTAGTATACTCTTTAATAGTTGCTGACTTCAAAGCAATTGTGGGAATAGATAAAGTTGGTGAGAAATACTCAATAAACCTTTATTAAGTATCTACTATGTGCCAGGACCGGTAATAAGCACGAGGGATACAAATAAGAAAAAGAAATACAGTCCCTTCCCTCAAACAGTTTACATTCTAATGGAAGAAGACAGTACACAAAAGGAAGCTGAAAGGGGGTGGGGCAGACAGGTTGTATCCTATTGTCCACGATCCCACCTGAGGTTTTCTTGGGAAAGATACTGGAGTGAGTTTGCCATTTCTTTCTCTAGCTCATTTTACAGATAAGGAACTGAGGCAAACAGTATTAAGTGATTTGCCTAAGGTCGCACAGCGAGCAAGTATCTGAGGTCAGATTTGAACTCATGAAGATGAGTCTTCCTCACTTCAGACTTGACACTGTATTCACTGCATCACCTGCTGCCCTTGATAGTGATATCCTTTATTCAAAGATTCAGAGTGTGTGATGGAAATAAATTAATTAGGAAAGAATTATTACAGGTTTAGCTCTGATAACTGTACCTTGCAAATAAGAAATTTGAAAAAAAATTTAAAAAATTGATCAGTTGGCCTGGGTTTAAATGACCCTTTTAATGCTTATGTAATCTGTTGTCCCTTAGCAAGTCACCGAGTCTCTGTGGACCTCTTCTTCCTCACTGCTACATTGAGGAGATAAGGTTAAGTAGCCTTTAAGGTCCCTTCTGACTGTAAAGCTATGATCCTATGATTTATAATTTCATAATCCTATGATATTCTGGGGAATATCTTGGTCTATGCAAGGTATAGTTTTCTAAACTCAGAAAAAACTGAATACCAGAACTATAGAAATTGGCACAATGAGAGAGAGAGAGAGAGAGAGAGAGAGGGAAGGAGGAAGAGAGAAAGAGAGGGAGAGTGGGAGAGGGAAAAGGAGAGGGAGAGAGAGGAAGAGAGAGGGAGAGAGAGACCGGGAGAGAGGAAGGGAGAGAGAGAGAGGAAAGAGGATAGAGGAAAAGGCAAGAAAAGAGAGGGGAGAGGGAGGGAGAGAAGGAGGGGAAAGGAGATGAAGGAGAAGGCGAGCAGAGAGAGAAAGAAAGAGTGATGAAGCTATGAGAGAAGGAGAGGGGGAGAGATAGAAAAGGAAGGAGAGAAGGAGAAGAAGGGAGAGAAGGGAAAGAGAGGAAGATGGAGAGTGGGCAAAAGGGAGTGGGGGTGAGTGGAAGATGTTTAATACATACAAGCATGAGCTTTGATGTAAATGGAGGTGCAACAATAAAATTAGAAGAGAAGCTCTCTTTTCCTAATCTTCACATGTCACAACTATTCTTGACCAGGCCTAATGCAGACCAGTTCTGGGATTATTCTTGGGATGGAAGTGTCTAGAAAGATGCATGGATTGTAAAAGACAAAGAGTATACTTCTTTTTGTTACAAAGGACATAGTACTAAAAAGAAAAAAATGTTTCTCCTTTCTATCTCTACAATTATTAGGAGAGGTTAAGTGATTTGCTCAAGGTCAAGCCCAGTAGTGTAGTTAGGAACTTAAACCCAGATCCAATGACTCTAAAGTTCTTTACCCTGTACCACACTGCATCTCAGAGTCATACCATCTTAGAAAGAGGAAGGACGGCAGAGACCATCTAGAGGCGAGATTTTAGTCCAGCCTGCATCAGAACAGAGCACCACATTCTTGGAACAGTTTCTACCAGATGGATCTTGTGCTCTCATCAATGGAAAGTTTCTCTGTAATTGCCCCATATTTCAACAATCTCATCTCTTCCTCCTCCCCCCTTCTGTTCTGATTTTTGCTGCTGTTTACAGAAGTTTCATTAATCTCCTAGGGTACAAAATAGTATTAAATTTCAAGAGTTTGACCCACTAATCTACTCAGGCAGTACGCTAACACCTTAGTTTTTGTTGCTGCGTTCGTCCTTCCTTAATTGCTGAAGAAGACCATGCCATCAGAGAAATGATGACATGACTTGCATTTGACTTTGTTTTGAGTGAGGGAGACTTGATAATAGAGCTACGCTGCCTGAGTCATAATAGGATCCTCCTCTCATTGATACAAAAGGGTATTGTATTTCATATCAGACAATAGCCAAGGAATCTAAGGGCCTTCACCTGATAGTCCTATGGCTACTCTGGGACAGCCTCTTCCCAAAGTCACTGTAGCATATGATTATAGAAATTCAAAAAGGAGAAACTATTAGGTACTGTGCCACACTACCTCATCTCCTAGGCATATATATTGATGGCTTTTATTCAAGGACTTCAAAACATTTCATGCAAATCATGTAGTTAATTAGGGAAGAATTTTTATAACTTTAGTTCTGATGACAGTGCCTTGCAAATGAGAAATTAAAAAAATAAAAAAGCTATCACAGTCAAGCTTCATTCTTGTTTTCTGTCTCCTCCTACCGTTTTTCTTTGGTTTGTTTTATTCAATTTTCACCTTAAAATAGATAACATGAAAAGAATGACTATTGATTGGTACTGGGTATGTCAACTTCCTTCAAACAATAATGCCACTTACAAAGTTTGTCGTTGTTCAGTTGTTTTCAGTCCTGTCTGACTCTTTATGACCCCATTTGGGGTTTTCTTGGCAGAGATACTAGAGTGACTTGCCATTTCCTTCTCCAGCTCATTTTACAGATGAGGAAACAGAAGCAAAGAGAGTCAAGTGACTTGCCCAGGGTCATGCAGCTTCTAAGTGTCTGAGATCACGTTTGAACTTGGGAAGATGAATCTTCCTGACTCCAGCCCTGGCACTTTATCCACTGTGCAACCTTGCTGTGCTCTCATATAAAGTACATACCCTTAAAACAGTTAAGAAAAAAACATCAAATACAATTGTGACTGGTAGTACATGCCAACTTTGTACTTTTATAGTTCATTGGTTGTTAGCAGAAAGAAAGGATAAGCATTTATCTTCAATAGCTCTATGCCTACATTTTTGTCATTAATTGAAGTTTTACTACCTCTTACTATAAATTTTATTGACATTGTTGTACCTATTGCTTATACTGTTATGGGGCTCTGCTTTCTTCATTAATACAAGTCTTTTTATTTATATGTGTCTGAATTAATGAAAAATCATTTGTTAAGCATCTACAAGGTGCCAGGCACTGAGACTACATAAACAAAAATAGTACAGCCCTCATCCTCAGGGAGCTTACATTCTACAACATATATATGTATAAAAGAATGTTTTTGAAGAGAGAAACTGTTGATCTTGAGACAGACTGGTTATGAGCACAGTTCATAGTCACACCCTTTACAATTTTATCTTGATTTATGTATGTATATGTGTATTTATATATTTAGGCATACCTGCAGAATATATATGTGCCTGTATGTATTGTGTATGTATGCAAGTATATATTGTTCTGCTATCTCCCAATCCTTGGGACCTGTAGATCAAATGGTATGATTTTTTTTTCTTATATGATTTCAGATTTTTTTGCCAGAGAAGTTGAACCAATTCACAGTCCCACTAGCAAAGAATTAAAATGCCTGTCTTCCCATCAGTCACACTAACAATACATCTTCTTATATAGTATCACATTTACTAATTTGACTAGTGCAAGGTTACACTTTTGAGTTGCTCCATTTTTATTTCTGATTATGAGTAATTTTGAACTGTATGTCAGATGATTGTTGATAGTTCATATTTTTTCTTTTATAAAATTTTTGCTTATACCCTTTGGCCATTTGTCTTTTGGAGAAAGTAGAACTTATTTTTTCTTCTATCACTAACATTGTACTATAATTACACTCTCCAATAATGAGTTTGGGTTGATTTGTCAGGCTTCTAAATAACATACAGTGTTCTACAAAGATTTGATTCCTGTTTGGTTTTCATTTTCTCATATCGTCACAATTTCTGAGATGCTTTTGTACAGAGGTTCCTACTACTCGCCAGATATTTATCATAATACAATAAAAGTAACATTTGGTAGAGGCTATCAATATTCCATAATTAGATATTTCAATAATGTTAAATATTAATTTAATCTTTAGTTTGTATGTGTGGATACATCTTTAAAAGTGAAGAGCTATCTAGCTCAGTTGTCACGAGTGTGCTTAAAAGATATATAAATGGTTTAGCAGAGTTTTCTCATCAGCTATTTACCTATCTGAGGGGTGGGGAGCAATCAGTTTCAAGTTTTTAAAAGAAGAATGCTTTGGGGAATCAGATTGAGTCAGACAAATTGCCAATTCTCTAGTTTTCTTTAAATTTTAACACCCTAATTTCATACTGAATTCTATGGCTTTGCATTTTTTCTTAGCAATCAGTTTTCCTACATGTCTCAACCCTTTGATCTTAATAATCAACTAAAAAACCTTTAAGTGCCTGCTATGTGCCACAGACAGTACACGAAATGATGTAATTCATAGAAAATTTACAATGAACCTGCATTTGCATTATGGTTTGTATTTGCTTTTTGTCCTATTTGGATTTGGCCTCATCGCTGCCAGGTAGAGACTGCCTTTCCTCCAACCCAAATTACTAATTGCTGATAGGTATCAGTTGTACCTCTCATAGACAAAAGGATTTCCATGTGACAGTGTTATTTATTGACCAATCTATAGAATTCTCATTTGCTGTTTGTTTCCTTGTATATTTGAAAGTATATGGGAATTACGGCCATTGTAAAAGTCCAAGCGGTGAATTTACCATCTTGTCTAATAAAATAGCTGAGCATACTAAGTCTAAATGTCAGCATAAAATTTCAGTTTTTATCACAATGCTATCTAATGATTATTACCTCAATTCTAATGTCTCTATGTTTATGGCTTAAATGGGATTTTATTTGCATAATTAATGCTTCCTAACTGTAACAGCACAATTAAACAATAGCTTAGAAAAAATTATTTAAATAGTTCTGTGCTTTTGTTTCTGCTTCAGATTCAATCAGGAACCTGGAACTGAATGCCTAGATTATTAATACTGACATCCTTTGGATAATGATCAGAATCGGATCAAGGCTTGTGTATACCCTAAGAAATGTTGAAACATTTCATCTACACTATGTTGCTGTCAATGGAGATTTTGAACCTTCATTGTGAAATATATGATGGTTTATCACAAAGTAAATATCCAGGGATGATAGAATTTCCTGGAATTTAAAAAAGTGTCCATTTATGAAAAAAAAGAAAATGGAAGAAAGGAAGGGAGGGAAGAATAAGGAAGGAAGGAAGTATAATGGTAATTATGTTAATGAGAGTTAAAGATCTCCCCCACCCATTAACTGACCTTCCCATTAAGGGAAGCTTGATTAGGGGAGATTTGTTTTGTAGGAAGGATCACAGCTTTTGTTAATTTCTAAAGAGGCATTGATTCTCAAGGCTTGTGATGCCCTCTGGCTCTGAAAAGTGTATAAATACTCTGAAGTGAGATTTTGTTTTGAGTTTTACTCATTGGAAGTGTTTGTTTGATCAGATTAAACTCTGGGTAGATGCTAAGGAACTCCCTGACTTTGAAAACCCAGATATTGGTGCTTCTCTCTATGGTAATGGTCAGACAGTTGAATCTGTCTGTTGATCTGTGATGTATGTATTGCTTATGGTCAGACAGTTGGAAGCCCTGTCTGTTGGTCTTTATTTCTCTGTTTGTATTTTCTCTGAAGTTCAGGATGCAGACTTTTTTCCTGAACTAAGTAAAAGATATATATGTTTGATTAAAGAAAAAATTGCTTTCCTTTTAACAAAAGCAAATCAAAGAACTTGTACAGTGTATGCTGGGGTTGTTGCTGTTACAGGATAGAAGGAAGGAAGGAAGGAAGGAAGGAAGGAAGGAAGGAAGGAAGGAAGGAAGGAAGGAAGGAAGGAAGGAAGGAAGGAAGGAAGGAAGGAAGGAAGATAAAATCAATATTAAAAAGCATCATAAATGGTACATTGGAAAGAATAATGAATTTGGAGTAAGTGTGTGGGTTCAAATTTTAGTTCTGTTACTTAATCTCTGTGTGACCTTGAACAAGTCACTTAACCTTTTCCTAACTTCCCTATTACTAAGAAGGGTACCACTTTCCTCACAATTATCCAGGCTCTTAATTTTTGTATCATTCTCAACTTCTCACTTTCTCTGTCATTTCTAATCCCATATCAAATATAACATCTAACATGTTTCATAAACACCCTCATGTCTTCTCTGAAACTGCCACCAAGGCCCTCATTACCTCAAGCCTTGACTATTGCACTAGCTTATTGGGGGGTTGGGGTGGACCTGTCACAATTCTCTCCCCTCTTCAGTCCATCCTTCACTCAATTGTCAAATTAATCTTCCTAAAGTGCAGGTCTAACCATGTTACCCCTCTGTTTAATAAACTATAGTGACTCCCCATTAAAATATAAATATAAAAAAATATAACAGCACAATTAAACAATAGCTTGGAGAAAATAAAACTTATACAGATGGTTCTGTTGTTTTGCTTCTACTTTGAATTCAATTAAGAATCTGGAGTTGAATGCCTAGATTATTCTACATGGTGACAGCATTGACATATATTAAGTCTTCAACTTGGCCTTTAAAATCCATCATAACCTGGTCTTTTCCTAAGTTTTCAGTCTTATTACAACTTATTCCATCTACTCTGCTATCCAGTGACACTATCCTCTTTGCAGTTCCTCAGATATGACAGCCTATCTCCCAGTTTAAGTTCTTTTCCTGGCTGTCCCCTGTGCCTCAGAGGCTCTCCCTCCTGATCTCTCCCTCCTAGCTTACATGACATTCTTCAAGTCTTAACCGAAGTTGACTTTCTTCATGAACGTTTTCCCAATCTTCCTAAATCTTAGCCTTTCCTCTGAGACTATCCCCAACATATTTTATATAAATATACATACATACGTAATCCACACACACATCTTGTTGGCATATAGTAGTTTACATATTGCTTCCCCTATTTCAGTGTGAGCTTCTTGAGAGAAGGGCTAAATTTTTTTTTTGCCTTTCTTACATCCCTGCTACTTAGTGCATTGTCTGTTACATATTCAGCATTTAATAAATACTGATTGATTGACTGATTGACATCTTCTTAGGGCCTCAGTTTATCCATAATGTGAGGCAGTTGGACAAGCTGACCTTTAAGGTTTCTTTCAACTCTAAACCTGTGATCTTATATTCTAAGTTAGGTAGCCAACCATTCTGCTAAGTGGCAAAGGCAGAGTGCCAAGTGTGTCAGCATATCCAAAGAATTAACATATCTATCAGGAACTGCCTTTTTTTCCCATATCTGCTATTTCCATTCTAACCAAGTATTTTCATGTGCCTATTTATACTTCCTGGTCCCAGACAAACCATACTTGGGAAATGGTTTATGCTAACAGGAAGAATGCTAAAGTTTCTTGCATGAGGTATCAGATTGAGTCTGCTACCACCATGTACTTGGTGTTACTGCTTTGTGTCACATCTCCTATCTGCTTTTATCTTGCCCCTCAAGCAATGGCAAATGTCCTGTCTCCTGTTTGCACAGGCTTTTGGACACTAACCTCACCATGCCCTTTGGTATTCTTATACTTTTGATTCCTATCTTACTGCTTGACTCTGAACCACTGCATAACCCTTGGTATTTGCGTATGGTCTATCTTCTGCCTGCCTGTCTGACTTGCCAATTTACTGCTTTGCTCTGAGTGTTCATTGCTTTATGGTTCTGATTCCTGACAATCGGCTTGGTGTGAGATCATCCTTAGGTTAGATCTCTGTTCCTGGTGTTCCTCTGATTCTTTCGTGCTCAGCTCTTGGTTCTATATATCTGCTTCAGCAATCCTCACAGTCCTTGAGATACTGCTAAAGACCAAAGGCTAACTGGATAGAGCAAGGAAGTATGAGTAACACTAATTGTGGTATTCTCTACTTCAGTTATTGTCAAGAATAACTACTTATTTTGAATAAGATGTACCTTGTTCAAAGCCAGTAATGGCTCTGAGTAAATTAAAGCATTCTGTAAAACATAAGAATTAATATTCCATTAATTCAGAATTGGTTTTAACTTCATCATGGGAATATATTAAAAATTACCTTTATTCATTAACTTTTTTCTTTGAAGATAGTTCTAACCTAAATCAGATTACCAGAGGGAAATTTAAATGGATTGAGAACAAACTATAAACACTTTAAAATATCTATTTGCTCACAGTTAAATTTCTATTCTAAGTGGATTTCATTCTTTTCTATTCATTAAAGCAAGGCTAACAAAAATATTTACCAGCCAGCACGTTGTTGGCTTTATTTCCATGTTATTTCCTTTCATTTCATTCCACTCTACTCCATTGTTGCACAACATAATGAGAGCACAGATACACTGAATAGCAGAGTTGACTTATATTCAGATTTTCAGTAACTGGTAGTTTGTATTAAAATAGATTGCAGGTCCTTGGTAATCCTTTATGCCCCTGGAGAGCAAATCTATTTTTTTTTTATAGTTCTCTGTTACTGTTGTTTAGTGATCTTTTAGTTCTATCCAAATCTTCATGACCCCATTTGGGGTTTTCTTGCCATTTCTTTCTCCAACTCATTTTACAGATGAGGAAACTTAAGTGACAATTCTCTTAAGTGACCTGCCCAGTGTCACATAGCTAGTAAGTATCTGAGGCCATCTTTGAATTCAGGAAGATGACACTTTCTGACTCCAAGCCCAGGACTCTGTCTACTAAGCCACCTCACTGCCCTGAAATAGTTCCCTAGTCATGTTCATTTTAGCTCAGCCACTGGCTCTCTGTCTTGCTTTAAAAAATGAGACCTATAAAGAAGGTATTCACCACAGGACATATGGTTAGGATCCCAGGTTTTCTGGTACAGCCATTTTCATTAGTAAAAGGCTGGGTTAAAAAAATATCTTCAACCAAAAATCAATTGAAAACTAAATAATCTAATCCTAAAGAAAGAGTGGATTAAAGAAGAAATCATTGGAACAATCAACCATTTCATTCAAGAGAAAGACAATAATGAGACAACCTACCAAACCTTATGGGATACTGCAAAAACAGTTCTTAGGGGAAGTTTTATATCTTTGAATGCCTACCTAAATAAAATAGAGAAAGAGGAGATCAATGACTTGGGCATGCAGCTGAAAAAGTTAGAAAAAGAACAAATTGAAAATCCCCAAGAAAATACCAAATTAGAAATACTGAGAACCAAAGGAGAGATTAATAAAATTAAAATTAAGAAAACTATTGAACTAATGCATAACACCAATAGTTTGTTTTATGAAAAAAAAACTAATAAAGTTGATAAACCTTTGGTCAATTTGATTAAAAAAAGAAAGAAGAAAATCAAATTACTACTATCAAAAGTGAAAGGGGTGAACTCACCTCCAATGAGGAGGAAATTAAAACAATAATTAGAAATTACTTTGCCCAACTTTATGCCCATAAATTCGACAATCTAAACGAGATGGATGAGTATTTTAAAAAGTACAAATTGCCCAGATTAACAGAAGAGAAAGTTGAATACTTAAACAACCCCATCTCAGAAAAAGAAATTGAACAAGCCATCAGTGAACTCCCTGGGAAAAAAATCTCCAGGGTCAGATGGATTTACAAGTGAATTCTATCAAACATTTAAAGATCAGTTAATTCCAATACTATACAGACTATTGTTGAGAATTGAGGAAGAAAGAGTCCTCCCAATTTCTTTTTATGATACAATATGGTTTTGATACCTAAACCAGGAAGAGACAAAAGAGAAAGAAAATTATAGACCAATTTCTCTAATGAACATAGATGCAAAAATTTAAATAAGATTTTAGCAAAACAAATACAGCATCTTATCACAAGAATAATACATTATGATCAGGTAGGATTCATACCAGGGATGCAGGGCTGGTTCAATATTAGGAAAACTATTAGCATTATTGATCACATCAACAATAAAACTAACAAAAACCACATGATTATCTCGATAGATGTAGAAAAAGCTTTCAACAAAATACAACACCCATTCCTATTAAAAACACTGGAGAACATAGGAATAAAGGGAACTTTCCATAAAATAATAAGTAGTATCTACCTAAAGCCTTCAGCAAGCATTATATGCAATGGAGATAAGCTAGAGGCATTTCCTTAGATCAGAGTGAAACAAGGGTGTCCATTATCACCACTATTATTCAATATGGTGCTAGAAAAGTTAGCTGTAGCAATTAGACAAGATAAAGAAATTGAAGGAATAAGAACAGGCAAAGAAGAAACAAGTTAGCACTCTTTGCTAACTTTGCTCTTAGCATCTTTGCAGATGATATGATGGTATACTTAGAGAATCCCAGAGATTCAAGTAAAAAACTACTTGATAAATAAACAACTTTGGCAAAGTTGTAGGTTACAAAATATACCCTCACAAATATTCTGCATTTCTCTGTATTAATAACAAAGTCCAACAGCAAGAGATAGAAAGAGAAATCCCATTTAATGCTAAGGTAAACACTATAAAATATTTGGAAGTTTACTTGACAAAACAAACCCAGGGACTACATGAACACAATTACAAGACACTTTTTGCACAAATAAAGTCAGATCTAAGTAAGTGGAAAAACATCAGTTGCTCACGGGTGGGCCAAGTCAATACAATAAAAATGACAATTCTACCTAAATTAATTTACTTATTTAGTGCCATACCAATTAAATTAGAAAGTTATTTTCTAGAGCTAGAAAAAATAATATCAAAATTCATCTAGAAGAACAAAAGGTCCAGAATATCAAGGGGACTAATGGAAAGAAAAGCTTAAGGAAGGTGGCCTAGAGCAACCAGATCTCAAATTGTATTATAAAGCAGAAATTGTCAAAACCACTTGGTCCTGGCTAAGAAAGAGAAGGGTAGACAAGTGGAATATGATAGGTATTCAAGACACAGTAGGCAATCAATATAGCAATCTTCTGTTTGATAAACCCAAGGACCCCAGTTTCTGGAATAAGAACTCACTGTTCAACAAAAATTGCTGGGAAAACTGGATAACAGTGTGGCAGAAACTAGGCATAGACCCATGCCTGACACCCTGCACAAGAATAAAGTCCAAATGGGTATAAAGATTGATACTATGGACAACCTGGAGGAACAAGGAATAGTGTATTTATCAGATTTATGGAGAAGGGAAGAATTTTTGACTAAAGAAGAAATAGAAAGCATTATGAAATGCAAGATGGATAATTTTGATTAGGTTAAATTGAAAAGTTTTTGCACAACCAAACCCAATGCAACCAAAATTCAGAAGGATGTAGTATATTGGGAAAGATTTTTTACAGCTAATCTCAGAGATAAAGACCTCACTTTTAGAATATATAGAGAACTGAGTCAAATGTACAACAATACAAGTCATTCCCCAATTGATAAATGGTCAAAGGATATGAACAAGCAATTTTCAGAGGAAGAAATTAAAGATATCTATAATCATATGAAAAAATGTTCTAAATCACTTTTGATTAGAGAGATGCAAATCAAAACAACTCTGAGGTACCACATCATACCTATAAGATTGTCAAACATGACAGAACAGGAAAATGATAAATGTTGGAGAGGATGTGGGAGAGTTGGAACACTAATTCATTGTTGGTGGATCTGTGAGCTCATCCAACCACTCTGGAAAGCAGTTTGGAATTATGCCCAAAGACTCTACAAAAATGTTCATACCCTTTAACCTAGCAATATCACTTCTAGGACTGTATCCCCAAGACATCATAAAAATGGGAAAGGGTACTATATGTACAAAAATATTTATAGTAGCACTCTTTGTAGTGACCAAAAACTGGAAATCAAAGGGATGCCCATCAATTGGGGAATGCCTGAATAAATTATGGTATATGAATGTAATGGACTACTATTGCACCATAAGAAATGATGAACAAGAAGACTTAAAGAGAGGCCTGGAAAGACTTGCATGATCTGTTGCTGAGAGAAAGGAGCAGAACCAGGAGAACTTTGTGCACAGCAATGACCACAGTGTGCGAGTTTTTTCTGGCAGACTTGGATCTTCATAACAATGCAAGGACATAAAAAAAAAAAAAAATACCGATGGTCTTCTAAGGCAAGATGCCTTCCACATTCAGACAAAGAACTATGGAATTCAAACAGCAGAATGTAGAACATCATTTTGTGTGTGTGTGTGTGTATTACGTTTTGGTTTGTTATATGATTTCTCCCATTTATTTTAGTTCTTCTACACAGCATGACTATAATGAAAATGTATTCAATAGGAATGTATGTGTAGATCTTATATAGAATTGCATGCCGTCTTGGGGAGGGAGGAGGGTGGGGAGGTAGACAGGGGGAGAAAAATTTAGGTTTTATGGTAGTGATTTTAGAACATTAAAAATAAATAAAATGAATATATTTTAAAAAACAAAATAAAAATATAGTACATTTCAAAAACAATTATCTTCAGCTAGCAATGCTAGCACAACTAAGTGGTACAGCGGATAGTATTCTGTAGTTAGGAAGAACTGAGTTTAAATCTAGTGTCAAATACTTAGTAATTGTTTGGCCATGAACAAGTCACTTAATCTCTGTTTGTCTCAGTTTCTTGATCTGTAAGATGAAGACAATAATATCACCTACTTTCCAGGGTTGCTGAGAGGATAAAACAAAATAATGAGTATAAAATGCTTAGCTCAGTGCCTGTCTTATACTAAGTGTTGTAAATGTTAGTTTATTATTATATTATCAGCTGTCTTACTTTACATTTATTTGTGTATACACTAGGAAACAAACAAAAACTATATTTGCTATTATTTTTTATTTTGTTCACTGGAACTATTTCATGTTTACTGGATAGTGTTCACATGTGACACTGAAAAAGGTTCAAGAGACATAGTTTCTGGGTAATTTAATATTTTATTAATAAGGCCAACAGGTTTTTAATAAAAAGATGATCATTTGGCCATCTCTTTCAGACCAAAGACCATGGTGGGGTCACAGTTTCCATGCCCTTCAAAGAGGGATGACAAGCAACTCAGATTGGTTAACACAAAAACAAGTGTGGGCTATATTAAAATGAAGATCTTGGGTATGTTACTTAGGTCAAACAGACATCAAATTCCCTATCATCTGTCTTGATATCAGCAGACCTGACGGAACAAACACAATGAGCTGGAATATACTCATTGGCCAATACTTAGAATTTCTTTTACTATCTGATCAGACCAGGGCCTGGGTGAATCTTTAAGAGACATTTCCCACTCTGGTTGGCTGCTGGATGAGAAAGGAGAAAAGGGGAAAAACCTTGGTCCTAATGTAATTACTAGTTATTAAATATAAGAGAGAAATAATTTTTTTATTTTTTTATGACTATTATCCAGATTCTTACATACAATTAGATGGGAAACTTATAGATTTTATGTGCACACACGCATACACATATACATATGTATGGCATGTATACAAATACACATATATAATCTACATTATATACTATATAGTAATACAGTATAATAGTCTACCAGGGTAGAGCATGACAAAGTATAACATATGAGACTAGGAGCCAGGTAGGCCTGGATTTAAATTCTCCTTCAGATGCTTAATAACTATTAGTCATTTAACTTCTTTAACCTTTATTTTCCTTATCTCTAAAATGGGGATAATGATAGTACTTACCTGATAGGGCAGCTATGAAGACTGAATGAGATTCTATATTTAAAGTGCTTTGTAATCTTTAAAGTATTGCATAAATACTATTTATTGCTGGACAGAATTAAGAAATGCCTATGATTTGCTCTTTCTTCTACTATTAGCTGTGTGATCAAGGGCAAATCACTGAACTTCTTTGAATCTAAGTTTCATCTGCAAAATGGGAATGATAATAGTAGTGCCTAACTCACAGGATTGTTATGAGATCAAATGTTACATTTGAAGTGTTTGTATACCTTAAAGTATTATACACATTTCCTTCATAACTACTTCTTTTCCTGTGTTAATAGGCCAAGGTCTTTTCAAAGGTTAATGGATCTCATCCAAAAAGCTCTTCAGTGTTACAGGTCATCTACAAATAGGAGTGCATGAATGACCTCACCTTCTATAATGAGTCTCTCTTCATCTTCTACACTATCCTCCATGACAGTGGCAAATGGCTTTGGGGACCATACATCTCTCTATTATTTCTCACATAATATAAATGATGACAGGACATGGAAAAAGGTTATCTCTGCCATTATATCTTTCAAGAAATTGTGCAGGATTTTGATCTCTGCATAGAAGATCTCTGCCTAGACTCAGTGTGAGTCACCTACCCCACAGCCCTGATAATATAAGAGGTTTTCAGCACTGCATTGGACACAGTCTATAGCTCTGAGCCCCCAGAGTAGACCAGAGCCCAATGAGAAAGTGAGGAGCATGGGAAAGGGAGTGGCAGCAATGGGGAAAATTCTGTTCAACTTTCTCATTTTTATGCCTATTTGCAAAAAACAATGCCTCAGTATCAAAAAAAGAAAAAAGGAAGTCATTTTCCTAATGTCTAATCTTCCAGGTTAATTTAAGACTTTTAAATATTAATATAGGCAGTTTTCAGAAAAGCTCGCCAAGTGTTCAATGTGCTACCAAAGGCAAATTCACACCCTGACTACTAGGGGGAAAGCAGCAACAACATTGCATTGGAAAATGGTCCAGTTTGTGATATTTCAAGCAAGTCAGATTGTCCAGAAGTTATATAGCAATGTGGATGGAAAACAAAAAGAGAAATCATATAATAATTCGATTGAAATGGACAGAGGGTTACCTAGTACTTTACTCCCACAGGAATATTATCCTCAACAACCATGACAGGTAACATTCAATGTTCATTTAAATAATTCTAGTAAGGAATTCACTAATTAATGATGTTTGTTCCACTGTTGACAGCGTTAATTACCAGCCAATTCTCCTGTACAAGGAACGAAAATCTGCCTCTCTGTTCCTTCTATCTTTGTTCTGTCTCTCAGAGGAACACAGAACACTCTCCACCCTCCTCCATACAACATCCTTTTAAATATTTGAATTAAATTATCATTTCTTCCTTTAGGTCTCTTTTCCTCTTAGGGGAAAAAATATCTTCAATTCCTTCGAATCCTTCTCTCAAGGCTTCAAGATCCATAACACTGTTATTTACCTTCCCTTGGACATTTTCTAGTTTGTTACTTTCCTTCCCTAAAAAACTATACTTGCAGTAGAATGCAGCATTCCACACTCAGTACTCTATATGCATCACAGAATTCAATGGGACTATTATCAGCTGAGATTTGGGATACTGTACATTTATTACAGAGCCTGAGATAACTTTCAGAATGCAGCCATCTCTCACTTTTGTCTCATAATGAGTTTAGGATCATAGTATTTTACAGCTAGAAAAGACATTAGATAGCCAACCTCCTCACTTTACACAGGAGGAAGTGAAACCTCAGAGTAACTGAGTGGTTTCCACAAGATCCTACAAGTAGTTAAGGGCAAAGTTAAGGCTTGAAGCCATGTCTTCTAGCTCTCAACCCAGTATTCTTTCCACATACTTAAAATGCCCAGGCTCTCTACTTCTACCCCAACTCTTACATGCATTCACTTTTCTCCTCTGACATTGCCACCATCCTGGTGCAGTTCTCATCACTTCTTACCTGGATTATTGCAATAGTCTGCCGGCTGATCTCCCTGCCTCAATTCTTTACCAACTCCAGTAATTTTCCTAAAATGTTGGTCCGTCTTCCTATCCAAAAAGAAAAAAAAAGCCCATTTCCATTGGCTCTCAATAACCTCCAGCATCCAATATGAAATGTTTTGTTATTTTTAAAACCCTTTACAACATGGCACTTTTCATAAGTCCAGCCTTTGCCTACTGCAATCCTTTGACACTCCACTTTCTGACTTTTCACTGGCTTTCCCTTGTTCCTTGGAAGTTTTACTTCTTCAATTTTGCTTCTGCTTGTAAGGCTTCTTTCAAGACTCAAGTCAAGTGATACCCTCTGCAAGGGAATCTTTGCAGGTCTCCCCAGTCCCGGACCCATGTAACTTCCCTCTGAGATTACACTCTCAAGGTCTCTTTTAAGAAATTTAGAATTGACTGTGTGACATGGAAAACACTGGCACAAGACCACCCAGCATAGCATGTCTTCATCAGAAAAGGTGCTGTACTCTGAGCAAAGCAGAGTGAAGTAGCTCAAAAGAAACACAAGATGTGCAAATATAGAGAATCCACTCCAAATGTTCCCATGGACTATTTGTATCCAACCTGTGGTAGAGCATTCCGAGCTTGCTTTAGTCTGTTGGCCACGCTGTAACTTAACTCTAACTTAGTGATATCATTTTGGTCCTCTTGGAGAACAAAGGATAACAACCAACCAAACTTTCCTTCACACTGTATATATTTTGTATGCACATAATTATTGGCATGTATTCTTCCACATTAGAATGGAAGCTCCTTAAGGTAAGTTTCATTCAATGCCTGGCAAATCCTAAGCACTTAATGAAAGCCTGTTGATTGCCTGATTAGCAACTATCAATTCAGACCATTGCCTGTACTGGTACAGTTGGTTCGGTTTTAACTTAAATTGAGCAGAGATGTTACTTCTGGGGTCATGTGTACATGCAGATCACCCTGTGCCATGACTCTAGTGTTATTCACATTTGTTAATGAAGATTTCACTCAAGTCCTATAGAACAGAGAGCAACTGAATGAACCAACATAGACTCAGGAGTTAGTCACTGGTCCACTATAGGCCTTTCCTGATAAAGATGTCAAGAGTTCTCCCAGAGGTAATGAGAGGTCCTTAATAATTCTGCATTCATAGCATTGCTTATCCTCAGAATCCTTTTCAAACATTGATCTATAGCATATCCAACAAGGAAGGTAAATATGGCCTTTCTTCAAAAGGAAAAAAAAAACTTAAGCCATATTTTGATAGGAGATTTGCTAATAATAGAGTATATTAAAGTGAAGATAAAAACTTGGGAAATCACCTAGAAAGCATGGTTATACATTTTAGGGAGAAAGAATTCATTTACACAGTCATTCTGCAAGCCAAGTTTGGCCCATCTCCCTTCCATTTATATCTTTTTTTTTCCTTTTTAATTCTGGATGTCTTTTAACTTTCTGACAATACCAGTTCTTGGCAGCTTGCACTTCCCCCGTCCTCCTCCCGCCCCCATGCTGCCCATGCTTTCCTTGGAGAGCTTGCCCAAAGGAATGTTGAGGATTGGAATAAGAACTGACAAGTGAAGATCCAATCCCCTACTTTCTCTGTATTCTGGAACTTAATGCCCCTGTGGGACCATTCAGAATTCCTGTGAGTTTTAAATTTTAAGTTACCTGAAGCTCCCTTCCCCAACCAACATTCTTTACTCCTTTATGCCCATCCATATATCTCTCACATATCATAATAATAGTTCATATTGACACAATGTTCATTATATGCTAGGTACCATGCTAAGCACTTTATTTGTAATTAATAGTTCATTAGACCCTCCCAACAACCCTGGGAGGTAGGTGCTTTTATTGTAGCATTTTATAGATGAGGAAACTTAAGTGACTTGTAAGGGGTCACACAGCTAGTAAGTATTTGAGGATAGATTTGAATTTGGGTCTTCCTGATTCCAGACTCAGAGTTCTATCCACTGTACTAGCTAACCTCTATAGCCTTTTCCCAATCTTCCCTACTTTTGCATGATCCCCTTTGAAACCAATGATCTACTATTAACAGTCTTCCACTTGAAAAGACTGTGTATACATTACTTATATAAGTACATGTTCTTTTCTGCCAATGGAATGTAAACTCCTTGAGGGTAAGCACTATTCATTTCTTCTTTTCTCCAATTGCTTAACACAGGAACAGGAACATGACAGGGGCTTAATAAATGCCTGTAGAATTAAGCTGAATTAGAAAAAGGTACAGGAAAAGTCTGGGACCCTAAGGTCCCTGTAACTACAAGATTTTCTTATGAGACTCTCAAGTACTGAGCTCTATCAGGAAGTCTCAGCCCCTACTGTGAGCTGAACCAGAGAGTACAACCAGGTAGGATTCAACACACTTTTGAGAAAAGAAGTAGGAAACCTTCCTCATACATACCCAGCATAAAAGTATTCTTTATAATGGGTCTGAGGATCATAGTTTAAAGGGGGTGGGATTCTAAAAACTTCATTGATGGACCCAATCCTACAGAATTTCAGGATGAAGAATAAAAGTCAAATTTCTCCCAAAGATTTCTCACCTACAAAAGGGTTTAGATGCATCTCAGTGTCATAATAGATAAAGATCTGGAATTGGAGCCAAGAAGATGTGGGTTTGATTCCTATCTCTATCACTTACTAGCTGTGTGACAATGGGCAAGTCATGTAATCTCTCTCAGCCTAAGTTTTCTCATACGTAAAATGGGAATAATTACAGCACATGTTTCACTGACCTGTTGTGAAGATCAAGTGAAATACTATGTGTAAAGCACTTTGCCAATCTTGAAGTGCTGTATCATTGTTACCTGCTATTATTAAAGAGCATAAAACTTGAGATTCCCTCTCTACTAAGGTGCTTTCTCCATGACCAGGAGGCACTAATTACTCTTGAAATGAAATATATTGGGGGAAAGCCAAGAGTCACAGAATAGATCTATTTTTTCCTTCTCTGTTTTCTTTGTCCAGTTCCAAGTAGAGGGTCTTGTCTATTCAGCTCCTCTCCTGTTCCTTTTGCCATCCCCTCATTGATTTCCTTTGCCAAGATGAAACATTATGGTGCTATTTTAAATCACCTTTTGTTTTCATGAGAGCTCCAAAACAGTTCAGTTTGTTCAAATTTTCCATTTCTTGAAGGAATGTCTAACAAGGCTTTCTCAGTCTATAGATTCCCTGTTCACAGATGGCTGGTTTGCTTACCAGCTGTAGTTGGATAGTTATTAGTTAATTTACTTAGAAAATTAAGGCTTCACTCTGCCGCACAAGGGTATTTTACACTTAGCTGACAAGTCTAATGCCCTTCTAATTGCACTGGCATACTCGGACTGCCATGCCTGACCTTGCTCATAAATCTCTGAGTCACAAGTGTAGGCAGTACCCAGGATGTCAAGACTTCTTGACATTCTGCTACTGGAATGACGGCATCCGTCAGTCACATGGAGAATACTACCTCTTTCTGACTAACCTCAACTTAGCAAATGAAAGAAAGAAAAGCATTTTTTAACTTGGGAAGGTAAATGAGAACACACATTGACTTTTTGACAAGAAGTGATAAGCACTTTTGCAGTCTTGTATTGTGGAGTAAATATCCTGAACTCTCCATAGCATTTTGTTAGAGGAGGCACTGGAATGAGCCAAAATGGGAGATCGTAAGCGTAGTGGAAGTGAATGCCAACATTCCCTCGCTGTCAAAATGCATTCATATAGGAATTTTTTGTAATATTTTCTTGGCAACTTTATCATGATGCAATTTGTTTGTGATGTCTTATTGTGGCAAGTCTTAGGCAAGAAAATGGAGAGGACAGTGATCTATGTTGTATGGTTTGAAGGCTTTTGATAAGTCTTTACCATGCCAAAATATCTCACATATACACACACACTCCAGGTGTCACAGTGTCAGAAACTCTACAATTATAGATCCGTTCCTTCATGGTCCTTTCCCTATAGACAATTGAAACTCTTAGGAAAGGTGCCACATTAACCTAATCCCAGATTTAATACTTATTAATGCTGTGATGGTGAACTAATCACACAAACTCTTTGTATCTTAGTTTCTGAAAAGTGGGGTTAACTATGCTTAAACTCTACACATTGCTGGGTTGTTGGGAGGAAAGACACAATAAATTTTAAAGTGCTATTTTAAAAAGATGAGCTTTTATAATTTACATTAAATGTTATTGACTTAGTAGGTTCCTTTCCTTCTAATAGAGGGATCCTTATTCAGCTCAGTGTGGTGGTTCAAGGTGGAAGCAAGAAATAAGGAAGTGAAGCCTACTGAAGATATTAATCTGAGGAAAGTGACTAACTTAATATTTTTCCATCTTTTCATTTCTGAGGAGTCACAGCTGTTTGTGAGTACACAAGAATGAAACATGGGAATTTTCTTATGATTAAAAAAAAATCCAGTTACTGTTAATAAAAAGAGAGAGACAAGATCAATAGACATGATTGAAGAAAGTGGAGATCCAAGAAGGCAATTTAATGCATTCTCTCTGAGAAAATGAATGTTTTTTCTCCCTAGAAGCAAATCAAGAAGCAAAAAACAAAAATTATTGTTAGATCACTGACTAAAATAGCTGAAATTTAGTCAGGAAGATGCTTTTATTCCGCCTTGGCGATTTTATTTCTTTAATTGCTTCTGGGTCAGATCCAGGCTTTCCTAAGTACAACTCCCAGTATGAAAAAGCCCTGCCTAGATGCAAATCTGCAGCTTATCTGCACTTTATGGTCTTAGAAAGTTGCCTAGGGCACTGCTAGGTGTGACTGGCTCAGGCTTAGTACGTATCCAATGAAACACTTCCACCTAGACCTTCCTGAAGAAAAACTCTAGCTGCTAATGCATACTGTTTTTGTATTTTCAAGCATGCCTTGGAATTGGAAACTATTTTGTGTATATTTATAATTAGTTAAATACTTGTACTAATTATTTATTAACACACTAATTAATAGTAATTAGTGATTAAATATTTATACTAATGATTTTAATACCTATATTTTTATAGGAAAAGTGCTCTTACTTAAGTAGATTATACACTAATTTATGTTCTGACCTAAGTCTGATTGGAGGAAAAGCTGAACCAGGCAAATTATATTTACTCTGATGCTAACCTGTGGTCATAGTTTTTAGGGAGAAATTAGAAATTTATAAGATAAGTCCTAGCAAGGACTCATTTTACATATGTCATGACTTGCAGCTACTTGTTAGGAAGTAGGTGGGGCTTTAAGACTAGATAGAGCAATAGTAATAGAAATAACATTAGATAATTAATAATTAGATAACAATTAGATAATTCAGTTAACAATAATAGAGTAATAACAATAGGCAGAGACATGGTGATCAGGTAGGGAGCAGACATAGCATTGAAATACTCTCTCCTAGTTAGATCACATCTTGTACTCTGTATTAGCATCCAAAGGAAGACAACTAGGAGGATGAAGGGTCTAATGTCATCCGTACCATATAAAGACTGGCTGAAGGAAAAAGATATACTCCACCTGAAAAAGAGAAGGCACAGGGGAGCCATGATACAGTAGCAGTCTTCAAACACTCGGAAGGCTATCATTTAGAAAAGGGATTTGATGGGTTGGGTTTGGTACCAGAGAGAACTAGAAGCAGAAGTAAAAGTTTTAGAGGTGTAATTTAGACTTTATGGATGGAAAAGCTTCCTGCAATTAGAGCTGTCCAAAAGTAAAATGAATTGCCTTGGCAGGTAGTGGGTTCTCTCTTTATAACTGGAGGTCTCCAAACACAAGCTAGATCATCAGTGATTGGGAAAGTTATAGGGAAGTTCTTGTTTAGGTACAAGTTGGATTTAATGTCTTTTGGGTTCCCTCCCGCTATATGATTCACACTTTCAGTAGAATTCAGTGTCCATCTTTTTGGTTCAAACTCCCATCTAGAAATGTTTGAACTCTAAACCTAGGGAAAATATGGGAAAGGTAACAAGCTGTTTTGAGCTCTTACTATGTACTATGGCCCTATGCTATGTACCAGACCCTATGCTCCACAAAAAACCTCCCATTTGTTGCTCTCAACAACTCTTAGAGGTAGGTGCTACTATGATCCCCATTTTATAGTTGTAGAATCTGAAGCAGGTAAAGGTTCTTTCTTACCCAGAATCACACAGTAAGTTTCTGAGGCCAGATTTGAATTCAGATCTTCCTGACTCCAAACCCCGTACTTCATCTAGCACTGTACCAACTAGTTGCATATGGCAGAAATTATTGATCTCTCTCCCAGGGATAACCTATTACTTAAAATAAGCAACTACTACCTTCTCTTCCTTCACTTCTATAAGCCACCAAAAGAGGTACGCATACACATCAAAATAACTCATCAACTTCTTTCCTCAATCACCCACCTCTCCTCCTCTCCTATCCCTCAAAGACTGGAAGTGACTCACATCAGAAGTCATCTAGTTCAGCCCATACTTGAACAAGAATCCTGAATATAATCCCTCAGACCCCACTTTAAGAACTTCTGAGGAAAAGGAAACCTATTACTTCCCAAGGCAGTTCATTTCTTTTTTTATTCTGCTTATTAGGAAATTATTATTTTTGGTTTCTTTTTGTTTTTTGGTTTGCTTTTTTTCCCCTTATAATGAACCCAAACTTACCTCTCTATAAAATCTACCATTACTCCTAATGCTATCCTCTGGGCAAAAGCAGAAGTATAATCCCTCTTCCATATGACAGCCCTTCAAATACATGAAAGTAACTATTATTTCATTTTTTAAGACCTCTCTGTTCTATACAGGATTTCTCAAATGCCTTAGTGCTGTTTTAAGATATTATAGTTATTTAAGGTGTATATTATATTGTATGGTATTCTGTTATGTTGTGTTGTATTATATAATAATAATCACAGTATATTAATTATCTATTTAAGCAACTATAGCTTAAAAGCTCATTAAGATGCTTGCAATACCCTGTATATGACTAATTCCTACCTTAAAATAACTTGGCTTTGATTTTTTTTTTTCCATTCATTGAATTGTCTTCATGACAGGAATGAAGGGAAAGGGGCTCCCTAGCTGGATGACCCATCTTTGTGCAGAGCCCTCATTGTGCTAATTTTAGTCTTCTAAGTATCAGTATTTCCATGGGGAATTTGTTGGCATCTCCATGAATTTATACCTCTGTGAAAAACTCCCAGTGTCCTAGATTCAATAGTTGCTGGTTCATGCCTTAGTCTATGCCTAGATTCATTAGCTATCCCCATCTTATGTTGGTAGGTTTCCCTGAGGTGTCCATTCTTAGCATAATATTACGTAGCCAATTCTCATACAGCACAGACTTGAGAATTTTCACCATGCCTGGCTGCCCTCCTCTGGATCTAATTAATGTATTTCCTAAAATGTGGTGGCCAAGACTGAATACATAATGCTTTATGTTTTACAAAATATTTTCACACATACATAGTTTCATTTGATATTTACAGTAGTCCTGTGGGGATAGATAATAAAATTCACCTAACAACTTTGGGCTTACAAAGGGATCTGCTTAATGATCTTAATTTTTACAACAATACAGTAGGTAGATAAGAGAAGTATTGTTATCCCCATTTCATATACAGGGAAACTTAAAGCTAAGTGACTGTAACGGCAAGTAAAATAGCATCTTTTGCTATTTTTGTTTAAGTAAAAATGCCTGATTGAATGAGATTAAGGAGTATCTTTCCTACCCACTGAGGGGCCTGCCCATTGTGGGAAGCTAGATTAGGGGAGCTGTTTTGTTAGATGGTCCCAAGTAACTTCTGTTTTTTCTCTTGAGGCACTGGGTCAGAGTGCCCTCTGGCTCTAGAAAGTATATAAATACTCTGAGGGTGAGAATTTACTTTGAAGCTTACAGACTGGAGGTGTTTCTTTGGCCAGAGACTCTGGGAAGCCACTAAGGAGCCCCCCTCAAAATAAAGAACCCCAAAAGTTGATGTTTTTGTCTCTGGTAATTGTATGTATGTAATGGTCAGACATGTATATGTATGCAGTGGTCAGACATTTTGGAAGATCTGTCTGTTGACTTTTGATTTCTCTGTATATTCTCTGAAATTTTGATTTCGATTTTCTCTGATACTTGTGCTTGATTAAAGTTATTGTTAACCCCTCAAAAGTTGCCTTTCCTTTCATGAATGCTGATCTAAGAACCTGTGGTAGCAGCACCCACTGTGTATGTTGAGGTGCTTACTAATACATTATTTTTTTTTATTGAGATACCAGAAAGTCAAATCCCAGAACCAGAAAGAAAAATTCATCATGGTGACCAAGAAGTTAATAAACATGATCACTTGTTGAGGGCCAGGGTGAAGTGCTATTGACAAGATCAGGACAGACCTTCGGGGAAACTGTTCTTTGAGACTGTGCTCATTATCATCCAGAATGGTTCTCCATGAGACAAACAAGAGAATTACAGAAAACAAGGGATATGTAAAGTAGATGCCCTCTAGGCTCACAGTCTTTGAGATAAGACTGATTAAATCTCTAGGGCAGGAGGCAAGCAGAACGTCACGCAGGCTTGCAGTTTCTGTCTATAAATACCCTGACCCTCAGATCAATAAATGGAGTTAGTTTTTCCTCTCCTGCCTCGGTGTCTTTCTTCTTCACCACATCACTGAGACGTGTGGGGACCCAGGCTGTCCGCTACATCTAGCGCCTGAGCAGGGAGGGACCTGATCCAGGAAAGGGACTCATCTTTGGGGGATAGAGGACCCCTGGAAAGGAGCTCCATGTTGTGACAAGGCAACTTAAGGTAAGGGGAAGCCTCGAAGAACCCCTGCAGGGGCATTTCATTTTCTCCAAGGTTCTCGCAGGCACAGTAAAATCTCAGCAATTAACAGGCTTACGGGGAGAACTTACTGTCTTAACAGACTCAAAAGGCAGATTCTGTTCAAAAGAGGTTAACAATGAGTCAGATACATTTTAGGGGCAGAAACACTCAGGTAGAGGCATATGCGGAGAAGGAGGAAGGGAGAGAAGAGGTGGACTCCTGGCCAGAGGAAGCCTCAGTACGCCCAGAACCCTTGGCTCCCACAGAGCCACTGCCATACTCTTCTCTTCCAGAAAGGAGAACACTAACAGGTCCTTTATCCAAGGCTCATCCTCTGCCTATACTGCCGCAGCCTCCTAAAAGTCAGTCATCACTTTTAGAAAAAACTATCCAGGAGGCTAGGGAAAGAGAAGATACAATGGAGTTCCTAGGAGGTCCAGCAGTCTATCCAGTAATAGAAAAACATAACCGTAGAAAACCAAATGATCCCATGAGAGTATCACTCTCTGGACATAAAGGTGCTAAAAGAATGGAAAAGAGGAGCCACTGAATATGGTCCTTTATCCCCCTATGTTGGTGCTTTATTGCATTCAATAAGTAGAATAGCTATGACACCTTATGATAGGATAACCTTGGCAAAGATGTGTCTGGAGCCTGGTGACTTTATATTATGGCAGTCAAGAGTTTCACTATCAATGTAGAGATCAAGCTAGACAGAATAAACAAAATGGAATCAACGCAGTCTATGAGCAACTTTCAGGCACAGGGGATTTTACTCCTTTAAAAAATCAGACCAATTATGAGATGTTCATCATCAAGTTAGTCTGTGTGCCTGAAAAGCTTGGAATTTGTTACCTGGAAAGGAAGATGGGGGACAGTCATTTCCAAAAATTGTTCAGGGCAATGATGGGAGTTTTCCTTCCTTTGTGGCAAGGCTCACAATAGCAGTAACTCGAGACGCAGCCACCTCCAACATACTTATCCAAAGGCTGGTTACAGAAAATTGTAATGAGGATTGTAAAAGAGCATTAACAGGAATAACCAAATATACATCTGTAGAGGAGATGATTAGGAAGTATAGTAAAGTAGGATCACAAACATATTATGTTGATATATTGGCAGAAAAATTTGTAGGGCTTTCAACACATAGTCCCACATATGGCCAGGGAAAGGCATGTTATAAATGTGGAAAATTGGGACATTTTAAAGCTGAATGTCGATCAAAAACCCCAGTACAATCCACACGAAAATCACAAGCTGCTAGACCAAAAACCCAATGTCCTAAATGTAACAAAGGCTTTCATTGGGCTTCTGAATGCCGACAGTCAAGAAAGGCCTTACGGGGTCTGCCCCAGGCCCCAATAATAGGGGCAGTATCACTCCTCCCACCACAATCTGGGAGTCAGCTTTACAAACCAGGACAGGATCGTCCAATATAGTCACTATTCCTCTTTATTCCAACATATCAACTTTGCTCACCACTTCTATGAGTCACATAGTCATTCCTGTAACTGTTATCCCTCCTATCAACGAATACTCTTGCTGTCACTCCCGCCTCACCCACTGCTTCTTTTTCAGATACAAATGTTCTGCCGCAAGTTTTCTTTCCAGGACAGGTAATTTTGACTATCACTGTTTTCCTCACATATCTTCACTCATAATATTAGAAAAGAGGATCAAATGGGGACAGCTTTCCTAATATAGATACCCTTGCATATGCAAATACAACATTTAGGAAATGGAAAAAGATAATCTAAAAAGACTCAAATATATTGGGCTCAGTAAATTACAACAGCACACCCCACTAGTGATTGAAGGAATAATGGATACAGGAGCAGACAAGACTGATGAGTGAATCACAGAGGCCTATGAAATGGCCTGCACAGGTTAGTGACACTATGATGTGGGGTATAGGCTTCACATCACAGCCACAAATGAGTGCTAAGTGGCTGATATGGGAATATGAAGGTAAGAGAGGAAGAATTAAGCCCTATATTGTAGCTTCTCTTCCTACAAGTCTGTGGGGAAGGGATATTTTAGAATAGGTGGGCGCAGTCATACAGACAAATTTTTAATAGGGACCTCTGTGGAAAAGCAACATTACCAATGGCTGCTCATTTATCCTGGACACCTGGACCACCAGTATGGGTTGAGCAGTGGCCCCTTACTCAAGAAAAGTTGATGACCTTAAAGGAAATTATTGAAGAGCGACTCAAAAAGGTACACATAGAGTCAACCACTAGTCCCAGGAATTCTCCAATATTTGTTATAAAAAAGAGATCAGGGAAATGGAGGGATGCTAACTGATCTCAGGCAGATAAATAGGAGGATGGAAAGCATGGGAAGCCTACAACCAGGCCTCCGTTCAGCCACTATGGTCCCTCAAGAATGACTGTTGTGGATTATAGATCTTCAAGATTGCTTTTACGCTATACCTCTACACCCTAAAGATCACAAATATTTTGCTTTTTCAGTGCCTTCAGTTAATTTAAAAGTACCCCATCTAAGATATCAATGGAATGTACTACCACAAGGAATGAAGAATAGTCCCACTGTGTCAATCATTTGTAGCAAAAGGCATTAGAGCCAATAAGGAAAAATTATCCAAAAGCCTATATCATACATTACATGGATGATATCCTTTGTGCCCACCCACAGCAGGATGTATTAGAAAAAAATATTAGGACGGACAGAATGAATTAAAAGCATGGGGGACTACAAGTTGTGCCTGAAAAGGTACAAAAGAAAGCTCCTTTTTCATATTTGGGATATCAAGTAGGGTCACAGGAAATTAGACCACAAAAGGTAGAGCTTAGAAGGGTTGCATTAAAAACTTTAAATGATTTTCAGAAGTTGTTAGGGAGACATCAGTTGGTTGCAACCACTCTAGGGATACCAACACATGAGTTAATTACTGATTATCTGTTTAGGTGTTTTGCAACTCTAGGTATTCCACAAATAATAAAAACAGATAATGGTCCAGCTTATACTAGTCAAGCCTTTACTAAGTTTTGTCTGTCATACAGAATTTAGCATAGAACTGGCATCCCATATAATCCTACTGGTCAAGCCATTATAGAACGTCACAATCACGACATAAAAACTCCTCCAAAAACAAAAGGGGGAGAAGAAGGCAATAGAATAAGGAGAAGAGTTGATATGGTGTTGTATACTATAAATTTCCTGACACCAGATAGAGAGGGGCTTACCCCTGCTCAAAAACAGTTTCAAAAAGACAAAAACACACCTCACTGATTGGAAAAAAGCGAAGGCGAAATGGAGGGACACAAAAGCAGGCTTGTGGCATGGACCCTCTGAACTCTGGGGGTGAAGTTATGCTTGTATTTCAACAGGAAATGGTGAAGAAACCATCTGGATACCGGAAAGAAACATCTGACCTCTGCCATATATTGGAGAAGATATGGATTGAGGAAAAGAGGAAAGAAAAAAACCAAGACCATAACGAACCAGTCGTCAGACTGACAGGACAATGAAGACACTCATTGTGCTTCTGGGCACCCTCCAGATGACCACTGCAGCAGAGGGAACTGATTGAGAGGAAGATAGATGGACTTTTTGTACATAATCCACTTTGGGTTATGGGTGGTGAAATGGGGAGGGAAGATAGAGGGGAGGTAATTATGGTAGCATAAGGGTCAAAGGTTTTTGGGAAACAAATTGAGACAGAATTTTTGCTGTTATGGCTGGGAAATAACATGCTTTAATTGTACTATCACTGAATACATTGGCTTTCATATAGCTAACACTAGCATTATTCTGTAATTATGTGTCCTAGGTTTGCTTTAATGCCTATCAAAAGTAAAGACTGGTATCTGTCTGCATCTGATCAAACTTTTAATCAGTTAATGTTGAAAGTAAGAAAAGATGTGTAAGTTGCATTATTTTAGGCATTACAAGCTTTGTGGCAGCATTGGCTTCCTCTATCAATTGGCTTATCTGTACATACAATTTATTGGATATTTTAAAGGAAACTATTTTGGTGGTGGGAAACAAAAAGTGGACGTTTTTGAAACAAGATTATTATAGGTCCATTATAATACCACCCTACATGTTTTATAGATCAGGCCTCCAAGGGAAATCTTGACCTGCGGGAAACTGCAAGCACGATTTGGGATTATGTTGCTAATACAAAATCCCTCTGCATTGGTTCATATCTACATTACCTCTATGCCTTTGTTTCTTTGTATGGCTACCTACACATAGGTGCCTTCTCTCTCTTGGGTAAGCTTTTCAAACCCAAGTACCTTATCTCTGGTTACAACAAAAGAAAGGAGGAATTGTTGAGGGCCAGGGTGGAGTGCTGTTGACAAGATCAGGATAGACCTTCGGAAAACTGTTCCTTGAGACTGCTCATTATCCTGAATGGCTCTCCATGACCCCCAGAAGTTGCTGCCTCCGCGAGACAAACGAGAGAATTACAGAAAACAAGGGATGTGTAAAATAGATGCTCTCTAGGCTCAGTCTTTAAGATAAGACTGATTAAATCACTAGGGCAGAAGACAAGCAGAATATCACGTAGGTTTGCAATTTCTGTCTATAAATACTCTGACCCTCAGATCAATAAATGATATATAAATAAAAGATCAAATAAATCTTTCTTCTCCCACCTCCCGTGTCTTTCTTCTTTACCACATCATCAAGCCGTGTAAGGACGCAGGCTGTCCGCTACAATCACTGAAGGGGGCAGAGCCATTCTCAAGCGTCCTGGCCTCTGCCGGTCCTCCTCACAAGCACTCAGAAGCTTGAGCCTTGGCCCACCTGCCTGCCTACCCACCTGCCCACCACAGTGGCTGTCCTCTCTTCTCCACCCTGACCATGCTCACTCACTTCCTCCTGGTTCTGCTCTGCCCTTCCTGTTCTGCCTATTCAGCAAGCTCCTCCCACCACTTTTGGCTTAGGCTTCCAGGTTATTTAATGGGTCTATTAATGATTAGGAAAGATTTTCCAATTCAAATTATCATTACATTGTCTCAGGTGGCTAAGCTAAGTGGTAGGGAGGGTCTCAAACCCCGGTTTTCTGGTTTCTAGTCCGATTTTCTTTCTAACATACCATACACTTTATCTCCAGTATGGAACTATGGGCTCCCACAACTCTTTCAAGGAATAACCTGCATTTCTGTAGGTTTACCTTAAGTAATCCTGGGTAACATCATGCATTATCACATTGCCAGATTCTTATAAGCTCTTTACCCCTTTCCATTGCTTGAGACAAAGTGCAGAATAAATTCTTATAAAGGTTTTCCCCATCAAGATAATGCCATAAAAGTCCCACTCCAGGAAGTGTCCAAAATCTAAGATATGAAGGAACTTGGAAATTACTCCAAATTATTCATGTTTTGGATAATGTACTAGAATATACTTAGCAACTGAGCCTGAGAAACACTTCTATTGCTAAAGTTTGTAAACAAAAGTCTAGAAAAAATGGATTACATGGTATTATATCATTTGCAAATATTAAAAGGAAAATATAATCAGTTTCAATTCCTAACCTACATCAATGGCAACCTTACTCTATACTTGCTCTTTCTCAGTCCTTTCTCTTATAGGCAGTCTGGTTTGCTCTATATGTTGCTACTTATAGCAGCAGATGTCCTCCCATTGCATCAGACTATCCTACTGGAATTTCTATCAGTTCACTGTCACTTGAGACTTCACATAGAACTGATGTTTCAAATTCAGAGAAGTTTGGCAGCTTGCCTCAAGAATATCCAGTGCAATAATTACTAAATCAATTGATGTCTGAGTGTATACCTGATGCTCAATGTATTACCTAGGGGTTCCCCTTCAATCTTTGAGGGACTCAGTCTAGGAAGTATTCAGACAGTATTTTAGTTGGAGTTATGTTTTTCTTTGAAAGCCAAAATGAAGAGTTCATACTTACTTTGATAGGGACTAGAGAATCAATAGCCTTACTCATGCCACTTCTTCATTTTGGAACAAACTCCCTTCATTCCATGTGAAAGTTCCTCTCTTTCTTTAAAACTTATCTCAAGTGCCATCTCCTCTATTTTATTCCTTGACCTCTAATCTCTAAAAAGCTCTCCTCCCTCTATCCTCTCAGCTGAGAACTTCATATTTCACCAAAAAAAAAATGAGGTGGTTTTCTAGTAGCTCACTCTTCACCCCTGTTCTTCATCTTACCTCACTAGATGCCTTTGAAGACCATCTCTTTCTATGCTCCTTATCTCACAAGAACTGACCCTTTTCTTGCCAAGGTAAACCACTACAAATGCACAAATTATACCGTTTCATTAAATCAGGTTGTTGCCCTTATAATCCCTGCACTCTCACTAATCTTCAATCATTCCCTGTCAATTTACTGCTTCCCTATTGCCTAAAAACATATTGATGTCTCCATCATCCTCAAAAATCCCTCTCTTGATCTGTTCAACCCTGCCAGTTATCATCCTGTAACTCTCCTCTTGTGTGGCTATGTTCCTTGAAAAAGTTGTCTACAATAGGTGTCTTCATTTCCTTCCTTTCATTTTCTCCTTAACTCTTTAATCTGGCCGCTGACTTCACCTATCAGCTGAAATTGTACTGTCCAAAGTTACTATTGATCTCAATTAAAAAATCAAATGGCCTTTTATCAATCCTCAGCATTCTTGACCTCTCTGGAGTCTTTGGCACTGTCAATTGTGTCAACTGTTCTGACATTCTCTTCTCTCTAAATTTTCTCTTTTTTTTTTAGCATTTTATTTTTATTTTTCTCAGTTGTATGTAAACAAAATTTTAACATTTGGCTTTTTTTTCTTAATATTGAATTTCACTTTCTTATCATTACTTCTCTCCCCTTCTCCCACCTTGAGAAGGTAAGCAATTTAATATAAATTATACATGTGTAGTCATGCAAAACATTTCCATATTAGTCATGTTGCAGAAGAAAATGGAAACCAAAATAAAAAAATGATAAAGTTTTAAAATGTGTGCTTCAATCTGTATTTAGACTCCATCCATTCTTTCCCTGGAGGTGGATAGCATCCTTCTGGAGGTTGATAAGGGTTTTAAATGAAACAACTGGTTGAGGAAAAAATTAGAAAAAAATGAGATCTACTAATGAGAGAATTGGAAAGATAATTAACAGGTTGGCACAAGAGGTACTTTTGTACTTACATACTTACTCAAGTAACAGTCCTTGAAAATTAAAGTGAATGAAATAGAAGTTAACAATTACACAAAGAAATAAAAAATATAAAACAAAGTCAACAGACTGAAAGAAATACATAAAAATGCAAAGTATCTCATTAAAACCAGTTGACCTGGAAAACAGATCAAAGAGAAATAATTTAACAAATAATGGGTTATTTGATAGCCATGACTCCTACCTCTCATCCTTCCCTCCAAAAGAAACTTTGATATAATATTTCAAGAACTCATGAAAGAAAACTGTCCAAATATTATAGAATTAAAAGGCAAGGTGAAAATAGCATCCACTAGTTTCTTCCTGAAATGAGTCTCAAAATGAAAATTCCTAGCAATTTGTAGAGCTTCTAGGTCAAAGAGAAAATACTGCAATGAGCCATTAAGGAAAAGAAAAAGAATTTAAGTACTAAGGAACCATATTCAGGATCATACAAGATTTAGCAGCCACCACCAAAAGGGAGAGAAGAGAATACAATATTACAAAAGATCAGTGAGATAGACTTCCAGACAAAAATAATTTACCCAGAGAATTTGAGTGTGATTCTACAGGGGAAAAAAATATGCTTTTAGCTGATAGAAGAATTCCAAGCATTCCTGGTGAAAAGATCAAAGCTGAGCAACAACTTTGAAATACGAATATGATAATTAAGAAAAATATGAAAAGCAAATGCAGATAAGCAATTAGAGAAAATATAGTTTAAGGACAAAATGTTTGCATTTCAATAGGAAGGGGTAATAAGAAATACCCCTTAAAGACTGTAATGTCAACAAGAGTCATAGAGAGCATAAAATAAGATGGAGGGCCAAGGATTGATTTTTATCATATATTTTATGATGTTAAAGGTGGGGAGAAGGGAGGAGAGAGAAATGATACACTAAGAGAAAAGAGGGAGGGCTAATTAGAGGACCTGTTATTTAATATCATTGAGGGGTACACATAGAAGGGAGTAATAGAGTAGGTGTCACTTGAACCACACTTTGAACTGGTACAGAATGAAGTGAGCAAAGTCAAGGGAATAATTCATATTATAAAAACTTTGTAAAAAATGAGCAGTTTTGAAACACTTGAGAATCATGATCAATACAGTGATCAACCATGATTCAAAAAGACCAGTGATTTAGAATACGATATATGCAAAGTGTGACATATTTTTGAACATATCCAGTGTGCTTGAGTATGCACATTTCATTTAGGGAATTTTTTTTTTCCACACTGAGTGGGAGATGACAGTTAACTACTTAGTTAAAAAAATAATTAAAGCCCTTCCACAAAAAAAAAAAAAAGAAGGCAATATCTCTCTGGGAAGATTAATGTTACCCTGGCAACTGCATTTGTGGAATGAAAAATGAAGAGGCCTAGCCCTATCACAGTATGTGACATATACTACGTGGTAATAAATGTTCACTGTAGACAGCTAGGTGGCCCAGGAAACAGAGCATCAGCCCTGGGGTCAAGAGGATCTGTCTGGTTTCAGACACTTACTAGCTCTGTGACACTGTGCAAGTCATTTAATCCTGTTTGTCTCAGTTCTTCATCTATAATTGTTGTGTTTGTCCTTCTTGCCAAAGAAGACTATGCCATCAGAGAAATGGTGACATGACTTGCGCTTGACTTTGTTCTGAGTGAGGGAGGGCTGTGCAGTTCACCAGCCTCACTTCTCCTCCTGAGCCATTTGAATCCAGTGACCAGATACTCATCAGGATGACTGGAGATGACCTAGGATGCACTGGGAGACCTTGGGCCCTTTAGGCCAGGGTGAGGCAACACCCATTCATTGAATAGCTCTGTTTAAGAAATGGCCAGGGCATGTCCCCTTTAATGAGGCCAAGAAAAGAAAAGAGACATCAGACTGGGAATAACAGCAACAGTTACTATTGATAATCTCTCTAAAGCTTTGAGGGTCCAGAGGAGGAGCCCTTAGGCATGGGCCCATTGCTCTCCCAGCTTCAGAGTGTAGTAGATTTAAGATTTTGGAAGAGGACAAGAGAAAGGAAAAGCAAAGAAAGGGAAGGGGAAGGGAAGGAAGGGGAGGGGAGGGAAGAGAAGGAGCCGGTAAAACTCAAGTCAACTGGGCATCTTTTGGCCATCCAGATTTACCTTCATTTGAAGAGAAGGAAGGGGAGAGGGAGACAGATAGGAGAGGAGGAGTTGAGTTACCCAGCTCTCCGGGTCCCCATTCAGCCGGCTGCCTCTACTCACAGGATTGTGAAGAGAGCCCTCTTCATCAATAAAGTGATCTGAAGAAAGAAAGGGCAAATCTTTGCCAAGGAAACCCCAAATGGGGACACTACTGAAAAAAACTGATGATAAAATGTCCATTGAATGAATATATTTTTTTAAAAAGAAAGTAAATCAATAAAGGGTAAAAAGATTGGTTTGTAACAAAGAATATCCAGTTGAAATTAGATGATATTAGATAGCATATAATTATAGTTTTTCTTGTCAATATTATTGTAACTTCCTCAAGCAGCATTCAGTAGAACATGATTACAAGAGAGAAGGAAGATAGTGGGAGTAAGACAGAGTAAGGGATAAATAGCAAAAGAACAAGAGATTTTTGGGAAAACGACAGTGCAAAGTTGGACTGGTTAATTACAGAATCAAGACTGAGAAAGAAAAAAAATGAGACTAGGACAGGGGTGATAAATGGATTGATAAAGTAATGAGCAATAGAGTGCCTGGGACTCATGATGAAGACCAAAAAATAAATTTAGCAGAGCTGAGAAAGATGGAAATGTGAGCGGGAATACATAGTCTCAGAGAGAAATTTCAGAGTTCTAGATTGTAGAATTTGAACAGGTATGGTGAGATTATTCCTATGTTTGACTGAGATAAAATAAGGTAGATATCATAGGAATTATGGCGGTGGACAAACTTGGAGGCCAGAAGTTCTGAGAGAACAGTTGAAAGTGTTGGGATGAAAAGAAAGATTGTGAATTGATCTTTAGAAAGGAGGGAGACTGATCTGGATCTGGAGGATAATAGCAACCACCATCTGGATAGAATCTTGTAGATGGGTAGAATGCATTGTAGAGGGGAATTGCTTAATGATGGCAATAAAGGATGATGGGACTGAAAATGGAGTGATGAATAAAACTATACCTTTTTATTTTCTTGTTCCAGTATTAGAAAGATTATCTTCGGTAGGAAATCATATTATAAAGACAAAACAAAGGAAAGAACACAAGAGGAAGAGAACAAAGGTCAGTTGTTTTTTTTTAAAGTAGAATGGGGGTTCCCACGGCACAATGGGAGGGGAGGAGAGATTTGGATAGGAACTCATAAAAAGTTGTACTGTGTTTTTTTCCTTCAATATGCATATATGAAAGAGTGGGAGTGGTCATAGGGGTGTAAATTTAGCATTGAAATGTCTCAGAGGTCATGTAGTTTAACCTGTATGAGGGAAGAAATATCTTATCTCTTGTAAATGGTTACCCTGACTCTTCTCCACCCCTTACCTCCACCCCCATCCCATGGACAGAGGTATTTATTGCCTTTACTCCCAGAGGCAACCCATTCTTTTTTTTTTTTTTTGACATTTCTAAGGATTAGAAAGTTTCCCCTTGTATCTGTGTGCAACTGGCCTTCCTGAAAACGCTACCCCTTTCTTCTATCTAGCTCTATCATCTAAGCACAAGTAAAACAAGCATAATTCCTCTTCGGTGTGTATATTAATTTGCAGTGTTCAATAACGATATCACAAAGTACTTAAATGGGTCTATAATCTCATCATTTTGGGAGCGCCCTCCAATGATGTCCATTGAAGTCCTACTGCATCTACCCATTGTAAAGGAGGAATATGTGTAAATATACAATTTTTGAGGACATAAACTATCAAAACATATTATAGGTAATATACATCATCCCTAAATTTAAAGGACTAGTATGGGCTTCTTCAGTTTTATGGGAGAAAAAAAAAACAGAACACCCCTACCCTTTTACCAATGTCAAGCTTGAAGTTCTCAGTCTGTAGTTTCTAAGACTTCTATGATCCTCTCTAAAAAATAAATGAGTTATGTTATACATGTCTTCCCACCACTGTAAACCTTATACTTATTTGAACCCTCCCCACTTCTCTAAAAGGATTCCTTTCGGACAAGGAAAAAGGGATGATATCCATTTCCTAGACTTGCCCTCAATAATACTTATTCTTTGGATGACTCAGTGCCCCCTTATTTGATGAAGATATTCTGACACTATAGACACACTCCTCTTTTTCCCTAGGGCTACAGAATCTTGACACCTTATATAAATCCATTTCTCTATAGCTAAGATATATTACTACTAAAATCAAGTTGCCAGTTATGGGCTATATTTTTAATCTCCATTTTTGCAGATAAGGTGAATATTTGGGATGCATAAATCAGGTAATCTTTTTCTGGCCCTTATCAAGTAAACCAAGTCAACTTCCATGATTCTAGGATATCAAGTAGAGTATCTAAGGGATGAAAGTCACTGCTTCACTCTCAGCTCCTTGCATAATGGTGAAAATTACCTTGGAGAATGAAGAACATATGCCAAAATGCCTTCAAAGTATAATCCTTAGTCTAATGATGGATGAAAATAAATGGGCTTTCTGAATTCCATATATGCCCCCCAAAAAATGTATCATTGTTACTCAGTGGTCCTTCAGTGAGGTCAAAGTTGACCTTAATTCCAGTGTTTAGCAGTCAAGCTCTTAGTATGCACCTAATAAAAGTTGTTTGATTTTATTTGATTTGACCTGTTTACTTCTAAGGAAGCCCTAATCTCAGACCTTAAAGGAAGAAGGACTAAAAGATTGCCAATTTTTTTCCTTCAAACTATGAAAAAGTAATACATTAAAGCATGAAAGCACTAACTGAACACAGTTTAAGCTTCTCTGTGTTTCTCCATGAGTCTCATATAGAAATTGATGGGTAATATATTTCACAGTTTTCAGAAACCTTGAGGGTGTAAGAAACCAAATGTAACTAGGGATTTGATTCTTGGAGAAAATGTAAGTTTCCTTCATGATTTCATGAGAACTAAGTGTGGAGGGTGAAATGCATTAAAAAAAGGTTTTATGAATTCAAAAACATTTAGAGTTTATCATGAGTATCTCCATTTCTCATTTTCTTTTTATTTTTCTCATCAAGTTGAATGACCAATGAGGTTAGCTGAAATAATGTTAGGCAGCCGCTGCACTTGATTGAATAGGCTGTTCCAAAACTACAGAGGTCTGTTATCAGGCAATCCTAATCCAGGGGTCCTAAAATGAACTAAACTTGTGCAAGGCCAATGCCATTTTTTGCCAATGGATTGAAAAGAGCTAAAGAAAAAAAAATGAGACAAGTTCTCTAAAAGAAAATCAAATATCTCACTGTGTGCATTAGTCAATGCCACCAATATAATTCAGCAATTCAGCACATCAGATGTTAGATGACCTCTGTACTAGGTGCTGGAGATACAAAAACCAAAAAAAACACTCTCCTACCCCCTACAAGGGGCTTGTGTTTTAGATGAGGGATGTAAAATAATGTAAAATGAGTTCTAGAGCTGAAATGCACCTCCAGCCCAATCACCTCATTGTAGAGATGATGTGAGGCTCTGGGATATGAACTGATTTGACCAGTGTCACATGGGTAATAAGCATCATAGGCAGCATCTGAAACCATGTCCTCTGACTCCCAAACCAGTGTTCCTTCTATTATCCACACTGCATCCACAAAAAAAGTAACTGCAATGTTCAATTCATGAAAGACCTCATGTTGAAGGTGACACCTGAGCTATGATTTGAATTAAATAAAGGCATTTTGAATTTTGAATTAAATAAGGCAGAGATGAGAAGCAAAAATATTCCAGATATGGGGAACCACTTGTATAAAAGTACAAAGCCAAGAGATGGAATTGGATGTTCAGGGAAGAGTGAGTAAGTCAATTTCACTACAGTGGAGAATGTATATAGATGAGTAATATAAAATAAGATTGGAAAGATAGATGGCAACCAAACTGTGGAGGGCTTTAAATGCCAGACTAAGGATTTCTTTAAAAATGTTATCTGAGCTGCAATGGCAGCCACTGAAGTGTTTTTCTATAGTAATATCAATTTGGCAGCTCTATGGAGGATGGATTGGAGAGAGAAGAGGGAAGAGGCAATTACAAAGCTCTCTAAATAATTCAGGAAAGAGGTGATGAAGGCCTGAATTAAGGTAAACGCTATGTGCATGGTAAGGAGGGTATATACGGAACGTTTGGAGGTGACAGCTGCTTACTTTGAATGGTGTCTAGAACTATTTGCAGATTTGAGGAATGAATTCACTTCAATTTTCTATGTAGTTTTTACCTATAGAAAAAATAATTTGAAAGTGCAATTTGACAAATGTTAAGCAAATACTATTTAATGAAAGAAAACTATATATATATATAATATGTCTATATATGTGCATAACAAAAATATTCATACTAGAGGGTCCTGGCCTGCGGGACAAGAACGCGGACCCTGGAAGAAAGGAGAGGGTGGGGGACAGGAGACGCGAAGAATGGAGACAAGACAGGCTTTCTGATCAAGTCTCGTTTATTGAGGGGTAGGGTAGCAGTAATTATAGTGGTGAGAGAGGGAGTCGGGGGTTTACAGTAAGCAGCAGTGGGAGGGGTAGTAAGACGTTTCAAATATTTTACAAGGGCAGGATGTTTGCTCCCAGCGGCAGCTCAGACCTTTATCTTGATAATAGATAGACATGGCTCCCCACACTAGAGTTGAACACAAGATTTTTTTGTTCATTTTTTATGTTGATTGCGTTCTTATTCCCTGTGAACATGGAGAGACTGAAAGCTGGTATTTGTTCACAAAAATTATGGAATATTTTGATATTTGATTTTCTTCTTTACAATTTTCAAGGAGAGATGAATGTACGGAATTGTGTTTTATTCTTTTACTTTGTGTTTGGATACAATTTTTCCCCCCTTAGTCCGTGGCTTTTTGTTCAGTTATTTTTCAGCTTTCTAACCCTAAAGAGTTAGACCCAAAATCTAACTCTTTGTAACTTCATCTGGGGTTTTCTTGACAAAAATACTGGAGTGGTTTGCCATTTCCTTCACCAGCTCATTTTATAGATAAGGAAACTGAGGCAAATAGGATTAAGTGACTTGCCCAAGGTCACATAGTAAGTATCTAAGGTTGGATTTGAATTCTGGTCTTCCCAACTCTAGGTTCAGCACTTCATCCGCTGTGCCACCTACCTGCTCCAAGTCTGTGGCTATGCAATGCCAACAAAGTCATTTCTAAAGAGAAAAACTCAGCTAATCAGGTATCAATTTTGTTTGCACATTTTCAAACCACTATAGTTTCACTATTTAGCTGAATCAACATTCCCTGAATTTGTCTTGAGCACAGATGGTCCTTGACTAAAGCCAGTCAGTTCAGTGATAAAGAAATTATTTCAAATTATATAGGTGAAATTGACTATTTTTTCATACATTGGCATAATTTAAATTTATAACACTTTGCTAATTAGATTGTAGGTGATATAATGGATAGATCTCTGGACCTAAAGTCAAGAAGATCTGAGTTTAAATTCATCCTTGGATACTTAACTAGCCATATGACCTTAGGTAAGTCACTTAACTTCTGTTTGCCTCAGTTTTCTCATCTATAATACAGGGATAATAACAGTATCTACCTCTAAGGGCTGCTATAAGAATAAAATGAAATAATATCTTGTAATGCACTTTGTAAATCATAAAGCACTATATAAATTCTAATTATCATCATTTTATGAGGCCACATGACTTTTTCTTATAGAACATTAAATTGTGGAGAAGTCCTTAAATACCTTTTAAAGATAAGAAAATAAGACCCAGAGAGTCGTAGTTATGTGTTCAGGATTGGTCAGCTAGTTTATGAAACATTAGATACAACCTATGGCCTAGACCCCAAAAGCTGCCATTACAAAGCTCTCATTACAAAGAGCTTATTACAAACATTAGTGGTAATAAAACAGTCGTTTTTACTCATACTTGACTCTTCATGACCCCAATTTGAGGTTTTCTTGGCAAAGATACTGGAGTGGTTTGCCATTTCCTTCTCCAGCTCACTTTACAAATGAGGAAACTGAAGCAAAAAGGGTTAAATGACTTGCCTAGGGCCATACAGCTAGTGTCTGAGGCTGGTTTTAAATTCAAGTGTTACCAATTCCAGGCAGGGCACTCTATAAACACCTAGCTGCCCAGCACTACGGCTAATGGTTGCTAATTCAAAAGTATCTTGTTAAATTCTGTTCTGTAGTACATGTAAACTGCATGTTTATAAATAAGGAACTGATTTCAGTAGACTATGGGGTACCATGCATATTTTATTCCAGATTTCCTGAGTAAGAATGAGAAAAATCTGGACCCTTTGACTCAGGAGAGTCTTTGACCCAGGGGTATTACATAAGTAATGATCAAGAACTTTCCTCTGAAACCTCTGTCTCCTCTTCCTTAATCAATGAAAGACATATCCTTAATACATACACAGGTCTAGACATAGGAAATCCTTTATTTCACTTCACAAAATGCATAAAATGAAAAAGACTAAAAGGGGTCCTTAAACAGTATAGAAAATATGTAAAGGACTCATAAAGAGTTGATAATCAACAAACATATTTCTCCCTTTCAAGTTAGTTTTACTTTCTTCCAAACTCAGAACTAGTAAAATCAGGGCTTAATTTAAAATTTCATTTCCCCTTCCCACTTATTTTCTTTCTATTTCCTTCCCCATTTTTCTTATTATTTATCCTTTCATTTCCCTTACTATTTGTTCTCCTTTGCCTTTCAATCCTCTCCTTTTTATACCTTTGACATTATACATTTGGAATAAAAAAAAATCTGTGTATTATTTCATCTAATTTGGGGATTATCTGAAGAAAATTAGTAACACTGGGATATATATATATGTATATATACATATAGATATCTATATGTATGTGTGTGTGTGTGTCTGTGTGTGTGTGTGTGTGTGTGTGTGTATAAAGTGATGTGCTTCTGGAAAATCTGATCAACATCAGTTTAGGACAGAATATGAAGATGAAGACATTGAATTGAAATTCCACAATGTTTTATATATATATAGATATAGATATAGATATATAGATATAGATATAGCTGCCAACATATTTCAGGATGGAATTTTTCTTTCTAAATGTCTATGATATTGGGACTTTTGCAAACTTTGTTGTCGAATTTACTTTCTATTCCCATTGTATGCACACTGAAATAAATTAACACAGTTGCCAATTTGATATTCCATAAAATATCAGACAGGCCTACAAAATACCCTGATTTTAAGAATTATTTTTGCAAAAGAGATCAAGAGGAAGAGGGGAAGTAGATGTTAAATAATAGCAGGAACATGAAAGTAAGAAAGAGTTCTTGAAGACAAATGTTAAATCATGACTTGGTCAGATATATTGGTCAGTTTTCTTCACTTAGCTAGCCAAAATATTCAAACAGATCAGTATTTTAATTAATTTAGAGGTTTCTTCCAATAATGCAGATTGTAACCCTGTGTAAATGCCATTTATGTTCTCTAATAAGTTTGAGACTAAAGGTTCACCCAAAAAGGTGGAGGCCTGCCTTACTTTCTTCTGACATTGAGGAAATAACCAGTGGAGTACACCTGTCATCACCTCACATCACCTAGGCATTTGACTAGCCCATCTTTTCTTTCTATCATACAGTTCCTTGATTAGTACCAATTATTCAGTCCATTGACTAATGAATACCAAAACTTCCATATACCCAGCAAAATAACAGTAGTAAATTTGGCTTGGGATTCCTAACACTGACTTTTATGAAGTATGAAAAGGTAGACTTTAGATGAGAAATAATAAAAAACAAGAAATATAAATCATTCAAAGCCCCAAAAGAGATTCAAAGCAATTCCTAGGTAAAATATTATGTCATCTTACCAACTTCCATCCCCTATTGGAGACTGTTTTCAAGGTAATTGAAAACTCTAAGGCTAGCCATGGAATATATGAATATTTTTAAAAGTAATTAACATAGATATTTTTGTCTATACTATATCAAACATTGCTTCTGCATTTATAAAAAAAATCAGAATGATAAGTAATTGATACCCTAAAGTCTCTGCTTAAATTAAATATAATTTCTTTGAACAAAAAAAAAAATGCACCGGACTCTCCCTGTAATAGCCATAGCATGTACCTTGTCTTCCTAACCCTGGGGGATTTCTTATAGAAAGTTCAAATTCACAGCCTACGGACAGCAGCATAGGCTTACATAGAGGACTAGAAGGTTTTTGTTTGTGTGTTTTCCAGTCCCCACCAAATCTAAGAGAAAAGACAAATGAACAAACAGGACATTATGTACCAGAAGTAGGGAAGAAGGTAATAACCTTAATGAATTAACACTGGAGAATTCTAGTCTTCAATGCACTAACAGCACCACCACCCTTATCTATTCCTGTATTCCAGAAGGCTTGGTAAACCAATACATGGGCTTCTACCATATTACCTAGACAGAAATACCCCTTTTACTACAGAACATTAATGATCGTTGAATTCTGTGGGATAAAATTTCAGAATGGCAGGGTATATACAATGTTAAGATTTTTTTAAAAAAACCACTGTAATATGCCCTGAGTTTATGGGTTCAACAAGGGGAAATACCTCTTATTAATTACTCAGTAATTTTACAAAGGCTACAGGAGATTGGAAGAGATGGAAAAGGGAGAAATTCAAATGACGAGAATGAAAGGGAAGGTCTCAACCCAATGTGGGGAGGGGGTACCACTGAAGAGCACCCCCATAAAGGAAGGATCATTAGGAGATCCTTTTCTCTGAGAGAATGTTCTATCTTCCTGAACAACATCCTACTTATACCTGAACCCCAGGGACACATCTAAGTAGCCATGTATAAGGATCAAGAAACCCAGGGTGGGGAGGACTGAATACCTTAGGGATGCAGGTAATTTTTTCTTCACACCAATTAAAATAAGAGCTTCAGAAGGGAGAAAAAATAGTAGATTTGGGAAGTGAATAGTTTTTTTAAATGAAAAATATGATTTGGATTTCTGGACAATGACTTAAGTTACAAATGAAGGATTAGCTCTAGGCCTGGGATATAATACTGCTAATGAGAGCCAATAAAAATAAATTTGCCTGAAGATCAAGAAAGCTTTAAACTGAAAATGAAGGAAGAAAAAAATGACCACATTCATCTGACAAGTCCAGCTACAATATAAAATAGCAGGTTAAATAACAGAAGAATGTTAATAGAGAAGACTTGTCACAAGATACATCATACGAATAGAGAGAGCAACGAAAACTATGGCCTGAGACGCTTATGCAAAAATGTGCAGTAAATGGGCTACAGACAAGGTGAAATTGAGATTGTAATTTAAGAAGATAAATTTAACCTCATTGTTTATCTGAGAATTGGTGGAATACAACTTCTGACTAGAGTATGATTACAGTAAGCCTACTTCAAAAGAAGAGATAAAGGGGGCAGGAGGAGAGATAAGAGATTTTGGGGAAAAGATAAAAAGATTTTAGTGGACTTCAAGTTCAACATTAGTCAATTTTGTGACTTATCTGCCAAATATCTATCTATTTACCTGCGCTTATTATAGATGCATGATATGCAATATGTGTATGTGTAGATATGTGTGTAGATATGTGTGCATGTATGTGTATGTATATATGTATATGTATGTATATATGTAGCACATTTGTATATCTATCTATCTATCTATCTATCTATCTATCTATCTATCTATCTATCTATCTATCTATCTATCTATCTATTTATCTATCATAGTAATCCTGGAATGAATTAGTAGAAATATAAGGGAGATTAAAGTCTTACTATATTCTCTCCTGGTGAGACTACATCTTGGAAGGATAATTTTAAGTTCCACATATTAGGAAGGATATTGACAACCTAAAATGTGTTGAGAAGAGAGTGGTCAAGATGTAGAGAGCATTTTAGTCTATGCTGCATAGCGGTCATTTTAAAGGAGCTAGGGATGTCTAGCTTGGAGAAGAGAATATGTGGGAGTGGGAAAGTACAAACCCCACCTTAGTCAAATTGACTGCTCAGAGGCATCTCAAGGTAAAAACAGAAAATCGCCTTTATTCGGTCAGTTCTCAGGAGAAACCAGGTGGTCCCTTCACCAGTAAAGCTGGAGGAGGGAGGCGCCTTACAGGAGCAGAATGGTAATTTATATAGACCCTGATGAGAAAATCCCCCACCCACCACTGACCATTATTCTCACTGGTTGAGAAGCAAGGTCTTACATTCTAGGTGTGAAATCTAACCAATCCCTTTTGAAATCCCTTTCGCACTCTTGGACATTACAAAGCTCACAAAAATACACCTCATTATATGCAAATTAGGCATTGAAAATACATGCAAATGAAGCATTGACGACTCATGCAAATTGGGCATTGAGAACTTATGCAAATCAGGTGGATCTGGGTGAGCATATGCAAATTAGATGTTGAGGAGTTAGTGAGTCATGTCCAATCATTGATCCTAAAGCTATACATAGCCTTATATGGAAATCACCCGACTCTGGAGCAATGGAAACCTGGGCCCAAGGTCTCCTCCACTCCAGGGAGAAGACTCCACATTCCTGAGAAGTCTTCACTAAATCTGTTCCCATTCAAGAAGTTTTAGGAGAGACACAACAGCTCTCTTTAAGTCTGTGAAAACCTGTCAAATGAAAGAGGACTCCAGAAGAAAGAAATAGGAAGAATAAGTGAAAAGTTCCAGAGAGGAAAATTTCACCACATTTTAAGGAAACACTTCTTAACTAGACCTAAAGAGAAATTATCCACCTTCAATGATAGTGGGAGTCAAGTGGAAGTTAGATGATCACTAAACAATCAGGAATGCTACAGAGAGAAATCTTGTTTGGTATGGTGTAAGCTAGATGTCCTCTGATGCCTTGTCCAACTCTGTGATTCTAGGATGTTATACCTGGCCTTCATTAATAGAAAAGGAAAAGTATCTTCTGGCACTGTAGATATCCAGGGTTCACCAAGTATTATCCGAAGCTTCTCTTGATCCATATCAAGGGTAAACGCTGAGATCATTCCTGTCTCACTGAAGAGTCATATTTATAGCTCCAAAAAACAAAAGGATTCCTGGGGGATCATTTCATTGCTTAAGTGCTTAAGGCCTAACAGCAACTTTAATGCACTGGTAACATTAGCTGACTTTCTGTCCTTCAGTGTTGGTTCATTTCTATCAGCTGCCGTTAAAGGAGAGATCTTGTTCTAAAGAAATCCCTATTTCAACCAGAAAATGCCAGGTTGTCAATTAATGAGTATTTCAGTTCACAGGCTTCAGACCCCAAAGAGACTTTAGAGATCAAATAACTGAGCCCTCTCCTGCCATTTTGTTGACAAGGAAATTATGACCTGGAGAGGTAAAATAATTTGTCTAGTTACTCAGCCAGTTAGTTGTAATAGTAAGACTAGAATCTAGGTCTCCTGACTCCCATTCAATTGCTCTAGACTAAAATTCTTTCTATATCTTGACCACTCTCCTCTCAGTACATTTTAGACTGTCAATATCTTTCCTAAAATGTGGAACTTAAAACTATCCTTTTCAGATGTAGTCTTACCAGAAGAGAATATAATAAGACTCCATCTCCCTTATATTTCTACTAATTCATACCATGATTACTATGATAGATGATAGATAGATAGATAGATACATAGATGGATAGATAGATAGATATAAAAATAGATATAGAAAGATAATCAGAAGTCACATTCCATCAACTCTCAGATAAACAGAATTACTTTTATAGATAGATATAAAAATAGATATAGAAAGATAATCAGAAGTCATATTCCATCAACTCTCAGATAAACAATGAGATTGAATTTATCTTCTGAAATTACACTCTCAATTTCACCTTGTCTATTGCCCATTTAGATACATTTTTCTCAAGTATCTCAGGTCATAGATGTAATCTTATTTTTTTTAATACAGCTTGTTTCTGTCCCCTTCCCCAGCTCACATCCACTCACTGCCCTTGTAGACTGTCAGTTCCCTGAGGGCAGAGACTGTTTCATTCTCCTCAACACTAACACACTCAGTGGGCAACTAGATGGTGCAGAACACCAGTGCAGGAGTCAGGAGGACCTGAATTTAAATGTCACCTCAGACATTTGACACTCACTAGCTGTGTGACCTTGGGCAAGTCACTTAACCCCAACTGCCTCATCCTGGGTCATCTCCAGTCATCCTGATGAATATCTGGTCACTGGATTCAGATGGCTCTGGAAGAGAAGTGAGGCTGGTGACCTGCACAGCCCTCCCTCGCTCAAAACAAAGTCAAGTGCAAGTCATGTCATTATCTCTCTGATGGCGTGGTCTTCTTTGTCAACAAAGGACAAACGCTCACCACATTCAGCATTTAACATTGTACCTTGTCCACATTAGGTGCTTAATAAATGATTTTTGAGAGTTAATCTGATCAGTCACCTACAATGTGTAAGGTACTATAATAAATGCTGTGAGGAATGTAAATAAATACAATACAGCATGTATTAATGTAAATAAATACATGGTTTTTATACTTACAATAGAATTTGGGATACCATATAGATGTCAGAGTTAGGATTTGACCTCAGCCATCTTCTCAGCAACACTCCCTCCGTATATTTCTGTGAAAGTTACACCAGCTTCCATAAACACATGAGGTGATCTCTTCTGATTCTTCTCTGCTGATCTAAAACTCAAAGATCCTAGAAATTACTTTTTTTTCCCTCTTATTTAACACATAAGAAACTTCTATGCTGAGAGAGTTTGAGTGCTTTGGCAAGGGGTCACACAGGTCTGGTCAGTTAATGTCAGACATTGGGACTAGACGGAAGGTCTCTTGAGCCCTAATCCAGTGAAATACAATATACCTATATTTAGGAACTACTGTAAGGGTATCCTATTGTTCTTGCAACTTCTAGTGTCTCCCCACTCCAATCTATCTACCACACTCCCGCTAAAGTTACTTTTGCTGCTGTCTAGTTATCTCAGTCATGTCTGACTTCATGACTTCGTTTTGGGTTTCCTTGGCAAAGATACTGGCATGGGTTCATCACTTCCTTTTTCAGCTCAGTTTTCAGATAACAAAACTGAGGCATATGGGGTGAAGTGACTTGCCCAAGGACACGCTTCCAAACAAAGAGCTCTAATTATTGCAACATCTAGCTGCGCCAAAGTTGTCCTACTTATTCAGTCTACTCTAGGGTCTACTGCTGTGATCTACTGTCTGCCTCACATGCCTCGTTTGTAAAATGAGGATAACAACAGCTTCCCAGAGTTGTTGTAAGGATAAAATGAGAATATTTTTAAAGTGCCCCATAAGCCTTAAAATAGTGGAAAAGATGATATATATAGATAGGTAGAGAGAAGATATTTAAAAATCTAATGCCAATTAACCAAAGAAGGCATTCTAAGCTAGGAAGGGGTAGGAAATTAAGAAAAACATCAAGCAGAAAGTGGCATTTGAGCTGATTCTGAGGGGGAAAAAAGATTTCAAGAGATGGAGGTAAATGAGGAGAGCATTCCATGCATGAAGAACATCAGTGTGAAGACACAGAGATAAGGATTATACTCCCAGAAGGCTGCTGGAGGCACTGAGAAGTTAAAAGATTTTATTTTCCATAACTTTAATTTTGAGCATCTAGGTGGCTCAGGGCAGATAGGTAGCAAAGTGCATAGAGCACTGGGCTTTGAATCAAGAAAACTCATCTTCCTAGCTGTGTGACCCTGGGCAAGTCACTTGACCTCATTTGACTTAGTTCCTCATCTGTAAAATGAGCTGAAGAAGGAAATGGAAAACAGCTCCAGTATCTTTGCCAAGAAAATCCAAAATTGGGAAACAAAGAATCAGACATGACTTGAAAAATTACTAACCTGAAAGTTTTTAGTCATGGAGTCAACATGTGTCCAAAGCTAGACTTGAATTCAGTGCATCCTGACTTCATGAATGGGCCCTCTGTGTGTTACACCATGCTACCCCTCAAGTCAGTGGCAGAGTTTTTTTTACATATACACACACAAATAAATATATAACTATATGACAAAGAAAGATAAAAGGAATAGAAATAACACAAATAACAATTCAGTTGCCCAATACAAGATTTTCTCCTCCAGACATGGATGTTGTAGGGGAGAGAGCTAGACACAGAAGCTATAACTCATTCCAGACTGTAAAATCAAGTTTTATTATATAAATCCATACTTAATATACCTTCCTATAATATGAAGTCTCATCATGCTAATATAAATTTGTGCCATAAAAAAGTTATGAAAGGAAGTTCCTCTGGAGCAGGAGAGCTCGAAGTTCAACATAAATCTGATGAGCTTCTGCAACTCTGAATTGCCTGAGTTTATTGCTGCACCACTTGAAATCATCCTTACAATTCCGCTCTCATTCCTCAAGATCCCCAAAGAGCTGTCAGGTGCATCCTCGGAAGCATCATTGCTTTGTTTTCATCAGCCTGCACGCTCCCTGGCATTTCCCCATTGCCTGTCAAAATAATTAATGTCTGCAATGGACAGATCAGGTACAGTACATTTTAATATAGGCTCATGTAAGAAACCCGGTCAAAAGAACATTCCATTGAAATGAGCTTGGAGTCTTTGACCTTTCGTTTCTCTCCAGAAACATTCCTGTTCTGTGTTGAGCCTCCTGGACACAGCTGTCAGCCCAGCACTGTTAATGACAGTTTATCTCCAAGGGGCTAGCTTTGTCAAAGTGGTTGGAGAAGTTGGTTGGTAAATGATCAGTTCAGGGTCTGCTGTGGCTGAGAAAGGTGTTAAATAAAAACAAATCCAAAAGGTTATGGGTACTTAATGGACACGTTCACCAGCTACCAAATATAACTCTTGTTTATCAATAAACATGTGTTAGCACATTGTGTATCTCATTGCCAGCTACATTTGGAATATCGACCACCTCACTGGGTGGCCTTTCAAGCATTAAGTCTGTGGTCCTCAAGTAAGCCTGATTCCTTTACCATCACCAATAAAATATTGTACTTTATGGTTCACCTTTCTATGATGTTGCAGTTCAGTCTCCTTCTCCTTCCCCTTCCACTCCCTCGATAATTCTGAGGGCATTTAGCAATAAATAGTCTGCCATAAAATATGCTGGGTGATTCTCAGAATGCAGTCTTTGTTTCAGTTCTGGATTTTAGAACCCTCTACTGTTTTGTACTAAGTCATTCTTCCTTGTTTCTGAAATCAACATGGAATAGACAGACTTATGAAATGTGTAGAGGAAAACGCATTATTCCAGTAACCAGATGATGGGAATATTGATGATCCATTCATCATATTTCAGAGGGAATCACTTGAAAATATTCTTGCCAACATACTCAGAATTGTGTTTTTTTAACTACTTGATATAAATAGAAAATTCTTAGTCTAAATATTGAAAAATATTCTAAACTACCACTTGTATTAGAAAGCTTATATCATACAAGCTCTCAAGTCTCTTCAGATGTAGTACATTTTCTTTTCCACCTCTACATAAGAATAGAAAGGTAGAAAAAGCTTAGGAAAAAAACCACGTCATTTATCAGACATTTCAGTCCTCAGCATATACTCTAAGAAGGACACAGACAAAAAGACCTATGTATAGCATAGTATTCACAGAAGCTCTTTTAGGAATAGTAAAGAACTGAAAACAAAGTGAGTGCCACTCATGTGAGGAATGGTTCAACAAATTGTGGCAAATGAACGTAATAGGATATGACGTGCCATAAAATGATGAATATGAAAAATTCAGGGAAACATGGGAAGTCTTGCATAAAATGACACAGTAAAATAAGCTAAAAATAGGAAAATATTATGACTGAAGTATTACAAATGGAAAAAATAATAAAATGAAGTCAAACACTATTATTATAATGCTCAACCTTAGCCCTTGAGAAGAGCTGCAGATAGTAGCCAACTCTAAGGTGGGAAATGGGGAGTGAGGAAAGAAAAAAAGAAAAATAAGAAATTTACACAATAACTATATATTTTTATATGTATATTTAAAAGAAATAGAAAGTTGAACATAACAGATTTGCAGTTTCATGTGCAATCTCCTTTTTTTATTATATTCTCTTATAGAAATGTTTTTTTATTCCTTAGATGAAAACTAAAATAAATAATAAAAATTAGAAAGGTAGAAGATAATGCATGTATAATGCTGTATGTAGGCTTGGTTTAGCTTAATTGATTTTGTGACAAGGGAGGGTTTGGGGGAGTGATAGAGGTGAGAAAATATATCTAGAAAGGCTTGGGCTATAAAAACAAAGGGATAGAACTTGGAACTATGGTTCAACTGATATAGGGAGATCCCTGGTGAGAAAACTCCCTTTCCCAAAAACAAAACACATGAAAATAATTTTAAAACAGTTCATTTAACATGTGAAATGCACAGAATAAAATCTGCTGTCTATATGGCAGTCCATGATGGTTTCTATAAGGCTATATGTGTGTGTTTGATCATATGTCTATGTATGTATATCTATGCATGTATATAATTTTATTCTCATAGAACTCTGATGATGTAAATAGGGTGTATTTTAGTGCCCCCATTTTGAAATCATAAAACAGATTCTGAGATGTTAAATAACTTAACCAAATGGCTAAGAAGTGGTAGAGCAAGATCTAGAACCCATATCATCTGATTCCTGAAACTAAGATTCCTTTGGCTGTACTATAGCTTTATTTCTGATAACAGATCAAAGAATTATTATCATAAAGACCTGATTCCTAAAAAAAAGTTGATATTTGAATTTGTTAGTAGACAAGAGAGGTAACTTTGGCATAACTGGCCTCAGAACAAGGAGAATGTGAGTTCAAATCCCACATCTGACATACAATGACTGAGCTTAGAAAAGTTACTTAACATCTCACTGCCCCAAGCAAAAAGTGCAGTGGTGAGAGCAAGTGTTCAACCAGAATTAAGTTTCCTAAACCACTGGAAATTTCAGGACCAATTTTTTTTAAATGGATAAAATGGAGACTCCTTAAAGATACGATGATAGTATTCTTGGTTCAGTGGGTCACATGTTCTGAATTATTCTATCTTCTTTTTCTATGATATTAACTCTGGAAACCCCTTAGTCCATATTGTGCCTTCCAGGCAAAAAACACCAGAAACATAACTGTTTCAAAATTTGGGGTACAGCATAATAGACCTGCCATTCTTTTGAGATATTTTATTTCATTCCACTTTACTGGATGGATGAAAACTGCTTTGGAACATACTCTAAAAACCAAAATATGGTAATGATTAAAGTTCAGAGAATCTTCCTAGACATGGAGATGCTCCTCATGATGGAGTGGATAGATCACTCACCTCAAATATCATATCCTATGTTTCTACGTGACACTGGCTGTTGGAGCGGGGATTTTGAGTAAGCTGAGAGAGCACCCTTTTTTGTCAAATTTGCAGGGCACCAGGAAGGAAGATGTTCCTCCTCTTTCCTCATTCACAGACCACCCAAACACTCTTCCCCCATTTGTCAAAAGAGATATTTTTTAAACACTTAGCACAGTTCCTGGCACATAGTAGATACTTAATGAATGCTTATTTCCTTCCCTATCTCCCTTTACCAGGGAAAGACTTTGTATTCCATAGTTAGATGTGAAACTTAAAATACAAATACCCCCTAAAAATTAATACTGATTTTAAGCTTACATTAAAAAGAGTTATAAGTAAACCTTTCCTGGAGAGTGTATGTGTTTTGATGGTAAAAGAGAAGATAAACATTGGAGAGGTTGTAGCACACATCAAGGAAAAGGCTACAAAGATGAAAGGCTAAATATTGCTAAAATTTCCTTAGAAGAAACTCTTCCCAATATCATCTCTCTTTCTGTTGCCTTTCCTCCTCTCCTCCTCCTCTCCTCACTATCTTTCTCTTCAACTATCATTTCTTCCTCTCCTCCTCAATGATCTCTTCCCCCTTCTGGTGTGAGACTAAAAAGGAGGGATAAAGGGAAAGAGAAAGAGGACCACTCTGATTGCTTATCGTTGTTCGTTTTTTTTTTTTTAAATATAATTGACAGACTTTATAAATGATGATTTTTTTTCAAGAATTTCTCAAGGCTGTAGAAATTGACTACATTTTTCAAGAGTTATGCATATCATGGTTGTATCTAATATAGCATATAGTAAACATAGTCATACATGAGCTCACAGGAAATCTATAAAGAATTTCAAACTTAAAAAACAAAGTGTAAGAAATGTTCTTTTGGTTCTGGCTTACTCCCCACCTTCAGTCAGAAGATTCTAAGATAATCCATCCTTCGGGATTTCACAAGATGAGGCCATTATTTTTCTCCCAGCTCCGAATCCTTCCACACTTGGCACAGTGAGCTGAAGGTCAGGCCATTTGTGTATTTGCTTTCATTGATTAGGATTCAATAATCAGCAGGTGGTAGCAGTAAGTAAAGTTCATAAGACTGTGCAGCAGACACAACAGCTAGACAAGCAAGACACAATGGATCTGCAGAACAGCATGGGCCAATGTAATTTAACATGACCTTCTGGTTCTCTACGTGGGAGTGGAGTATTTATTTGCAATTAGGAGGAAATAGTCTGAAGTGTGTGTTATATATCTGAGTCTGAGGTTTTATATTGACTTTCTGGACTTGATTGAAGAACAGCAAAAAAAGAGTATTAGTAATTTTTTTTTTGAAGTTGCCCAGTCACTTTAACTCCTGTCTTAAGAAATTATTCTGATTTTCCAGGATGCCCAAAAGGTCAGGACCACTGCTTTAAGGACAGAGTAAGACTAGAGCTTTATGATCTATCTCAAGAATGGGCAGTCTTAAAAAGACTTCTCTTGAGTCTCTTCTCTTAGCCACCACCCTATTTCAGGCCCCTATCACATCTCAAATGGATTATCTTATTTATTTATTTATTTATTTATTTATTTATTCATTCATTCATTCATTCATTCATTCATTCATTCATTTATTTATTTAGCTTTTTACATACATTTTCACAAATTTTTGGGTTCCAAATTTTCTCCCCTTTTCTCCCCTCCCCCCACCCCAATACCCCAAGCAATCTAATTTTCCCTATCTCCAATCTGTCCTCTCTTCTGTCATCCCTCCCTTCCCTTGTCTCTATCTTCTCTTTTCTCCTGTAGGGCCAGATGACTTTCTATTCCTCATTAACTGTATGTCTTCTTTCCTAGTTGCAACAACAATACTAAACAATTGTTCCTAAAACTTTGAGTTCCAAATTCTCCCCATCTCTCCCTCCCCACCCATTCCCTTTGGGACGGCAGGCAATTCATTATAGGCCATATCTGTGTAGCTTTGCAAATGACCTTCCTGATAGTCGTGTTGTGTAAGACTAACTGAATTGCCATCCCTCCTAACCTGCCCCTCATTGTTTCTCTTCTGTCCTTTGATCCTGTCCCTCCCCAAGTGTTGACTTTCAATTACTCCCTCCTCCCTTTGCCCTCCTTTCCATCATCCCCCCCCCCAATATCTCCTTCTCCCCCGCTTTCTTATACTGTAAGATAGGTTTTCATACCAAAATGAGTGTGCATTTCACTCCTTCGTTTAGTCAAATGTGATGAGGGTAAACTTTTGTTTGTTTGTTTGTTTTTTTTTCCCTCAGCTCTCCTCTTTTTCCCTCCACTAAAAACATCTCCTACTTGCCTCTTAAATGACATATAGTTACCCCCTTCCATTTCCCCCTCTTTCCTCTCACTACATTTCTCTCTCACCATTTACCTTAATTTCTTTTAAGGTATGGTCCCATCCTATTCAGTTCAATCTGTGCTCTCTGTCTCTGCATGTGAATGCATGTGTGTATGTGTGTGCATGCGTGTACATGTGTATGTGTGGTCTCACCAACCACCCAGATATTGAAAAGTTTTAAGAGTTAGAAATATTGTCCTTCCCTGTATGAATGCAAACAGTTCATTTCTGGTAAGTCCCTTAATACTTCTCCTTGCTGTTTACTTTTGCATGCTTCCTCTCATTCTTGTGTTTGAAAGTCAAATTTTCTTTTCAGCTCTGGTCTTTTCATTAAGAATGATTGAAAGTCCTCTGTTTCATTGAAAGACCATATTTTCCCTTGAAGTATTATACTCAGTTTAGCTGGGTAGGTGATTCTTGGTTTCAGTCCTAGTTCCTTTGCCTTCTGGAATATCCTATTCCACGCCCTCCGATCCCTTAATGTAGAAGCTGCTAGATCTTGGGTTATCCTGATTGTATTTCCACAGTACTGGAATTGTTTCTTTCTAGCTGCTTGCAAGATTTTTTCCTTGAGCTGGGAGTTCTGGAATTTGGCCACAATGTTCCTAGGAGTTTCTCTTTTTGGATCTCTTTCAGGTGGTGATCGATGGATTCTTTCAATACTTATTTTGCCCTCTGGTTCTAGAATGTCAGGGCAGTTTTCCTTGATAATTTCATGCAAGACGATGTCTAGACTCTTTTTTTGATCATGGCTTTCAGGTAGTCCCATAATTTTTAAGTTGTCTCTCCTTGATCTATTTTCCAGGTCAGTTGTTTTTCCCATGAGATATTTCACATTCTCTTCCATTTTATCGTTCTTTTTGTTTTGTTTGGTGATTTCTTGGTTTCTCATAAAGTCATTAGACTCCATCTGTTCCATTCTAATTTTGAGAGAACTATTAAATTCCGTGAGCTTTTGAGCCTCTTTTTCCATTTGGCTCATTCTGCTTTTGAATGCATTCTTCTCCTCATTGGCTTTTTGAACCTCTTTTGCCAATTGAGTGAGCCTATTTTTCAAGGTGTTAATTTCCTCAGCATTTTTTTGGGTCTCCTTTACCAAGATATTGACCTTTTTTTCATACTCTTCTTGCATCTTTGTCATTTCTCTTCCCAGTCTTTCCTCCACCTGTCTAACTTGCTTTTCAAAATCCTTTTTAAGCTCTTCCAAGGCCTGAGCCCACCCAACACCCCCCTGGGGTGTCTGGGGTACTGAGGCCCCGCCCTCCACATCTTTCCCTGATGGGAAAAATACGTTCTCGTCCTCCCCATCAGATCCGAAGGTCGGGATCATTTACATTTGTTGGAAAAAACTCTCTAAAGTCTTATTTTTCTTCCCCTTTCTAGGCATTTTCCCAGCCAGTTACTTGACTTCTGAGATTCCTTTCCACCCCCGCCTGGATCCGCCCAGCTAGTGCTTGGCCTCTGAGATTCAAATGCGCTTTCCCACGGCAAGTTTTAGTTCTGGCGCAGGGGTGGGGGCAGGGCCGCCTCCTAAACTTGGGCCCTCAGGGGCTTTCTGCAGAGACTCTCAGGAACGGAGCGGGTGGGGGCGGGGTGGGGGGCCCCGCCTGCTGTGCTCAGCTCCCTTGGGGGTTTTATTCAGAGGCGTTCAGCAGTAGAGCAGGGTGGGGGCAGGGCCGTCTCCCCTGCTCGGCTCCCTCAGGTTGGAAAGACCTTCAGTATTGAAGATCCTACCTGCTGCTGGGGGATTCCTGAGTCCCAGGCCGCTGCCGCCTCAGCCGCCCGCCCACGCCTCTGCCTCCGCCGCTTCCTGCCCCCGTCTCTGCCGCCGCCGCTTCCTCCCGAGGGGGCCCGAGTCACGGAGGCGCTCCGCTCCCCTCCCCTATCGCAGGCTTCTTTCTTACTGACCTGTATCTTCTGTGGGCGGAGGGCCTTTCCCAGCTGCCAGAGCTTCCCCCGGAGCTTTCCTCTCTGAAGCCTGCTCGGGTCAGCTTCTCTGGGTCGCGGCCAGGGGTGGGGATGGGGTCCGCTTTCCGAGGTGCGATGGACCCCGGGGACAGCTCTCCAGGGTTCAGTGGAACGGAAATCTCTTCCCCTATGTTTATGCACCCCCTGCAGAGATTCAGAATTTATGGGGATCTCCTTTTACCTCAATCCCATGGGTTGTGGGCTCGGAGCTCGTAAATGTGCGTCCTTCTACTCCGCCATCTTGGCTCCGCCCCTCTCTCAAATGGATTATTGCAATGACTCACTAACACGACTCCCTTCAGATCCCTTCCTTCTCTGATGTTTCCTTCACACAACTGTCAAAGTGATCATCCTAAAGCATGTGTGTAACCATGTCACTCCTCTACTCAATCAATTCCAATGGTTCCCTAGAGTCAAACACAAACTCGTTTGTTTGGCACTTAAAGCCCTCTGGAGTTCCAATAATAATTGTAGCATGAGTGAGAACAGAACAACCCAGCTCCCTCTCAGTTTCCCCGCAACTTTTTTAAGAAAACAAGATCAAAAAATGTTCAAGAAATCCAAAGAGAAAACACAGTAAATGTCATTATCAAGTCCAGATTATACATAGGGGAACAGGCAGAAGCTTGCATACTTTATGGGTGAAAATATGGTAAAAGGAAGGGGTTTAAGATGAGTTCATCAGAAAAATTGTAATGAATACAGAACTCAAAACATTTCCAAGTCAGATCAGGAATATTCTAAAATCACTGGAAACCTGTAGTTCAATGATCCTGGGAGAAGTTACAGTGTGCTCCAGTGATGAAGCTCCATAGTGGTCAGATAGCCATGGTCAGTTGATTCCAGGCCATAGAGATATGAAGCCCCAGCACAGTAGGACAGCTCAGTAGAGTCCTGAACCCCCACTAGGAACTGGAGTGGCAAATATCCCACCCAAGAAGACAATGATCATTTCCATACTATAGGAGATATGAATTTTTTTAGCATACTGACTTTGGTTGGCCATGAGAACACAGTTATTGAATAGAGTATTCTTTACCTAAAGGAGTTTAATGGACCTGAAATATGGCAACACTCTCAGGAGTATGATCTCCTGAGAGAGTAATATGGATCAAGACCAATGAAGAGGCCAGCCATCCTATCTAAGAGTGCAGAAGTAGCCAGAACCTGTCCCTAACACAAAGTCTTAATCTAGTAAGTAAGAATGGAATTATGAGTATATAAAAGGCAATAGTCATGATAAATAAATTTCATAGATTCAGGGAAATCAAAGGCATAAAAGAATAGAAAAACTCTACTACAAGTATAAGCAGAGACACTAATAAAAGAATGGTGAAGCCAAACAACTTACCAGAGTTCCTGGAAAAAATGAAGCAAGAGAGCAAATAGATATTTTAAATGAAATGTGAGCCCTAGAAAAAGCTCTAGAAAATGGGAAAGAAAATAAATTGCATGAAGCAAGGGGTGATACATATTAACCATGTAAGATATTCCTGGAAAATTAGAATGAACCGAATAGAAATAATGACTCCTTGAATAAAAAATAAATATTAGAGCAAAGTCAAAAGGGTGGAGAAAAAGGATAATGTATCTTTTAACACTTAAAGTCCTCATAATTTGTATCCAACCTACCTTTATGGTCTAATTACCCATTTTATTTTATGTATACTATAACCTAGCCAAAACATCCTTTATATTCTTCATACTTTACATTCCATCTCCCATTGATATGCTCTAGGGCTACTTTCTAATATGAAACCTTTCCTTATCTTTATTGCCTCCTTACCACTAAGTATCAGTATCTATCACCATTTCTTTACATTTCTTTTGTTGTTTTATATATGTACATATTGTCTTCCCAGTTAGAATGCAAGTTCCTTTGTATCTTCAGCATTTATCCCAGTGTGTCTTTCTCAGCAGACACTTAATATATGCTTGGATGGATGGATGGATGGATGGATGGATGGATGGATGGATGGATGAAGGAACTCATATTTTTTGATATATTTATATATTTTTGTTTTCAACATTCACTTTTACAAGATTTTGAGTTCTAATTTTTTTGTCCCTTTCTTTCCTCCTGCCTCCCCTCACCCTTCCCCAAGATGACAAGCAGTCTGATATAGACTCTACATGTGCAATCATATTAAACATATTTCTATATCAGTCATGTTGTGAAAAAAGAATCCGAACAAAAGAAAAAACCATGAGAATGAAAAAAGAGAGAAAATAGTATGCTTCAGTCTGCATTCACACTCCATAGTTTTTTCTCTGGATGTGGATATCATTTTCCATCATGAGTCTTTTGTGATTGTCTTAGATCATGGTATTGCTGAGAAGAGTTGAATCTCTTTCTTTACTCAGCATCAGTTCATGTAAGTCTTTCCAGGTTTTTCTGAAATCTGCCTGCTCATAATTTCTTATAGCACAATAGTATTCCATTACATTCATATACCACAACTTGTTCAGCCATTCCCCAGCTGATAAGCTTTCATTATTCCAATTCTTGGCCACCACAAAAAGAATTGCTATAAATATTTTTGTGCATATGGGTCCTTTTCCTTTTTTATTATCTCTTTGGGATACAGAACTAGTGCACTACTGGATCAAAGGGTATGCACAGTTTTATAGCACTTTGGGCATAGTTTGGAGGTATTCACCTTGTTCATCTTTGTATCTCCTAAAGCTCTTAGCACAGAGTTTTACACATGGCAGGAACTTTAAAAATAGTTGTTGCATGACAATGAATGAGTTTTTGTATCCACAAATATTTGACTTTCAAAGAAAGCAAAAGTAAAAAAAGAAAAATACATATACTTCAAATAGTTTTAATTTCTTTCTAAGAAATATTAAAGGTATATTGATAAATTAACCTTATTAGATGGTAATAATATTTTTAAAAGAATATCTATTTTGGCCTGGTCAACTAGGTGATGCAATGGATAGACTGTCTGGCCTGGAATCAGGAAAACTCATCTTCCTGAGTTCAAATCTGGCCTCAGACACTAACTAGTTGTGTGATCTGGTGGAAGTCACTTGCCTTAGTTCTTCATCTATAGAATAAGCTGAAGAAGGAAATGCCAAACCCATTCAGTATCTTTGCCAAGACAATCCCAAATGGTGCCATAGAGATTCGGACATGACTAAATGAAAAACAAAGCAAGGTATTTGTTTTGGTCTAGATTTTCTTTTCCTACATCTAAATAGGAACATGTGTTACTTAATTACTTAGTTATTTATCCATTATTTTTGTGAAAGAACAAATTATATGTGAATAATGTAATATGTCACGCTTCATTTACTCTTCCTTGATCTATGTTCCCAAGACTTTTGCTCTCCAGGTATTACCTAAAGCAATACATCAATAGCAAGAGCTATTGTGCTTGCTTTGTGGATACCCTCCATTAATTATTCAAATACTCAATGGATCTGTGATTTCATTGATTTGGATGTTTCTTCCAAGGATACAGACTGCAAATCATTAAGGCCTTGCTAGCCTGTTTGACTCTTCTACATTCCATGAGTTTGTAATGAAGGGTCTCTCCAACCTGATAGAAGTCTTCTTTGATTTTTCCTGACATCATGCACATGCCAACCAAGCACATGGACTTTCCACCTGTCATTCTTTACTATTACCTGGTGACCTACTTATCTGTTTTGTTTTTTGCACTCAAAGTTCCTTGATAACATCTGCTACTCCTGTTCTTCTTAATAGTTCTTTTTTCCCCCAAAAAAATAGCAGCCCGTAAATACCCACTACATCCCTTTCCGTTATTCTTTGTGTGATAGTTAATGCTTAATTCCTCAAAGATAATTGTATTCCATAACTAGCAATCATGACTCACCAGTAATATAACTGTAATGTGCATTAATTGTAATGTTGATTCGAAAAAAAGTGATTCCCTTTAGCCAATATTTCCCACAGAGTGGCTCATTTCTTTTTTATTCACTTCCTCAACAAGTTTAATAATATGTGAGCATGGAGGAGTAATTGGAGGAGTCAATTTATTGCATTTTTCATAAGTGCATCTCTATGCCATGATGCTGTTGGAAAGGGGACAGCACAGGAGTTCTGAACCATTAAAGAAATATTGTACTTAGATATGTCTAGAAACGGGGCTTTATTAAAGAGCTCTGAGAGGAGAAGAATGTGTTTCTTCCCTTTATTGATGTTATAGGAGTCAGACTCAGAGGACTAAGGCTGAAAGTATGAATCAGTGGCAGAAATGAGCTTTGGTTAACCGAATCAATCTTTGAAAGTCTGTAAATTTTATGATAGTTTTTTGACAATCTGAAGATAGCATTTGCTTTATTAAAATTGGACAATCATCTTCTCCAGCAGAGAGCTAAGTGGAAACTTTCCCATAGGCTAGGAAGCCACTGGTGAGAACCAATTTTCCTCTTTAAACAATGGAAAACAGTCTATTTTTATTTCAGATTCTGAGGGGAAAAAATAGCATTATCTCTCTAGAAACCAAGTAATTCATGTTTGATTTTGTTACCCAAGGAAACTGAGTTTTAAGAGTCAGAAAAATTAAAGGATTTTTTAAATTTCTGAGGCTAATAGAAATAGATTCCAGATTAAATTCTTGAATTAAAAAAAAAACACCTTTACTCTGTTACAATTAGATTTAGAAATATATTTCATTTCTTTTAGAGAGAAAAGAATCATACTTTATTTTTAAGTCCACAAAAGTAAGTTTATAGATTTTGTAAAATATATTTAAGTCTCTGTCTACTTATGTAAAATTCTTCAATTAATTTAATTATTCAAGTCAGTCTGTTTTTTTAAATCCAAAAAATATTTGTTTTTGTTTTTTTTACTTCTTTTACTGGTTGCTTTTAATTAACTTGGTCAAATTGGTCACAACCTGATTTGTAGATACAAATTAGTTTCAATTAGCTTTTGGCTCTCAAAACAGTTACTATGGCTACACATCACTTCCATTCAACATTCATTTATTAAGTGCTTTAGATATGTATAGTGCCTAGTTTTCATCTGTACTTAAGGTAGAATGAAATGTTAATCATTGCGTCTTTTCATCCAAAGGCAATCATTAAAAATTAAGTCATCTTCCGATACAGAAAACAATAAAATACAGCATAATAATATAATTACAATATTACATTATACTATATGATATATAAGCATATATATAATATGCACTATTGTCTATATGATAAAAACACATGCCATCCTTCATCTATAGAGCAGTGCACACTGCTGACAAACTTTTCTTAAGGCCTGTTGCGGGTGTCTGTCCCACCTGACATGGTATAGTCAATATTTGCCAAAGATCAGGAATTGTAACTATAAGATCAAAAGTATTTTTTCATATGACTCCAAGAGCTATGATTATTAAGCTATTTCTGTAACTGGCTAAGTTAAGAAATGTATTTGGTTAGATTAAAAGGCAATTAACTTTAAATAGTCCCATTTTGTGTCCATGTGAGAAGGAAAAAAGACCTAGATTAAATTTTCATCTCAGACCTATACCAGTTGTTACCCTCTCAGGGCCCAGAGGAACTCCTTCAGACCCTCAGTTGCATTGTAGGTGCTGATCTGCATTGTTAGAAAGAGTTTCCTCATGGGGTGCCCTTTATCAAAAAAATCAAAGGTCCAATTTAAAAAAATGCTTCTATAAAATCATGTGCTTGTGGAAGATGCCCATGGACACTTTTAGCTAGAATAAAATGAAAGGTCTCCGTAATAGGCCACTTTATTATTATTATTTATTAATATTGGCATGTGGAGAATGGCCACTCCTAACCAACATCCCTTTTATTTTATAACTATGATTCTTTTTTATACTTCATGCATTTAATTCTCTTCCTTACTTCCTAATGCCTGAAAAATGATCAATATAGGCAAATTATCCTACAGTGAACTGTTGCATTGAGATAATAACTGCATGATAAAATATTATGACATCTAATAAAATCTCTCACACATAATAGGCACTCAAGCAATATTTGTAGAAGTGACAATGTTATTTTCTCTATTTGTAAAATAATTAAGTTAAAATTAGTGAGCATTCTTTCCTCCATTGCTTCAAATTATATTTTCCCTAACAGATGATTTTTATAAGTTTCTAAGACCAAAAATTCCCATATCATCTAGTGGTCAGCTTCAGTAATGAATCTTTCCAGATTTACCCCAGCTGGTCCAAAATAATGCTGTCAGGCATACTCAAAATCAGATTAGAATGAATCTGTGATGTCTTTGGTAAAAGGAGGTAGAAGATAAAGAATCCTCCTCTTATCAATGTAAACTAACATCTCATCTGCAACTTATATTGCATTAGAGGAGAATTAATAGGATTGTAAGGGATGAAGTAATAGTGATTTGCCCAGGGTCACACAGTAAACCTAAATCTGAGGAAAAATTTGAATCCAAGTCTTCCAGGTCCCCAGGCCAGCTCTCTTTCCACTTCTCCATATTGTCTTAAAATCTGAATAATGCAAATTAAAAAGTGAAGTAGCATTTGAAAATAATTTATCATAATATTTTCCAATTAGCATATCCTTTTTTTTGCCTGTCTGTATATGTCTAGAACTTGGTATATAGAAAGCACTTAATAAATGTTTTTATTTTTCTTTCCATTTCAGAACTCTTTTTATAAATTAATTTATTTGTTTTCCATTTTCAACAATCACTTCCATAAGTGTTACCTTTTCTCCCTGTCCCTTTTCACTCCCTCCCCAAGATGGCATTCAATAGTATATGGGTTCTGCACATACATAGAAGAATTAAAAAGAAGGTGACTCTTGTGGCAAAATGCCATCCACATCCACAAAAAGAACCATAGAATGGAATGTAGAATGAGGCAGACTATTTTCTCTTGTATTATGTTTTGTGTTAGCCTGGTTTTTCTCATAGTTTCTCTCATTCATTTTAATTCTTCTATGCAACATGACTAATGTGAAAATGTGTGTAATAAGAATGTATGTAAAAAGGCTTATTGATAATGATAAATTAAAAATTCTCAAATATTTGAAAGCTCTTAAGTTAATACAAGAAAAAAAGATTGAGCTAGCCAGGTTTAGTAGAGAAGCTTTGGACAAAGAGATTTACAAAAAGACCTGGATCCTTGGCAACCTCACTCACAGGGAACAAGTGGGTTGTCTGAAACAAGAGTGGTAAGTTTCTGCTATTTGTTGCTCTCATAAGAACTCTGAAGAAGAGGTGATGATTGCTGAAAAATTCCTAGGGCACAAGCAATCTTGGGGAGGTAGGGGTGAGGTAGCCACTCATGTAAAAAGCTTGCCTCACACTGTAAATAAAAAATTGTTAAAATTTCTTAAAAAAAAAACCTAGACAAAAGTATGTTGCAGATAACTGAAATCCTAGTCTAGTGAATGGTTTAGATTTAAAAACAAAACAAAAATTACTTCAGTCCTTTCCTCCTCATTTTGCTAGCAGTGCTGTACTGAAAAGTAGGAAATCATCATTTCTCTTAATAAGCAGAAAGTGCTTGTTATATATTCCAGCTTGAAGGTTGGCTTTTGACTAGCAGTTGGTTGTGGGGTTTCATGACTTTGAGAGCTCCATAAATCACCTGGGGGGAAGAGCTGGGAGCTTAAATGATTGTTTTAAAGTGACGACTTATTGCGGGAACTAGTTGTTCCATTAGAGTGAGAATTAAAGTTTGAGGAAGCTTGTTGGAAAGAAGTTTAATGTTGTGTGCATGTGTATGTGTGGTATGTGTTTAGCACCCAGCACACTAATTTGTCACTGTGAATGGATGACTAAACACAGTCCTTATTCATCATTGAGAATCTGCAGCATTTGCAGCCACACTATTAAGAAGCAGAGAAGGGATTGTTAATTTTCCCTCCTCTTCCCAATACAAGTACATTAAAATACTAAAGAGACACATTCTTATTGACATAGAGCATTCGGTGGTTTATAGACAATGTGGGCACTGCATCCTAAGAGACGATGAACCATCTATTCATTTCTTAGAACATCCTGAGATTTTGTCAAGTTTAAATATAAAAGATTAGCAATTGTTTATTCCATAAACAAGCAAAATCATCAATACTGAATCCAAACGAGAAGGTGTTGAACAATAAAGCTCCCTAAATACTATTTTTTTCTCTGTTCTCTTGGGATATTATCAATGCGTATTTACTTACCAAACTAGACTGTAGGGTTATAGGGCAACTGAAACATTGAAGGGATTCTTATCTCTTTTGTTTCAAGCAAATGTTATCCTGGTAGAGATAAGTTGTTGAAACACTGGTCATAGGTTCAGAAATCTTAGCCAAAAGGAATTTAGCGGTCATTTAGTCCAAATCTCTCATTTTACAGATGAGGAAGTTGAAGACCAGAGATCAAGTGATTTACCCATTGTAATATGAGTAGGAAATGATACAATGGGGATTTGAACTCAGTTCAGCACACTTCTTGATACCCTAGCAATGGGAATAAAAGGATAGGATGTCTCTCCATCTTCTAAGCCACAGCATGAACTCCTTTGTATCTTACTCCCTGAATGAGGCTTGGTTAGAGTATTTCTCCAACACTTTGCTGTCTAATTAAGATGATTCCAGATTCTTCAGATCTATGCTAATGGACTGAAAACTCCGACAGGTTAAATGGAAGGGCTTAAATATGGACAAGTGACAGATTGAAGCTGTCATCTTCCAGCTAAGTGCAGAAAGATTCATCACCTAAAACAATGGCCATTAGGTGACTGATTTTTGTAACTGGTAAAATAAAGGGGCTGAAGCATGTGTCAGAGAAAACAGCACCACAACGGATGAAATTATGATCAGAGGTATATAGAACTGGAATTCTCCCCCTCTCCAATCTCACCTCTTAGAATTCCCAGCTCCCTTCAAGAGTTTCCTCCTACAAGAGGCCTCTCCTAATTGGCCTAATTGTTGGTACTAATTACCTCTCATTCACTGTGACTTTGTATTTATCACATATTTTGTATATAAAATTTAGAGCAGAAAGGGAGTTAAGAGGCTATGCAGTCCAACCTCTCATTTGACATTTACATATCTGAATACATGTTGCTCATAACTGTTTTTTCAGTTACTCAGAGTTTAACTTTGAGCAAACTTTCTATTCACACTGTTCTAGGCCTTTTGCATTTCTCCCAGAAGAGTGCAAGTTCCTTGAGGGCAGGGACTTTTTTCATTTTTGCCTTTGTGTTCCTAGTACCTAGCATAGTACAGGGCAATGACCTTTGAGGTCATCTAGTACACCGTCCTCATTTTAGTAAAGGGACTTTTCTGAAGTCACAAAGGCAATAAAAAAACAGAACTGGGGTTGAACCCAAGTCCTCAAACTCCCAACTCAAGAGTTCTCTTCTTATTCAATATAAAATCAATAGAGACTCCTTTGAGTTCTCTGCCTCTTCTCGTCTCCTTCATCAGGTTTCTTTTTCACAATCTCCTACCTCCACTCACTGTTGATTTAAGCTTCCCCAAACCTAGAATATGACAAGAAGATGCTGTAAATCATCCACCTTGTATATGTTCATCTCAGGTAATTCTACCTAACACCAGACTGAAAAGGTACATATGATAAATTATTTTCGGGCCAGTAAAAAATTTCACAGTCTCTACCTGGTCATTAATTCTAATATTCACTTTTACTTGGCCCAGACCAGATGCTTTTGATAAATACTGCTGAACAAGTTGCCTGTAGGATATCTACATAGTTCAGTCAGATGGAGTATATTGAACTAAGGTCTCTGATTGGGAGTCATTTATCAATGATCCTCTGGTGCAGGAACCATTCAGAAAGCTCGTGTGTAGATCTCGAGTCAATCATTCTTTGGAACTATCCAACTCTAAGGCCACTATCACAGATAAAAGTGCATCCTTTGTAATTTTTATGCCTCTACTCAGTAATTCAATTAGCTCATTCTCCAACCAAAGCCAGAATATAAAATGCCAGCTCTCTCTTCCTGTGGAAGTGTGTGCTTGGAATGGTAGAAGCATTTTTTTTATTAGTAGTTTATTTTTAGCTTTCAACATTCACTTCCATTAGTTTTAAATTTTCTCTGCCTTCTTTTCCTCTCTCCCCAAAGAAGACAGCAATCTGATACAGGCTGTACACATACATTTCTATCAAATACATTTTCACATTAGTCACGTTGCACAGAAAAATTATAATGAATGGGAGAAACCATAAGAAAAGGAAAGAAAACAAAACAAAAAAGAAGATTATCTGCTTCACTCCACATTCACATTCCATAGTTCTTTCTCTGGATTTGTGTGGAATTTTCCATTATGAATCCTTTGAAATTGCTTTAGATCCTCCTTGTATTGCTGAGAAGAGGTAAGTCTATCAAAGTCAGCCATCACACACTGTAGCTGTCACTGTGTACAACGTTCTCCTGGTTCTGCTCACTTTACTCATCAGGTAGATGCATATGTTTCTCTTGCACCCCTTAGGTTTGCTCACCTGTGCCTCACTTACCTTGCTCTTGTTACTACTCTGTTAGTATAACATAAAAGTGAACAAATATGTGATACAACTACCCAATGAAAAACAACATTGATTGATTTGTTTTGTATTTTAGTGATATTCTATTTGCAATATCCCAATCATTTAGCAATAGGATGATAATGAACAGCAATATTATTATCAAATACCTGCAAATTAATAACATATTTTAGGAGATGAAATATATGCATGTTGTTTGTCCTCCCTTTTTGAACCAAACCAGTGACATTGTAGGTGACATATTGACTTGCACTTGAATTGCATTTAAATAAGACAGAATTGTACAAAGTTATCAGCCTCATTCTCTCTTCCTGAGTTATCAAACCTAGGAGAAAGACCAAAGTCAAGAGTACTGGCAATAGCTCAGGATACAGTGGTTGACCTGGCATCTTCAATGTCTGACCAAGCTTTAAGAGATCCATAGTGCCTACTAAAGCTGTCTTCATGGCTGTTGGAACAAATTATTCTCATCTATGGGAATCTATTTCACCCTGCACAAAGGCAAGGAGGAAGGGGATAGGAGAGGGAAAAGAAGGCACAGCAAATTGGGGAAAGGGATTATCAGAAGCAAACACTACTGTGGGAGGGCAGGTCAAGGGAAAGACTGGAATAAACGGGGCAGGATAGGACAGAGGAAAATGTGGTTAGTCTTTTACAACATAACTATTACGGAAGTGCTTTGCATTGTTACACATATATGACCTATATTGAATTGCTCGTTTTCTCAATGAGAGTAAGTGGGGAGGGAGGGAGAGAACATGGAACTCAAAGCTATAATAATGAATTAAAAATTGTTTTAGCATGCAACTAGAAATTAAGAGATACAGGCAATGGAGCATAGAAATCTATTTTTCCCTACAGGAAAATAGAGGGGAAGGGGGATGGAAGAAGAATGAGTAATAAAAGGGAAGACAGACTGGAGGAAGGGGTGGATGGAGTGCAAGCTGTCCTGGGGTGGGGACAGATGGGGAAAAAATTTTGAATTCAAATTCTTGTGGAAGTGAATGTTGAGAACTGAAAAACAAATAAATTATAAAGAGAAATTATTCTCATCTGTCCATTCTGCCAGTGAAAATTTTCACATGCTTGGGGTAGACATCATCTTAATTCACCAATGGGTTTGAGGCCTTGTTGGTTACCCTTAACCTGGTTTAGCCCATCTGCTGAGGAAGTCTATTGGGGTACGGCCACTGCACATTCTACAGCTTCTTGGAGCAATGAGTGAAAGTTGGGTGAAGGTGGACACCAAAGGTGCATGAGCAGCCATGTAAAAGGCTCAGCAGACCCTCACACCAGAGGTGCTAATCCTCCCTGAATACTCCATGTACCCCCATTCACATAAAGCAACACTCAGTAATGCAAGGCACTCTCTTTAGCCCAAAGTGGAATAGACTTTCTTAGAATGCAAGTGGATTCCCTTTCTCTAGAATTTGTCATGTGAAAGGTGACTGAACATTTAATGGGGCTGCTATAGATGGAAATCTTGTTCTGTTGTGATTTGTATTAGATGTTATCTGAAGTCCTGTAGAGTTTGGAGACTCTATGTACATAAGTGCTAAATGGGAGGGAGTGCTCCTTGATAAAACTTATAAAAGGGAAAATTCAATGACAAGATGGGACTCAAACTGTCAACTACCCTCTCTTTCAAAATATAGAAGAAGACAGGTAGGTGGTATTATAAATTTGAAAGATGGAAATGGAAGAACTAGGTAAGCAAAGGGGAGAGGTAGGAAATAATAATCTAAGAAGATAGTGACAGAGTAGATAGAGTGTGCCTCTGGAGTCTGGAAGACCTGATTTCAAATCTGGCCTCAGATTCTTGGCTATACAATCCTGGGCAAGTCATAACCCTATAGCCTTGCTATGATCTAGGCAATTCTCTAAGTTGCAGAGAAGATGTCAACTAGCATTGGTAGAGGAAATGCCCTTATCTGAGAGTTTCTATTACCATAAACTCAATTCTTAATGGAAATTCTAAAGTCCCTTCTAGCCTTCTGTGATTCTATTAAAGCACATGTGTAGGCACCTAAGGTAGATTTCTGGTTATTAGTGGATATTCCTAGTTCATTTCTAAGAGTTAATGATAGATAAATAGCCACATCATTCTCAGACTTCTCTCTCTTTTCCTCTTCTCATTCTACCCTTACCACAATCATCAAACTTTTGACTAATATCAGCAAATCATCACGTGATTCATTTATAGGGGTTCTTCTGTGAGAACTTTTTCACAGATACTCCACCTGTGTCATTAGGAGGATTATAGATAGAGCCTCTTTATTAGAGGCTAGATATGGCCTAAGTACTTATTCTCTGCATGACACTACACCTGTGGATTTTCCTGTTAGGAGATGCCAGTTTGGGCTATTGATGAAAAAGTCAATACTTGAGTGTAGCTTCAGCAACAGCTTTGGACAGATTTCACTTTTATTTTTAGCTTTTCCTTTCATTTCCCTTTCTTTTCTTCCAAAGAAAGACTCAATTTGACTGTCTCTGGTGTGTGAGTTTTATCTTCCTGGCATGAGAGTTTACATTATTTATTTTTCAGTTTACAAAAATCTATTTGTGGTGACCTCTCAGTTCATAGATATCAAAAACACAAAAGATGAAAATATATGCACGTAAAACAGGACTTTCAGACTCCAACAGTCTTGAGAATAAAAAATACCTAAGGTGAAATATGGACTCTTATTTCCAGTCAGTAAGTCCCAGACTCAGAAAGTCTATTTAAAAAATAACCATTCTTTACCTCTATCCCCTGAGATTAATAACAATATCCAATGGAAACTCAATAAATGCTTGTTCAAAGTAAAGATGGGATTAAGAATTTGATTCCAGGATACATAGTGACTTGACCTGACTTACTCCTTAGGAGTAAGGAGGTGGTGCTCTGGACTTAGAGTCAAGAAGAACCTGACTCCAAAAAAGGCCTCAGACTCATATTAACTATGTGGCGTGTATGGGGTGTTCAGAGAGGACTTGTACTTCTTGTGTGAGCCTTTTTCAAGGCTTGATCATCATGTACCCTTGGTGTCCACCTTTCACCCAATCTACACCTGTAGCTCCAAGAATCTATAGTATGTGCAGTGACCACAACCAGGTAAAATGATCTTGGCAAATGGGCTAAACCAGGCTGAGGGTAACTTACATGCCTCAAATTCATTGGTGAGTTAGGATGATGTTTACTCCAAACGTGAAAATTTGCCCAGATGGAATGGCAGATAAGAATAATTCATTCCAAAGGCCATGAAGGCAGCTGAAGTAGGTGGCATGGAGCTCTTAGAGCCTACTGAGATAGTGAAGATGCCAAGGTCATCCACTGCATCTCTGGTCATTACATTCATTCTACTTTGTCTTGCCACAGGACTTCAAGGACTCAGGAAGGGAGTGAGATTTACAACTTTGTACAACCCTACGTCACTTGAATCCAATTCATGCACATGTCAAGACACCACCCCATGATATCACTGATCCTCTTCAAAAACAAAATAAAACAAAACAAAGCTAAAACACAAACACAGGGCACAATACCTTTGTGGCCCTAGGCAAGTTACTTAACTTCTATCTGCCTCAGTTTCTTTATCTTCAAAATGTGGACAATGATAATTTCTACCTCTCAGGGCTGTTGTGAATATAAAATGAGAATATTTGTAAAATGCTTCATAAACCTTAAAGCACAATATAAATGCTGGCTATTACAATTAATATTCTCTGCATTAAGGAGATTCACTGACTGCCCCCTAGTGGCCAGTAAAGATATAATAGCTCCCTAAGGAGTCATGATTGACCCAATTTCAGTGATTCATTTTCTACAATCCCAGTGTGCTCTGTGTGTATCCTGTTTGGAAGCTATTGGATCTTTACAGATGATACCTCTAACAGGAATGTGAGAACACATGTTTTATGTAACAGCACTCTTACTCCCAGGACTTGTAACCCAGCTCCAACTTTTATTAGTTGTATAACAATGGAAAAATCCCTTCCCTTTTCTGAACCTTCTTTTCTTCATGTGAAATAGGAAATAATCATTCTTTACTACTTTCCTTAGAGTGATAGTTTAAAGAAAGTTACTTTATAAAACATAAAGTGCTATATAAACATAAGTAGTTATTATTTGGGGGAGAGGGAGGGCTTAGTCTATAAAGGAGGTTTCAGACCAGTAATTTATGCACAAAAAAGCAGGACTTTGGAACAAAGGTGGAGGATGATGCCCTCAGAGCTGGTGTGCTAAACATTTTTCTTCCCACTTTCCCTTATTTGTGTGGGAAACTCAGAAGATTTGGTGTGCTGAGGGAAGTCATGTTGCCTAAGAAAGGCTCTTAGTAATTTATTGAAAGGTACCTCTCCCAAAATTGAACCAAAATTGTTTAAGGAGGAATGCAGGTTGATAATTAGACATGTACTGTAACTGACAAGGACTTCCTAACCCTCATTCAGATAGAGGTTGACTACCAAGAGGAAATGATTCCCAAAGACAAACAAAATTATACTATTTTGACTTGCTAGTCAATCGTAGCACCCTTGTGCTAACTCTGGGAACCGACAGCTTCTTTTCATTTAAAGAAAAAATTGAATTTCATATGAGGTTATCTCCTTAGTAGAATGATTTGATCTATGATAGCTTCACTTTCTCACTAAAAGTTCCTTTCTTCCTTTCTTTCATCCTTCTTTCTTTCTTTTTTCTTTCCTTCCTTCCTTTTTTTTTCTTTCTTCTTTCTTTTCCTTCTTTTCTGTTTTTGGACCTGTGTTTTGTATAGGGAGATTCCAGTGTAGAACTTCCTCTGTCAATGCAAAATCTATACCTTCTCTGCCTTTATGGTATGGAGGATTGCCTGGGCACTGAGAGGTTAAGTGACTTGCCCAAGATTATTCACACAGTATGTGTCAAAATCAGAACCTCAACCCAGGTCTTCCTGATTCTAAGGCCAGTTCTCTACCTCTATTTTTTTAAATAATTAATTTGTTGCTTCTCAAGGTATATAGGCTTAAAAAGTAAAATGGGAGAGCCAACTACCCCTCTTTTGGGGAAGACCTATGCCTTTTATCTTTTCTCTCTTGAAAAATATTTCTAAGATCCAACTGGTAGCATCAATTGGCAATAGAACTGTCCAGCAGAGATGGAAAGTGGCACAGAATAGCAGACATGATGTGATGTGAAACCCAGCAGTGAGCAGCAGTAGAGATAGTGACCTGGGGAAGCAGGCCCAGTGAAAGAAGCACACTGACATCATCAAAACACATTGGTATTAGCACCAGAAGCATAAATTGTCCCCTATGCGCATGTTCTGGTTTTATGAGTTCACTGCCTATCTCTCCAAATATGTATAATGGCCACATATATTCCCTCTTTGTATGTCCTTCTCTTTGTATGTCCTATATTCCTCATGTGTTCCCTATTTTTTATGATCACCATTTATAATTTCTAAATAAACTTATTCCTCCCACTAATTGTATGTAGCTTTGAGGAAGAATGTATCCCAGGTTTATTTAATTAAAGGAAAACTCTCTATTAATTACTTTTTTCATACTTTGAGTGCTTTTTCTTTGAACAAATTGAGTCCTCTTGATGACTAGGAAAAGGTAAACACAACAGGAGCGGATCTTAAGGAAGACAATTACACTTTGTGAGCTTGGATTTGGAGTATATGAGCCACATCCTGGGAGATTTTCTGGAGACCCAGGTATGAAAAGAGGCATCTGAGGTGTGAAATTTTATCATTTTTAGTTCTCGATTAGTATTTACTTATTTAATTTTTCCTGAATAAGAGGATGGCACAGATCAGGGGCAGAGCTATTGTGTTTGACGATGTCCTTGTGCTAAGTAGATTCTCTTTTCTTTTCTAGTTCTGCCTCATCAATGCTGAGAACCTAGGATGAGAATATGGAATACATTATGTACAAGGGCAAAGAAATGGATTTGGAAATAGAGAACCCGGGTTCAAATCTCTTCTTTCCCAATCATCAGCCATGAGATCTTGGTTAGGTCATATTCAAACTCTTTGGATCTCAGTTTTCAAATGGGTAAAGTAAGAGAATAAGGCTACATGACCTCTAAGGTCTCTTGCAACTGTAAATATATCATTCTATGATGATTCTTTCCTTTCCATACTATCCCATCAAGTCCTATCTGGTTTTGGAAAAATTATAGAGCACAGAAATTAAAGGAACATGAGCAGAGCAACCTGTCTGTTGCCTTGATAACTTTCAAACATCCCTTTCACACTTTCCCAGATGGCCTCTGGTGTGGAAAGCTGCTGAAGTGCGGCTTTGTGCATGAAGGCAGCAAATCATTCCTAGCAGTATGGGAGCTTCTGGCACTGCATTCCAAATGACGCCAGATAAGCAGTAAGGGGCAAGCTGAGGAAAGAGATTAGGGCAATTTTTTTTAAAGCAGGAAATTGTTTATGTTGATGTCTGAATACGATCATGTTAAAATGAAACCTGGATTTTCTTTTTTTTTTTTTTTTCAGGCAGTGTTTTCTGTAATTGTATTCATTGCGTTAACTATGCCTGAGTCCTACAGATTGACTGCTAGATATTCTATAAATGTGTTTTGGGAAACAGTGGTCTCATTTGAGGAGAGCAAAGCTTTTATAGAGTATGTTTTTCCTTTTTTGGGGGGTACTTTACTTATTTAGTATGTAACTCTTTACTTCCCTTCAACTATTGAAAATTCATGATGCATAAATTGATCTGAACCTTGGCTACTACCCTACAAATCTTTCTCCTATAATATCTGTTCCAGATCTTATTTTCTTTCCTTTCTCTCTAGTCTTAACACCCACTTCCAACATTTGAGATTATTTAGCCTCCTACTTCATGAAGAAGATTGAGGCCATTTAAATGACCTAAAGATTGCTCCCCGGGTCTGTGATTACAGTATCCAGGTTCATCTCCTATGATGCTACCTATGACTTCAGACAAGTCACTAAGTTTCTTTAGACTCCAGTTTTCCCAGATTTAAAGTGAGCAGAGTAAATTAAATGGTCTCCAAGATCCCTTCCAGCTTCTCAAATGTTCAAATGACTCCAGTAACTCACAGAGCATATTCTTAGTTTATCCTCCCAATCTTGCTCCTAAATGTACTTTGCTACAGTTCCATGGTTCACTCACTCTGATCTTTATGAGGTTTATAATATCCTTTCTATTAAACAAGGTTCTATTCCCTATATCAGCAGACCTTTATGAATATTGACCTCTATAAGTGGACAATATAATATTTATCAAATACCGTACACAAAGGATGATAATTAACCTCCTGAGAGAATTAAGTGGGATGTTTTTGCTCTTAATAGTATTTTATTTTTTTCAATTGCACATAAAGATAATTTTTAACCTTCATTTTTGTAAGATTTTGAGTTTCAAATTTTTCTCTTTCCCCCCTTTTCGTCCCTGTTCTCCAAGAAAGCAACACATACACAAAGCACACATATATATACGTGTGTATGTATATACATGTATAGTCATGTTAAACATCTTTCCAATTTGGTCATGTTGTGAAATAAGAATCAGAACAAAAGGAAAAAATCACAGAAAGAGAAAACAGCAACAACAAAAGTGAAAATGGTCTGCCTTCGCTCTGCATTCAGACTCCATAGTTCTTACTCTGGATGTGGATAGCATTTTCTATCATAATGCTTTTGGAATTGTCTTAGCTCACCATATTGCTAAGAGTTAAGTCAATCACAGCTGATCGTTGCGCAAAGTTGCTGTTACTGTGTGCACTATACCCTTGGTTCCGCTCACTTTACTCAGCATCAGTTCATGTAAGTCTTTCCATGTTTTGTTTTGTTTTTTTTTCTGAAGTCTTCCTGTTCATCATTTCTTATAGCACAATAGTATTCCATTACATTCATATACCACAACTTGTTCAGCCATTCTCCATCTGATGGGCATTCCTACAATTTCCAATTCTTTGTCACCACAAAAAGAACTGCTATAAATATTTTGTGCATAAATGGGTCCTTTCCCATTTTTATGATCTCTTTGAGATATAGATCTAGTAGTGGTATTACAAAGGCTTTGCATAGTTTTATAGCCCGTTGGACATAGTTCTTAATTGCTCTCCAGAATGCTTGGATAAGTTAACAACTCTACTAACAATGCATTAGTGTTCCAATTTTCTCCCATCAAGAATTAAGTTTTTAAGCTGGATTTGGAAAAAGATGCATTCTCTCCTTATCTAATTAAACCAAAGAGGAGCCATTAAATGATGATTTCTATTCTGAAAAGATCCAGTTGAATAAATTTTACAGTGTCCAGTGCACTTGATAATATACTATTCATTTTTATTTAATCAGCCAATGAATTATAAAAGTATTTTCAATTAAGTTCAAATTAATAGTGTTTGCTATCACCTCATAATCACTGATGTAAAGTGTCATTGATCATTGGCATAAGATTTGACTTTGGCTTAATAATCAACCCAATACAACAAATATTGAGCATATATTATGTGCAAATCAAGGAGGTAACTAGGTGATTCAATGGCCACAATGCTGGGCATAGAGTAAGGAAGATCTAAATTCAAATCTGTCCTCAGACACTCACTAGCTGTGTAGTACCCTGGGCAAGTTATTTAATCTCTGCTTGCCTTAGTCCACTGGAGAAGAAAATGGCAAACCATTCTAGTATCTTTGCCAAGAAAATCCCATGGACAAATGTGGTTGAAAGGGTCACAAAGAATGAGAGGTGACTGAACTACTGAACAACAGTAAAGATGCAAATCAACATACTATGCACCGAAGATGCAAAGACAAAATGGAAAATCTCTGACCTCAAGAAGTTTATATTAAATTAAAGGGTATAATCTGTCAATATGAATTTATTAAGCACTTACTTTTTATCTGAAACTGTGCCAAGTAGAGGGGATATAAAAACTGAGAGAAAAGAGCAGCCTTAGCAGCTAGGAAAGTTAAATGGTTATTGCAATAAGCCAGTTAGGAGCTGAAAGGGGCTAAGCTAGAGTTGGTGCTGTTGTAAACAAAGAGAAGAAGGCACAAAAAAGAGGTTAATAGATAATTAATAGAGGTTAATAGATAACAATTAATAGAGGTTAATAGATAATTTGAAGAGGGAGAGGAAACATATGACAGGAGAATATTCTATTATTATTAAATATAACATATTTACATAGTACTAAGTGTATATATGTATACATATATATTATATATATATATATGAAATCTCATTTGATTCTCGTAATAGTGTTGTGAGGTACTATATGTACTACAGATGTTATTTACCCATTTTACAGTTGAGGTACCTGAAATTCTGAGAAGTTAATTGGCCTGCCTATGATTACACACAACTAGGATGACAAGAGAGGATGATGCAACGGCTAGACCCTCCAGTGCTTCTAGGTACATCCTTTCATTCTTTTGTACCACTCAGAATGTTGAATTTTCATCTTAATAGTATTCTTGTACTTCTCTCACATATAAATTTAAACACAACCCTTTTTATTTTCAAGAAGAAGATTCCTACTAAAATTGTTTTCCATTTAAAGTCATTATAAAGATGGCCCCTGATGCCACCAACATCTGAGCAACACAGCATGCTTTACCTCAGTAAGAAAATGTAAATATTTATCTTTGGTTGGAGCCATCATCCACTATCATTATAAAAGATATGACAAAAATAATTAGAGCAATATTGCTCTAATCTGATCACCAAAATGGTTCTTATATATAGTAACTATTGAGTCTTTACTTCCTGGTCCTTTTAGAAAAAAAAGATGTTACAAGATTTCTATAGAAAATGTAATGGAGATTAGAAAACCACATTCTACCAAAAATAAATAAATAAAAATGCAGAAAATTCACTGAGATTTTTGAAACACATGTTTGATTTAGGTACACCAGAATTCTTGGCAGGGGGAAGTGGGGGGGGGGTAGCATGTGGGGGGAATAGGACAAGACTGTTGCAAGTAAAAAGATTTATCTACCAACAAAATTCTTACTAGAGCCTAGCAGGAGGATAGATGGGAGTGAAAGGGATTGGTTAAAATGAGAAGCCACTATACCTTCTAAGATGTATTAAGGTTAATTTAATGACAAAAGGTACTATTTCTGGATGAAACTGAATGAACTCTTTGACCTACCACTAAAAATGGCCATTTAGGACAAAAGCCAGAAATGGAGATATGCATTTCTTCTGGCAGGAAGGGAAAAAAAGAATTGAAAAAGATCAATATTGTACAAGAACAGAGAGAACATGTAACTTATAAAACTCTGAGTTCACCTAGAATTCATTCCAAAGGTTGAAGAAAGTGGCAAATGTTAGGAAAAATCTTTAGCAGCTCTATTCCTTGCCTCTCTGTAAATTGGAGTGGGACCTCTATCCTGAAGGAAAAATAAAATGCAGTTCTGTATAGAAAGAGTCCTAGAAAAACCCTAATGAGGGTCATAACACCTGTATATTTTCTGAGGACAACAGTCTGACAAAATGGGCTAGTGTTTTCTGTGTCACATTTTCTGCCTTCATTTTCAATTCACTGCTCTGAGTGGTATGTTTCCCTGATCAATTTCTTCATTTTTTTAGAGTTAAGGTTTCTCTGCATTTGAGATGCTTTGGCAAAGACTGTAATGAGAATTTTAAATCCGAGCAAGATTTCTTGAAGTTCTAAATGAGCCATCAAGGAGAATTTTTTTGCCAGATGGCACCTGTGATGGAAGGCCTGGAGGCCTGCTTTTACTCCCCTGCTTCCCAGCTAGAGACTGAATCTTGCAGAACTCATATATCCTCTATATTTTTTAAAGTCCTTAGCTGAAGTAGGGTTTGAAGGCAAACTGCTTTAACTGAACATCAAGAATCAAATGAAATAAATTTTCAGAAAGGCTTTAGAAAACATCAAGTAGCCAAAATTGAAAATAACAGGCATAAAATACGGGCCAATAAGGCCAAATATTTTAATCATTTTTTAGCTGTCTGTAACAAATGATTGAGACTCAATGCAAGGTTGTCCTGTGTCCCCCCAGGAGCTGTCCTCTGACATATCTGAGAATGGATGGAAGCAAAGTGAGCTGGCATCATTCGAATACTCAGTACTAGACTAAATTTGCAACCATGGAAAGAATTCCATTAGAGACAAACTCCTATGAACACACAAACATACATACAGGCATATGCATATGCAAATATATGCCACAATAACAACATAGTGGAAAGAGATTTAAAGTCAAAATGTAGACAAATTCCAAACATCTTGCAATCTTTCCTGCTCCTTTCCAGTCCATACTCAATCCTTCCGGGCAAAAAACACAAAGCTCACAACCTTTGATTATCATACTCTGAATCAACACTAGTCTCCACATTCATTACCTTTCTCTATACTCCAGCAACTATTATGCTTCTTGGTGCCCCTTGGAGAATCCAACAATTACTTCAGTCACTGTCTAAAGGAGGCAGGTGTTGTGGAGGAACTTGAGTTTGTTTTCCATTACCATTACTCAAAAGCAAAAGGGGAAAGATGCTTCCATCAAAGATCATAATCTTGGGTCCTTTACTTAGGAAAAGGAAGTATATCCAATTCATTGTCTTTTAGACAACTACATCTCCCAGAAGCCTGTGTGGAGTTCTACAATTTTCAATCTACCTAGTCTGAAAGGAAGATAGGAATCTCATTATGGAATGAGACACGGACAAGAAAAGCCAATGATGAACTATTGAGAGAGAAGGAAAAAGAAATGGCAACTAGAACTGGTGCTGACATGGTGATAATCTGGTTGTTCTTTTTAGATACCATGCTCTTAAGAGTTTTGTTGTTTATCTTGTTGTAGTGCCAAAAATCAGTAATCTCAAAATGTCTCATAGTTTCAGTGTTGTTCTGATTGCTGCGCTGAGAAACACACAACCCTTCAAGATGGAATGGGACATGCCTGAACAGACTGTTTCCAGTGCTGACCTTTAATCTTCATACTGTAAATGAAACTGCCTGTCTCCTTCACCCACTGAGCTAAAGATAAAGAGTGAGCAGTTTTGCAACGTCATACTTTGAGAAGTGAGTGGTGAGCATTGCTGCTGCTTGATTAACCGGTGCCTGTTATTTACCTTGCTTTCTATTTTACGTAAATATCCTCTGCTTTATGTGTGATGTGACATAACTTATTCTGGTTTGATTGGGAAATAATTAGTAGAAATGAGGACCCATGAGCCATGGATTGATATATCACTTCTGGATGTAAGCACAAAGGGGAAGCACATTAGGGGATTCAGGAACTATACTTTCTCCCAGCCTACCCCAGTATACATAGTTAGTACAAGTGGTAACTAAATTTTACTTGGGTGTGAGGACATATTAAAGTACAAATTTTACAAGATGATATAAATCACAAGCACAGTTTCAGGCAGCTTGACACTGGTTTATAGCATTTAAAAGTCTCTAGATAGGGCTCTCTTCATGTCTGAATCTTCTGTTTTCAGTGAAAATACTGCCCACTGCATTAAGTCCACCATTGTTTTTCATTTTTAAAGAAGATATAACCTGAAAACTATTAGATCAAAGGACTAAGCAATTTCCTTCCATTTTCTAATAGATGTCTGATAATTTAATAGATTAAAACCTATCTGCATGTCCTATTCCTATGTTCCTTCTGTAGCCTTCTTTACCTTAAACATATTTTGGACAAACTCCAGAATATTAGCATGCAGGTTTCTTAAAGATTCAAGAAGATACAGAGAAAAAGTCACTAGTATGCCCCAATACAAAATCAAAAGTAAAACAGAAATCTTATATTGGTTAAGAAGAGTGGTGGATCAGTGAATTCGATTAAGTATACACAGAACTGAAAAGGATCATAGTAATGTAGTATTTGATAAACCCAAAGATCCAGGCCTTTGGAACAAGAACCTACTATTTGACAAAAATTGCTGGGAAAATTGGAAAGCAGTTTAGCAGAACGTATGTATAAACCAGTGTTTCACACAACATACCAAGATAAAGCCAAAATAGGAACATGATTTAGACATCATTTAGAATTTAGAATCATAGAAATCATAAGGAAATTACAGGCACATGGAAAAATTTACCTGTCAAATCCATCCTTGTTGTGACCAAACGAGATAGAGAGGATCACAGGAAGTAATATGGATAATTTTGATTACATTACATTAAAAAAGGTTTTGCACAAACAAAACCAATGCAGTCAAAATTATAAGGAAAGCAGGAAGCATATTCCCAAAGCTATTAAACTGCATATACCCTTTGAACCAGCAATACCGCTACTAGGTCTATTTCCAAAGATGATTAGGAAAAGGGAAAAGAATCTGTACGTTTTAAATATTTATAGCAGCTCTCTTTGAGGTGACAAAGAACTGGAAATTGCAGGGATGCCTGTCAATTGGGGAATGGCTGAACAAATTATAGTATATGATTGTGATGGAATACAACTGTGCTATGAGAAATGATGAGCTTGGTATCTTAGAAAAACATAAATAGACTTGCATGAAATAATGAAGATCTAAATGTACACAGTTAGAGCAATATTTTTTAAGAACAACTTTGAGCAAATAAGTCATCTTGACTATTATAAGTACCCAGATTAACTAGAAAGGACATATGAAGGAAGATGCTATTTACATCCAGAGAAAGAACTGATAAATAAAAGTATGTATAGAATGATTTTACACATACATACATATTTGTATCTAACAGTAGGAATCTCTAGAGTGGGGGGAGAGAAGGAAAAAAAAGATATTTACATGAGAACTACTATATATTTTAAAAGAGTAACAAGTTGCACATAATAGATTTGCAGTTTCATGTGCAGTCATCTTTTTTATTATATGATTATGTTATAGAAATGCCTTTTTTATTCCATAAATTGAAAAAAGAAAGAAAGGTCTCATCTTTTGTACTCTGGTTGTCTATATTAATCACTAAAATGGAGATTGCTTATTCAGAACCAATGATAATAACTAATTTTACATTCAATATAGGATAAATCAAACTTAACTTGGCATATTATTACATTGGATGGCAATAAGGATGACAACTAGATTTTTTTCCTGTGACATCCATGAAAACAGATAAAATTTCTAGTTCTTTTTTTGTGTTGATTTCAACCTATTCCTTCAGATTTTGTTCAATCTCCTACAGTTTTCATGGTAATCACAGTTTAATATTTTAGGTCATTTAACTCACCTAAAATTTGGCCCCTGATGATTGTACTTTGCCTGTAGAAATGTTCAATAAATATTCAGTTAAAAAGTTAAAATTGCACTCTGTTGGTTTCAGTATTGCCTTTCCATGTCTAGTTAGAAATATTCTCAGAGATAATCACATTACCTGAAAAAATATATCCAAATCAATAAAGTTGTTGGATCTTTGGACTCCTGTCCTGCTGCCTGCCCCATGCCAAGGGTTAGAAAAATCCACAGGGATTAAGTTTCCCAGGAAGAATTCTATATTTGTATCCAAGAAATGGATCTTTAATCCCCTTTAGAAATCATAAGTTTTGATAAGACCATTGATTTTAAAACAATTTTCTGCTTTGTAGTTTCTTTAAAAGGTTCTGATCATTGCAAAAAAAAATACTTCCATGTTTCTCCTTCAACTATTACTTAACATTCTCATAATAGCATCACCTTCTTTTTCTTAGTACCCACAAATAGAATTGTAATCTCACAGAATTTTTAAAACTCTATCTTTCAGATAAAGAAAACCTGTACCAATTTTGATCTATCACCTTAATAATTACTTTTTTCTTAAAACCAACCTAAGGTAAAAGAGCAATAAGAAAAAATAGTTTCCAGGACTAATCAGTACCTGGTGCATAAATGCTGGTGGATTTAAACTGATGACTTGTGACAGGTTGCACATCTCTAGTTAGTGAGTAAGTCTAACACAAGTAGTCTAGCACAAGGGACAGCACAAGGACCAAGTCATGTTCTCATCTCCTCCAACCAAAATAAGGTTCATTTGCTTTGCCTGTGAGATTTAAGTAAGTTTCCTACAAGCCTAACAGAACTAGTCTAGCACAAGGGACAGCACAAGGACCAAGTCATGTTCTCATCTCCTCCAACCAAAATAAGGTTCATTTGCTTTGCCTGTGAGATTTAAGTAAGTTTCCTACAAGCCTAACAAAACTATGCAGAGGACTGCCACATTGTTGAGGCATACCAAGAATTTAAATAATGCAAACCAACAGTGTCAAAATACAAAACACTTGAGAAAACAGTAGTAGAAACAATAGCAATGTTTATCAAGTGACGCCTAGATTACAACTAGCAAAACTAACTGCAACATATTGAGAGTTTCACTGCATGAGTGAACACATAAATTTGTTCAAGCTTGTCTTGCTATACAACACATACACTGGGACTTCACACAGCGTGCAAGAACAAGTCAACTAGTGCCTTTTCACTACCCCCATCTCCCTGCTGCACTCAGCGAAATGTATCACCACCTCATGATGCCTAATCTGTATCAAAACTGACAAGGCATTTAATGATCGTGGGTGACGGCAACATTTTATTTGCATTTTTAATTCAACCAAAATATATTTACATCTAGTACACTCCCTCCCAACCTACCTTGTATTTAACTATGTTGTGCTTATTTTGAATTTATCACGTGCATGCTGACGTGCTGTATATCCTCTTCCTTGATAGAATATATGCTTCTTTAGAATATTTTTTAATTTTAATTTTAGTCTTTTTTATTCTTTGTATCCCAAAGTCCCTAGCAGACTGGCGTCGCTTAGTAAATATCTGTTGGTAGGTTAATTAAGTGCTATGATTCACACACTTTGTCGTCAGTCCTTTTGGATCCAAGACTGTTTACATACAGAGACAGGAAGCAGCTCAGAAATACATAGAGGGAAGCCCCCCCCACGCTGCGCCCTCGGACCCATGAAGCTACGTGGCCGGCCGGACAGTGGCTTAGAGCGGCCCGGCTGATCTAGGCGGCCTCGGACCCCGGCGCCGGACGGGAGGGGCAAGGGAACATGGAGGGGGCAGTCGGCCACGAGCGTGCCAGGCTGTGAGCGCCACAGCCGCGGATGATGCCTCAAGCCTCTCGGCTTGACCACGTTAACCACGAAGGTCATCGTCTGCACCTGTTTCAAGGGAAGGAAGTACTGTGTGCTTGGTGAGGAGAGCTTCAGAATGCCCATCAGACTTTTGAAGACTGTAGTTCTGTGTTTGGAGAGTCTTATTGTAAGTTGTGCCGCCTCTTTGACAAAGACAAGAAGCAATACCGTTGTGGGAAGCGTGGAATTTGTAGGACTGGTCCGAAGGAAGAATTTTTTCATTGTTTAAAATGTAACTTGTGCCTCTCCTTGAGTGTCCAAGGTCATCACAAGGCAACGAGAATGTCTCCAGGCAGAACTGTCCCATATGCTTAAAGGACATTCACAGGTCCCATGTATTTGCTCATGCCTTGCCATGTGAGCATCTTCTACACAGAGCATGTTAGGAAGAAATGTTCAAAAGGAGCTACAGACATCTGTTGTGTACGCACTCTGCTCCAGATATGACTCACTACGGGTGACAGTTGGATAATGAAGTAGCACAAGTTCCAGTGCCAACAGAATATCAGAATATGACTGTGGAGATTCTCTGCAATGTTTGCAGTGCCCGCTCTACGGTCAGGTTTCGCATATTAGGAATGAGGTGTAGGAGCTGTGAGTCATGATACTGCCCGAGACGGAAGGTGTGGAATTCCTCTGGAACAGCTGTGACCAGCCTTTCTAAGATTGCCTAGGAAGAATTGCCTCCAAAGACTCACTCACCCTTGTTTCTGAAATAAGAGACATTCCCTAGTGTCCTGTTGCTATGCTGTCACAAACATTAGTGCTATGTTTGTGTTCATGGCACAACATAACCTTCCGCTATGGGGATTCCGTGATCACTCTCAATGAAACTTCATTTATATCACTGGGCAAGAAGTGGAGCTCTCCAATTGAGTGGAAACTCCTTCAGTGTTACTTAGGACCCAGATGACCCTCTGCTTTGAAAGTGATTATCCAAATGTGTAATTTCACTGCATTTCCTCTTAAGCAAAGCTGTGCTTCCACAATCTATAAATAGTTCTTAATAGAACTGTGCTTAACATTAAAACTTTATTTTAAGGGCTGTATCATAAGACGAGGGTTTATCTTATTTTTCAAATAAACTTCAGAATTGTATAAAGCAGTCCCTTTTGAAGACTATAAATGTGTATTTTTATGTAATATTGCATAAAAACTCTTGGCATAGTAAAAAAAAGTACAGGGAGTAAGGCAGATTTTTTTTTCCTGGTGATGGCTGGCTATGTACCAGTATACTACACTTGTTGCCGTTGAGTCAATTCAGTTGTGTTCAACTCACCATGACCCCATTTGAGGTTTTCTTGGCAAAAATACTAGAGTGGATTGCCATTTCCTTCTCCAGCTCATTTGGATGAGAATACTGAGGCAAACAGGTTCAAGTGGCTTACCCAGAGTCATACACCTAGTAAGTATCTGAGGCTGGATTTGAATTCAGGTCTTCCTGACTCCAGTATGATACTCTATCCATTGTGCCACCTAGTTATCCTTATAGGTATACTTAACCCTTCCATTAAGAGAAGTCTTTTTAGAGCAAAGAGTTAAATATGCAAAAGGCCTCAAAAGTTTTAAAGCAAATTAATGGCAAGAATCATAGTTTAAAAGGAGAACCTTAAATAAAGTGAATGCCAGAAATAGGGAGGCAACACAGAACAGTGAAAAAAGACTGAGTTCAGATCCCACCCGAGTCACCTTGGCCAAGTCATCCAACCTCCATAAGTCTGAGTTTCCTTATTTTTATAATGAGGGTTTTAGAATAGATGGCCTCTAAGGTCCCTTGTTGATCAATGATCATACAATAAAGAGAGGAAAAGAGCAAATGTAGAGGTATGTGTGATAATAGGTCAAAGCCAAATGGTTAAAACCAAGAGGAATTGTTAGGAGTTGTCAAGAACACCAAAGAAATAGCAATCAGACTAGAGTACAGGAGCATTTAGCAAGTACTCATGTGCTAGGAACTGGGCTGACAAAAGTTAAGTACATAGTTCCTGGTCTTAAAGAACTTACCAAAGAGGCAATATGCAAACAACAATAGCTAGTTACATAGATAGATAGATAGATAGATAGATAGATAGATAGATAGATAGATAGATAGATAGATAGATAGATAGATGGAAGAAATCCCAGAGGAAAGTAGGACTGGAAGGGACTGAGAAATGACTTATACAGAAAGTGGGACTTGAGTTGAATTTTGATGGATGCCAGGAGGCAAGGTGAAGAGGGACACTAAGGGAAAGGCATGGAGTGAGGATAGGGAGTATAATGTGTGAGGAACATCAAGTAGTCCACCATAGCTGGATCCTGGAGTAAATGGTGGGAAACAAATGATAAGAATAGAAAGGTAGAAAGAGGTCATGTTGGAATGTCTTTGAAAGTCAATCAGAGGTATTTTATATTTTATTCTAGAAGTAACAGGAGATCACTGGAGTATATCTAATAAGGGGTGAGAACTCTGGTCAGCTCTGTGCTTTAGAAAAAAGAGTTTGGCAGTGGAATGGGGGGTGGATTAAAGTGAAAAGATACTTGAAGCTAGGAAACAAAACAGAACATGACAGTATTTCAATCGTCCAGGTAAGAGATGGACGAGGACCTTTACCAGGGTAACCACTGTGCAAATGGTAAAAAGAGATCCTATACAAGAACTGTTCTGAAGGTACATACATCAGTGCGTATTACAGAAGGTCAGTTTGATTTTGTCAGTTATTTATGCTACTGATTTTTGCCCATTTCCATAGGTTCATTATTCCCTAAAAGGTTATTTCATGGGGACTGATCTATTGGTTATAAATTCAGTGGAAATTTGACATTTTTTCTGACCAGCTCTTACCACAATTGTCAGCTTTAAAAATGTTGAGTTACTGCCAGCTTTTTTCCCCTACTGAACCAAGCATTGTTAGAGAGACACTCTTTAGCTGAGAAATGATCATCTAGTTATAGCATACAGTCTGTATTTTTATTTTAAAATCATGGAGGATAAATAATTGTAACTCATTAAAACCTTTTTGGTTAGTTAAAAATAAACTTTTTATTTTACATAAGGGAAGAGAATAACTGAGAACATTATAACTAGAAAGAGCAGGGAGCAGTAATAGAAATAGAATCCTAATTTATGTCTATGACTTCTTTTATCTCTTTACCACTGTAAGCATTCATTTAAATAATAAGAGCTCATTTATAAATCATAGGATCATAGATATAGAACTAGAAGGAACCTGAGTTCATTGAGTCCAACCCCCTCATTTTGTAAAATAGTTTGCAGCTTTGTGAGTTTGATAGTTAAGTATCATCCCTTCCATTTTACAGATGGGAAAACTGAGGCACAGAGAGGTTAAATGATTTAGCCACTCAGTGATCATTAGAGCCAGGACCTGAACCCAGGTCTTCTGACTACAAGTTCACTTTTCTTTCCATTGAAGTGCTTTGAAAAATATTTTATAGTTAGTTCATTATAATCTAATTTTTACCTGATGCTTTCATTTCAAAATAATAATACAAATGATTATGATGATGATGATAATTGGCATTTGTATAAAGGATTTTAAAGTTTGCTAAGCATTTTACATGCATCATTTCACTGAATTCTCTATTTTGAAGGTAGAGGAATGAAATAAATAATCTCTTAAGTCCTTTAGCTTTGGGCCCTATGGATCTATGACTGAGCAGATTTAAGTTTACGAGTTATGCTTTAACATATCAGAATTTTTATTTTCTGGATTATTCTTATAGAAGTGAAAACATAGAAATGCAGAGGCAAAGAGAAACTAAAACCTTAAATTCTTTATCAAAGTATTATCTTAAGTTTATGTTGTCACTTAAAGGCCTTTTACAGTTTCTTTACATGAGATTCCCCTCTCCCCATTTATCTCTATAAAATGATTAGTCAGTTTGACATATAGATGGTATAAGGGACTGCCTCTTCATTGTGATTTTAAAGGCATTGGGAAGATCCCAATGACCCTCAAGATCTTCTCTTATGTTGGCAGCATTCTGCTATCAGAATTTCATCCTTTTGGCTTAATGTCTTGATCCCTATCTAAATGCAAACTAACCCTGAGAGAGACAATACTTTAAACTTTTATCAGTCATTTGCACCATTCCATGAAAAAAGAATTTTAAATAATATTTTAAAAGGGAACTGAGAGGAGTGTGGGCTTAAGGACATCCTGGAGAAGGGACACTGCTATACGTATGTATATGTATATATATTGTTTTGAAACTCTAATGACTAGAATTCTTAATCATCTATATATACATATATGTGTATGCATGTATGTATGCACATACATGCTGTTTTGAAACTAGTGGCTAGACTACTTAGTAATCATATACACATATGTATATATGTGTGTATATATATGGGGGTATATATACACACATGTACTGTTCTGAAACTCAATTGACTAGACTGCAGAGCTGCCATACATATACACATGTATGTATATATATATGTATGTGTGTATACCCACACATGTGTATTATACTGTTTTGAAACTGACTAGAATGCTTAGTCATCATCTCTCTCTCTCTCTCTCTCTCTCTCTCTATATATATATATGTGTGTGTGTGTGTGTGTGTGTATGTATGTATCTATGCATAGATACAAATATGTATAGGCATACTGTTTCAAAACTCTAATGGCTAGACTGCTTAGTCAGCATCTATATATACATGTATGTGTATATGTATGTGTGTGTGTATATATATATATATATATACACACACACAAATTCATATGTATACTGTTTAGAAACTCTAATGGGTAAGCTGCTTAGTCATTATTTATATAGGAGCTACTCTTTCCTCAGATTGCCAAGGTCTCTGAGATTCATGTTACCCCAGTTTCTCAATTTTTAAACCCCTTTCAATCTCTGATGCAGATTAATGAGCAGGAAGAAAGATACAGACAAAACTAAGTTCATTTTTCCTCTTGTCTGACCACATTCCTCCTGTCTTTCACATGTGTACATATTCAGCAAAGCTACCTTAAAAATATAACACTGGACTGTGATACATGAGTGTATATGTTTCAGAGGAGAATGACTAATAATGAAAGTATAATTTTGTCTATTAATAAGTGATTGCATTTGAATAAATATAACAGGCCACATACACTCTATGTCACAGACAAGGCTTAAAAGGGGAGCATGATTAAGCTCTGTGATGCTCTTTGAAGATATTTTTAGGGGCATCTGGACCTATAATTTCATTACAGTTCATCTAAGGAACTCCCCATATGGAAATTCTCTCAAGGTATGTAAACTTGCAATTCAGTCTAAAAGAAATATTTGTTTCACTCAAAGCTTAAATGACTTTCCCAAAGTCAGACAGCTAGTGTGTATCTACAGCAGGGTTTGAACCCTGGTCTTCTTGACTTGGGCATTTTTTTAATTAGAGAAGCAGCTTGGCAGACTGGAGAAAGTGATGGAGTGGAAGTGAAGAAGACCTGAGTGCAAATTATCTTTCTGAAAGTAGTTGCATCACCATGGGAATGTGACTAAGGCATTTTGAGCCTGTTTCCTCAACTATAGAATTTGGATAATAGTAACTTCACAGAGCTGTGGTGAAGTTGAAATGATATAATGCATGTAAAGCACTTTGAAAACTTTAAAGTATTACATAAATGCCAGCTGTCATTATTATTCTTATTAGGAAAGCAAAACAGTTCACCCAAAAGAAAAACTTTTTTTTAAGATTGGAGAAATCACCTTCCTCCCTCTCTCTCTCTCTCTCTCTGTCTCTCTCTCTCTCTCTGTCTCTCTCTCTGTCTCTCTGTCTCTCTGTCTCTCTCTCTCTCTCTCTCTCTCTCTCTCTGAGGTCAAGATAGGCAGGGGACATGCTAACTTTTACTTTCAAGTCACTCTTTGTTAGGAACTATATTTTGTATAGTTAAGTTTGAAACAGTTCTATGAGGTGCCTGTTACTCGTATGAAAGGGAAGGGGAAAACAACTTGAACAACTGAAGGACAAGTGACCACAAAATACTGAGGCTGTTTCCATGTCTCAAAACTATTAAATAATCAGTATTACTAATCACTTGATAATGTAGACAAACCTCCTAAATTAAAATCCAGACATGATTATAAAACATGGGCTTTCTGATGTTCATAAAAAGTCAAGAATAAAAACATTGGAAGTATAAATTCCAGCATGGTGTACTGATGATTTGGAAATATTGCCATCTTTTCCCCTAATTCTGGTTTATAGCTGTTACTTTTTTTGACTTGCAGACTTTCACAGACTACTTTTTTCCCCTTGAATTTTCTATCTCCCTTGGATCCCTGGAATTTAACTACAGTATCTAAAGTTCTTTTATTTTCAGATGATAATTCTTTTCTATTTTCCACATGAGATCTCATTTTATTCCTTTAGTATTGATTTGCAAGTTTGAGAACTGCTCCTTTGCAGTTTGCCCACACCCCTCCCAGGCTCCATGTTTACACTGCATCTAACTGTTTTGCTCATTGCATTCAGTATCCAGACACTCTAGCATCTCTCTGCAGCTTAAGCGGTAATGTGGCTGGCTCCTGACACAACCTGTTCTCTGCCAACATGTGAATAATGAGACCGTCTTTGTTGGGTGATTACTTTGTGAACAGAAATGAATAATTTACCTGATAATCATTTCCATCTATCAGACCCTGCATTTTCCCTAATAAGTGATTTCAACACGTTTACTTAAAGTATATGCTGAATTTTTCATAAGCTGGATGAGTGCATTCAGGCATCTGCTTATAAAGTCTCCAAACATTCTTCTTTGAGAATTGAAACCTTGGGAGAAAAAAGTAGGTAAACTGGGTTTTCAAAAAAAAACCCTAGTGTTGGCAGCCTTCTGTGCATAGTCTGGGAAAAAAAAATCTCTGGAGCTATTTGTATCAGAACCCTGGAAAAGTGATTCCCCTGCTTTCACATCTCCCATTCAGGTGAGTGATTCAGGTGACCTCATATATTAAACAGAAGGCTGCACTGCAGCTACACATTTAGAAAACCAACTCATTCCTAATGCTGTGAATGATTGGAATCACTGGAGTTGAAATAATCTACTCTGAATAAAAGAATTGATATCTAGGGGCCTAAGCAATTAATATTGCATTTCAAACACTAGTTCAGACAGCTCTTGCAACCTAAAACAAATGATTTATACCTCACCTTATCTTTATATATTCAAAGAACAAAGGAGCATTGCATTTAGTGGACATTAAAATGATCGCAAATTTAGAGCTAGAAGGGATCTTTGAGATTATAAGGAAATTAAGACCCAGAGAAAGATTTCTTGCATAGGGTTCCATGGTATCATCAAAAGTAAGACCTGAATCCAGTTCCTTTGACTCCAAAGTGAACACTAGACTTGAAGATACAATGGGTAACTAATTAATATCACTACTTAACATATTTATGCATAGTATCTAAATAATTAAAGGAAAAATCAATCTATTTACATGGAGAATTAGGAAATATATAATGATAGCTAGCATTTATATAATACTTTATGGTTTGCAGAGCCCTTCAAAAAAATCACACATTTTATACCTACAACAATCTTGGAAGATAGCTGCTATTATTATTCCAATTTTACAAGTAAAAAAACTGACAAAAAGAGAGATGAAGCAATACATCAATTCACATAGCTAGCAAATGTCTCAGGTCAGATGTGAACTCAGTTTTTCCTCCAGGTATAACACTAGCCAGTGTGGCACCTGGCTACGTCTGCAATAGACAGAGACCTCAAAGTGCCTCTTTCAAATATACAAAAATAACAAACAAAACAAGAAGATAAATATGAAAGAAGATGAGGAACAAAATAGGATTTTATGAGAGTTAGACGTGAGAGATCTCTGACAATTACTGAATGGGAGAGAAAGAAGTATACATGTTTCTCAACTCAGTACGATATTTTTGCAAAAGTTGACTGAGTATTAAGGCAAAAAAACCTCACAAAGACAAAAAAATATTAAAACTATCCTTTACTGACCACAACATAGAACATATTAAAGAGCTTTGAAGAAAGAATTAAAAATTGATTAGAAATGCAATAATTTAGTACTAGAAAATTAATGGCTCAGAGAACTAATCAAATAGATGAATGACAATTTTACCAATAAAATGATAACCATGAGAAAACATACCAAAATTGTAGGCAATATCTAAAATAATCCATAGGGAAATTTTATATCACTGAACACCTTTGTTAACAAAATAGATAAAAAGCATATCAATTAATTTGATATGCACCTAAATAAAATTAGAAAAACTAGACAAGTAATACATCTAAAGCTTAACAACAAAAATTTGAAAATCAAAGAAAAGAATTTTCAAAGTTAAAGTAAAATGTCACTGAATTGATTAAAAGAACAAGAGAAGGAACTCTTTTAAATAAAAAAACTAGTAAAGTTAGATAATCTGGTTTTTAAAAGAAAGAGAAAAATTAAATTTCTAGTACCAAAAATACTGGCTTTGAGATGTCTATGGAACATTCAGTTTCAGAGATACAAAAGGTGATGTGAGAATAAAACTTTGGAGAGAGTTTAGGGTTGAATATAGAGATCTAGGAATCATCTACATGAAGATGATAAGTGACCTAATGGAATGAGATCACCCAATCAGATACCAAAAAGGGAATAAAGGAAAAGATCCAAGATTGTTCATACATACACCCAATCAATAAATCAAAAGGAACCAACTACTGAGGTAGGGGCTTGATATTTGACAAAAACTTTGGGGAAAACTGTAAAGAAGTCTGGCAGAAACTGGTGTCTCACACTTACTACATAAGGAAGTATCGAATGGATATACAAAATATTGGGGGGAAAACTCTCCACATTACAAAAATGTAGGAATGCCGAGAAGGAAATGTCCTTTACGATGATAGGCTGGGAAAAAAAATTATGACCAAATAAGAAACATAGGAGGTTGAAAAAAAATAAAATAAACAATTTTATTACATAAAATTGAAAAGATTTTGCTCATATAAAATCAATGCAGGTAAAATTAGAAAGGCAACATTAATGTGGGGGAAATCTCTGTTTTTTTCTATAAAGTCTCATAATCTAAGCTATATAAGGAATTAATCATTCAAATTTGTAAGAATAAATGCCATTCTCCAATAGATAAATGTTTAAAGGATATGAAAGGAAGCTCTCAAAGGAACAAATTCAAGTAAGCTACAAACTCATGAAAAGATATCCTAAATTATTAATAAATGCAAGTAAAAACAACTCTGAGATCCTAACTCATGCCCATCAAATTTACAAAGGCAACAAAAAAGGGAAATGGCAGTTGTTGGATGTGCTGCAGAAAGGCAAGGACATTAATGAATACACTGTTGATGGAGCTCTGAACTGGTCCAGATTTTCCAGAAACCAATTAGAAACCATTACTCCCAAATTTGCTAAACTGTCAAGTTTTTCACTAGTATTAGTTCTATATTCCAAAGATATAAGAGAAAAAGATAAATGTTCTATAAATTACACACACACACACACGTATATATATATAATCTCTATGTAGGAAAGAACTAGAAACTAAAGGAGTTCCCATAAATTTTGTGAATGGCTAAAAAATTATTATAAATTAATGTAATGGAATATTATTGAATCTACAAAGCAAAAGCTTTGTAGGAAAATGTGACTATGAAAGACAAGAAATTTGATCAATGTATATCACCAACCATGACCCCAGAATACTGATGAAAAAACATGCTACCCACCTCTTAACAGAGAGGTATTGGTCTCAATATTCAGACTGATTCATGCTATTTTGAATATGGCCAAGGTGGAGATTTGTTTTCTTTGATTATGCATGTTTATTACAATTACAAGAGTTTTATTTTTCCTAATTTATGTATGGGCTAATGTCACACAGGAGAAGAAAACTCAAAAATAGCATTGTCCAAAAAGAAAAAAAAAGGTCATTGAAGAATTTTTTTAAATGCCTAGAAAATTGAGAAGGAAATACAGATGAGCAGTAGAGCTTTGAAAATAACATTGAATTTATTATATATTTAAAATTTTTATAAGTAAGTTTTAGGTAATAAAGATTCCTGTTTATGGAAAGTCCTTATATACTCTTCTTGTTACATGCAATTGCTCATTTTATTTGGTGTTTGTTAAGTTCAGAATAAGAAAATAACCATCTACACCACTGTTTAATTTCTGAGAATGATTATAAAGTGTAGAATGACAACAAAAAAAAGATAGCAATTTGTGATATGATGTATTCTTTTTGACTCACTTTCATTCATAACAAAAACGCATGGGATCTACATTAACTAGATGAATGCCTCTGAATTCTGTAAAAATTTTGCCAGTGGTGACAATGTATTAATCACCAACAAGAAAAGGACTGGAAAACAAACTCAACCCAAATAGGATTAAACATAAGCATCATAGAAACAACTATAATACTGGTCACAAATCCAGGGTGTAATAAAGGTAAAACTGTTTCACACTCTTGCATTAGAAATAGGGTTCTTGTTCCAGAAAATCATTGCTTGAAGCATGTAGTATTTTTTAGGGCTTGAGATTATTTCTACTTGTGTTTGGATTTATTTTTTTCTGTTTAGTCTAACAATTTCAGGCCCTAAAGATCCATTCTCACCCATTTTCCCACCCCCACATCCCCTCCACCCTCCATCAATGATCTGTAAATCCCATGTATTTTATTAATAGTTAAAGCTTCCACAGCCTGGTTTGATGTTAAGTACCCTTGACCTTGTAGCAGGATAGGAAGAGCTCAAATGAGGTCAAGGGAAATGTACAATAAGTTTAAAACATCGAGCTTGGTCTCTTTCAGTTTCCAGCATGATCTGGACAGAAAGGTTGCTATTAACAGGTGTGGTTCTTTTCTCTCATTTGTTTTTCATTCTTAGTAGGAATTGATTAACCTTCCATTCCTCTCCTTTTATATTGCTGAGTGGAATAACCAACGACAGACGTCTGTATTACTGCCGAATGGGGACAATCAAATGAAATTCACACAGTGTTCAGTACAGAATTGCATTCGATTTTTCTTTTCAGTACAATTAAAATCTGGATTCATTTAAATATTCATGGCATATGTAGGGCAAATGTTGTGCACAATAAAAGTTTATTATATGCTTTTGTGTCTTTTTCCCTGAAAAAGGGAAGCAGTCTTGGGCCAGAAAGTGAGTGATAAAGAATGGCTCAGATGCTCATATTAACAAATATTACAATACTGACCAGCTGCTTCCAAACGGATGCGTTCTCTTCCTATTCCCCTCCTAATGATGAAGCTATTGACAAATATCTATTATGATTAGATTACACACAGGTTGTCGGTCTTTGCTTTATTTAGTTTTAAAACAGGAATTTAAATCTGCTTGGTAGATTTCTCCTGAATAGGAAATAAGAACTAAATCTAATCTCTTCTTGACAATTTCTAGAAAAAATATTTTATGTCATTTTGAACTTTCTTTAATTGACTTTTCTTCAGTAATCCCCATATGGAGTATCCAGTTTGCCTAGTTTTTGCTTTGTTCTGGACCCCAGTGGTACAAGAGCAGAGCAAGTAGATGTCTTTGCCAACTACAGGGAATTAAGTATCCCATTGAGAGTCACCAGGAGAGAAGCTTTTTGAAACTCATACAGCTGGTGCAGCACTTGATGTGAATACTTTGAATGTCAGTTAGATCCAGGAGTAAAAAGTATTTCAGAGCTTGAAGATAAGCTCAGAAATAAATTTTTTGCCTCAAAAAGTCACTGAAAAAAAGTCATTGAATCTTCCCAAATAGTCAGCATGTTGGCAAGACATGGAAGTTTTGATGGGACAAAAGGGAAAGCAAGGTTCCCAGAACATGATTTCATAGCATCTGGAGGAGGGGTTTGCAGGGTTTAGAGTTGGTGAAAATTTCATTGAGGGTTCTGTCTTTTTTCCTTTCTTTCCAAAGTGACATTTGAAGCAAATATACTGTTGCTTTCAAATAATGGCAGTCATGCCAAACCCTCGCTCAGTAAAGGTTTTAATAAATGCAATGATTTGGTGTATGTTTATAGATATTGCTGAAGGGGACTGAAGAGTTGAGTTCTATTAAGGAGGTGAGTTCTATTAAGAATAATAAACCAGTTCCGGAGGAATAAGGGTTTATTGAAAGAGAGAGGATATGCCAGAGCTTCTATTAGGAGACACTCTAATTCCAACTTATAAGACCCAAGACACTGACATTTAAACATGGTAAAATTTATTAGTATTGATAAATGCGTTACTATAGCCAGTTTTTTATTTTACTATTTTTGACATTCATTTTTCTATTTTGAGTGTAAAATTTTCTCCTTCCCTCCACATCCTACACTGCCTATTGAGAAGACAAAGCCATAAGATACCCATTACACATGTGAAGTCATATAAAACATTTTCGTATTAGACATGTTGCAAAAAAAGCAAGAAAAATGTAGTGGAAATAAATGAAAAAAAGTTTCAATCTGCACTGAGAGTTAATCAGCTCTCTGTAGCTGGAAAATACATTTTTCACCATGAGTCCTTTGGAAATCTTGTGAATCATTATATTGATTAAAGTAGCCAAGCTTTTCCACAGTTGATCATCATTACAATATTTCTGTGTACAATGTTTTCCTGGTTCTACCCATTTTAATTTGCATCAGTTCATATAAGTCTTCCAAGCTTTTTTCTGAAACTTTTCCTGTCATCATTTCTTACAGTACAATAATCTTCCATCACAATCAATCTTGCCAAAAGTCACTCCCCAGTTGAAGGGCATCCTCTCAATTTCCAGTTCTTTGCCACCACAAAGAGCTGCTATATATATTTTGTGTGTGTGTGTGTATATATATATATATATATATATATATATATATATATATATATATATATGTTTTTCCTTTTTCTGTGGTCTCTATGGGATATAAACTTAGTATTGGTATTATTGGGTCAAAGTTTATACACAGTTTTATAGCCCTTTCAGCATAGTCCCAAATTGTTCTCCAGAATGAGTGGACCAGTTCACAACTCCACTAATTGCATTTGTTTATCTGTATCAGGGGATATTGAAGTGGGTCACTTTAATCCATGCAAGTACAAAACTATAAATGAAATATAATAATAATACCTAACATATATTTATGTTTTAGGGTTTGCAAAGCCCTTTGCATGAGTCATTTCATTTAATCCTCACAATGACTAGGAAGTAACTGGTATTGTCCTCATTTTAGAGAAAAGGAAACTAAAGCAGAAGGAGGTTAAGTGACTTGCTCAGGGTCACACAGATAATCAGCATCTGATTCAAGCTTAGATCATTCTGATACCAAGTCCATAAAAAAATCTATGTACTTTGCCACTTAGATTTGTTCCTCAGCACACAATATATGTTTCTACAATATAAAAAATACTCTTTCTAATGATTTTGCTAGCTGTTTTCTAAGTTATGTCTCCCAGCTCTATGCCTTTGTAAAAGTGGTCCCTCATGTGTAGAATATACTTCCTCTTCATTTCTGTTTAACAGATGTCCTAGTTTTGTGTTGCAACAAGATGGTGTAGCCTATAGAATTTTGGACTTAAAGTCAAGATGGTATGAATTTAAATCCTTCTTGAGGTACTTAACTAGCTGTATAACTCTCAGCAAGCCACTTACCCTCTTTAAAAGTCTCAGCTTCATCATCTGTAGATTGAGGATAATAATAGCATCTATCTCAAGGATCAAATGACATAATACATGTAAATTACTTTGCAAACCTTAAAGCAATATGTACAAAGTTCTTAGCCCACTGTCTGGAACATTTATAGTAGGTGCTTAATAGATATTTGTTGGTTGGTTATATATCTATTATGGAATGTTAACTCCTTGAAGACAGAGATTTTTTTCTCATTTCTATCTTCTAACACTTTGCCTTAAAGATAGTAGGCACCTAATAATATTTGTTGAATTATTAAATTGAAACTTGTTCTAAAGTCCAGACCTTTCATATTCCATAAAAGTTATAATTTGAGGGTTTGACATTAGAGGTATAAATATCCTCAACCAAATCAAAAAGCAACCATACTTATAGAGGTTGAAAGGACCTCATCAAATGATTGATGGGTCCAGAGACTTTCCCTGTGAAAATAACTCAAAGCATAGGGATTATTCCCTTGATAAGAAATTTCAAGATTTTGTCACCCTCATAATCACATTTTTTTTCTTTTTTCCACCTGATATGATCTACTTTCCACATCTCATTCTGTCTTCTGCACCGACTGGCTAGCTACCTTCTCAATATAGTTGTAATTAAGTCACTTGACAGCTTCTGGTCTCCATGTTTAATAACACTGTTTCCTTTCCCCTCCATTATTTTTCTGTCTTAATCCTTTTTAATCCACTCTCAGTCTTTTACATTCAACTCTATATCATAATCATTGCTTCAATTTCTGCTTTCCATCTTAGCCAAAATAAAATACTTGTTGATTTCACCCCCTGCCAAAATGTTCCAGAGTGATATGGCATAAGGAAAATATAATCTACCTCCCACTTTGAGCTTTGTTTTTTTTGTTTCACTTGAATGCCTTTTATGTCAATCCCTTTTATTTCATGAATGTGAGCACATGGAACTGTTGAAGGCTGATTTCATATCCTAAAAATACAAATCTACATAGCAACCTGAAACCTTCCAACTTTAGTGCCTCTTTTGCTAAGAACTTTATTTGTTATGAGGAAATATCATCGAGCTGTGCAGATTGAATGGATTTTCTAGAAGTCTTTTCTTAAATCCATCATTAATTCATTCGATTACCTTCATTTGATAACTTGAGAGACAGTGATGGAACACTGATGCTTGTTCATTTACAAAATAAAGATGATAATAACCAGCCCACCTTATTTGTTACTCGTTTACATCACTTGCATGTAATTCAACTTGTTTTTATCTATTTAGTATTGGCCTAAGTCAAACTGGTATTTAAAATGATTTCATTTGACAAGTGATTTGTTTTCTCTCTGCTTTATACAGGATACCAACTCACTTGTCAGAATTAATACTAGGTTGAATATCCATATTGTTTATGTATTTGAAAGAAAAATATTTTGAAGAAAACTACAAGAATATGCAATATATAATATTCTACATTTTTTTCTATTATAGAAGGCACCCTAGCATGGTGAATGGAATATGGACATTGGAGTCAGAAAGAATGAGATTCTGTTCCTGCTCTCACAAACAGTGCCGAGGACCTCAGTCAAATCATGGTTCCAGATAAAGTTCTAAGTCAATAAGTTGTAAAACATTTTCCAGTCTACCTAAGAGTTCCCTTATTGGAAGCTCTCTGTATTAATGAACACACAAATTTATACCAAATCTCACCCCAATCAAAAAAATTCTGTTACATATGTCTGCTACTAATACATTATAATATAAAGCTGCTATACATTCTTATTTGTCTCTCTCCTTCCTCTGAATTGATGTAGGAGATAGCAAGCTGAGGACATGGATTTCTTGATCAGTGGTGTCCGACTCTTTGTGACACTATTCAGGATTTTCTTGGCAAAGATATTGGAGTAATTTGCCATTTACTTATCCAAATTATTTTACAGATGAGGAAACAGATGATGCAAACAGGATCAAGTAACTTGTCCAGCATCACTTAGGTTGGATTTGAACTCATGTCTTCCTGATTTCAGGCCTGGTGTTCTATTCACTGTACCATCTAGCTGTCCATATGGGTTTCATAGAAAGTACTAAAGAGATAACCTCAGCACCAGGATAGGACTGATGACTTAACAGAGATCCTTGACAGCTTTGGATAATTTTAATAATTCTGCCAAGTACTTAAAGAGACTAATTGGATAAATTTAGGATGTTTTGCCAGGCAAGTAATAGATATTGGAATTTAGTCATATCTACTATAGAGGAGAAAAAGACTTTGAAGTTTCTGTTTCCCCCTTATCAGAACATGGAGGCAACTCTGAGAAGTTTCTTTTCTTTTTAAATATCTCTTTATATTTTTCTTTTTAAAAATTCATTAATTTATTTGTTTTCAGTTTTCTACAATCACCTATACATATCTTAGAGATTTTCCCTCTCTCCTCCACCTTTTCCCTTCCTCCCTTCCTTCCTCCCCAAGATGGCATGCAATCTTATGTAGACTCTACACATACATTCCTATCAAATACGTTTTCACTTTAGTCATGTTGCATAGAAAACTTAAAATGAATGGGAGAGATCATGAAAACAAAACAAAACATAACACAAGAGAAAATGGTCTGCTTCATTCTGCAATCCAATTCCACAGTTCTTTCTCTGGATATGGAAGGCATTTTGCCTCAAGAGTCCATTAAGAATTGTTTTAGGTTCTTGCGTTGCTGTGAAGGGCTGTCTACCAGAAAAACTCCTCCCACACTATGGTTGTTGCTGTGTCCAAAGTTCTCCTGGTTCTGCTCCTTTCACTAAGCTTCAGTTCATACAAGCCTCTCTTAACTCTTCTTGTTCATCATTTCTTATAGCACAATAGTATTCCATTACATTCATGTGCCACAACTTGTTCAGCCATTCACCAGTTGATGAGCATTCCCTTGATTTCCAGTTCTTGACCACCACAAAGAGAGCTGCTATAAATATTTTTGTACATGTGGAACCCTTTCTCATGTTTATGATCTTTTTGGGATACAATACTAGAAGTGACATTACTGGGTCAAAGGGTATACACATTTTTGTAGCCCTTTGGGCATAGTACCAAATTGCTCTCCAGAATGGCTGGATCAGCTCACAGATCCACCAACAATGAATTAGTGTTCCAACTCTCCCACATTTTCTCCAACATTTATCATCTTCCTGTTTTGTCATGTTAGCCAATCTGATAAGTGTGATATGGTACCTCAGAGTTGTTTTGATTTGCATCTCTCTGCTCAATAGTGATTTAGAGCATTTTTTCATATGACTATAATTAGCTTTAATTACTTCCTCTGAAGAAATTCATATCCTTTGACCATCTATCAATTGGAAAATGACTCGTATTCTTGTACATTTGACTCAGTTTTCTATTTATTTTAGAAAGGAGGCCTTTATCACAGACACTAGTTGCAAAAATTCTTTCCCAGTTTTCTGCTTCCCTCCTAATCTTGGTTGCATTAGGTTTGTTTATGCAAAAACTTTTCAATTTAATGTAATCAAAATTGTTCATTTTGCACTTCATAATGTTTTCTATCTTTTGTTTAGTCAAAAATTTCTCTGACAAATATAAATCTGACAAATACACTATTTCTTGCTCCCTAATTTATTTATAGTACCAGTCTTTATACCTAAATTGTGTAACCATTTGGACTTTATTCTTATGTATGGTATCAAGGCATTGGTCTATGCCCAGTTTCTGCCACACTGTTACCCAATTTTCCCAGCAATTTTTGTCAGATAGTGAGTTCTTACCCAGAAGTTGGGGTCCTTGAGTTTATCAAACAGTAGACTGCTATATTCATTGACTACTGTGTCTTGAGTACCTATCCAATTCCACTGGTCTGCCCCTCTATTTCTTAGCCAGTAGCAAATGGTTTTGATGATTTCTGCTTTATAATACAATTTGAGATCTGATATGGCTAGGCCACCTTCCCTACCATGTATTTTCATTAGCTCCTTTGATATTCTACCTTTATTCTTCCAGATGAATTTTGATACTAATTTTTCTGGCTGTAGAAAATAATTATCTGATAGATTGAGGATTGGTATGGCACTGAATGTGTAATTTAATTTAGGTAGGATTGTCATTTTTATTATATTAGCTCCACCTACCCATGAGCAACTGATGTTTTCTGACCTACTTAGATCTGACTTTATCTGTGCAAAAAATATTCTGTAATTGTGTTCATATAGTCCCTGGGTTTGTTTTGGAAAGTAGATTCTCAAATATTTTATAGTGTCTACAATAGTTGTCATTCTCTTGAATGAAGTTCTTGGTTGTTTCTATGATTTGTTGTTTAACCCACTCATTCTTTAGGACTGGATTATTTAGTTTACAGTTAATTTTTGGTTTATCTTTCCATGGCTTTTGATTACATATAATTTGTATTGCATTATGATCTGAGAAGAATGCATTGACTATCTCTGCCTTTCTGCACTGGACTGTGAAGTTTTTATGCTCTAGTACATGGTCAATTTTTGTATATGTGCCATGTGCCACTGAGAAAAAGGTATATTTCTTTCTATCCCCACTCAATTTTCTCCAGAGATTTATCATATCTACATTATCCAGAGTTTTATTCATTTCCTTAACTTCGTTCTTGTTTATTTTGAGATGAGATTGATCAAGTTCAGAAAGGGGGAGGTTGAAGTCCCCCACTAGTATATTTTTGTTTTCTATTTCTTCCTCTAACTCCCTTAACGTCTCCTCTAAGAATCTGGATACTATATCACTTGGAACATATATGTTTAGTAATATTATTACTTCATTGTCTATGGTGCCTTTTAGCACCTTTTTCCTTCCTTATGTCATTTGATCAGATTTCTGCTTTTGCTTTGTCTGAGATTAGGATTGCTACCCCTGCTTTTTTACATCAGCTGAAGCACAATATAAGGTGCTCCAATCTTTTACCTTTATCCTATGTGTATCTCCCTTTTTCAAATGTGTTTCTTGTAAACAACATATTGTTGGATTATGTTTTTTAATACATTCTGCTATCTGTCACCATTTTATAGGAGAGTTCATCCCATTCACATTCAGTTATTATTATTATCTGTGTCTTTCCCTCTATTCTCTTTCCCCTTGTTTACGCTTTTAGTTCTCCTTTCTCCCTTCCCTTTAATTTTTGACCACCGCCTCCCTCAGTCTTCCTTCCATTCTTTCAGCCCCCCTCTCTTTTATTACCCTTTTCCTTTACTACTTGTTCCTTCTCTTTTAGCCTCCCTTACTTTTCTTTCCCTTGTCCCCTCCTACTGCCTATAGCTAATTATATTTCTATACTTAACTTATTTTGTTGTTTCCTCCTTGAACAAAAATCAGATAAGAGTGAATCTCAAACAGTGTTCATCTTCCTCCCCTCTTTCCTTCTACTGTAACATGTTTTTGTGTCTCTTCCTGTGATGTAATTTACCTTTTTCTGCCTCTTCTTTTTCACATCTCCTGTTGCAATCCCTTCACACCCTTAAATCACATTTTTATCATCACATCATTTAATTTATATACCCAGTCCCTCTATCTATGTATATCTCCTTTATATATCATAATAAATATATAATTCTTCATATTAACAAGTATCATCTTCCCTTATAGGTATGTAAACAGTTTGCTCATATTGAATAACGAGTTCTTTTTCCCTGTTTACCTTTTTATGCCTCTCTTGAGACTTGTGTTTGAAGATCAAATTTTCTATTGAGTTCTGACCTTTTCATCTAGAAGGTCTGGAAATCCCTTATTTCATTGAATGTCCATCTCTTTGCCTGAAACATTATGCTCAGTTTTGCTGGGTAATTGATCCTTGGTTATATTCCCAGTTCCTTTGCCTTGCAAAATATCATATTCCAATCCCTTTTAATGTAGAAGCTGCAAGGTCCTGTATAATCATGACTGTGGCTCCTCAATACATGAATTGTTTTTTTCTGACTGCATGCAATATTTTCTCCTTCACTTGATAGTTCTTGAATTTGGCAACAACTTTCCTTGGTGTTTTCAGTTTGGGATTCCTTTCAGGAGGTGAACAGTGGATTCTTTCGATGACTATTTTTGCCTTCTGGATCTAGGACCACTGGGCAGTTTTCCTTGATGATTTCTTGGAAGATATTGTCCAGGCTCTTATTGACTTTCCAGTAAACCAATAATTCTTAGATTTTTCTCTACTGGATCTATTTTCCAAGTCAGTTGTTTTTTCCAATTAGATATTTTACATTTTCTTCTATCTTTCCATTCTTTAGATTCTGTTTGACTGAGTCTTGATGTCTCATATAGTTATTAGTTTCTACTTGTCCAATTCTAATTTTTGTGAAATTGTTTTCTTCGGTTAACTTTTGCATTTCCTTTTCCATCTGTCTAATTTTTCCTTTTAAGAAGTTATTCTCTCCAGTTAGTTTTTGTGCTTCCTTTTTCATTAGTCCAATTTTCCTTTTAAATTCTTCCACAATTTCTTTTTTTTATATTTTGAAAATCATTGATCAGTTTTTCTTTTACTTCCCTATTTTGCCTTTTAAAATCCTTCTTGAGCTCTTCCAAGAATGCTCTTTTGGCTTGAGATCAGTTCATGTTCTCTTCTGAAGTTTCATGTGGGAGTACAGTCTCAATGCTGACCTCTTTGGTATTTGTGTTTTGGTCCTTGTCTCCATAGAAACATTCTATGATCTTATCTTTTCTATTTGCTGCTTGCTCATGATGATCACCCTTTTCCTGGCTTTTAAAGTGGATCTCTGCTTCTAGGGCACAAGGGACTCTGACAATCCTTTTTTGTGTTTAGAATTTGAGGCTTTGTGTATTGTGGCCTCTGGCTTTTCCAGGTAGAGGCTAGAATGCTGTAGCTTACCTGGTGCTGAGCTGGTTGATGTGCCAAAGCAGAGGCCAGGTAAAGTTGTTCTGAGTTTCCCAGGGATTACCCTGGAGCTAGCTGCATTAAGTGTGGGGGAGGGGTCGTATGGCTACAGGAGGTCTCCTCTCCTGAGCACAGGCAGGCTCAGTGGTTGGTGAACCAGCGTTTGCACTAGTGTCTTACCTATTTCCCTGGCTGTGCTGAGGCATGCCTGGGGTCCTGGTGTTGATGATTGTGGGCTCAATCCTCCTGCAGCTCAGGATCTCTTTTCAGTTTTCTGAGGTGGGGTTGTCTGGGACAGCTCTAGTCCTGCACTGGCCCCCTTCAGCTACAGCAAGGGGGACCCCCCTTTGCAATTTTCCTAGCCTCATGGGCTGAGACTGTTTCCCCCTTTGGCTGATCCCACTGTTTCAGGATTTTTCCTGGGGAAATATTCTCTGGGTCTTTCAAGGTCAACAAGGGGAAGAGTAGAACATTTACTGACCACTCTGCCATCTTGGCTCCCAGAAGATCAAGTAGGTAACTTACAGACAATTGATTTGTGCACTGATAGTCTCAGGAGCAGCTGCTGCAGTTACCTGGGGTTCTGAGCTTCTCTCTTGCTCAGTTCCACTGGACTACCATCCTGGGTCGACATGTTTGAGAATCCTCACTGCTACTGATTCGGACTGCCAGGGGCTTCCTGCTCAGCATTGTTATGGCCAGGTCTGCACTGGTACAGTCTATGCGCTGTGTGCTCCTCCAGTCCCCTGCAACAGATCTTTCCCATCAACCTTCCAGTCTGTCCTGGGTTGGAAATCTGCCACACTCTGTCTCCTGTTGGAGTCTGCCACTCTAAAATTAGTTCAGATTCTCTTTTTAGAGGTACCTGAAGGAGTTTGTCGAGAGTTTAGGTGACTAGTTGCTCCCATTCCATCTTGGCTCCACTAACTAGGATTTTTTTTTATTACAGGATCAGAGAATGCAGGAACAGTATGGAGGAGCTCCAAGGAGTGAGCTTCAAAAATGCAGGCCCATGCCCATTAAAGTAGCAGATTGATCACTTTCTCCAAACTACCTCAACATTCCAACATTCCAAAACAAAATTATATAGTTAAGCTATGTATATGTATATTCGTATATACATATACACACACATGTGTGTATGTATGTATATTTATATATGCATGTATATGTATATGCAGCCAACTAGCAGAAATATACTAACACAAGATCATTTTCCAAAAGATAGTCAAAAAAATTACAAAAAATATTACAAATGGAATATTGTTAAAAGTCATAAATAAGAAAAATAAAGTCATAAAATAAGTCAAATCAAACATTCCATTGTTATGTCTCACATTTAGCAAAAATGAAAAAAAGAAGGAACTATTTACTAGATGTGGGAAGACAGTCACATTATTGGTAGAGCTATGAATTGATTAAACCATTATGGAAAATAATTTTGAATTATGGTAAGACAATGACTAAAATGTGCATATCTTTTCCCCCTAGAGATTCTATTATTAAATATATGCCCCCAAGGAAAAAAAGAAGACTGTATGTATATTAAAATATTTATACTGGAAATTTTATGTGTTTAGGAGTAAAGAACAAGAAACAAAATGGTACCAGTCTATTCATGGATAACTAAAAAAGCTGTAGTAAATGAAAGTTATGGAATATTACTGTAGCATAAGAAGGAATGATAGGATAAATATTGTTGTTCATCCTTTTTAGAAAAAGACCAATGACATCACAAAGGAAGAATCTCAAAAGGTGAACAACAGTAAAAAGAAGTCCTGTCTGGAGTCCTGATTGAAGAATCAAGATCTCTGTAGGAAAAAGCTGTAACCCCAGCCAGATCAGAAAATGAACTCCTTAAACCTGGCTGGTGCCAAGATGCATAGAGAGAGTGAATATCCACTGACTATGAAAGAACACTCCAGAATTGGCAGTACAAAGTGATTTCTGCATGAGAACACCATGGGTAAACACCAAGAATGGCAGGAAACAGAAAGCTATAGCAGAGGGCATTAGATAGGCAGACCTACTGATATGCCATAGCACAAACTTATCATGACAGGGGTATTCTGTCATAAATTGCTGGTAATTGTACTGATAACTTTTTTGTGTTCTGTGATTCATCTGTCCCTACTAATATCTTATTTTCATAAAAAATAACCAGACATCTGTGAGTATGGAATCCATACCATTACGGATTAATAGGGGATTAATACTCCAATTAATAGCAGAAAAAATATCTAGTTTCTTGGTAGAGCCATCAGTTAAAAAAAGGGTAACAGTTGCCTTTCCCTTCCCCACCCCTAATTAACCTAGGCTCTTTCTGATATGGGAGGACAATAATATAAGGATTATAAAATGATTAAATAGTTTTCCATTTGGATAGTACTTCGCTATTTTAAAAAATGCTCCACTGTTTTTCTATTACCTCCAGGATGAAATGTAAGCTCTTCTGTCTAACATTTAAAGCACTTCACTACTTGTTTCCTTCCTGTCTTTCCAATACATACGCCTATATGTATATGTCTACATACATGCCTGCATACATGCATACACACACATGCATACAGAAAGAGATAGAGAGACAGACTGACAGACAAAGAGAGCGAGACAGACTATAATTTAGAAAAGCAAGTTTGAGATCCTTAAACACCACAAACTATCAACTGTCTCTCTACCCATAGGTAAGGGCATACCCTTTCTATCCTCCATACATGGAATGCCCTCCCTCCTTTTCTCTGCCTCCCAGCTTCCCAGACTTCCTTGAAAACTGCTTAATTCTACATTCTGAAAGAGGCTTTCTTGGTCCTCTAGGTGCTAATGATGTCCTATGTTCAGAATGCCTTCCATTTACTATACATACAGACATTCTCTCTGTCTCTCTCTCTGTCTCTCCCTTTCTCCCTCTCTCTCTCCACACACACACATGTACATATATACACATATATGCACATACATATATACATAGTGTGCATATGCCTGTGTATATAGTATATACACATACACATAAATACATACACATACAATACACACACATGTACACATATATACATATACGTACATGCATACACACATACACACAAATACATACACATATACATGTATATACATAAATACATACTATCTATATTTATACACTATTATATATCTTATATATACCAGTTAATTATATGTTGTCTCCCCCCACTAAAATATAAACTGTTTTCACATTTCTTTGAATCTATAGGATTTAACACACTGCTGGGCACATAGTAAATTCCTAATGAATAGGCAGCTCGGTGGCGCAGTGGATAAAACATAAGATCTAGACTAAGGAAGACCTCCTGAGTTCCAATTTACCTTCAGACACTTACTAGCCATGTAACCTTGGGAAAGTCACTTAACTTTTGTTTGCCTCAGCTTCCTCAACTGTAAAATGGAGATAATTAACAGCATCCACTTCACAAGGTTGTTATGAAGTATTATTCTTCCCTAATCTCTGCTCCTTCCAATTTATAGGATTTAACAGTGGCTGGCACACAGTAGATTCCTAATAAATGTTTGGTGATTGACTATTGCTTTTTGACTACTCCTACTACAAAGCTCCACTATAAAGCATCCCACTACAACAGTATTTTGGTCACAATAACAGTTAACATTTATATAGTCCCTTTTAAGGTCTGTGAAACACTTTGTATATATTACCTCTTTTGGTCATCACAACAGCTCTGTGAAGTAGGTCAGTCAGCAAATATGTATTAAGCATGCAGTAAGTGCTATTGTTATTCCATTTTACAGTTGAGGAAACAGGCTGAGAGCTTTGGCTTACCCAGCATCACAGAGCTACTAATTGTCTGAGGCAGAATTTAAAATCAAGACCTTGACTCCTGTGCCAACACTCTATCCTCTATATTACCTTCGTGTACTCATAATGCATCTCTTCCACCATATCACCTATAAAATTGCCATTAACTCTGTACCCTTGATATCAGCATTATAATTTAGTTCTACTTTATTATATTAGCCTTTGGGGAGCTTAATCCTTGATTTCAATGGAACATGCATATGCTCCTCTACCAAGTCCAACACTGACTCCTCATCATGGAATTGAGCTCATTAAGGCTATGCCAAGGAAATGTAAACTTCAGGCCTACCATAAAAAAAACAATCTAAAAATGCTTAAATGATAACTATTCAAGAATGAGTCAAGGCAAAGTATTACTGTTTGGAGAGAAGTCCATTCAGGGATGACCTAGTCAGTCCTGTACTTCTAGAAGATCACACTGGCTACTGATGGGTAGAATAATTTCACTGAGGAGAGACTTCAGGCAGGAAAATCAACCAGCAGTACATTTCAATAGTCTATGCATGAGGTAAAGAGGTCCTGAACTCCAGTGATAACTGTGTGAGTAGAAATAAGAGTATCTACATAGGAACCATTGTAAAGGTAGAAAAAATAAGATTTGGCAAAGGATTAGACATGGGAGAGGGGAGGGAGGAGTCAAAGATGATACTAAAGTTGTGGGTAATATTGATTGAGTAAAGGCCATTAGATTTTGCAATTAAGGAATCATTGGTAAATTCAAAGAGAGAACGTTCAATTGAATGATGATATTGAAAGCCAGATTTCAGAACATTTACAAGTGAGTGAGAGTACAGGAAGTAGAAGAACCTAGGGTGAACAGCTTTCTCAAAGAACTTAGCCAGCAAAGAGAGAAGATATATAAGACAATAGCTATCAAGAATGTTTGGAACAAATGAGGAAAGGAGAAGGACTACTTTCTCCTTCATTTGAGATAGGGGTCAAGGAGAAGGTAGTAAGGGAAGATGTCTGAGTGATATGAAATCAAGAAGAGGAAAAAAGGAGTTCTTGGCAAATGACCTCAATTATTTTCAGTGAAGTATATACCATAAAGTTTTTATCTGGGAGGGTGGGGGATGTGAGAGTTGGAAAGGGATAAAAAGGTTTAGAATAACCACTATGATGAGTGTATAACAAATAAATGAAGGAGATATAAAAGGATTGCCTTGTTGCAGTGACATCCCAATTGAGATTATGTAACAAATTCAAAGTCAACTCAATGAGCATTACATATTTTTTTTTCCAGCTTCATTAAGCAGCACATGAATAGTAGCAAAGGAAGATGGTCGTAGTAATCCAAGATTGGGGTTTATCAAGTTTTTTCAGCAGTTGGTCAAGAGACTTGAGTGTAGAGGTTGGTACAGAGTTGACTTGATTCACCAAGGAGTCTAGATATGGAAAGATGGATAGTGTAGTCAGTGCATAGCCTGCAAAAAGATTTAAGAGGTAGAGATAATGAAAGTCACAATGAGGATGAAAACTAGCATTAGAAATGAAAAGGCAGATGAAAAGATTGAATGATAAAAATACGGTCAAATATAAACACAGAATTGGGACAATTATGAGTGGTGGTGGGCATGTTGTACAACTGTGTACAGTTGAAGTGGAAAGGAGGAGATGATCATGGAAATTGAGCAAATGGAAGAATTGGAAAGTTAGAGCACTTGATGAATCAATATGTAGACTGAAACCTCCTAATATGAAGGCAGGTAATTATATTCATTTTTTTTCAATGAGGAAGAAAGAAGAATGATCTAGAGGTTAATAAATAACAGCTACTACAATCTGGATTAGGTGACAATGGAAAGTAAGGTGTATTCCAACCCCTCACCATGACCAGTGACTGAGAGATAGATGTGAAAGTGCACTCAGTGCTAGGAAGGGAGTCTAGGGATACAAAATCATCAGAAAAGAGCCAAGTCACAATGAATAGAAGTTTGAGGAAGTGAAAAAAGTAATAAATATATAAGATGAAAACTGACTAATTATAGGGCAGGATTGCAGAAAGCATAATAGAAGCAAGTGAGAAGATTTAGAGTGGGACATTGTGAGGGATGGTTGAGGTGATGAAAGTGAAAGAGTACCTGCTGGGTTTGTAGAAAGATGGCCAAGGTTTTAGAATTCCTGAGATGCAGATGGTATAACAGAAAGATATTGTTCTAACTATTCAGGAATGATTCCAGGTAGAGTATCCGTGGATGAAGGTAAATTCACTGAGGGAGGCAAGTGGTGGGATTGCTCAAGGCCCTCCCTCAAGGTCCAATTCAATAATCTGAGTAGGAAGGCATCTAATCTAACCATCACCCCTAGTTGGTCATCCATTCTCCTTTTAAACTAAACGATCAACAAGAACTATATGTCAGGGGTTGTGTTAGGTGCAGAGATACAAAACCAAAACTGAAAAAGTCTATAGTTTCAGGAAGCTTCTACGCAGGGTAGTGGGGTAAGGAATGGAGGAGAAAGGAACAGACAAATGTACATACTGAAGAATATGATAAGTATATATCAAATAAATGCAAGGGTTTAGGAGGGGATAAGGATGTTATGGTGGTGGGGAGACTGGCTTCTGAAAAGGTCAGGAATGTTCTTGTATAAAAAATGGCACTTGAGTTCAGTTTTAAAAGAACCTAAAGCTACTCTAAGGTGGAAATGAAAAGAAAGTGAATTTGGGGAATGGGGGGACGACTATGAAATATCACAGATAGATTAGACAGCTACTGCAATGTCATAGAGAGATTAGACAGAGTATTATGTTAGAGGAACAGAAAGAAGGTCAACAGAACTCCAGCAATACAGACCTCACTATCTCCCTAAATAATCCTTTCCATTTTTGAAGGTTTCTAAACGTTAGCAGATCTTCCTCATACTGAGACAAATTTTGCCTTCCTATAATTTCTACCTGTTGGTCATAGTACTACCAGCTGAGAACATGGGAAATGTGCCACACAATACAATCCTTTCAATGCTTGAAGTAGCAACCATAATTGTCCTAAGACTTCTGTAGGAAAAAAATCCTTACTTTCTTTACCTAGTCCTCACATACTATAATTTGAGGACTCTTCCCCATCTTGGTGATTTTTATCTGTGTTCCAGATTACCAAAGCCCTTCATAAAAATTACTATCTATAAGAAACAAATGAATTAGTTTGAGTAATTCCCTTCTCTTGTCATCTCAGAGCTTTTTTGCTTCATTTTATTATCCTATTGGATTTTTGTTCATTTAAATATATAAATACATGAATACACACATGTCTTCTAGACATCTTTCACTGTTTCTATCCTGCTCATACTCTATGAATCAGAAATTAGGTTCTATCATCCCAGGCCTAAAATTCTTAGAGATCTACGTGGCAGAAAGATCTCTTGTTCAGAACAACAATAAATAGTTTTAATAGTGTTTTAAAGTTGGCAAAACACCTTCATATGCTATTTCATTTAATTCTCACAACAACCCTGAGAGATAGGTGTTATGATTCCCATGGTTCAGAATGACACAGTGGAATGATTACTGTGTCTGGATGCATATTAGAATTTCTTTTGAATATAGGATTTAGTGCAAATAATGTGATAAACTAGGTTACACAGAATATTCTTCATTGCCTAGGAGTCTTTACTAAAGGTGCATATTATCCGAGTATAGAAGTAAAGAATTTGACCAATACTAAAAAAGAATACAAAGACCAAAACTTACATTTTTAGGACCATTCAACCATAACGACTGAATCTGGAAAAGTGAAAAATTGATGGCACTCACTGTTCTGAGCTAGTTAAAAACTTTTTAAATGTATTATTCATGTTTAACATTTAAAAAAATAAATTCCAGAATCTCTCCCTTCAGCTCCTCCCCTATCCACTGAGAAGGCAAGCAATGCATCAATTATACATGTGAAATCATACCGTATTAATCATCATAAAAATAACCCAAGAAAAATAAAGAAATTGAGAAAATTATACTTCAGCTTGCACTCACACTTCATTAGTTCTTTCTTTTGAGGTGGACAGTACTTTTCATTATAAGTCCTTTGGAATTTTCATGGATAATGAAATAATAATACAGTAGTATTCAGCAGAGTACCTAATTTCTTCACAGTTAACCATGATTACAATATTGCTGTTGCTGTATATAATGATCTTCTGGTTCTCCCTGTGCATCAGTTCATACAGGTCTTCCCAGGTCTCTCTGAAACCATCCCCCCATCATCTCTTATAGCACAATAGTGTTCTATCACAATCAAGTACCACAACTTGTTCAGATATTCCTCAGTTGATAGGTATCCCCGCAATTTCCAATTCTTTGCCACTATGCAATTTTTTTAACATATCAAAATTTTCTACCCTCGTGTCATGGCCGGCTTAGTTTCCTGGGTTTTAGTGACAAAATTGTATTCCAGAATTTGAGTGACAAAAACAAAGCACAATTGTGTCAACTTCCTAAAAGCCAGTAAGGAGATAGTAATGAATGTCAGAACAACCTATATATCCATAGAGAGGCAGTAACAGAGTCAAAGAATCAGAGTTTGACTAATTCCTCTATTACTACTGCCTATGTGGCCTTGACAAATCTAGGCTTCAGTTTTCTCATCTATAAAATGTGGACAAGGGTAACATCATCTCAAAGATAACTACAACCTCAAAATATATGATCCTGTGGTATTACATGTATATATAGACTAAAGATCTATCTTTCTTTTGCATTTGTATCCATAGTAAATAAATAACACAGGACATAGCATGAAACAGGTGCTTAACAAATGCTTTTGTGCGTTGGTTTTTACATACACACATTATATCAATATCAGTTTTGCTTTTTTCTTTTTCCATTTGGTGGAAAAGCAAAGCTTATTGAGATTTACCTTTCTTTGTATTCCTCATACTTAACACTGTGTCTAGTATATACTAAGAACTTAATAAATGTTTATCTACTGACTGACCCTCTATAGAACCTGGAAGTAAGTTTCATCTTACCATGACATTTTTCAGCCATTTCATTATCACACAATAGTAAGGTTTTTTTCAGTGTAACTATAAAGTATCAAGACTATAAAGTATCAATTACCCGTACTAGAATTCACATATCTAATGAGTTGTCTCATCTATTCCTAAGCCAGTGAACCTGGGAAATGGCCACCTATTCTGACAGTACTGCCAAGGAATAAAACATTTTAGGATTTTGCAACTGCCTTCAGAGCTTGTGATGAATATCCTCATTGCTGGAAAGTTTTTGTCTTTTAAGGGTTGATTTTATTTCTGAAAAAAAAGCTAAAAATAATTTGGATCTATGTCTGATGAATATAGTGTATGATCAAGCTGGGTAATATCATTTGGGGTCAAAAATAAGGTGTAACCATAAAGTAAGGAAACTGATTTTTTAAAAATTTCTTTGCAGCTGTACGTAAAATCAGTTTATGAATCAGATCTTATAATGTCTTTTATGAGTTTTAAAATTAAACTAGGTAATTAAATTATGGAGAACCTCTGTCAGATTTTCTAGTGCCACAAGGCTCTTTCATGTCCCTGGCTTATTGAGAGAAAAATGTAAAAAGAAACCTACGAAGGAACCCATAGAAATCATCATTTCATTAAGTTCTTTATTACATGGTGACATATTCCATTGTATTTCAAAGCAGTCTTAAGTTAGGATGAAATCTTACAGAAGTTACTAAGTTTATATGCTACATATTTGCAGCAAATTACTGTGATTGTCTTCAAAATGCAGTAAAAACACATTTTTATGCCATGAATATAACATTATCCATAAAAATCAAGGAGGGGAGTGATAATGGATTTTGGTTTGGTAGCTCCTTATCATGAAAAGATATCAGCAGGCTAAAGTAAAATTTCTTAAGACATTTAAGGAAACTTTTAGTAATAGCAGAGAAGATAGTGGATGTTTGCACAGTGATAGATGACAGCATAAACTTCGATTTATTAAATTTTGAAAGTTGTATCATTAATGTCAGCAATTATTTCCAGCAGGGATGGCCCAGAGGAAAAGAGGTCTATGCCGTTATCGAAAACAACATAGTAATAGCTTGTAGCCATTGTGGAGATTTACAGCCCTACAGAAACTCATTAGTTTAGTCTTCTCTATTCTTTCTCCAAACACCTATGGTGAGTATAATGAAGTTGGACTAAATAGCCACAAGGAATGGGCATTCTGTTTTATAAAGGGCACTTAAAGGTAAGGATCAAGTTCTGACTGAACCTATGAAGTTTTGTGACTCTCTTTCCTTTAGAGCCCAGCTAAGCTTTCTTTTTTCAAGGTAAATTTTTATAGTTTTCTACAGACACCTTCTATATTTCTCTCCCACCTTCAAACCCACTTGCAATTAGTTGTGGGTGGTGGACAGGAGTATGTCATTAGAGTAATTGGCTACATTATGTCTGGAAAACTTGGCACCTGTGTGTCATAGATTGGCTTGGTTAGCTGCAGATAAAATTTCAGCATCCCCAAACATGGCAAGGAGTAAAATGGTACCACCAAGTCTGTCCTAGACAACAAGGCAAACCTCCACATCACAAAAATTGAAGTTTAGCTTCTTGTAAAACAGATAGTTTTAATAACAACAGCAATTACATTTTAAGATGGAGAAGAGAATTTTCCATAAAGAACAAATGATAAAGCCAAATGATAAAACTTCAGGGAAAATGTCAATTTTGCTTCCTTAGTTTATGTTCCTAGTACACTACATACATCAGGTATATATATATTTTTCTAATTTATTTATTTATTTTTAGTTTTCAACATTCATTTCCACAAGATTTTGAGTTCCAAATTTTTTCCCCATCTCTCCCCACTGCCCAACGTAAGACAGCATGCATTCTGATTGCCCCTTCCCCCAATCTGCCCTCCCTTCTATCACACCCCTCCCTTCTCTTATCCCCATCCCCTCTATTTTCTTGGAGGCAAGATAGATTTCTATACCCCATTGCCTGTATATCTTATTTCTCAGTTGTATGTAAAAACAATTTTTAACATTCGTTTTTTAAAACTTTGAGTTCCAACTTCTCTCCCTCCCATCCTCACTGAGAAGGTAAGCAATTCAATAGATGTTATACATATGTAGTCATGCAAAAGACTTCCATAAAAAGTCATGCTGTGAAAGACTAACTATAATTCCCTCCATCCTATCCTGCCCCCATTTATTCTATTCTCTCTTTTGACCCTATCCCTCCTCAAAAGTATTTCCTCCTCATTATATCTTCCTCCTATGTGTCCTCCCTTCTATCATCCCCCACTCCTGCTTATCCCCTTCTCCCCTATTTTCCTGTACTGTAAGATAGATGTAAATAGCAAATTGAGTGTGCATGTTATTCCCTCCTTAAGCCAAATCTGATGATTGTAAAGTTCACTGTTTTCCTCTCACCTCCCCTTTCTTTTGTTCCATTGAAAAATTTTTTTCGAACCCCTTTTATGTGAGAGATAATATGACCCATTCCATTTTTCCCTTTCTCCTCCCAATATATTCCTCTCTCACCCCTTAATTTTATTTTTTTAGATATCATTCATTCCTATTCAACTCACCTTGTGCCCTCTGTCTATAGGTACATAATCCCCCCAACCACCCTAGTACTGAGAAAAGTCTCAAGAGTTATAAATATTATCATTCCATGTAGAAATGTAAACAGTTCAACTTTAGTAAGTCCTTTATGATTTCTCTTTCCTGTTTACCTTTTCATACTTATCTTGATTCTTGTGTTTGAAAATCAAATTTTCTGGGGTGGAGCCAAGATGGTGGAGTAGAAAGATGCTCTGCCCATATAGCCAATAAAATCCCTGTAAAAAAATGCTCTGCCCATATAGCCAATAAAATCCCTGTAAAAAAATGACTCCAAACAAATACAAGAGCAGCAGAAACCACAAAACGACAAAGTGAAAAGAGATTTCCAGTCCAAGGTAGCCTAGAGGGCCAAGAGGAGAGGTTGGTAGTATGGAGTGCCAAGCAGAGTGCAGCCCACGGAGCCCAGATCAATCTTGGCCATGTGGAGCAGCAGGGATAGCCTCTGGGGCAGAATCCTCAGCAGCAGCAGCAGCGGTTCTCAGATCTCTCTACCCACAAATGCCAAAGACACTTCAAAGTTCAGTGAAAAAGCCTTTTCTTCTGGGCGAGAAGGGAGCAGGGTCATCCTCTAGCCCAACCCCCAGGCAGTGGTGGCAGCAGTGGCAGTGGTAGCAGCAGCACCCATTTTTGGAACCCTCAGCCTAAAGGCCCTGGGGAAATTGAGTCACTGATCTGAGTCTCAGATCACTGTCTAGGAGTGAGGAAGAGTGCTGGCGGGAATGGTGGAGCTGGTGGATGCTCTGGAAAGGAAATTCTACTTGTAGATGCTAGGGAGAAAAGTCTTGTTAGCTCCCAGACCAGAGCACAGGCCAGGAGAGGAGTAAACTCCTCTCCCTTGATTGAGTCACCTTGGAGGAACTGAGAACTTACAGGTCCCCAGAATCTACACCCTTCTTGATAAAGTACTCAAAAGTCAAGTAACTGACTGGGAAAATGCCCAACAAAGGGAAAAAAATAAGACTATAGAAGGTTACTTTCTTGGTGAACAGGTATTTTCTTCCATCCTTTCAGATGAGGAAGAACAATGCTTACCAGCAGAGGCCTCCAAAATAAATATGCAATGGTCTCAGGCCATGGAAGAGCTCAAAAGGGATTTTAAATACCAAGTAAGAGAGGTGGAGGAAAAATTGGGAAGAAAAATGAGAGTGATGCAAGAAAATCATGAAAAGTGAGTTAATGGCTTGCTAAAGGAAATCCCAAAAAATGCTGAAGAAAACAATACCTTTAAAAATACACTAACTCAATTGGCAAAAGAGATCCAAAAAACCAAAGAGGAGAAGAATGTTTTAAAAAGCAGAATTAGCCAAATGGAAAAGGATATTATACAATATTGTAGCCAAATTCCAGAGTTCCCAGGTCAAGGAGAAAATATTGCAAGCAGTCAGAAACAATTTGAGTATTGTGGAAATACAATCAGGATAGCACAAGATCTAGCAGCTTCTACATTAAGGGATCACAGGGCTTGGATTATGATATTCCAGAAGTCAAAGGAACTGGGATTAAAATCAAGAATAACATACCCAGAAAAACTGAGTACAATATTTCAAGGGAAAAAAATGGTCATTCAATGATATAGGGGACTTTGAAGCATTCTTGATGAAAAGACCAGAACTGAATAGAAAATTTGACTTTCAAACCCAAGAATCAAGAGAAACATGAAAAGGTAAACAGGAAAGAAAAATTCTAAAGAACTTACTAAAGTTAAACTGTTTATATTCCTACATGGAAGGATAATATTTATAACTTGAGACTTTTCTCAGTATTTGGGTAGTTGAAGAGATTTTATACACATACACACACACACACATACACACACATGCATGCACGCACATAGACAGAGAGCACAGGGTGAGTTGACTAAGAAGGGATGATATCTAAAAAATAAAATTAAGGAGAGAGGAATATATTGGGAAGAGAAAGTGAGAAACGGAATGGGGCAAACTATCACTCATAACAGAGGCAAGAAAAAGCTTTTTCAATGGAGGAGAAAAGGGAGGAGGTGAGAGGGGAAAAAGTGAAGCTTTCTCTCTTCATATTTGGCTTAAGGAGGGAATAACATGCTCACTCAATTTGGTATGAAAATCTATCTTATACTACAGAAAACTAGGGGAGAAGGGGACACATAGGGAGAGGGGATGATAGAAGGGAGGGCAAATGGGAAAAGGGATTAATTAGAAGTAAACACTTTTGGGAAAGGACAAGGTCCAAAGAGAGAATAGAAGAAATGGATAGGATGGAGGGAAATATAATTAGTCATACACAACATGACTATTATGGAAGTTATTTGCAAAACTATACATATATAGCCTATATTGAATTGCTTGACTTCTCAGCGGGGATGGGGGGGAGGGAGGAAGGGAAAGAAATTGGAATTCAAAGTATTAGAAAGGAATGTTGAGAATTGTTTTTGCACACAGCTGGGAAATAAGAAATACAGGTAATGGGTTATAGAAATCTGTGTTGCCCTACAACAAAAGAGAGAAGATGGGGATAAGGGAAGGGAGGAGTGTGATAGAAGGGAGGGCATATTGAAGGAAGGAGTAATCAAAATGCAAGGCATTTTGGGGTGTGGGGAGGGGAGAGATGGGGAGAAAATTTGGAACCCAAAATTTTGTGGAAATGAATGTTGAAAATTAAAAATAAATACATAAACACTTAAGAAAAGAAAATCAAATATTCTATTCAGTTCTGGTCTTTTTCTCAAAAATGCTTGCAAGTCTTCTATTTCATTGAATGACCATTTTCCCCCCTGAAGTATTATATTCAGTTTTGCTGGATAGGAGATTCTTGGTTTTAATCCTAGTTCCTTTGACTTCTGGAATGTCATATCCCAAGCCGTGTGTGTGTGTGTGTGTGTGTGTGTGTGTGTTGTGTGTGTGTGTGTGTTCTTCCTTGTTGAAGAAGACCATGCCATCAGAGAAATCATGACATGACTTGCACTTGACTTTGTTTTGAGTGAGGGAAGGCTGTGCAGGTCACTAGCCTCACTTCTCCTCCAGAGCCATCTGAATCTAGTAACCACATATTCATCAGGATGACTGGAGATGACCCAGGATGAAGCCATAGGGGTTAAGTGCCTTGCCCAAGGTCACATAACTAGTGAGTCTCAAGTGTCTGAAGTGATCCCTTAATGTAGAAGCAGCTATCTTGATTGTTGTCTTGTGTTGTCTTGATTGTATTTCCACAATACTTGAATTGTTTCTGACTGCTTGCAATATTTTCTCCTTGGCCTGGGAACACTGGAATTTGACTACAATATTGTTAGGAGATCTTTTGAGATCTCTTTCAGGAGGCAATCGCTGGATTCTTTCAATATTTATTTTACCTTCTGGTTCTAGAATATCAGGGAAGTTTTTCTTAATAATTTCTTGAAAGATTATGTCTAGGCTCTTTTTTTTGGTTATGGCTTTCAGGTAGTCCCATAATTTTTAAATTATCTCTCCTGGATCAATTTTCCACATCAGTTGTTTTTCCAATGAGATATTTCACATTGTCTGTGACTTTTTCATTCCTTTGGTTTTGTTTTATAATTTCTTGATTTTTCATAAAATCATTAGTTTCTATCTGATCCATTCTAATCTTTAAGGAATTATTTTCTTCAGTGAGCTTTTGGACTTCCTTTTCCTTCTGTCCAGTTCTGCTTTTTGGGGCATTCTTCCCTTCACTGGCTTTTTGGATCTCTTTTGTCAATTGAGTTAGCCTAATTTTAAAAGTGTTATTTTCTTCAGCATTTTTATGGGTCTCCTTTAGCAAACAGTTGACTTGTTTTTCATAATTTTCTTGCATCACTCTCATTTCTCTTCCCAGTTTTTGCTCTACTTCTCTTACTTGATTTTTAAAATCCTTTTGACCTCTTCCATGGCCTGAGACCAATTCATATTTTTCTTGAGGGCTTTGGATGGAGGAGCTTTGACTTTGTTGTCTTCTGTTTGTATGTTTTTGTCTTCCTTGTCACCAAAGTAAAATCCTATAATGATTCTTTTTAGTTTTTGCTCTTTTCCCTAGTCATTTACTTGACTTTTGAGCTCTTTCTCAAGGTAGATCTGTTTCCAGTGGGGGTGGGGGGGTGTATTCACAGCTACTCAATTCCCCCACAATCTATGGGCCTAGAGCTCCAGAAATAGTCACTGTCTCTGTGTCTGCTGCTTCTGTGGCTGCAGCAGGTTCTTCCCTTTTCCCCTCTGCCACCCTGGAGCTGGAGTGAGATCACTCCACTTTCCCACACTGGTCCCACAGATTTTTCCACTGACTTTCCAATTTGTCCTCCACACTGGGGTCCCAAAGTCTGTAAACTGCCACAAATGTGAGAAATTAGGCCTCCAAAGTGTTGTTCAGGTCCTGTCTCCTGGTACAGCCCACACTGGACTGTGCCCTGCCCCCTGGGTGGCATGATACACACTTCCCAGCAACCTTCTAGGCTGTCTTGGGCTGGAAATTTGCTTCATTCTGTCATTCTATGGGTTCTGCAGCTTTTGTTTACAGTCATTTTTTACAGATATTTGGCTAGGCTTGGGGGCAGCACTCTAGAAAATTTGTGCTGTTACCCTGTCATCTTGGCTCTGCTCCCATCAGTTATGCCTTAGGTTACCAATATTGTTGAATGTCCTCTGTTTTCTTATGATAAATGACAGCATCATTTTGCTTTTCATAGGACATATTTGTCTTTCTATATTTATTAACCAGATCCTAGGCCCATCCAAAGTCATTTTTTGGAAGAATATAATTATGCATTTGAAAAAAAATAGTCCATGGGTTAGCCTGATTTTATGATTATATTTGTCTCACAGAGGCAATTGAGTAAAATGGCTTTTTATGTTTACCTTGGGAAACAATTGATATAAGGGTAAATTTTTCTTCAAATAAAGTGTCCAAAAGTCTCAATGTAGTTTTAAACAGCTTTAAATTTTTAAAGTTTTAAGACTCAATTGCACTTGGACTTTTGTCCTGTATTTAATAAAAGTCACTTATAAGACCATCTAGGCCCAGATTTCCTTCTTCTTTCCCTTGATCTCTTTGGGAGTTTATTTATGATTTTCTGGTATCATACACAGGTCACTTTATCTTCTTAGGTTACAATTTCAAAGGTTTATTAGATAAAGAATTGCTTTTAACAAATTAGCAACAGTCCACACTTTATTATGAGTAGCTTAAATATTCTTATTTCAGAAGAGAATAACAGAGATTATTCATAGGAATTTTATTTTCAAAATTGTATTACTTCAATCTCTTCTTGGTTTTGGATTTCTTTTTTTGAGGGGGGTAGGGATATGATGTAATTGATAGAGAATTTATATATTTATTTTCGCCTGTCATCAACACATTCTTTCCCTGTTTAACAAGAAGAGTATACATTGCCAATGACTCAAGTGTTCTACTGCTCTTTCTAAACTCATATTATAAATCATGAAATATGGAAAAGAAAAGAAGTCACAAGACTTAGTATGGTGTAGCAGGAAGAATGCTGTGTCCTCTGTTTAAGTGTGGGCTCTATTTACTATGTGCGTTTTTGGGCAAAATCACTTCAGCTTCCAGGGACTCAAGCTTGTTACCTTTAAGATGAAGAACTTTGATTGGTCCACCTACAAGTTCTCTTACACCCAGGTGTGTACTGGGGGCAGTTCCAACGTAGCTCAATTTTCAATGTGAGCATTTACATCTCAAAAGTTTAGAAAATTCTACAAAGCAGCTTGATTTGTTGCTTTGTTTATTATGTTACCTTAGGAAAGTGTTGGAGAAAATACTACTAATGCATATTAAACTTCCTAGCACACCCCTGCTTACAGTTCTAACATTCTATCATTCTTGGATTCCTTGGCTGTCAGACACAAGGGATAGCACAATTGTCTACTCATCAAACCTAGTCAAAAAGGAAGACAAGTGAAACATGGCTACAAAGTGAGGAGTGACTTCCACTATTCACATGGGAAAATCAGTCTCATTGCTCATTTCTAGTTACACCAAACTGTTTTTTTTAGCCCAAGAAACTGACTGTATCATCTCCTTTCCCATACTTGGCCTGGACTAATCTTTTTCTCCTCATTCCAGAATCAAAAACCATCTTTGTCATATTGCTTCTCTGGTAGTTCTCACTTGCCTGCGTCCCACGCAGTCAAAGAAAAACTATTAATGCTTCAAATGCTCCTGAGGGTTTCTGTGAGAGAAGAACTGAAGCCAAACACCCATGCTGTGCAATTCTTTTTTTAACTTTACTCCTGAAGTGCCTTATTATCCTGAAGTCAAGTATTCACTGGAGTATTCTGTTCTTTTAGTATGTAAAACTTTCAAGTTCTGACATGTTCTTTGGTAATTAGTGGTAGTTTCAGCTAAACACTCTTCAAAACAGGCTCAGAAAAAATACAGGGTCCGGTTTATAGTCTGATCTATCCTAATCATACTTTCAAGAGAATAAAATAAATGGGAATGACCTAGATAAATTATTTTTCCATTTTGCCTGGGCATTTGATAGCTTTTAAATTCCTGCCAAAGTCCTTGGAATAGTTCTAAACCTTGTTTTGCAGGGCTCTGGCAAGTGTTTCTCATCCCTAACCCCAGGAAACAGTTTCCTTGATGAATCTCCCTCTTCCCTGCCTCTCCCCGCTGCTGGTCCCTTCTTCTTAAGTTCAAATTACAGAGAAGTAGAATAAAATGAAGCTAGGTAATGAAGTCTCAGCTATAATGAAATAACTTTTATATCTTTCTAAGTTCTACTTATTGCAATATGCATCTGTGTCTGCAGTGACTCTTGTGGCAGACTCCTGAAGAGTAGGGTTCTTGCCTTCCCTCTTTTATAGACTGTTGAATAGCCATTAAGTATTGATTGGGTCTGATAGGTACTTGGTTTAAAAATAGCTCTGAACTATTCCACTGAAACATTTCTGTAGTGCAGAAGTTCAGGAACAACCTTTTTTTTTTTTCTATAGTGCTCATCTGCCTTAGTTGATACACTTATACATGTACTCAAGGTTAGTATTAAGAGCATATGGGGTTGGTGACCTTCCATGATATGGGATTTAAAATGCACCAGAAAAGGCCCCTCCAACTAAAAATTTCCCTATAAATTCTTTCTTTGGATTAAACGTTATTGTTTCTAGGAAAACCAAAAACAAAACTTTTACAATCCAGCCAAGTTGGCTTACCTATTGTATCCCAGACTGTCTTCTTTTTCTTGTCTAGAAACCTTTGCATGGGTTGTCCTCCATTCCCGTAATACAGTTTTTCCTTGCTTCTGCCTCTGAAAATATTTTCCTTAGATTTAAAGCTGAGTTCAGATGCTATGATTTAGAGATGGGATTCTTAGCCTAGGATCTGTGAACTTATCCAATTTGGAGAAGACAAGACTGGAGGGAGGAACCGGTATAACAGTTGTCCTCAAGTATATGAAGAGTTGTGACACAGACAAGAGATTGGACTTGTTTTCTTTAGCTTTAGCAAGTGATACCAGGAGAAATGGGTAGAAATTGCAAAGGAGCAGACTTAGGCTCGATGCCTGTTTTAAAAAATTCCTTAACAATTAAAGCTGTCCCAAAATGAATAGGAGAAAATAGGGTTCCCCTCCTTGGAACCTTGAAGTAGCAACTGGAGGATGAACACATGACTTAATGAAGTTTCCTTGTCAGCATAGATTAGATCAAATGGCTGCTGAGATACTATTACAAATCTGAGATTCTGTCAGCCTGTGAATGCCAGCATAAGAAGTTTTTACTGTATTTGATAAGCAGTTAGTAGAGAATAAGTTGCATAATTAGGCCTGACCATTAGGGAAATTACTTGGGTAGATGGATTGAAGAGGTAGAAAAACCACTTTGAAGACTAACTCAAGTCCAGGTGATGAGGACCAAAACTAGAGTAGTAACAATTGGAACAGAAAAGAGAGAATATGAGAGATTTTGCAAAAGTGTAATAAACTGACATTTGACTAAATATGAAGTGTGAAGAGGGAAGAGCAATAAATTTTACTGTTTTAAATTGGGGTGACCTTATTAAGTACCTACTATGCATCAGGCATTGTGTTAAGTAATGGGGACACAAAAAGAGGCAAAAGACAGTTCCTGCGCTCAACGAGTTCACAATTTAAGGTATGAAGGAATGTGATAGCACTATCAATAGAAATAGAATAAAAATAGGAGAAGAGACAGGTTTTGAGGGAAAGACAATAAGTTTACATTCAGACATGTTAAATCCAGAGGGGACTCTGGGTATGCATAAGCAATATTATTTGAATTCATGGGAAGAAATAAGAATCAGTAATACTGATTTGGAAGATATTCACATTAGAGCTACTTGTATTCATGGGAGTGGATGAGCTTGCTAACGGCAATAGTAGAGAGAGAAAGTGGAGAAGAGAGTCATATACAGAGCTTCATGGGGTGCCCATCTTGGGTAGCAGAAAAACTTTAAAAGGCTAGTGAAGGAGAAAAAAAATTGAAAGATGGGCAGGAAAGTAAAGAGACTATAGCCAAGTACAGAGAAATATTCAAGGGGTCAAGATAGGGAAGAGTTAAGGGTCTATTCAGTGCAGGGTGATGACCTGGGAAAAAACTGAGTGATGCAGAGGTTTGGAGGTCACAGTGAGGACACAGAACAAGGTTAGGGGTTACAAGGCAGAGGGAAAGGTGCAATGGTTGCAAGTTATGAACAGATTAAAGAATTTCAGTCTTCAGTAAGACAACAGAAGAATACTTGCAAATGACAGCAAGATCAATGGTACATCCATCTCTATATGTAGGTGAGGTGGAGTGGAGTGGTAAGGAAATGAGAAATGAATAAACTGAGGAATTGGGAAGTTAGGGTGTTTGAGGGAGTATCAATATGTCTATTGAAGCCACCTAGCATGGAGGGGAGAGAAAGACTGTGAGCCATGCACTAAAATCATTGAGAAAAGAAGCAAAGTGTTCTGGAGATCAGGAGATAACAATTACAAGAATCTTAATTAAGTGATAAATATAAATTGAATAAACCCTATAGGAGTAGTTATTGAGTGAAGGTGGTGAAAGTCTGTAAGTGGCAATGGGGAAGCAAGAGTATTCCAACTCCCATACCACAAGAATTGGGCATTTCAGCTCCTCCTCTCTCTCTCTCTCCTCCTCCTTCTTCTCTTCCTTACCATCACCACCATAATCTTTCTCCTCTTCCTCCTGCCACTGCTGCTTCTCCCCGTGTTCCTTTGGACTGAACTATCCTAGTGCCTTTTTTTGTGAAGCAGCAGTGAGTACACTCCTGCGCTTGCCATGGTCAACGAAAAGCTGAAGGAAGGAGTCAAGACTGAAAACGACCATATTCATTTGAAGGTGGCAGGGCAAGATGGCTCGGTGGTGCAATAGAAGATTGGGAGGCACACAACACTTCATAAACTAATGAAAGTCTATTGTGAATGACAGGGTTTGTCAATAAGGCAGATCAGATTCTGATTTGATGAGTAACCAATCAATGAAACAGGCACAGTTGGAAATGGAAGATGAAGATCCAACTGATGTATTCCAGCAACAGACAGGAGGCGTTTATTAAAAAGAGAATCTATAACTCTTCTCCATAACTGTGCTCCCAAGGAAAACAATATATTCACAATTAGAAAACCAAGATTTAGTTCATCCACATCCTGACTACTACAGTATAGTTTTCTTTCTTCTTTTGATCCCCTTCCCCCATTCCTTTATTGTACATAAAATAACTGGTGTATGTGTACAGGTATAATGTTTTTTTTAACTAAATGTTTAATGGTATGTTTTGATCAACATCAAATGGAGATGGGGAGGGGAAAAAACAAACCGCTTCTGTGAAAATATCCCTTTTATCCATTAGCGGCATGCTTATTCGACTTTTATCTTTATATTCCAGTAAGTTATTTTGCTCTCACTATTTAACAGCAACAACAACAACAAAAAGAACACAAAAAAATTCTTCAAATCTTGTTTGGTTGGATAATTTCTTTTATCATTGTAAAACTAAGGACAGTTTTATAACTTTTTGTACATAGCTGTTCCATGTAAGACAATCTCTGCCTCTCAGTAGGGATAATTTACTATACATAAATTGATCCTAGATAGTTTTCTCTTCACGTCAAACATCTTGTTGTTTAAAATAAAATAAAAAGAGTTGGGTGCTTCAGGGAAAATACAACCAGTACCGGAAAGGGTAATGAGGGAAGCTGAGTCATCCAGAGGGAGCTAGGTTGCAGAACTTATAAACTGGAAGGAGTGAGAAAGGTATTACGATGAAAGCAAGTTTCTTAACTCTGGAAAATTCTAGAGAACTCTGGAAGGTTGGGTAGCTATGGAGTAGGAACATTGGAGGAGATGAGTTGGGGCGCAAATGGAAACAAGGAAGTGGGACTGGAGCATAAGAAGTAAGAGTTTGTACATTTACAGAATTTTTGGCAGGGAGGCAGAGCAGTCAGCTGGTAGTGTAAAGTGAGCAGGAAGATTAGCCTTCTCACCTTATAGAGCATGCAAAAGAACCAAATGAGAGAACTGTTTCTTTCTATAAGTGAAAGTGTTTGAGTTTTAACAAAATCTTCCTTTAAATTCTTCTTTTATGAACAACCAGAAGTGGACTGTTAAACCAATAAATATTTAAATACATGCTCTATTCTTGTATTTATCACTCCCTCCACTTTATCTTGAATCTCATTCTTCTGAGAAGGATATCTTCTGGTCAGAAGCATTTCATGAAAGTGTATAAAAAACCTTTTGGTGAAATCACCGCAGAAAAGGAAACTGAGGCTGTGGTGATTAGTGTTTTGGAAATATTTTGCCTTCATTCGCATGGCTATAACGTTTTCAAAATCAGAGGAAGATATCTGAGGGATTCAACAAAGGAATTACACTTTGGTTTTTAGGAATAACTTAAATGAGAATAGGATAAGGAATAAAGGAGGACTGACACATTTTCTGATGATAGTAGATCAATGTTTAAATAGTGGATTAGATGATCACATTTTAACAGCTAACATTTTAATAAGTGCCTCCTCCAATGTATCTCAAACACACTCTATTAGCAAACTGACACTCCAATTAATTCCATGGTGTGAAGACTTGCATGGTGGCCAATTGCCAGTAGTAGAATATGTGGTGGGAATTGAGCCAAAGGAGTTAACTGATTTTAGAGGCTAAGATATTGCTGGAAATAAAAATTTAGGTTTTATGTGAGGCTAAATCCTTTGACCTTACTCCAACTCATTAGGTAAGCAAATAAATTGGCACTAACTTACGTGATAATTATTTGCTCTTACTTTGTAGAAATTGTAATTGTTATAGATTAATATATTCCACAATAAAGATTGTATTTGCAATATTTTAAATCACAAAGGAAATATTTTTTATTTTAATAATATTTCTCCCTTACTAATGGAGAGTACAAAATAATCCATAAATACTTACCTAAATAATTATGTATTGATATAACCTAGACAATAAAAATATCTAGCAAAACAAATACTTCCGCAATAGGGACAGAAAACAGGGCTATACATGTATTTTACTCTAATTGTTTAATGGGAGATAACTGATAGATATATTATGTGGTCCACTTACATCCACAAAATGTCAAAGAATACAAAAAATGCCCCCCACCACGTTGGGTGAACTTTCTGTTTTGGATTTATGGAAGGAAATGGGAGTCCCACATAGAGAGGTCATGAACTGAACTGTTAGAAAGAGTACCCATTTCGATGAGATCCTAGATCTATTGGAGTGCAAGTCCCATACTGCAGACTCCCCAGAAATGGAAGTGGTGAACACACAAGGTTAAATTTCTGCTGTTCTTTGGGATTCATTCTCATTGTGTTAAAGGCTAACCTGCATCAGAAATGGACTTTTCCTGCTTTAGCTCCTCTTCTTTTTGGAGAAGAGGGTGAAACCAAAGGCAACACACCCTTCCCTTCCCTTCCCTTCCCTTCCCTTCCCTTCCCTTCCCTTCCCTCCTTCCTTTCCTTCCTTCCTTCCTTCCTTCCTTCCTTCCTTCCTTCCTTCCTTCCTTCCTTCCTTCCTTCCTTCCTTCCTCACTTCCTCCCTCTCTTCTTCTCTACACCCTCTCCTCCCCTCTCCTCTTCTCCCTCTGCCCACATAGGGTATCATTACTGGCGAGATTTTTTTTCTGAAGGACCATGCCTTAAACCCAAACCACTCTGGCTTTCACTGATTGGCCAATAATAGGTATCAGGTCAAACTGACTTGGTCATTGTTTGGGCCCTAACTGACTCAGAGTGAATGAATATAAATAATAATTGTTTGTGTTTTAGCCAGAAACCCAGAGAGTCTTCCCCACGGAGACTGATTTTTTTTGACTAGGTACAAGAGGCCATTCTCTGCCTCATTTTTTACCTAACCTTAATCAGTGAATGGGCATTGCCTTAGTAAAACTGAGAGCTATTAAAAACCTTAACTAAGAAGGTCAAGGTCTCCCACTGCATCCAGAGCCATCATTAGTTGTTCTGATCCATATCTTGCCACTGGACCCAGATGGCTCTGGAGGAGAAACTGAGGCTGGTGACTTTCTACAGTCCTTCCTCACTTACATCTGATTCACTTGCATATCATGGTATCATTCCCCTCATGTCAGGGTTATCTTCAAGAATGAAGATGTCAAACAACAGCACCAGTAGAAACAGCAACAGCTGCCAGTGTCTCTCCAGAGGGGAAGAGTAAGAGAACACAAGTCCAGAGACTAGTCTCAGAGCATGAAGACTTTATAGTTTTTCTGTAAAAGCTTCTGCATATTAAACATATTTGTAACATTTTCCACAGCACCATGCCAATCAAAATGTTTTGCAAACAAATAAAGATTTAAAGTTTTACAAAACACTTTTCTCACAACCAACTTTGGTAAGTAGTATGATTAATATCCTCATTTTAACGACGAAGAATTTGAAATTAAATTGAGAAATGTGTCTTTTTCAAGGTCACTTTAAAAATGTTATAGTGTACTCAAACACAAGTCTTATGATTTTGGCAATGGTACCAAAATTCATTTGTATACCAATCATTTGGAATTAGAATAAATTTCTCTACAAAAATAATATTATAAAATGGTGATTAGGCAGCAAAGCTAGCCCTCAGAAGCATAACTGACCAATTATATAGCTGAAATACTATACACTTGCAATTTAAAATAGTAGAAAACAAAAGTAGGTTATTTTATTTACATGATGAATTAAATAGGCTTTTGTGGGCTGATCAGGGAACTAATCACAAATTCTGGCTATCAAAGAGAAAATTAGTTTTCATATCTAGATCCTGCCACACTCTAGTGATAAAGTGTTTTAAGCTGATTAAAGGCTTGAGGTGGGAAAGTGATAGATATTGTAAATGTACACATATTCTGATCAGTTTATTTATGCTTTAGAAGTCCTTTAGTATTTCATTAACAAAAAAATTATAAACTACTATGTTATCCATAGCATTCAGTTCTTTAGGTTGTGGGAAATGCAAAAACAACACTAAAAATGTTGGTTCTCAAGGAGCTTATCATCTAGCAATACATGAATTAAAAGTTAAAGTTATGAGTTAAGATAAAATGATCATATCTTGTACTATGAATAAGTGCAAATAAACCATTTAGATGATAAGTACTACAAATTCTCAGGAAGATGAAATCACTGTGGATTGGGGAGAGACTTCAAGTGAATCTTGAACAAGGGGAGGATTTCAAAAGACAGGGATGATATAAGGAAGTCATTCTAGGTGAAGCATAAAACATGAGGATGTTGGAGTGCCCATTTGTGGACTTACAGTAAGTCAGGGATTTCTTAGAATTTAGAACTGGAAGACTTTTCAGAGAGTATATGATCCAACCCTTCATTCTGTACACAAGGAAACTGAAGCCCAGAAAGCTTAAATTATTTACCCCAATTCACCCAAGGGAGTGATTTGTATAGCTCTAGGTCTCATGATTCTGGGGAAATAATAGGATTTAAATCAGAGTTAATATTTAATTTTTTTTTTAATTAGAAAGGTAGGCTGGGGGAACGTAGTTATTTGTCTGAAAGACTAGGTTAAAAAGTCTGGTGAAAAGGGTTACTGATATGAGGAAAACCAGGAATTAGAGGATCAATTATGTAAGGCAGATTGGAAGAAGGGGTAAAGTAGACCAGTAAAATGACAGTGATCCATACAGGACATACATATATGGGAGAGGTGTCATAAAGGAAAAGTTGGTAGTACTTGGCAACTGACTTAATATCAGGAATAAGGGAGAGGGAGACAATAAACATGATTCCAAAGTTTCAAGCCTAAGTAATTAAGAAAATCACGAATAGTATCACCAACAGAAACATGCAAAGTTATTTTGGGATAGAAGATAATATACTTCATGTCTAAGCGAAAATGACCAGGAAAAAGTTGTTGGGCTCTTTTGTTTCATGGCTTTAGTTATCACCTCTTGACATATGTTGAATAATCCCTCTTTTGTTTTTTTTTCAGTTAATGAGACCTGAAAAAAATGTCTAATCTTTTTATTTTATTGGTCACATGGCCCTCCTCACCTCCTTTCTTTTTAAATACATATGCTTCTTCCTACCTTTTATGTGACTTTCTTATTAATTGATTCTCCCATATAAAAACCAAAGATCTAGCACAAAGACACGGAATACTCTTAAGAAGAAGATTATATTGTATTTTATGTGTATATATAAATTAGTAACATAACTGTCTTTAAAATGCACAATTATATTGCTGATTCTATGATCCTCCACTGGTACAGGTAATCTATTGCCATGTTTGCATGGTATCAATTGTTTCTCATTGGTCTAACTAGCTAACCTTTAAATCATGTGGGCAGATTGATAGGGATAAGGATAGAATGCAAGGACCTATTGAAAGTGAATTTTCTTTCCTTTCTAGGAAATATAAAACCAAACATCTGAAACACTCCATACTTAGCCACTCTCTTAAGTGTCCACAGAAGATACTGTATTGGGTACCCATGGTGAATTTCTCTGAATGATTTCATCTCTAAATAACTACCAACATGAAGTGTATAATTATCCAAAATTGTAAATGTTAAAAATTCTACCAATGATTACATGCTATGTCATAAAATATCATTTGTTATAACTGAATCATAAATAGTGCATCAAGTACAAAAAAAAAAGAGAGAAAAAATCAGTATAAATTGGCCCTGAATTAGGGGACTATTGTTATTCAGTCGTTTCAGTCATGTCTGACTTTTTGTGACCCCATTTAAGGTTTTCTTTGCAAAGATGCTGGAGTGGTTTGCCATTTCATTCTCTAGTTCTTTATATAGAGAAGGAAACTGAGGCAAATAGGTTTAAGTGACTTGCCCAAGGTCACGCATCTAGTAAAGCTCTGAAGTCATATTTGAACTTAGATCCTCTTGACTTCAGGGCCAGAACTTTGTCCTTAGGGGCTTACAAATCATAAATAGTCAAAAATGAAAAGAAAAAAGTACATCAAAAGGTGGGTCATTTTCACTTTTTTCTCCAAACTACATTGATTAAAAACTAAATAACTCATAGAAAGGAAATTCACAATAGCTGTCACACGAGCTAGATCTTTTAACTGCCTTCTACTAATCAAATCACTAAGCAGTTATTTATTCAGTATTACTTACTTCTCCAGTAAAAATTAAAGTGAGCCTCCTGGCTCTAGCTGAAGTCAGCTTTCTAAAAGTGCAATTTTTGTGTATTATACCCTTCCTCAGTTTCCAATCAAAAGCAGCAATAAACATTCTAAAATTAATTTACTGTTTCTTCTTTGTCCATTTCATATTTCCAATTACTGTGAAGCTGCTTTGAAAAAGAAATAAAGCACCACAAGTTTCTTAGAACAAACAATAATAATTCAGGAATAGAATGGGAAGAAAGGGAACTATAAACTTATATTACAGGTTCTGTGAAATAGGTTTTGAAAATTAAGTTTGAAGGCAGACAAAGCTGTGTGTTTTAGGTCATCCAGAGGACTCTCTAGTTAAATTCTTATGAGCCATGGATAAAATGTACAGGATGTCAAGTTAACTTACTCTATTTTCTTTGATAGACTTTATTGCTACCTTGTGAGAAGAATATTTCTGATATGGTCATATTGCCATTTATATCATAAAACCTGATTTTGATAGTCTGATGTTCTAATAGTTTCAAATCACATAGAACTGAATATTATACAAGTCATCATGCCTCATACCATTTCTTTCTTGTACAAAAAAGTAAAAGGATTTGTTGCAAACCAGTTTTTGATCAAATGGTTAAAAAGAAGGAGGCTGGGTGGAAGAGCCTGCAGCAAAATTGTTCAAGTTAAATTTGAAAACAAGATATTACTACTTTTATTTAAAATAGAGGGTTCTATTGAAAATAATGGTTATTTAATGTACACCTCTATTTTATATTCTTAAGACTTCATAAATAAGAAACATGATGACAGCTATGTTACATGAAAATAAATTGGAATAAGCTTTGAGCCATACTTGTTCGGGCAAATTTTCCTTAAGGACAGACTTCCTTAAGGACAAACAAACAAAAGAAAAAATGATATGTTCACTTAAATTAATTCAGAAATCAATGCTCTAATTTCTTACTTCAAATGCAATCCAAATCAGATCGATCATTAAAGAAAACATGTCAAAGAACAATAGTAGAATGTTCATCAGGATGGAACAGCCAATTTAACTTTGAGATAAGAAGGGTAGAGATTTTCATACAAAAATTTATACATAGATCTAGGTATCACATACCAACTTTTAGAAAATAATTAGATAATGAGACACCCCTGTCCTTTGTTCCTTCACATGTAAAGATCAGACTCTTCTACAAAGAGAGTCATGAATACAGAAAACAATTGTCTTATCTCTATGGACATACACAAGCTAGCAGGATGATTATTTCCAATATTGCTTTTTATTGCCAAAATCAATAGAAATATTTCAGTTAGATGGCAAAGCCCAGATTGGAATAAGGGGGTAGAGTTTGGGATTCACTCCCAGAAAACACAAAGACCACAAAGTGAGCTAGGGCTGGCACTAAAGCAGTCTACTGGCAATGTAAACCAGCCTAGAAAAATGAATTCATTTCAGGTCACCAATTGAGATAATGCCTTCTTGAAAATACCATTATATTCACAAAACCCTCATTATTGATTTTACAATATGTGCATTCACAAAGAGTGAATTTTTATGGATACCAATATAAAACAATCAGTAGCCCTTTAAGAACAACTAAAACATGAAATTGAAATGCTAGTTCTCTGGAGCTACGTGCTTTGCACTCGAATGCTCTTCATATCTTGCAGTAGCATGGGCCTATAGTTCTGTTCCAAGTTTTCCATGTATTCAAAGTAGTCACTCACTCGAAATCCATGAAGTGCTTCCTCCTGCCCAAACAATACAAAAGGAAATTCATTAACTTTGAAAAACATATTGAGTTCCACAGTATGGAATTTTAAATGTCTGCATTTAACTCAACAACCTACTTTTTTTTCCCCTCCTGTTACAGGTTGGGTATTTTAGACTACCAGAAAATTTCTTATTTTTTGTGAAGTGAGAAATCACAGTATCCTCTATTAGGCATTTCAAAATAAACTAATTGGGTTTTCTGTACCAAAAATCACCAATGAAATGTTTCTTTAAAAATTACAAATTCTGCAAACAGCATTGAGCAAACAATACAAATTTATCTTGAATTGTTTCTGTAAATTAACTGCTAAAAGATAATGATATTTTTCTCCTCTGGATTACAAAGTACATTAGTCTTATAACCATCTTTCCAAAAAAGCACAGTTCGTGGAACTACAGAAAAGAAAATATGAACCTTGCTTAAGTGATCATGTCCCAGTAAAAGTCCCAGCGCAACATTTTTGATAGATGTATGCAGAGTATTACCTTCCTAAGGTGTTTTATAATTATTACCCTCATTTTACTTTTCCAGCTTCCCAATATGTAGGTAGTACCTATCTTCAAGAAGAACATTTTACAGGAGACTAAATTACATTTTCTTGGATCTGTGATTTCATTTATCTGTATATCTCTCAAGACAGAAAACCACTCACATCTCCATATGCTATGTAGTTATTGTCCCTGCACCCCAACAAATCCTCTAACGCAGGTTCACTCAATAGACTAGGGATCTTCTCCTTATTTATCCTGACGTACTGTGGATGCCAAGGCTTTTCACTGCTTAACTACCCTACCTCCTTTATGCCACTTCTTCCCAGTTCTTTGTGGGTATTATCTTGCAGCCTACTTAAGACTCACCATACAATTTTATTTGGTCTGGGTCTAATCTAGGGCAATCAAGTAATTCAAGATCAGAGGTTAATGTGCAATAGGGTATTCAAAGACCATAAAATGCAATCTTTCAAAATTTACTAATCAAAAGAAATTAAAAGAATGTAATCTATAATTAATCAATAAACACTTACTAAGAATCTAAGTGCCAGACACTATGCAAAATTTTGCAGATACAAAGAAAAGCAAAAGACAGACTGAGGATCTGAGAAGCTCACAAGTTAATGGGTAGAAAACATGCAAACAACTATACACAAAAAAAGCTATGCATGTTATCTGTATGTATAAGTAGGAAATAATAAAGGGAAAGTACTACTATCAAGGAGGATCTGGGAAAGGCTTGTTGTAGAAGATGAGAGTTTAGCTGGAACCTGAAGGACGTCAAGAAAGCCAGGAATCAGAGATGAAGAGGGAGAGCATTCTAGGTACTGGAGATAGTCAGGACAAATACCTGAAATCAAGAGATAGAGTATCATGTTGAAGGAAAAGCAAGGATGCTAGTGTCTGTAGATCAAAGAGTAGGGAATAAGATCCAAGACGACTGGAAAGATGAGATAGAGGACAGGTAATTAAGAGTTTTGAATACCAGAGGTTTTGTATTTGATCCTGGGGTGGAGGGGTTAAGGGTTGACACGGTTATATATGTTCTTTAGGAAAGTCATGTGGGCAGCTGAGTAGAAGGTGGACTGTAGTGAAAAGAGGTTTATGGCAGGCAGACCAACCACCAGCAGGCTATTGAAATAGTCCAGGAGGGAGGAGGCGAAGGTTGGAGCTGGTTGCTTTTCTCAAGAAGCTTATTACATAGTTTTGGAAGGAAAGCTTACTCACACACACAAAAATAAACCAAATAAAACCAAAATCATTTCTGCCTTCTTTTTAATCACATCAAGTAAATACTTATCTACTTTATTAGTCTTTCAAAATGACCAGAAATTTCTTTCATATAATTCTGTTTCTGTGATTTGGAGATTCTATTAAATCTCCACTTGGTTCTGTGTCCTTTGTGCTTCCTAAACTGATTATTATTTTTATTACTTTATTTTTACTTCTGAATAAAATTAAATTAAAATGTTAAGTTTACTTACAATATCTCTGTCTTAATACAATTTTTAGAAAAGTTGCATATAGTGCTAAGAAATATATATTTTACATACAATGGACATACACACATGCATATATCACACAAATATGAACAAATACAATTACTTGTACATGTTCATATATTTTTCCTTTTTTTTAGCTTTTTGCTAGGTTTTTCCAAAACTGATAGAGGGACATTAAAATTTTCTGCAACTATTTGCACTACCATCTCTATTTTCTCTTTTATGGATTTTTATCTTTTATGAATTTAGGTGCAAAGGCATTTGAAAGATTTATGTTTAATAGTGATATTGGTTTGCTGTCTATGGTTCCATTTAGCATGATGTAATTCCCTTAGATATGATGTTTTGTTGTAAATTTTAGTTTTTGCTTTGTCCTATAAAATTGCAATTCCTGCTTTTTTAGACTCATCTCTTGATATATATATATATATATATATATATATATATATATATATATATGTATGTATGTAAATTTTTCCTCAATCACTCAATTTTATTCTGTGTGCATCTTTGCTTTTTTCATGTGTTTCTTATAAGTAAGATTGTGGGGTTTTGTTTTCCCATTCAATACGCCATTTTTATGCTTCACTGGACATTTAAAGTTATGAGGTTTGTATTTTGCTCCATTTTTCTCTGATTTTTATACCCCAAATTAAAAATTTCCTGCCTCTACTTCTGTAAGGACAGTAATGTGTCTCCATCATTTTAGCTTAATCTAATTTAAGACAAACATTCACACTGGCTCTAGTCCCCGAATCCTCAAGTAATACCTTCCCATTTTTCATTCCTTTCCCTATTTTTATTTAATTCATTAATTCCATTTTCTTTCTTTGCTTAATCTAGTTACCTAATTCTTCCACTCTTTTTCCTCAATTAAACAGTCAATAGAATCCCTCTTCCTCTTTCCGCTCCTTCAACTTGGTTGTATGTCAGTATTAAAGATATCTTTCCTTCATTTTCTTTATTATTTCTCTTCCCTTTTAAATACTCTAGACTTTTCATTCTTTTATCCATGGCTCTTACACTTATTTATTCCTTCTTTAGTTTAAATATTCTTCATGGAATTCAAGTTTCCAACGTACATGTTTTGAGTTCTCTTTTCTATCTGTCCCTCATTGTGCAGCTCATTACTATCATTCATGTCCTCTCTCTCATAATAACAATAATTATGATTATTTGTCCATTTGCCATGAAATCTCCACTCTGGGTTCAAACTTTCCTGCTTTTCTGGGTGTCAGTGGTACATAAAAGCTGATTCCCTTTCTCCTGAGGCAGAATGAATAATTTCCTTAAGCACCAAATATCTGAAGATTATACTCATTATAAGGTCCCCATGTCCCACCATACTATATATCTTCCCCCATGGGAATGTTCATCAGTAGCACCCTTGCTAAGTATAGAAATGATCTCCCCCTTTCTTTCCTTGTGCTTCAATCCTTCTGTTTGCCTCTTTACTCTTTCTCATACAGGTTCTTTTTTTCCTGAGAAACTATGGGTTGACTTCACCTCCATGATCAATCTTTAGCTTGCTTGTACCACATATTCCCCTCTACTTCCTCTCCTCACTCCTCTTCTGGCCTCTCCAATCTTCAGTTTAGTCCTTCCTCTCCTCCCACACCCCATACACTGGCACACATGCAAAATAAATTGATTCACCTGAGGGTAGAGTGTTATGAGGTTTAGTCTATGTTTCAAGCCTGTTCCTCCACTATCCTTCTATTTGACTTGCACTTTCATCTTTTACCCACTTCAGTCTTACTTTCTGCACCTGTGTAACAGCAAGGATCCCGAAATACAGAGGAGGGCCTCCTATACAGGTTCTTAGATGTGCTTTTCTAAAAGGAAAGCAACTTTTGAGGAGTCAACAATCACTTTAATCAAGCGCATATATTATTCACTTAGTTCAGGGGAAACAGTCAGCACCCTGAACTTCAGAGAAGATACTGAGAAATCAGCAGACAGGGCTTCCAACTGCCTACAGTAAATAATACATACATCACAGATCAACAGACAGATAACTATCTGATCAAAAATACATAGTTACCAGACAGAGAAGCACTAACGTGGGTTTTCAGACCCTACGGGCTCCTTAGCAGCTGCTCAGAGTCTAAATATATATACACTGTTCTGTTCAGAGCCAAAGGGCATCACAACTCTTTGGTGCCTCATTAGAAATTAATAAAACGTTACAAATCTCCCCTAATCAAGCTTCCTTTAACTGGCAGACCCAGTGGAGAAGATCTTTAACTTCATTAACATAATTAACATTACAACCAGAGACCTCTTTTGGTGATTGGATAGCTTCTCATGGAACCTCCACTGAAGGAAGCTACCCAGGTCAATCAAGTTGCATTCTTTTACTGGTTCACCGTAGATTTCTACCATTCATGCAGCTGAGTATCCCTCCTCCCCTTCAATCCCTCTTTCAGTTTCATTTTGTGTGTTGTTTTCCTCCAATAGAAGGTAAACTCCTTGAGGGCGGAGACTGTCTTCTCAGTGCTTACGGCTGAGCATAATTGACACAGTAATCTTTTACTAAACTCTCACTGACAGATCTTTGTCTCCTTATTTATTTTTAGAAAGTAAAACCAATAAGAGATTGTTAATGTTACTGTTGTTGAAACCCCATAGGTGTCTTTTCCTTTTAGTTTTTTTCCCCTTTTTCCCCCCTGGGGGGGTTTATTTCAAGACCTGTGCCTTCCTTGGTTGCTGTTTACTACTTCTTTTTTTTGATGGGGGTGGGGGAGTGGGTGAGGGGGGTGGGGGGTGTCAGGTCTGGGGTATTTGCAAAGCAAAAAACCTCAGATCTGGTTTTTACTGAATGAATGCTTCAAATGCCCTCTTTTATTTAACATCTATCTTTTTTCACTAATGATTAAACTCAGATTTGCAAGGTGTATCTCCATGGGTTGTATATTACATTCCTTTGCCCTTCAGAACAAATTCTATTCCCTCTATTGGCCTCTGATAGGTGCAGAAAAGTCTTGAGTTATTCAAGGTTACTTTACATCGAAAGATTTTTCTTCTAGTCACTTGCAGAATTTGTTATTTGTCTTTGAAACTGTTAAATTTTAGAATTTGTAGCAACTGAGTTCCTTCTTGATTTCCCCTCAGGTAATCTATGAATTCTTTTGATTGGCACTTTATTTTATTCATTTAAGTTCAGAAGGTCTGGTAAGTTTTATTACTTATCATTTACTTCTAGGAGATACATAATTGTCAAAGTTTCTCTACTATACTTTTTTCTCTACGTTACTGTTTTCTTTGAACAGAAATCATGTTTTCTTTTTAACATTACTACTTTTTTTTCCCTGAAGTTCCTTGCTCTTCCCTTTTTTTATTAAGTTTTATTTTTTATTTTATTTTTTTAATAAAAATTTATTTAACTTTTTACATGCATTTTCTTTCTTTTTTAATAAAAATATATTTATTTAACTTTTTACATTCATTTTCACAAAATTTTGGGTTCCAAATTTTCTCCCCTCCCCCCACACCAATACACCGAGCATTCTAATTTTCCCTATCACCAATATGCCTTCTCTTCTATCATCCCTCCCTTCTCTTGTCCCCGTCTTCTTTTTTGTCCTGTAGGGCCAGATGACTTTCTATTCCCCATTAATTGTATTTCTTATTTCCTAGTAGCAACAAAAATACTAAACAGTTGTTCCTAAAACTTTGAGTTCCAAATTCACCCCATCCCTCCCTCCCCACCCATTCCCTTTGGGAAGGCAGGCAATTCAATATAGGCCATATCTGTGTAGTTTTGCAAATGACTTCCATAATAGTCGTGTTGTGTAAGACTAACTGTATTTCCCTCCATCCTATCCTGCCCCCCATTGTTTCTATTCTATCTTTTGATCCTGTCCCTCCCCGAGTGTTGACTTCAAATTGCTCCCTCCTCCCATTACCCTCCCTTCCATCATCCCCCCCACCCTGCTTATCTCCTTCTCCCCCATTTTCCTATACTGTAAGATAGGTTTTCATCCCAAAATGAGTGTGCATTTTATTCCTTCCTTTAGTCGAATGTGATGAGGGTAAACTTCTTGTTTTTTTTCTCAGCTCTCCTTTTTCCCTCCACTAAAAAGTCTCCTGCTTGCCTCTTGAATGAGATATAATTTACTCCATTTCATTTCACCCTCTTTCCTCCCCCTACATTTTTCTCTCACCAGTTACCTAAATTTCTTTTAAGATATGGTCCCATCCTAATTCAATTCACTCTGTGCTCTTGTCTCTGTATGTGCGAGCATGTGTGTATGTGTGTGTGTGTGCATGCACGTGTGTACGTGTGTGTGTATGTGTGTGTGTGTGTGTGTGATCCCACCAACTACCCAGTTACTGAAAAGTTTTAAGAGTTACAAATATTGTCTTTCCATGTAGGAATGTAAACAGTTCACTTTTGGTAAGTCCCTTATGACTTCTCTGTGCTCTTTACTTTTTCTTGCTTCTTCTCATTCTTGTGTTTGAAAGTCACATTTTCTTTTCAGCTCTGGTCTTTTCATCAAGAATGCTTGAAAGTCCTCTGTTTCATTGAAAGACCAGTTTTTCCCCTGAAGTATTATACTCAGTTTTGCTGGGTAAGTGATTCTTGGTTTGAGTCCTAGTTCCTTTGACTTCTGGAATATCCTATTTCACGCCCTTTGATCCCTTAATGTAGAAGCTGCTAGATCCTGAGTTATCCTGATTGTATTTCCACAATACTGGAACTGTTTCTTTCTAGTTGCTTGCAATATTTTCTCCTTGACCTGGGAATTCTGGAATTTGGCCACAAGTTTCTCTTTTTGGATCTCTTTCAGGCAGTGATTGATGGATTCCTTCAATACTTATTTTTCCCTCTGGTTCTAGAATATCAGGGCAGTTTTCCTTGATAATTTCATGAAAGATGATATCTAGGCTCTTTTTTTGATCATGACTTTCAGGTAGTCCCATAATTTTTAAATTGTCTCTCCTGGATCTATTTTCCAGGTCAGTTGATTTTCCAATGAGATATTTCACATTCTCTTCCATTTTTTCATTCTTTTGGTTTTGTTTTATGATTTCTTGGTTTCTCAGAAAGTCATTAGACTCCATCTGTTCCATTCTAATTTTGAGAGAACTATTATTTTCAGTGAGCTTTTGAACCTCTTTTTTCCATTTGGCTAATTCTGCTTTTGAAAGCATTCTTCTCCTCATTGGCTTTTTGAACCTCTTTTGCCAATTGAGTGAGCCTATTTTTCAAGGTGTTATTTTCTTCAGCATTTTTTTGGGTCTCCTTTAGCAAAGTATTGACCTGTTTTTCATGCTTTTCTTGCATCTCTCTCATTTCTCTTCCCAGTTTTTCCTCCACCTGTCTAACTTGATTTTCAAAATCCTTTTTGAGCTCTTCCATGGCCTGAGCTCACCGGACATCCACCTGGGATGTCTGGGATACAGAGGCCCCGACCTCCACGTCTTTCCCTGATGGTAAGAATTTTTCCTCATCATCAGAAATGAAAGGCGGGAACATCTGTACCCCAAGAAAGTAGCTTTCTATGGTCTTATTTTTCTTCCCTTTTCTGGGCATTTTCTCAGCCAATTACTTGACTTCTGAGATTCCTCTCCACCCCCAGTTAGATCCGCCCAGCTAGTGCTTGGGGTCTGAGATTCAAATGGGCTTTCCACAGCAGACCCAGCTGCTATTCAATGTGAGCTTAAGTTCTGGTGCTGGGGTGGGGGCAGGGCTGCCTCCCAGGCCCAGTTCCCTCAGGGGCTTTATGCAGAGACCTTCAGTAATGGGGCTGGTGGTTGCAGGGCTGTCTCCCAGGCTCAGTTCCCTTAGGGGCTTTATGCAGAGACCTTCAGTAATGGGGCGGGTGGTGGCAGGGCCGTCTCCCAGGCTCAGTTCCCTCAGGGGCTTTATGCAGAGACCTTCAGTAATGGAGCAGGTGGGGGCAGGGCCGCCTCCCAGGCTCAGTTCCCTCAGGGGGTTTATGCAGAGACCTTCGGTAATGGAGCTCCTGCCTGCTCGGGGAATCCTGGGCCACCACCGCTGCCTCTGCCGCTCCCTCCACCGCTGCCTCCCGAGGGGGCCCAAGTCACGGGGACACCCCGCTCCCCTCTCAGCCAGCCCAGACATCTCTCTCACTGACCTGTAGCGTCTGTGGGCGGAGGGACCTTCGTGGCCGCTGGAGATTCTGTCCCTGAAGCCTGCTCGGATCTGCTCCTCTGGGGCCGTGCGGCCAGGGCAGCTCAGGGGTGGGCTCCATTGTCCTTGGAGCCCCATGGACCTTTGGGTATGGCTCTCTAGGGCTCTCTGGAACAGAAATCTTTTCCACTGTGTTTCTGCGTGCCTTGCAGTGCTCCAGAATTTGTGGGGAGTTCTTCTTGCAGGAAATATATGGGCTGTGGGTTCGGAGCCAGCATACATGAGTCTTTCTACTCTGCCATCTTGGCTCCATCCCCTGCTTTTTGCTTTTTTGCTTCCAAATTATCCTTTACTTCTGCATACACGTAAGTATTCCTAATCAGTTTTGCACTTCTAGTCAGTTATTTTCTTGTTTCTTTGATGAGATTTGCCATTGCAGATAAGTTTTTTTTATTTCATCAATTATTTCTGCAGTGTAGCTAATAAATTCTGCTCCTACAATTATTAATATTGTATTAAGACATCTGATAACATCCTTCTATGGTTCTATCTTCTCTAAGGAATCTACAATGCTCTCTGTCTCCTTAGGTATTGATTCATTTTCTTTTGTCTTGCACTATTTATCTATAGTGGTTATCCGTTCCCAAAGTCTGTCCTTTACTTTTCAATGCAACTTGTTCATCAGGTTCAAATCTCTCTAATGTAACAAATATAAAAACTGAGTACTAGGGATGTCATTAAGTCTGTTAATAATATACTCTAACTTTTTTTTGTCATTTCACTTTGCCATAATTCTTCAATAAACTTATCCTGTGCAGTTAGATAGTGCAATGAATAGAGTACTGGTCCTAGAGTCAAGATCTGAGTTCAAATCCAGCCTGTAAGCAGTATGACTTTGTTCAAGTCGTTTCACCTCTGTCTGTCTCAGTTTCTTCAACTGTAAAATGAGAATTATAAAGCATCTACTTTACAGTGTTGTTGTGGGATTCAAATGAAATATTTATAAAGTGTCAGCCATAATGAATACATAATAAATTCTTATTCCCTCCCTACACAGATATTATTGTACTAGATTCAGACAAGAGCATCAATTATTTAAATCTCATCTTCTTCAATTTACTTGATTTCACTGAATTTTAATTAGAAACACTGTGCATTTGTTTATTTTTGCCTTACTTGCCAAGAATTCATTCTTTCCTTTTCAAAAACATCTTTCAATCTGATATAGAAATGATTTTTCAGCTGAAGAGTTCACTTCAAATGACTGTATGCACTGCTTGATTTGTCTATCCTTTGCCTAGCCTCCATGTATTAGTAACTTATTATCACCATTACTAAAAAATATAAATTTAGAGGTTCCACAAATTGTCATTCCTAACAAAAAAAAATTAAGCTTTACTATCTGTAAAAAAAATTCAGCATGTATTTAAGATTTTTAAAAGAACGAATGTCTAGTTTTCCTGACTGTCATTATATATTATATATATATATATTTATATATTACGTTACACATTATACATATATTATACATTATATAAAAATACACACACAGATATACTTAGAGATATACGTAGGTCTTACTTTGTTCAAGTACATTTTCCTAGAAACTACCACTTCTAGAATTTTTTTTCATTTTAGACACTAATTTTTTTTTAAACAAAAGGAAAAATAGCTCATTATTGTGAATATATTCTCATAAAATCAAAATACAATGAATTTTAAAACACTATTTTAAGGCAAAATGTTAAATATTCATTTTATAAAATTGTTTTTTAGAGTATACATTATTTTATTGATTCATAAAAAATTATATACGTGTGTGTGTGGACCGACATACGTACATATATATATACATATAAAAGTTCCAATTATCCAAATCTGTTTTTTTTTTTGTTGTCACAGTGACATTTTTTTCCCATACTAGTCTACAGTTTTTTCTTACATATATTAATGTATTATTTTCCTTGTTAATTATAGCTTTTTAAGTTGTCAACTTATTCAAATTTTAACAAGTTAGTTCTTTTGAAGGTTTTTTTTTCTTTTCTTTTATATTCCTAAGTGTCACATTCAGAAACAGGAGGTCCTTATTCTTAAAATTACTAAATATATCATCATCATCATCACTACCATTATCATCATCTTATCTGTTCTTTTTAGGTTTGCAAAGTGCTGTTTACCTATGTTATCTCACTTAATCCTCTCAACAACCTCTGGAAGTAGGTGTCTTTACAGATAAGGAAACTGAGGATGAGAGAGGTTGTGACCTGTCCAGTCATTTAACATGGTAAGTATTAGAAACAGGATTCTACCCTAGGTGTTTCTTTACTCCAAGTTCAGCATCCTTCCAACTGAGCCGAATTGTGTCATTATCATCTCTTAAATTTAAAGAGCACTTTTCAGTTTTTAAAACACTTTCACATTTTATTTCCACAGAAAACCTGTGATGTTCAATTTATTCCCATTTTACAAATGAGGAAAGTGAGGTTCAAAGGTTAAGGAACTCACTCAATGTACCAAAGAAAGTAAGCAGCAGAGCTGAAATTAAAACTCAAATCTTCTGACTTCTGAATCAGGCCATTATTTGCTACCTCACACTAAATGTCTACTAAATAAAGGAATCAATATACTACTAGTTATTCAGGTTTTCCATTCCATATATGTAGGTGATTTTTAAAGTCAATAATAGTAATGTTATAAAGTTCATCAGACTGGTCAAAAATATCAAATTACTGATACTAAGACTGCGAAAGTAAAATAGGAATGCTCATTTAGGGAACAAACAGGGCTTATACATAACAGAAGTTGCATAAGAACAAAAATTTATTTTAAGATATTTAAAAAATCTAAACAATCAGATTTTTCTTTTGACTAAAGAGCCTGTATTGTTAATGTATTTTCTGATTAATTTGACATCTTTTCCACTCATTAATAGGCTCATCTGGCCTGCTTAAATCACATGGAAGCTAAGTTATATGTGGTGGGAAGAGACTGCTGAAGTGGTGGAACAGGAAGGGTGGAGCAGAACTAGGAGGAAGTTGGTGAGAGCAGTTAGAGCGGAGGGGAAAGAGGACACAGGCAGACAGACAGTATTGTGAGTATTTGCTTGTGGGAAAGTCCCACTACAGGGAATGTGGGAGTAGTGGAAGACTTGAGAATGGTGTTGTCTCCTGCAATGCTAATGTGTATCAACTTCTTGGTTACTATGATGGATTTGGCTTTCTGGTGTTGGGATTTGGTTTTCTGATGTCTGAATAAATGTTTTTATTCTGCCTTCTGTATCATAAGTCTGTTATGCTATGCAATTCAGAACTATGCCAACATATTCATAGTAGCCCTCAGTGCTATGAATATTTCTTTGGAGATACATTTGGTGTCACAAACAGGATCACAGGGTATAAAATCTCTATTTGGAAGCAGAAGGGCTTTGGAGAAAGAAATGGATATATCAGGATGAGAGGATTTACCTTATTCCTCCCTAGTAATGGGATGGGCTAAAAGAACCAGATCCTGTGAAAACTGAGACCTGAAGTTATGGAAAGGAAAACCTAGAGATCTGGAAAGATATTTGCAAGAAATACCAATAAAAACAGGAAAAAAAACTGGCAGGAGAGTATAGGAGAGGCTGGATTATATCAACAAGTTATCATATTTTGTGTAAAACAGAGGCGAACTACTGAAGGAAAAAAATTCAGATTGAAAAAGAGCTAGTATGCATGGGAATTCTCAGCATTCAGGCTCTTCTTTAAAAGAGCAAGATGGAGAGTCACATGTGGAAGAAAAGGCTGTTCATTTAGTCCAGGAGAAGAAATGAAACGCTGGCAAAAGGAGTTTGCATGCAACCTCTGTATAGACCCAGCCCAGTTACCACAGTGACAACACCCAGGAGAGTGTGTAGGAGGAAAATGTAACAAAGTCAGAGGAAGAAAATGAAACAATGCTAGAGGGGGAGGCTTCTCAGGCAGAAGCATGCCCAATACTAAGATAAAAAAAAGGAAAAGCAGGGGGGCAACACAATGTTTAAGGAGATAATTGAGGATTTTACTCGGTAGGAGGTCACAGCTATTTTGAGTTGATTCATGCAAAGGATGGGAGAATTGCTAATATCTTGGATGGTGAGAATCACTGATGAAGGGGCCAGACAAGTATCCATAGATGGTATGGATTGCTTGAAATCCACAGGTATTAGAATCCTTTTGTACAACAAGCTTTTAGAGATTACAATATGCAAAAAGGTAGTGATATGACTAATCTGTTAGCTCTGACTCCATAAGGATGTAGTAAGCAGGATCCTAGTGACTATATGGCCTAGTGGAGATAGACTCCAGTATTCACTTAAGCACTAACTGAAAAAGTTAAAGGAGGAGGTAATGAAGACTGCTATAATGATCAGAAACACACGCACACTATGATAGCCCCTTAGCAGTTTCTCATAGGTATATAATAGTGAAGATGGCTTCTCCTGCTTATAAGCACCTAATTCTGACTCCAAAAATTGGTGAAATAGGGCACCCTCTTGTGCTGGGCAAGATTTCACAGTTAAGTGACTTAGTGGACTGGGGAAAAGATAAATTTTCTCAAGAGAGAAGAGTAAATAGTCAGTGGATTCAAAGTCAAAATAGATTGAAAAGAAAAGAATTGTTTACTGCTCTAAGGCGTAGATTTTGGAAGAATAAATGGTACTCCAACTGATGAATTATACAAAATATACCAAGAAAAGGTGCTTGATACTGGATGGAATAGAGAAGTAAGAATTGCCCCTACAGATCCTTCTGAACCTTTGTATCCCAGTTTGTCACACGTTCAGGTAGCACAGGTAATTGGTTGAGGCCCAGCTCAGATTAAAGAAATATACAGATGAGATTATAGACCTCATATCAATTTGATCAAATATTGGAAAAATGGATCAAATACCATAACTATTGCATTAAGAGATACTGAGGCAGAGGCCTCCCTTATATATGGAAACCCTGATAAGTTTAAACATGGAACTCCTATCACCATTACAGAATTGGGAGGGGCTAAAATATCAACCAGCCAAGCCAAACTAATTATGAAAATTGGACAATCACCTAAGAAAGAATATACCATGGTAATTGCACCCATTTCTGAATATATCATTGGAATAGATATACTGAAAGGTATAACTAAATTTAACTGAGGGGAGCGTAATGACAAGCAAAGTGGAATCTTTTGCTATTTTTGGTTTAGACAATCAAGTACCTCTCACTGAATCTTGCCTTTGATTGAATCAATCAAGAGTCTTTGACTAGAAACAGTATACATATATATTGCAGAGAGAGTTTTAACCAATCAGACATGTACAAATGGGCTCTGACTAATCAGATACATGTGACCTCCAGTCAATCAGATATTGAGTAGAACTGTATATAAAGGGAGCTGACAGAAGCAGATGTGAACAGAATCAGCATCAAAAGGGTGAGCCAGGGTTGAGGAGACCTATGAGGAAGACCTCTGAGAGTGGAGAGGAAGACTCTGGGAGCTGAGAGGATACCTCTGAGAGTTGAGAGAGGAGACCTCCAAGAGCTGAGAGAGGAGACCTCCAAGAGTTGAGTGAGGAGACCATCTCCTGTCTGATGATCTGTATTGGTTTCTCAGACAGAAGTCCTGTCCATTGGTCTTTATAAGTGAACTGAGATGATGGTGCTGATGGTGTGTGTTAGTATTGTTGTTGCCTTTCTCAGCTTTGTTTTCCCAGAAGCAGAAGTTGCAGAGTGGGGCAGTGACCATGAGCTGAGATGTGGAGCAGGAGCAGAGAGTTGCCTATGTAATCCAGGTGAGAGTCGGGAGTGGTCAGTCCACAGAGGAAGAGCCATGGAACTTGGAAGTCAACCTTGAGTTAAGATGAAAGAGGACTTTACTTGGACACTTGATATAGATTAAGAAGACTGTTCTTAAGAGTGCCATAGGAGTGGATGGTGTGGAATTTTCAAAAAGGACTTTACTCGACATTGATTAAGGATGTTGCTATTGATACAAGATATATGTATTAGATGATATGTTTTGCTTAAGGATGTTGGATGAATGTAATGCTTTACTTTATTGAACAATGTTTAGTTTGTTACTGGATAGAGAGGTCATTATACTATGTGTTTAGATGCTTGAAATCATTCACAGTAGCAGTCCTCATGTATGCTGCCATTGCATTGACTTTATAGAGAGAAATCAATTTGAAGTAAAGAAGAGAGGAAATAATACAGTTTTAGTAGATAAAATAAAAATGGACCTGTTCACTTTACCTGAACCTTCTGAAGTATATACTTTAAAGGAGTATCGTGTGCCAGGTGGGCAAGTTGAAATTACCAATGCTTTAAAAGAATATATTGAGGCTATATTGAGGCAGGAGCGTTAGTCCTTACAATCACTCAATGGAATAATTCTGTCCGGCAAGTACGAAAGTCAGAGGGGACATGTAGGATGAGGAAAGTCAGAGAGGGCATGGAAGATGAGAGTGGATTACAGACAACTGAATAAGGTGACTCCTCCCTTGTATGCTGCTACTCCAGATACCATTACTTTAACAGAAAGGATCTAGAAATATGATGGGATGTGGTATGCAGTTACTGATTTAGCCAATACTTTCTTTAATATCACAGTAGATTCTAAACAGTTGAGTCAATTTGCTTTCATTGGTCAGGGTTGAAAATATACTTTTACATGCTTGCCATAAATATATCTGCCTAGGCCCACCCCCCTCCCCTTTTGTCATAGGATTGTGGCTGAACATTTGAACATTAGATGCTAGACATTAGAACTACCTGGTGTATAGCTTCCCCACTACATAGATGATATTATGATACAGGGAAAAAAATGTAAACGAAGTGGAGAAGAGTTTGATACTTTTAATTGAATGTATGAAAAGCAAAGGGTGGGAAATTAACCCTGCAAATATTTAAGAGTAAGCTCAAACTGTAAAATTTTTGGATATACAATAGAATTAGGGGCTGCAAAAGATTCTTCCACAAGCCTGACAAAAGATTCAGGATTTTCCTATCCTCACCAATAAGAAAGAGGCCCAAAAGCTTATAAGATTATTTGGATATTGGTGACAGCACATGCCACATCTAGTAAAAATTATGAAACCCTTATATAAAGTTACTAGGAAAAAATATGAATGTGATTGAGGATTTAAGCAGAGTAAAGCTTTTGAAGAAGCAAAGGCTGCTACAAAATTGGCCTTAGATTATGACCTATGCAAAGTGGACTGATGGAATTACAAGTGACTGCACAGGATGAATATGTAAACTGGAGTTTATGGCAAAAACAACAAAGCCAAAATATACCTTTAAGATTTTAATCTAGGAAACTCCCTTCAGCTGGAGTTCAATATACCCCTTTTGGAAAGCAGTTGTTACCCACATATTGGGCTTTGGTAGAGACTGCACAATCGACACTAAGCCATGAGGCCTGGAATTTCGATTATGTCCTGCATAATGAATACCCCAGCTTCTCACAGAATTGACATGCTCAAGAGGCTAGCACAATTAAATGGAAATGTAAATTCAAAGGAGCTCTAAAACAGGCAAAAGTGGAGTTTCTGCTTTACATGAATCGACAGCAGAGATACTGAGAGAAATGATACACACTCTGAACCAAAGTAAAAGTTGATATAATCCTTGGTAAAACAGAATGAGGGATATGATAGATTAATTGAAGAACAGAAAAATAAACCAAGACATGCATGGTTTACTGATGAACAGCAAAGCATTTGGGCCCTAAGAAACATTGGAAAGCAGTAGCTATAACCTATGTACTAGGCAGACTTTGAAAGTACTGGGATAGGCAGAAGTAATCAATATGCTGAACTAATGGCAATACATCAGCATCAAGCTATCAAAACAGAACAAGGAGGACAGTGTCATATATTCACTGATTGATGGGTGGTAGCTAATGGGTTAGCTACATGGACACCCATGCGGAAAGATCAAAATTGGGAAATTCATGGTAAATAAATAAGGGGAAAATAATTATGGGAAGATATATGAGACATGTATTTGGTTAGTAATTTCTCAATTTTTCATGTAGATGCTCACATAGCCCTCACCATGCCAGAACATGAGTATCACACATATGTTGATCAACTAGCAAACATTGTTACTCAACATATTGTCCCTACTGATACCAGCTGATGATCTGATAGTAGCAAAATGGGTCCATCACATGGCTGGCCATTTAGAGGTCCAGGCCACACACCAGTGGGCATAAGACCAAGGCTTCAGTATCTCTCATTCATTGTTAAAACAAATAGGAGAGGAATGTTATATATTTCAATTGAAAAAGGAACTGGCATTTGGGTAGTAAACTGAGAGACAGCAAGTGAAAAAGTACCAGCCCAAATCTGGCAAATAGATTATATTGGACCATTACCCCAAGATAAAGGATGCAAATTTATATGTACTTGTGTTGACACCTATTCAAATGTACTAGTGGCTTATCCCTATAAGAATGTGACTCAGAAAAACACCTGTAGAACTCTAGATATCCTAAGTCTATATTTAGGAATCCTGATGCAGACTCAAAATTACAATGGGTCATATTTCAAAGGTAATGAAATGAAGAGATATTGTGTATTAAACAATAAAGAATGGATATATCATATTCCATATTATGGACAAGCATCTGGATTAATTGAAAGAATGGATTACTGAAAGAATAGTTAAGGAAGTTAAGTTTTAATAATTCTTATCAACATTGGAAGATAATTTGTTCACTGCTTTGAGTTGTTTGAATACTAAACCATTTGGAGGAAGGAGCAGAATGATGACCCCAAGATGTTTGCAGGGCAGAGCCAAGATGGAGAAGTAAAAGCAGAGACTTGCTAGAGCTCTCCTCTCAAACCCAGCCAAATATCTGTAAAAAAGACACTATACAGATTCTGGAGCTGCAGAACCCACAGAATGATAGAGTGAAGCAAATCTCAAGCTCAAGACAGTGTGGAAGCTCGATAGGAAGCATCTATCACATCATGCTGGGAGCACAGCACAGCCCAGCACGAGCCACACTGGCACAGACAGGATCTGAGTAGGCCTTCGGGGACTGAATCTCTGGTGCCTGTGGTGGTTTCCAGACTTCATAACCCCAAAACACTGAGGACAAATATTTTTTTAGAAATCGCCCCTTCATATTCAAGTCACCTTGTTCCCTCTGTCTATATGTATATAATCCATCCAGTTACTCTAATAATGAGAAAAGTCTCAAGAGTTACAAATGTTATCTTTCCATGTAGGAATGCAAACAGTTTAGCTTTAGCAAGTCCCTTATGACTTCTCTTTCCTGTTTACCTTTTCATGCTTATCTTGATTCTTGTGTTTAAAAAGTCACATTTTCTATTCAGTTCTGGTATTTTTATCAACAATGCTTGAAAGTCCTCTATTTCATTAAATAGCCATTTTTCCCCTTGAAGGATTATACTCAGTTTTGCTAGGCAGGTGATGCTTGATTTTAATCCTAGCTCCTTTGATCTCTGAAATATCATTTTCCAAACTTTCTGATCCCTTAATGTAGAAACGACTAGATATGCTGATTGTATTTCCACAGTACTCAAACTGTTTCTTTCTGGCTGCTTGCAATATTTTCTTCTTGACCTGAGATATGGAATTTGGCTACAATATTCCTACAAGTTTTCCTTTTAGGATTTCTTTCAAGAGGCAATTCAGTGGATTCTTTGAATATCTATTTTCCCCTCTGGTTCTAGAATATTAGGGTAGTTTTCCTTAATAATTTCTTAAAAGATGATGTCTAGGCTATTCTTTTTCACAACAGTAGCTGCTACTGGAAGTGACTTTTTTTTTAAACTAGGTCTCCCCATCTATCTCAGGAAGGAAGCAGATTGGTGGATTCTTCCAGGTAATCTAATAATTTTTAAATTGTCTCTCCAAGATTTATTTTCCGGGTCATTTGTTTTTCCAATGAGATATTTCACATTGTCTGCAATTTTTTCATTCTTTTGTTTTTTTTCATAATTTCTGGATTTTTCAAAAAGTCATTAACTTCCATCTGCTCCATTCTAAAATATAAGGAATTATTTTCTTTTTTTTAAATTTAGTTAAATTTATTTAACTTTTTACATTCATTTTTACAAAATTTGGGGTTCCAAATTTTCTCCCCATTTGTCCCCTCCCCCACCCCAATACACCGAGCATTATAATTGCCCCTATCACCAATCTGCCCTCTCTTCTATCATCCTTCCCTTCCCTTGTCCCCATCTTCCTTTTTGTCTTGTAGGGCCAGATAACTTTCTATTCCCCATTACCTGTTTTTCTTATTCCTAGTAACAAGAACAATACTCGACAGTTGTTCCTAAAGCTTTGAGCTCCGACTTCTCCCCATCCCTCCCTTCCCACGCATTCCCTTTGGGAAGGCAGGAAATTCAATATAGGCCTTATCTGTGTAGTTTTGCAAATGACTTCGATAATAGTCGTGTTGTGTAAGACTAACTATATTTCCCTCCATTCTATCCTGCCCCCCATTGCTTCTATTCTCTATTTTGATCCTGTCCCTCCCCAAAAGTGTTGATTTCAAATTGCTCCCTCCTCCCATTGCCCTCCCTTCCATCATCCTCCCTACCCTGCTTATCCCCTTCTCCCCGACTTTCCTGTATTGTAAGATAGATTTTCATACCAAAATGAGTGTGCATTTTATTCCTTCCTTTAGTCGAATGTGATGAGTCCAAACTTCATGTTTTTCTCTCAGCTCCCTTCCTTTTCCCTCCACTAAAAAGGTCTCCTACCTGCATTTTCTATGAGAGATAATTTGCCCCATTCCATTTCTCCCTCTCTCCTCCCAATACATTTCTCTCTCACTGCTTAACTTCATTTTTTAAAGATATGATCCCATTCTATTCAATTCACTCTGTGTTCTCTGTCTCTCTGTGTGTGCATATGTGTGTATGTATGTGTGTGTGTGTGTGTGTGTATGTGTAATCCCACCAATAACCAGATACTGAAAAGTTTCAAGAGTTACAAATATTGTCTCTTTTCATGTAGGAATGTAAACAGTTCAACTTTAGTAAGTCCCTTATGACTTCTCTTTGTTGTTTACCTTATCATGCTTCTCTTCATTCTTGTGTTCGAAAGTCAAATTTCCTTTTCAGCTCTGGTCTTTTCATCAAGAATGCTTGAAAGTCCTCTACTTCACTGAAAGACAAATTTTTTCCCCTGAAGTATTATACTCAATTTTGCTGGGTAGGTGATTCTTGGTTTTAGTCCTAGTTCCTTTGACTTCTGGAATATCATATTCCATGCCCTTCGATCCATTAATGTAAAAGCTGCTAGATCTTGGGTTATCCTGATTGCATTTCCACAATACTTGAATTGTTTCTTTCCAGCTACTTGCAATATTTTCTCCTTGACTTGGGAACTCTGGAATTAGGCCACAATGTTCCTAGGAGTTTCTCTTTTTTGATCTCTTTCAGGCGGTGATTGGTGGATTCCTTGAATACTTATTTTACCCTCTGGTTCTAGAATAACAGGGCAGTTTTCCTTGACAACTTCATGAAAGATGATGTCTAGGCTCTTTTTATTGATCATGGCTTTCAGGTAGTCCCATAATTTTTAAGTTGTCTCTCTTGGATCTATTTTCCAGGTCAGTTGTTTTTCCAATGAGATATTTCACATTCTCTTCCATTTTTTCATTCTTTTGGTTTTGTTTTGTGATTTCTTGGTTTCTCAGAAAGTCATTAGCCTCCATCTGTTCCATTCTAATTTTGAAAGAACTATTTTCTTCAGTGAGTTTTTGAACCTCCTTTTCCATTTGGCTGAGTTTGCTTTTGAAAGCATTCTTCTCCTCATTGGCTTTTTGAACCTCTTTTACCAATTGAGTGAGCCTATTTTTCAAGGTGTTATTTTCTTCAGCATTTTTTTGGGTCTCCTTTAGGAAGGTGTTGACCCATTTTTCATGCTTTTCTTTCATCTCTCTCATTTCTCTTCCCAGTTTTTCCTCCACCTGTCTAACTTGATTTTCAAAATCCTTTTTGAGCTCTTCCATGGCCTGAGCCCACTGGATATTTATTTTGGATGTTTGGGATACAGAGGCCTTGACTTCTATGTCTTTCCCTGATGGTAAGCATTGTTCTTCGTCATTAGAAAGGAAAGGAGGAAACATCTGTTCACCAAGAAAGTAACATTCTATGGTCTTATATTTTTTCCCTTTTCTGGGAATTTTCCCAGCCAGTTACTTGATTTCTGAGATTCCTCTTCACCCTCACCTCACTAGTGCTTGGGGTCTGAGATTCAAATGCTGCTCCCCAGCCCCAGGTGGTAGCAGTAGGCCCAGCTGCTATTCAGGGTAAGATTAAATTCAGGCTCTCAGGTGGGGGCAGGGCCGCCCCCCAGGCTCAGTTCCCTCAGGGGGTTTATGTGGAGACCTTCGATAATGAATCCGAAGTCCTGCCAGCTTTGGGAGCGTGGGTCTGCTGCTGCCTCCCGAGGGGGCCTGAGTTATGGAGACACCCTGCTCCCCTCTTGGCCAGCCAGATAGGGTCTCTCACTGACCTGTAGTGCCTGTGGGTGGAGGGACCTGTGTGGCCACTGGAGATTCTGTCCCTGAAGCCTGCTCGGATCTGCTCCTCTCAGGCTGCGGCCAGGGCAGGGCTGGGCTCCGCTCCGGGTCCGGTGTGCGACGGACCTTTGGTAACGGCTTTTCAGGGCTCTCTGTGACAGAAATCTCCTCCATTCCGTTTCTACGCGGCTTCCACTGCTCCAGAACCCATTGTGAGTTCTTTTTATAGGTAATTTATGGGCTCTGGTTTCAGAGCTAGCATTATGTGAATCTTTCTACTCCACCATCTTGGCTCCTCCCAGAATTATTTTCTTTAGTGAGCTTTAGGACTTCCTTTTCCATCTGGCCAATTCTGCTTTTTAAGACATTCTTCTCATTGGCATTTTGGATCTCTTTTGCCTTTTGGGTTAGTGTATTTTTTAAGATATTATTTTCACCAGCATTTTGTGAGTCCCCTTTAGCAAGAAATTGACTTGGTTTTCATGATTTTCTTGCATAACTTTCATTTCTATTCTCAATTTTTCCTCTACTTATCTTACTTAATTTTCAAAATTGTTTTTGAGCTCTTCCACAGCCTGAGACCAATTCATATTTTTTTATTATTTTATTTTCAGTGCTCCACAATCACTTCCACACAACCTACATTTTTTTTTACCTTCCTCCCTGCTCCTTCCCCTCTACTTCCCCCTCACTCCCCAAGACAACATACAGTTCTATATAGGTTCTACACATACATTGCAAACTAAATACACCCTCACCTTAGTCATGCTGCATAGAAGAATTAAAATAAATGGGAGAAATCATAAAAAAACCAAAAACCTTAATACAAAAGAAAATTATTTGTTCCATTCTGTGATTGTATTCCACAGTTCTTACTCTGGATATGGAAGGTATTCTGCCTTAAAAGACAACTGGGAATCTTAAGTCTCTCCATTGCAATGATGTTGTAAGTTTACCAGAAAAAATCCTCACACACTGTGGTTGTTGCTGTGTACAAAGTTTTCCTGGTTCTGTTCCTTTTGCTCAGCATCAGATCATATAAGTCTTTCTAGGCCTCTCTGAATTCTTCCTATTCATCATTTCTTATAGCAAAATAGTATTCCATTACATTCATATACCACAATTTATTCAGCCATTCTTCAATTGATATGTATCACCCTGATTTCCAGTTTTTGGGTACCACAAAGAGTGCTGCCATAAATATTTTTGTGCATGTGAGACCCTTTCCCATTTTTATGATCTCTTGGGGATACCATCCTAGAAGCAATATTGCTGGGTCAAAGAGAATGTATATTTTTGTACTCTCTGGTTCTAGAATATCAGGGCAGTTTTCCCTGATAATTTCTTGAAAAATGATGTCTATGTCCTTTTTTTGATCATGGTTTTCAGGCAGTTCAATGATTTTTAATTGTCTCTGCTGTATCTATTTTACATGTCAATTGTTTTTTCAGTGAGATATTCCACATTGTCTTCTATTTTTTCATTCTTTTGATCTTGTTTTATAATTTCCTGATTTCTCAGATTCAGTCGCTTCTATTTTCTCCATTCTAATTTTTAAGTAATTATTTTCTTCAGTGAGCTTTTGGACCTCCTTTTCCATTTGGCCAATTCTTGTTTTTGAAGCATTCTTCTCTTTATTGGCTTTTTGGACCTCTTTTGCCATTTGGCGTAGTCTATTTTTTAAGGTGTTATCTTCTTCTGTATTTTTTTGTATCTCTTTCACCAAGGTGTTAACTTTTTTTTCTCATGATTTTCTTCCATCACTCTCATTTCTGTTCTCAAATTTTCCTCTACCTCTATAATTTGATTTTCAAAATCCTTTTTGAGGTCTTCTGTGGCCTGATATCAATTCATATTTTTCTTGGAGGCTTTTGGATGTAGGAATGTTGACTTTCCTATCTTCTTCTGAGTGTGCCTTTTGATTTTCCTTGTCACCAAAATAACTTTCTATAATCAGAGGGTTTTTTTCCCCATTGTTTCCTCATTTTTCCAGCCCATTACTTGACTTTTAACTACTGTTAAAGTAAGTCTCTTTCAGGGATGTGGCACACTGTCCCAAACTTCAGGGGTTTTGTGCAGCTGTTTTCAGAGATACTTCTAGGGACCTGTAAGTTTTCAGTTCTTCCAAAGTGGTATGATCTAAGGAGAGTTGTTTTCTACTCTCCTGGCCTGTGCTCTCATCTGTGAGTAACCACAAGCATTCTTTTCTACCCTATAACTGTGAGAAATTCCCCCCTCCACTGAGGCAGCAAGCTGCGCTATGCTAGTGCTCCTCCTTGCCCTGAGATTACCACTAAGTACTGAGACCTGGATTTGAATGTGGGCAAAGCAACAGAGTCCTGCCTCAGTGCTAGCCAAGATTTTCTATAATCTTCTTCTGACCAGTTGTTCAACCCTCTTATTGGCTATGAGCTGAGAGCTCCTGAAGCAGCCACTGTTGCTGTTGATTTGTTCATTCTCAAGACATGCTTCTGGCTAGCTGGGGCCAGGCTGTGCTGACAAGGCCTGCACTGAACTATGCTCCAGTCTACTCTGGTGCGACAGATCCTTCCTGCTAACCTAAGTTGTCTTTGATGTCTTTGGGCCAAGAGGTCCAGAAACCACCACTCACTTCTGTGAGTCAGTTACCCCAAGATATGCTCTTGGTTTTCTGGAGCTGGGTCTCTGCTGGCACTGCCTGTGCTGGACTGCATTCTTCTCTCAGCCTGGTGCAACACACTCTTCCTGCCAACGTTCCAAGTTGTCTTGGGCTGAAAATTTTTTCACTCTCTCTTTTTATGGGTTCTGCTGCTCTAGAATTTGTTTAGAGTCATTTTTAAAGGTATTTGGAAGGTTCTGAAGGAGAACTCAGGTGAGTTACTTTACTTGACCTTTACTCTGCCATCTTGGCTCTGTTCATCACTAGTATTTCTATAGCGCCTACCATGTCCCATGCACTAGGCTAAGTGCTTTACAGTATTATCTCATTTGACCCTCACAACGACCTTGTGAGTTAGATACTGTTATTACCCTCATTTTCCAGTTGAGGAAATATAAATGATTTGCCCAAGGTCATATAACTAATAAGTGTCTGAGGCTGGATTTGGAAGACTTTGGTCTTTCTAACTCTAGATTCAGCATTATCTGCCACTCAGTTTCCTGTACTTTTTAGGTTCCATATATAAATATCATTTGTGCTACATAGATCACAGGAATTGGTGGTAGTATCATCTCTTTTGTGATGTTTTGAGACTTCTCTGTAATAATTACTTGGAAACATGCCTGAGGAAGACAGTAGATCTTTCTCTTGTTATTATTAGGTCAACAAATAGCTGCCTCAGTGCTCCAAAACAAGGCATTACTAATTAATATTACTGTTCTCTTAATCTTCTTCATCTAACTAGATGGTATCTCGTCTGATACCTTCTGTGTGTCTACTATATGATCATTTTTTGTACAAGTTCTTCTCCCTCTAAAGAATATAACTCTCATTTTCTCTAGAAGAACCTGAAATCAATTTTCATTGCAAGTTTTACAATTATCATTTTCTTTCTCCTCCTCTGTGTAACATTCTTCCATTTTCTATCAGTTTGGCAAGAGTTGTTATCTCTCCCCTCAGATCCCTCCTTTTTCATATAGGAATCTTTCATTATCTCTAGTAACTTGCACTATAGAAACATGTTCTTTGAGTTCCTTTATGTTCTCCTAAATGAGGAACACATATGACATTCATTTAGCTTTGAAGAAATACAAACATTGTACGTTTTCCAATTACTGCACAATTTCCTCTATTGTCTATAAGGGCTGAGATTTTCAGCCTTGTTCATTGAAACTACATGTGGGTAAAGTGGGAACAACGAAACAGCTTGTAAAGTGCTCTAAATCACTATTGAATAGAGATGCAAATCAAAACAACTCTGAGGTACCACATCACACCTATCAAATTGGTTAACATGACAAAACAGGAAGATGATAAATGTTGGAGAAGATGTGGGAGAGTTGAAACACTAATTCATTGTTGTTGGAGCTGTGAGCTGATCCAACCATTCGGGAGAGTAATTTGGAATGATGGCCAAAGGGCTATAAAATCATGCATCTTTGATCTAGCAATACCACTAGTACAATAGTATCTCAATAGAGATAAAAAATCACAAAGGAAAAGGACCTATATGTACAAAAATATTTATAGCAGCTCCTTTTTGGGACAAAGAATTAGAAATTTAGCAGATGCCCATCAACTGAGGAATGGCTGAACAAATTGTGGTATGTAATTATAATAGAATGCTATTGTTTTGTAGGCAATGATGAATAGGATGCTCTCAGAGAAACCTAGAAAGATTATATGAGCTGATACAAAGTGAAATGTACTTTGTACAAACTAACAGCAGTACTGCAGGATGATCCCTGTGAATGACTTAGTTATTCACATCAATACAACAATCCAAGACAACTCTGAAGGACTTATGATGACAAATGCTATCCAGCTCCAAAGAACTGACTGTATCTGAATGTAGACTGAAGCATACATTTTTTAATTCTATTTTTCTTGAGGTCTTTTTTGTTTGTTTATGTTTTCTTTCACAACATGAACAATTATGGATTTGTTTTCCATGACTACACCTGTATAAACCTATATCAAGTTGCTTGCCTTCTCAATAGGGGATAGAGTGGGTGGGGAGTGAGGAAGGGAGAAAATTTAGAACTCAAAGTTTTAAAAACAAATGTTAAAAATTGCTTTTACACATAACTGGATAAAATTAAATACTAAATAAATACCAAAAAAATTGAAAATAAACTTAATCCTAAAAAAAAAGAAATGATTCTCACATTAGTAACCAGTCTTTTCATGTCCATTAATAAATATAATCATTTCTACCAAAAAAAAAAAGAAATGCTAGTGATGATGATGATGAAATCTTGTTAAAATATCAAGTCATTGATAAGAAACTAAACATCATAGGGTCAAAGGCTGTATTTTACTGATTTTTGTCCACTGAGGGCAAGAAATGAAGAAGAAAATTAATTTCTGAAGTAACTATCAATGATAGTAGTACCTATGATTCTGGATCACAGTTTGTATGTTGATAAATTACTGACCAGAGATGTAATACATCTAATAGACATAGGAATATAATTGTCATGTGTCTTTGATATTTAAGGGGGGAAGAAGACTGTCTATTTTTATCTCCTAAGCAAGATAACATAGAGAACATCCACAAATAATAATGAATAATAGCAGCTCTGACATCCAGAAATTCACAAGAAACACAATTCAAGAAGGGAGCCAGTATAACAAATGGCTTCATGTATCTATACACAAATCCCTAAAATTTAGGCAACAAACAAGAAGTAGAGATCTCAACGCAATGGGAAAATCTGATGTCAATGGTATCACTGGGGTCAGAAAAACCTTGTAGCAACTATGAATTTCAACAGAGAAACTCCTTATTCAAAAGAAACAGGAAATGAATAGTGTGTGTGTGTGTGTGTGTGTGTGTGTGTGTGCATGTGGTATGAGGGAGGGTGATAAGAAAGACAGAGAGGGGTAGCATTATATATTAAGAATGTATATTCACTTGAAGAAATCTAGAAACCAAATGGGGAGAAGCATGATAGAGAGTATTTAGATGAAAGTCAAAGGGAGAAATAGAAATGAATTTGTTATTGGAGTATACTTCAGATTATTTAGACCAAAAGAGGAAACAGATGAGTTTGAGAAACAGATAAAAAGTCTGACACAGAGGTATGATGTGACAGTTATGGGGGACTTCACTATCCCAGAAATCTGCTGGAGCTTTCTTACTGTCAAAAAAAGACTAATATTTTTTTTTCTTACCTTAGTGATAATATATCATCTTTCAAAAAGTACAGGAACTAATAAGGAGAAATTCTGCTCTGGATCTGATAGTATAAAGGAACTGGTAGCTGGGATGGATAGGAATCTAGGGGAAACTGGCCAATCCATCCTAAGGAATTTGGTCATAGTATAACAGGCAAGCAATATTTGGGAAAAGCAGATTTCAAACAGTTTAGAGGAAGGATAGGTGAAGTTCCATAGACTAAAATGGGGAAAAATCAGTACAGGAAGGAAGAAAAGAAGGACTGCTCAAAGATGAAATTCTGAAGGACCAGAAGAAGAAAATTTCAACATAGAAGAGAAAACAGGATTTGTGTGAAAAGACTGAAGTATATAAACTAGGAACTCAATAAATAACTTAGATTTTTAAATTTTAAAAATGGAGGCAAAGCCAGTTAACAGAGAATAATGATAGAGGTATGATACAGTCCTGTCATGGTGTTAGGCATCCTAAAATTCATAATGACTTAAGATTGGATAGAAAAGCTAAGGACAAAAAAAATGGAAATGGGAGTTTAAGCAATACTGAGAGGAAAAAAGGAAACCAGAGAAGGGACAGAATCTTTGGTTGTTGTAGATGGCAATATTATAATAGACAACAAAGAGAAGGCAAAACTATTCAAGTCTTAGTTTTCTTCTGTTTCTCTGCAAAAAACATGATATTTACACTAAATCATAGAATAAAAATAACAAACAGGGAGAAAATGAGCTGGTTTTTTTTTCAAATTTCTTTTTAGCTAAGTGTAAAAGAAGGAAAAATGGAATTCTGAATGAGATCAGGTTTGATAATCATTATTTTAAAAAATCAGAAGACTTTTTAAAATAGGGACTTACTACAAAGGGTTTGTAAAATACTGTAGCTTTTATGAGGGGAGGGTATGTTTCCTTTTTGTGTTTACATCCATAGTGCTTGGTCTGATGGATGTTTACACCAAAAAAAAGTACACAGTTAAATGTTTGTTGAATTAAGAAACTGAATTTGCAAAAAGCTTTCTTGAAGAATGATACCTGGGCATCACTGACTTTCACAAAAGGACATTTAAGAGGGGTTTTATAAGGAGCTCTAACTTTCTATTCTAGATACAAACAGCTTAGAAACTAGTGGAGTGAATAGGCACAGTGGCCTATATTTAAGGGTTCCAATATTTTTGTGAGAAAAGAAATTCTTTCTAGTCTGAGAGATGAGAGAACTCCACCTATTAAGTGTTAAGAAAAGATTGCACTTATAACTTCCATTAAATAATGAAGCTTATACCATTAATGTGCCTAGTTGTAAGCCCAAGTATCAGTCAATAATAGCTGTTACTATGTGAAAAATTAAATAGAAACTTGAGTTGATTAAGTGATAAAAGGATGGAAATCCTGAAATATACTCAAAAAGAGCCTGTATTACACTTATAAGGGCAATCAAAGCTCCAGCAAACCCTTTATTCTACAAAACATCAGCAACAAAATACATGTAAACAAGGTCCCACTATACTAATGTTACTTCTGAACAAGATCAGCATAGCCTCAGAACTTATTTTAAAGCAATGACTACTTTTTAAAAAGTTAATATTCAATTTGTTTCTCTCAGTCTGATCTCCATTTCTTCACCCCATCAACATCTACTGGTAATAGCAGCTGGAGCACAAGAAATTTCTTGACATTTTGCTGATTGGTTGGAAATTAATCTGATTTTTTTTGTAATTATAAACTGATTTTGCAATAATATGCAGGCTTTGGTTGGAACAACTTAATTAATGTCTTTAAGCTTTCAAAGTATGATTTTCTAAAGTTTTAAAATTTATTTTAAACTTAAATAAAAATAAGAAAAGAAAAAAAACATTGCCATGTACAGAGAAACATGAGAGGATTCAATATAAAGCAATAAATTTCTATTTCAAAAAAACCTATGTAATGAACACTACACATTATTTTCAAAGCTGTCAGTCGTTGCTTTCTTGTATTTTTTCTTCTGTCCTCTGCTGTGCACTCTTTACTTTATTTTTCCCCCTTCCTTCCTCCCCATCCCTCAAAAAGGCTACAATTAAATGTGGATATATTTACATACACAATACACAGACAGACATAAACATACATATATACTTGAACACATAAACTTAAGATAGTATTATGACTTTTTCTACTTGTCATCTGTTCCTTCCTTTCTAAGTCCAAGTTGTTCCACATTTTTCTAAATCTACCAGTTCATCATTTCCTACACCATAACAATACTCTGACCCAATCACATTCTATCTAGAAGATTGTCCATGAGAGGTTTTCTCCCCAATTTTCATTCTCTCTATTCTTGGCTACACAGGTTTTATTTACATAGGAAAATTCTAATCTCAAATAATCAGAATCATCCATTGTACACTTCAACACTGCTCTCACCTCATAATATGGTTTAAGATCTGATCCTACTAAATCTAGTTCCTTCACATCATTTTTCCTCTGGTTTCCTTGAAGTTCCTCACCCTCTTTTCCAAATGATCCCTGTTATTATTATCTTTTGACTCAGTAAGATTTCTTTTAGTAATTTAATTGGGATGGCATTACATAGTAAGGCAAAATAGTCATTTAAAAATTATATTAGCTTTACCTACCCATGCACACAATAAATACTACTTCAGCTATTTAGATCTAACTTTGTATAAAGGGTGTTTTGTGTTTATATCTGTATAGTTCCTGTGTCTGTTTTGGCAGGTATACTCTCATTTTTTAATATTTTCTAGCTATTTTATATGGTCTAAAACTACTGATTAGCATGGCTGACACATAGTGTAGTTTCCTTCTTTTGATTATATCTGGTTTTAGCTTTAACTGTGCCTGAGATCATGATAACTATCCCTGCTTTTTTAAACAATAAATTCTGTAATTGACCCTTATTTTATATTTCTGTATATCTCTCATTTTCATGGCATTTCCTGAGAGTAATATATTGATGAATTCAAATTTTTAATCTATTATTAGTTTCCATTGTATAGGCAAATTCATCTCATTCACTATAATTCTAAACTATAATTGCTCCTTATTTTCCAGACTATTCTTCTCACCCATTCTTATCCCTCCCCAATCTACTTTACTTCTAGCTGCAGAGACCTCCTATTCCTTAACCTACCCCACTCTCAGAATCTCTCCCTTAACCTCTCTCTTCACTCTATCCCTTGCTCTCTAATTTCTTTCTGAATTTAGAAAAATTTTATACCCTTCTAAATAGTCAGGTTGTTCCATCTTTATCCCATTCCCATTAATCTACACACCTTTCTATATCCTCCCATTCTATTTCCTATCCCTCCATTATCTCCCCCCTGTACCTATTCCCTTATCTTAACCTCCTATTTCTTAATTCAGAAGACCTTTATGCCCTTCTAGATATATACGTATTATTTCCTCTTTAACCCATTCCAGATAAGAATAGGGTTCCAAAACTACCTGTGCTCCCCCTTCTAATTTCTCTGTATCAGTTCTTCCTCTCACACCTCATTTGTATGAGATACTGTTTACCTTTTTCTACATCATTTTGCTTTCTAAAATCACTTCATACTCAGTTTTATTCCATTTCTTTATGAATTACCCAATTACTAATGACAATCTTAGATATAAAGGTCTATATTTTCATGTATAAAAGTAAACAATTTGGCCTTATTGAGTCCCTTGTAATTAGTCTTTGATGTTTACCTTATATTTGTCTTGAATCTTGTATGTCCAATTTTCTATTAAGTTCTGGCCTTTTTTGCAACAAGATCCTGAAAGTCTGTCAATGCAATGAATAGCCTTTTTTTTTTCATTCAAAATCATACCTAACTTTACTGGGCTCTTTTGCTCTCCCATACATAGTGTTCTAAGATCAGTGGTCTTTTAGTGTAGCCATTCCTATGTCTTGCGTAACTGTAATTGCGGTTCTACCATATTTGAATTGTTGGGGTTTTTTTTCTTGTTCCTTGTAGTATTTTCTCCTTGAGCTAGGGTTATGGGAATCTGACTATGATATTCCTGTAGGTTTTCCTCATGGAATATTTTTCAGGTGGTGATTGGTGGATTTTTTCTACTTCTACTTTCCCTTCTTGCTCTGACACTTCAGGACAATTTTCTTTAATTATTTTTTGTATTACTGCATCAAGATTTTTTATGTCAGCTTTCAGGTAGTCTGAGTATTCTTGTTTTCTCTTCTTGATCTGTTCTACAGATCAGTGTTTTTCTTATGTTTCACATTCTCTTGTATTTTTTCATTACTCATATTTTATTATTTCTTGGTCTCTTACAACTTTTCTGGCTTCCTCTTGCCAAATTCTAATTTTCTAGGAGTTGTTTTCTTCCTTCAGATTCTGGATCTCCTTTTCTAGCTGACTGATCTTGTTGTCACAATCTCCTTGTTTTTCTTGGACAGTTCTTACTTTTAAAAAAAACATCATCAATCTCTCATTTCACATTTGAAGTCTTTTTTTGAGTTCTTCTATGAATTCTTTTGGGGCAGGTGACCATTTGATATTATTCTTTGGGATAGAAAAGGCTTTTTCTTGCTTCTGTGCCTTCCTCTAATGATGAACCCCTGTCTTCTCTATTCCCATAGCAACTTTCTATGGTTGGGTTCTTTCTCCTTTGCCTGTTCATTTAAAAAAAAATAGGAGCTTGTTATTATAATCATCTTTAATCCTGGGGTATAGGGAATGATTCCTTTGGCCTCAGGTCTTTCTTGATGTTATTTTTGAGTTTTCTTCTGGGTCTAACCTCTGCACTCCTTTCTCCTTCCAAACAACAACTAGGGCCCCTTGTCATACTATGCTAGAAATGTTTTTCCTCCCTGTGAACCCTTCAGTGACAATGACCTTCAGTTCTCCCCTCTGGCCTGGAACCAAAATCAAGAACTCAGCTTTCTGGTAAGTGCCCACAGTCAGATGGCCCAGTGCTTTTGCATTTACCAGACATGTGCTGGTTTCTTTTCTCCCATGATCATGTCTCAGCAGCACAGCTGGGCCTGGCTTCCCTTGTCAGCAGAGGCTCCTTCAATCTTCTCTTACTCAGATGCCTGACTCTTCACACTATTCAAGAGATGAAAATTCCTGTGGTTGAGGCTACCCTCCAACCCCGCTTGCCATCTGCCATTTAGTGAAGCAAGCCTGGAGGTGTTTATGCTTCCCTCAGGTGTCCTGTGACTTTTCTTTGGATCTTCTCTGATTGTCTCAGAAGGGGCACTGTTCGGCCCCAAAGCTTGTTTATTTTTGAGGCTCTACATCCACCCTGAGGTGCAATTTTGTCGTGTTTGTGGATAAAATCTGGAGAGCTTGCTATTTTTTGACTTAATTTGCCATCTTCCCAGAATCCTCTCCTTTTTTTGGTGGGAGGATAATTTTTTTTTGCAGCCTGGCAAAGACCACTATTTTTCTTTCTCTTTTCAATAGTGGATGGGGGGCAGTCCAATCATCATTATTTTGATCTTTGTTTTTTGTTCATCAGTTGCTGGTCAGAAGGGCCCTTTTCTAATATCTTTTAGTCTAGTATCTATCTAATGAACTCATCTGCTGCAACGTAAGTTAAAAGTGGTTTTGTGAGTGATATTTTCATGGCATTAGAATTTAAGTAGATTACACTTAATTTACAATATTTGGAGAGAAGTTGATAGTAAAGTCAAGATAGACATTTAATGTACTTATACAGAGCTGACATTACTGACCTGCTATAGCAGTAGGAAGTGATAAGGTAAATGAATGAAGCAGGTTATATGGCAGAGTACCCATATAACTCTAAAATCCATCTTCCACTTTTAAATAGGATAAAATGGGAAAAGAATGCACAATATAAGAAATTTCACTTTAGAATCAAGCTGCTGTTTTTTTTCATATCTTTAGCATCTTGAAGTGTACTATAGCAGTAATTCTCAAACCAGCAGATATACAAATAACTTGCATTATAAGGGTTACAGAGTGCTTTTCTTTGCAATGAAAATGCTAATTGATGATAATGACAACAACTTTCACTTGTATGGGACTTCAGAGCTCATAAAATACATTATAAGGAAAACTTCCATGGTTCCTTAAGAACCAAAGCCAAGTTCTTAAGTTTTATCTGTGTAAGGGCAAATGAACCAGAAAATTAAGTGATCCCCAAGTGTTCAGGTTCTACATTCAAGGAAGGAACCTCTGACATAAAGATTAGAAATGCTTTACATTCTATTAAACGCATTCCTCACAACATCCTTGCAAAAGATTTTTAATGTGGAAAAATAACTGCACCTAGGGTGACATCCAATTTGAGATGTCCAAAAGATTGGTGATATATAACTGGAGTACAGGAGAGAGACTAGGAGAAGGCATATAAAATTAAGAATCATTTGTATAGAAATGATCATTGAATTGATGGAGCTGATGAAATCACTAAGTGAAATAGCATAGCGGACTCATGACAGACACAAAGGACATACAGTTACATGTATAAAAAAGCATATAGATGCACACACAAAAGAGTGTGGGATTTAACGTCAGGATGGCTGATGAAAACATTAAGTGTAATGATCACTCAGAGAAAGGAAGAGAAGAGCACAGTACATGCTGGAATAGTGAGGGAGGAAGTAGAATTTGCATAGTCTTAGAAGACAGGGGTTGGGGAGCATTCCTGGTCACAGAAACTGCAAAATAATCACATGCAAGTAACATATGTAAACAGAGAGTACTGATAGGATTGAGGAGATCACCAAATTATAGACACAGAGTTAGAAATGACTTTTGGGTCAGAATCCAACTTTCCACCATTTGGTGGAATCTCTGCAATATCTCTACCAGGGAGTAATCATCAAATGATTACAGAATTCCAGGGCTGTTGAGCTTAGTAGCTAATAAGCAAATCCATTCTATTTTTAATGTCTCTAATTGTTAGAAAGTTCTGTCAAAATATGTCTCTGTAACTTCCATCAATTAGTTCTAATTGTGTCTTCTGGGTTTACGCGGAATAAGTTTAATTCCTTTTCTAAAATTCAATCCTTTAACTATCTTAAGAACTGTAAGTTTTCCTTATTAAATATTTTCTTATTTAGGCTAAATATACTAAACTACTTCAACTGTTCTTCAGACAGCAGGGTTTAACTCAACTTAGCAGGTGGCAGTTAGCTGCTGGATGGAATTTAAGTGGTGAGTGTTCTAAATAAATTTTGTTATTTAGTCATGTCACATCCAACTCTTTGTGACCCCATCTGGGGCTTTCTTAACAAAGATACTGGAGTGGTTTCCCATCATTCTGTTCTCCAGTTCATCTTTACAGATGAAGAAACTGAGAAAAAACAGGGTTGAGTGACTTGTCCAGATCACACAGCTAGTAAGTGTCTGAGGTCACATTTGAACTCAGAAAGATGAGTCTTTCTGACTCCGGATCCTGCCTTCCATTCACTGCATCACTTAGTTGCCCTTATTCTTAATAAATCATTCTTAAAAAATAAAACATGGTACGCCAGAGGTACTGAAATACCTTCCTTGTTCCTGATATACTTCTTTAATGCATGCAGTGATAATATACACAGTTTCTTGGCAAAAAGCCACATATGCTTTTGTTTCATAATGAGTTTGTAGCCCTTGGGAAGATAAAAACACTCCTGGGAGAAGCAACAACTCGAGAGCAAATGCAAAAGGACAGATTATAGCATATGAACGAGCCCAAACTGTCTGGTTAAAGGCTGAACAACTCTGTCCTCATACTTCAGTGGTGTCTCAACCAGGACAATACTGATTCATAGGAATGGACTCCACTTGAGGAAGAAACAAAGAAGGGAACGCAGGAAGGAAAGAAGGGGTTCTTAACTCTCTGAGTTTAAGAACTAATGCCTTCTGTGTGCTTAACTATATAAATAAAACTTGTTCTGTTTAGTGCCTTGTGAGCTAAAGTTCATGAAGTGGAAGCAGATGTTTATTCCTAAGGTAGGAGTAAATAAGTAACATCTAGGTGCAGCCTCCATAGGGGAAAAAGAACCAAAGCCACGTTCTTAAGTTTTATCTGTGTAAGGGCAAACGAACCAGAAAATTAAGTGATCCCCAAGTGTTCAGGTTCTACATTCAAGGAAGGAACCTCTGACATAAAGATTAGAAATGCTTTACATTCTATTAAACGCATTCCTCACAACATCCTTGCAAAAGTTTATCATATTATTTCAAAATTATAGATTGAAAAGATTGGATTCAAAGATGAATTTAAAAAAATACTACAGAAAACTGAACTTTCACTAATTGGCATGAGAATCTGAAAATTGGATATGTGTAACTGGGTGTTCAGATTTTCTGGTGGGAAGGAAGGGAAGAGATGTTTGAAATCTGATCTGAAAACATTAGTCCAAATAGACAGTATTTTATACTTGCCTTGAGAAGAGAGACTATGATATAAGACTGAGTTTTGTAATTCAAAGGAAGGACAATAAACCACAGTGTCTAGGGCTATTTTTGCATTTGGTTTAGTTGAAAGAAGAAGGAGTTGGAGGTGGGATGAAAAAGGAGACAAAGAGTTCAGGCAATATTGGAGAGGGAGAGGGAGAGGGAGAGAGAGAGAGAGAGAGAGAGAGAGAGTGTTAAAACCTGAAGCGGGGAATATATGTGGAAGAGGTGGTACCTGGGATGATTACTGAGGGAAGACAAGAATTCTGAAAAAAAGAAATAAGGAGGCAGTGCATGTCAAGCATGGGAGATGATTTATGAAAATGCATAAGTTTAGGTAACAATCAATTGTCTGGTTAGGCTAAAATGTAAATAAATGATAAAAATATTAATAGTATTTGCCCATAAATTTACATTCAATAGGTTTAAAAAGAGTTTTTATTTATTTTGCCAAATATTTCTCAATTACATATAAAAATGTTTTTAACATTTGTTTTTTAAAATTTCGATTTCTAAATTCCCTCCCTCTTTCCTGCCCTTTCCCAACCCTTGAGAAAGCAAGCAATAAATCAATTAGACATGTGAAATCATGGAAAACATAATTCCATTATCAGCCACATTGCAAAAGAAGACACAAACAAAAAATTCCAAGAAAGACAAAAGAATTTTAAAAGTATGCTTCCATCTGTAAGCATTCAGAATTGATCAGTTCCCTCTCAGGAGGAGGATAGTTTTTGTCATTATGTGTCCTCTGGGAATTCTTTTGGATTACTGTCTTGATCAGAGTAGCTAAGTTTTTCACAAGTGTTCACCCTTACGATATTGATATTACTGTGTACAATGTTCTCCTGGTTTTGTTCACTTCATTTTGCTTCAGTTCAAATAACTCTTTGCAGATTTTTACAACACCATCTGGCTCAGTGTTTCTTACAGCACAATAATATTCTATCACAATCATATACCATAACTTGTTTAGCCAATCACCAATTGATGGGCATACCCTCAAGTTCCAATTCTTTGTTATCACAAAATGAGCTGCTATAAATATTTTTGTATTTTTTTTTTCCTTTTGTTGATGTCTTTGGGATACAGACCAACTAGTATGGTCACAGTTTTATAGCTCTTTCGGCATAGTTGCAAATTGTTCTCCAGAATTAGTGAGCCAATTTTTCCATATTCCCTCTAAATATTTGAAAAACAAGCCCCTTATCAGAGAAACTTGTAAATTTCCCTCTCCCCTCATATGAAGTATTCCTCTGTGCCCTTAAACTGAGACCCAGAAGTGGGTATAGGCAAAGGAATTTCCAGACAATGTCTGGTCCCAAATCCACTGTGCTAGGTCCCCTTACTATCTCTGACTTGAGAGTTCCCAAAACAGCTGCTGCTTCTGTCACTACCACCCAGTTCCATCACTGCTGTTGCATCTCTGTGATCTCTTGGCTAATCTTTACCCCCATGTCACCGATCTCTTCTTCTGACCTCCTAAGTTTCCTTAGACTCGAAGAATATCTCACACTGACCTTTTGTTGGTTCTGCCACTACAGAATTTGATGTGAGCTTTTATTTTAAAGTTGTTTAGAGAAGAACGTTGCAAGAGTTTGGCTGAGAGTTTCTGCATTCCGCCATCTTGGCTCTACTCCCAGTTGGTAGGGTTCTAATGAATCACTGATTCCCAAATTAGTCAAAATGAGGAAATGTTTGGCAGATTTAATACGCATCAACAGACTCCTTTAGGTCTCATATACACCTTCTAGGACAATTTATCTTGTCATCTGTGCACAGATTTCAAGGGTTCCCTGAACTTGGGTGTGGAAAAAATATTTGCACTAATCTTTGGTTTCCTTTGAAATCATAGTTATTTTATTTGATGAATTTAAAAACATTTTGAGAAGGGATCCATTGGACTTAAGAGACTGCCAAAGGAATCTATGACACAAGAATGATTAAGAGCCTCTGCTTTAGGAAGATAGCAAATCTTATTGTTTAGAGCAAATCTGTATAAGGCCACATGTGTAGCAAAGTCACTAACCATAGTGGTATATGTCCCTTTTGGGTTGGTAAAAGGGTCTTTTGTACTTTTAGTGGCTGTGGTTCATTTCTTATGATTATGGGAAGCATGGACAACTATTTCTTCCCAGAAGGTTCAGATATATTATCTATGAACATTTTCTAACTCCTGTTATGCAGTTCTAGTTTTTTAGCTTCTTTTTTTCTTTCTCTGTATCATGTGTGCTGTTAATGGCACTCTTTCTTTACCACCTCTTTTTTTTTTCACTTCAAAACATTAAACAACCCTTTTCTTTGATAAAGATATATCACTAACACTATTCACATTTGTCAAATGTGATTAAATTGGTTTAGGATTCACAGATGGAACAAGGAAAGGGGGACAGGGCAGGGACAGGGGAAAATATTTTCCTAGTATAACAGGGAAAGAAGTAAAAAAGAGAAGGGGGAAGAATAAGAGGATTAAGGTAAAGTAGATGTGCATCTGCATATGAGGAAGAAAATGTTTACAGGAGAATGAACTGAGTTGCAAAACAAAGTGAATACAAAGAGCAGTCTGATGCCCTTTCCCACAAAAAAAGAAAGGTGGAGACACAAAAATTCCCTATTTTTTAATGCTGGACATAAGGTGGAATTACTGGTTTAGAGCTTTCTGAAAAGCAAGAGTGGCATGGAATAATCTCAGGGAAGGGGGAGTGGATTATAGTCAAGGCAATTAGTTATTATAACCACAGAATATTTTTAATTAAAAAATTATTAAATTTTTTGAATTAAAAAAAAATTAATTCAAGTATATTCCATTTGACAAATGCCTTCTACTATTTAGTGGCTCACAAAATCATAGGGCTTTTGTGTAAGAAGGGGACTTACATGATCATTAAGTATAATCCTCCCCTGATGATTCTTTTTCTTTTATCAATGAGAAAAGTGAAATATATTAAAGTGATGAGCTTAAGATCCCACCACTTGGTAATGACAGAGCTATTATTTTACCTTATCTTCGGATTCCATGTTCAGTGACCTTATCACATGAAATAGATTACCCAAATAAAATTCTTCAAAACTAAATTATATGTTATTAAATTTCTTGTCATGGCTTTAATTATTGACATTTCTAAGTGAAATTCACTTGTACAATTAATTATGCAAGATGAAAAAGTATAAAAATATTTTAATGAAAACTTTTTTTCATACTGAATTTTAGTGTTGTATACAAGCTTTCAAACTTAGTATCTTTCAAATGATTTCCTTTTGAATAGTTGGACTGCCGCATAGTTTAAAACCATTATTTATCAAACAGAAAGTAACTAAAAGATATCTGTTGTTAATTAAAGAAAAAGTCAATGTGAAATTACAGGGAAAATCTTTTTAAAGAGCAATAAAACAACAAAATGGGGTAGGGGTTAATCTATTCATTTTTGATAACATTATTCCAATATTAAATAGAAGGATATAGACATATGCATTCTCTCCTCATAAATTCATGTACACACACACATATGAATACACAGTGCATATGTGTGTATATAGGCATGTGCAATACATGTGTAGATACATATATGCATAAATGCATATAGATGATTTGGTACAAAAACACTCCACTTAAAAAGCAATACAATATTTAATTTATGTGGTGCCCATGAAATTAAAAAGTAGACTTACCTTAAGAAAAATCTGTAAATCTTGAGACTGGGTATGCTTTAGAATGTCTTGCTGCAAATGTTTTAATATACATATACATATGTATATCTGGTAGTCAGGACCAAGAAAGACACAAGTGGTGATGTAGTGACAGATTTCAATCCAATCCAAATAATTCCAGAAACACTGAGTTATCCATTGCTGACAAATCTAAAAACAAACCATTTAATTTGTTAGAAATATTCCAAAAGTTTGTTTGACTTTTTAAGAAATAAATTTTATTTATAACTATGTTTTCATATCACCTATGTCTGCAACTGTATTGCTCTCCCCAACTTTGCCCAAAGAGCCATCCTTCTGAATGATAAAGACTAAATTGGAGTAAGAGAAAAAAAGTTAACATAATCAAAATACCAAAAAGTCTGATACTAAACATTTGACATTAAATTTAGCATTCCATAATCCTGCACCTTTAAAAAGAAGTGAGAGATTTTTTTTTTAGTCATGCAAAACATTTTCATAATAGTTATACGAAAGAAAACATAAACAAAAAATATCCTCAGGAAAAACAGTAAAAAAAAAAAAAAAGTATGCTTCAATCTGCATTCCAATACCATCAGTTCTTTGGGGATGGATAGCATTTTTCATCACAAGTCCTTTAGAGATGTCTTAGATTGTATTGATAAGAAGAGCTGTCATTCATTCACAGGGATCAATACTGCTGTTGGTTTGTACAAAGTACATGTCACTTTGCATCAGCTCATATAAATCTTTCTACGTTTCTCTGAGAGCATCCTATTCATCACTTCCTGTAGAACAATAGTATTCCAACATACCACAATTTCTTCAGCCATTCCTCAACTGATAGGCAACACCTAAATTTCAAATTCTTTGCCCCAAGAAAGGAGCTGCTATAAATATTTTTTTGTACAAATAGGTACTTTTCCTTTTTGATTTTTTTAAATCTCTTTTAGGGTAGTGGCCTACTAGTGGTATTGCTAGGTCAAAAGGTATGCAAGGTTTTATATCCCTGTGGGCATAGTTCCAAATTACAGAGTGCTGGATCAGCTCACAACTCCATCAACAGTGTATCAATGTCTCATTTTTTCCACATCCCCCTAAACATTTGTCATTTACCTGTCCAATTAGCCAATCTAATATGTATTAGGTAGTACCTCAAAATTGTTTTAATTTGCATTTCTCTAATCAATAGTGAGTTAGAGTATTTTTTCATATGACTACAGGTAACTTTGAGGACTTCATTTGAAAACTGACCATTTCTTTTCATTATTTATCAATTGGGGAATGGCTCTCATTTTTTATAAATGTGACTCAATTCTCTATGTTTTAGAAATGAGGCCTTTATCAGAGGAAACATGCTTCAATTTTTTTCAGTTCATACTCCTAACTGCATTTCCCTTCATCCTATTCCCCCTACCCATTTATTATATTCTCTCAACTTGCACCTCATCCCTTCTCAAGTGTTTTGCTTTTGACTACCCCCTCCCTTCTATTACCACACCTTCTCTTTTTCCCATCCCCCTACTTTCTTGTATGGTAAGAAAGATTTCTATACCCAACTGAGTGTGTATGCTATTCCCTCTTTGAGCCAGTTCTGAAGAGAGTAAGGTTCACTGATTCTTGCTCACCTCCCTGCTCCTCCCCTCCCCTGTAAAAGTTGTTTCCTGCTTCTTTTATGTGAGATAATTTACACCATTCTATCTTTACCTTTCTATTTCTCCCAGCACATTCTTTTCTCTCACACCTTAATTTTATTTTTTAGCTATCATCCCTTCAGGGATGATACCTGTGCCCTCTGATTACATATACTCCTAAGTGCTCTATTAATGAGAAAGGCCTTTTGAGTTACCAATATCAACTTCCTATGTAGGAATGTAATCAGTTTAACTTAATAAGTTTCTTATGATTTCTCTTTCCTATTTACCTTTTCATAGTTCTTATGAGTCTTGTATTTGAAAGTCAAACTTGCTATTCAGCTCTGGTCCTCAAGAATGCTTGAAACTCCTCTATCTCATGGAATATTCATTTTTTTCCCACATGGATTATACTCAGTTTTTCTGGGTAAGCAAGTCTTGCTTGTAATCTTAGCTCCTTTGCCCTCCAGAATATAATATTCCAAGCCCTGTAATCTTTTAATATAGAAGCTGCTAAATCCTGTGTTATCCTGATTCTGGCTCCACCATACATGAATTGTGTCTTTCTGGATGCTTGCAACATTTTCTCCTTAACCTGGAAAATCTGGAATTTGACTATAATATTTGAGAGCATTCATTTTGGGATCTTGTTCAGGAGGTGATCTTTCAATTTCTATTTTAACCTCTGGGTCTAGAATATCAGGGCAGTTTTCCCTGATAATTTCTTGAAAGATGATGCTAGGCTCTTTTTTTGATCATGGCTTTCAGGTAGTTCACTGATTTTTAAATTATCTCCACTGGATATGCTTTTCAGCTCAGTTGCTTTTCCAATGAGATATTTCACATTGTTTTCTATTTTTTTCATTTTTTTGGTTTTGTTTTATAATTTCTTGATTTCTCAGAGTTATTAGCTTCCATTTTCCCCCATTCTAATTTTTAAGGAATTATTGTCTTCAGTGAGCTTTTGGACCCCCTTTTCCATTTGGCCAATTCTGCTTTGTAAGGCACTCTTCTCCTCTGGCTTTCTGGACCTCTTTTGCAATTTAGTCTAGTCCGTTTTTTAAGGTATTATTTTCTTCAGTATTTTGGGGGATCTCCTTTACCAAGCTGTTGACTCATTTTTCATGATTTTCTTGCATCACTCATTTATCTTCCCAATTTTTCCTCTACCTCTCTTGATTTTCAAAATCCTTTTTGAGTTTTTCCATGGCCTGACAAAAATTCATGGAGACTTTGGATGTAGTTTCAACTTTGTTACCTTCTTCTCAGTGTGTTTTGATCTTCCTTGTCATCATAGTATCTTTCCATAGTCAGAGTTTTTGTTCTCCCTAGTGTTTGCTCATTTGTTAAGATAGGGCTCTACTTCCAGGGTTCAGGGTATACTGTCCTAAACTTCAGGGGTTTGTGCAGCTGTTTTGATAGACACTTGTAGGAATGTATAACTTTTCAGTTCTTCCAAGGAGGCATGTTCTAAGAATAGGTGTTTACTACTCTTCTAGCCTATGCTCTCGTCTGTGAGTGATCATGAGCACTCTTTTATGCCCTGGAACTGTGAGAAGGGTCCTCCCTCCACTGTGGCAGCAAGCTCTGCTATAATCCTCCTCACTCTGGGATTGCTACCTGGACTGTGATCTGGATCTAAGTATGAGAAAAGCAAGAGTCCTGCCTCAGTGCTACCAAAAATACCTCTATACTCTCCTTTTTTTACCATTTGTTCAACCCCCTTATCATTTATGGGCTGAGAGCTCTGGAAGCAATAGTTGCCACCACCACAGCTGTTGCTGATCCAATCTCTCCTAAGGCCTGCTCCTGGTTTTCTATGGTTGGGGCTGTGATGGCATGGCCTCAGCTCTACTTTCACCCAGGTGTGGCAGACTTTTTCTGCTGACCTTTTAAATTATCTGGTGACTGGGGTCTGAGAGTTCTGGAAATTGCCACTGCTACTAGTGATTCTGTCACCCTGAGGCCTGCCCTGGGTCTGCTGAGACTTGGTCTGCACTAGCCCAGCCTGTGCTAGACTGTGCTCCTCACACACCCTGGCACAACAGACCTTTCCTGCCAACTTTCTAAGCTGTCTTGGGCTGGAAATTTGTTTCACTCTTTTTGTTTTGCTGCTCTAGATTTTGTTTAGCAACATTTTAAAAGATATTTGGAGGGAGTTGGGAGAGAGTTCAGGAAAATCCTTGGCTTTACTCAGACATCTTGGCTCCATCCCAAGATATTTTTTCATATAAATTTTTTGGGACCAAACTTTCTTTTTTGCAGGGACCATTATAGTTTCATAGCATTTGGCCTATTGGTCTCAGTGCCTCAATTTCTTACTATTTCATTCTCTACACTGATATAAAAGTGATTTTACTTACGCACGGATCCATGTTACCTCCTTACTCACTAAACTCCAGTGGGTATCTATGGCCTCTAGAATAGACTGCCCCTCCTGTATTCTATAACAGACTCAAAAGATCTTACATAAGACATTTCATCTCTTTTCTCTGTACCTCTGGATTGGTTGTGCCCTATACTTGGAATGTACTCTCTTCTTTACCTTTGCCTCACAGGATGTTTTACTACTTTTAAGATGCAGCCCAAATACCTTTTTCTACAGGAAGCCTATCCTGATTTTCTCAAGTCTTAGTGCCCTTCTCTTCACAACACCTTATATTTGACTACTTTATATTTTCTTCTTATTTTTAATATATGTAAATATGTATCTACACAGAACATACATATATGAATGTACAAGATATATATCGATGTATGTTAATTAATATATGTATGGTTCCTAGCACAGTATCTGATCATAAATATTTAAAGTATCTTCTGCGTTTGATTACTGTTCTTTTCGTTTATATTATTTTACTCATTGTGAATACTGTCTTGCTGGCTCTGTTTATTTTACTTCACATCAATTCATGTAAGTCTTTCCAGATATCTTTGTACTCATACTTTTAAAAATTATCTTACAGTATGGCAATATTCTATAACATTCATGTACTAACATGTCTTTAGTCATTTCCCAGTTGATAGGCATTTTTATATGGGTACCTTGTCACCTTTTATGTCTAAACCACATACTCATTTTGGGCTTATCTAAGTATTTGGTATGAGATGTTACTTTATGCCCAGTTTCTGCCTGTCTACTTTTCAGTTTTCCCAGTACTTTTTCTTTTTCAAATAGGATTGTTAGGTTTATCAAATACCAGGTCACGGTGCTCATTTGCTTATATATATTGTATACCTAATCTGTTCCATCATTCAACCACTATTTTTTTATCCAGTACCATACTGCTTTGATAATCTGTAATACAGATTGAGGTTTGATACTGCTAGACTGCCTTCCTTCTTCTGATTTCCTTGATATTTTACTTTTTGTTTTTCTAGGTGAATTTATTACTTTTTCTAGTTCAATTAAAAAAAAGTCTTTGGTAGGTTGAATGGTATGGCATTGAATAAGAAAATGTAGATATTATTATCATTTTTATTATACTGGCTCCACCTATGAGCAATTAATATTTTTCTAAACATTAGATATCTTTATTTACATGAAATATTTTGTATTTGTGTTCATATAGTTCCTGTGTCTTGGCAGGTACACTGCCAAGTATTTTACACTGTCTGTGGCTATTTTAAATGGAATTTCTCTATCTCTTCCTTGTGGGTTTTGTTGATTATGTATAGAAATCCTGATTATTTATGTGGGTTTATTTTATGGTCTACAATTATCGTGAAGTTTTTATTGTTTCAGCTACCTTTTAGTTGATTTTCTAGTGTCCTCTAAGTAAACCATCATAATATCTGTGAAAAATAATTTTTTCTGCATCTATTTATTACTTCAACTTTTTTCCTCTCTTTTTTTGTAATTAACATTTCTATTACAATATTGATTAGTAATGGGGATAAAGGACATTCTTGCTTCACCCCGATCTTATTGGGAACGGTGCTAGTTTATCCTCACTACAAATGATGCCTGCTCTTAGTTTTTGATAGATATTGCTGATCATTTTAAGAAAAGCTCCACTTATTCTTATGCTTCCTGGTGTTTTCAGTAGGAATGAGTTGTTTTTTGTCAAAAAAAGCTTTTTCTACGTCTTCTGCAATAATCGTATGATTTTTGCTATCTTTGTGATTGACATGGTCAGTTGTTCTTATAGTTTTCCTAATACTGGGTCAGCCCTGCATTCCCGGTATAAATGCAAACTGGCCACAGTATGTGATATATCATTTCAATTTACTTGTCAGTATATTTCATATTGTTGCATCCATATTCATTAGGGAAATTTGTCATTTCCTTTCTCTGTTCTGTCTCTCCCTGGTTTATATATCAGACCATATTTCTGTTATAGAATGAATTTGGTAGGACTCCTTCCTTACCTATTCTTTCAAAAAGTTTATGTAGTAATGGAATTAATTTTTCTTTAAATGTTTCGTACAATATTTGGTAGAATTCACTTGTAAATGCATCTAGCCTTGTTTTGTTTGGTTTTATTTTTTTCCCATTAGGAAAAACATTTATGGTTTGTTCATTTTTTTCCTGCAATAGTATTCAGTATTCCATTTCTAGTTTTGTTAATACAAGTAATTTATATTTTTGTAAATATCCATGTTATTTAAATTGTATACTTTATTGGTATATATTTGGGCAAAATAGCTTTTAATTATTACTTTTATTTCATCTTCATTAGCTGTGAATATGCCTTTTTCATTTTTATTACTGGCAATTAGATTTTCTTTTAAAAAATCAAACTGGCTAGTGAATTACCTATATTATTATTGTTCTTTATTTTATAGCAGTTCCTTTTTATTTATTAATTTAATTATTTAAACTTTCAATTATATTAATCTATCCTTAATATTCAGTATTTCTATTTTGGTGTTTAGTTGAGTTTTAAATTTTATTTTCTAGGTGTTTTTGGTTACATGCCCAATTTATTTTGTCTTTCTCTTATTGATGTGTCTGCAGATATAAAATTTCCCCCATCAATACTTTGGCTGCATGCCACAAATTTTGGTATGTAGTCTCAGTATTGTAATTATCTTTAATGAAACTACTGTTTCTATACTTTGTTCTTTTGTTTCTTTTACCCTCACACTAACTCCTTAAGTTACTTAGCTTCCAATTAATTTTTAATCTATGCCCCAAAGGCCCTTTACTGAATGCATTTTTATTGCATTGTGGTCAGAAAAAGGTGCATTTAATATTTTTGCTTTTCTGCATTTGTTTATGATGTTTTAATGTCTTAATACATGGCAATTTACTGTGAAGGTGGTATGCAGAGCTGAAACATAGATATATTCCTTTCTTCTCCATTCAACATTCTTCAGAAGCCAATCCTATCTAAACTTTCTGAATTCTATTCATTTCCTAAATTTTATTCTTGTTTTTTTATGGTTGCATTTTGCCCCAGCCCCTTATTTTAAGTCTCTACTTACTGCTGTGATTGAAATCAAACGTTTCCTTTTGCTTTATCTAAGATCATAATTGCTACCCCTGTCTTTTCAAAAAAAATCAGCTAGAATTATATACTATATTTTGCTTCAGCCCCTTATTTTAACCCTGTATGCATTGCTTTGATTGAAATTATGGTAAACTGAGGTAAAAAGTCCTGAGCATGTTAAATTTCTTGGTAAGGTTATCTGTTACCAATAAAAGAGGTCTCAGTTCTCAAGTAAGTGAAAAAACTTGGTGGCACTTACTAGTCTTCATATAGAGACTAAAGAACAGGAAACAACAAGATGAAAAATAGTATGATAGATTACAAAGTCTGAAATATCATAAATAATGAAAATAATTTGATTGAATGGAAGTCTGGAATGAGGGGCTAGCTACAATCTCTCCTTCCATCCTGCTTAGAATTGCTGAGTGAGCCCATCTGTGTTTTGCAAGAATAACTAATGGTAAATAGATAATATTAATTGTACAAATATAAAGAGATAACTTTCCTTTAATTAAAAGTGATTTGTAGGACCATGGAACTTTTAAACTTAACTCAGAAGACAAACTTCTGAAATTACCTCAAAGACAAAGAAACATGACAAGCAATTTCAAACCATGTTGGTGGGGATACAGAATAGAATCAATTACAAAATGAAGTCAATATATTTCATTTTCTCAGTATTTTTTATTTCAAATATATTTCTAACAAATAACATTATTTAATTCTGGTTTCTAATTCATTCTGCTATCCTCTTCCATTTTATGGATGAGTTCATATCATTTACATTCAGAGTTATGATTGTTAACTGGGCAGAAAAACTCCATCTTATTCTCTTATCCTTCCCTTTTTGATCCTGTTCCCTCCTCAAGAATCTGTTTGCTCCTGTCCACTGACTTTCTTAATCTACCCTTCTTCCTATCACACCTTGACTCCCTTCCCTTTCCATTAACCCCTTTCCCTCCTACTTTCCTACTGGGTAAGAATTTCTGTACCCAACTATGTGTGTGTGTATTTTTATATATACACACAGACACACATACATACATACATATATATATATATATAATATACATACATTTGTGTGTGTGCGTGTGTGTGATTCCCTCCTTAAACTAGTTCAGATGAGAGTGAGGTTTAAGTGCTGCCTTTCTCCACCCCCATCCCTGACCTGCACATGTTCTTCCTTGATATAAATTATTCCTTGTGCACCCTTTTATATGAGATTATTTTCCCCATTCTTCTTCTCCCTTTTACCCTCTCTCAAGTCATCCCTTTTTTTTTGCTCTTCCATTCTGCTCCTGAGATCATACCAACATAATAAAATCATACCCATAAATAGACTCCTAACAGCTTTAAGTCATGATAAAGATCTGAGGGGTTAGAGTTATCATCTTCCATAGATGTAAACAGATTAATCTTGTTGAGTCCCTTATCATTTGACTTGTGTTTACCTTCCTATGTTTCTTCTGACTTTTGTGCTTGAATGACAAATTTTCTATTCGGGTCTTCTTTTCATCAGAAATGCTAGAAAGTGCTATTTCATTAAATATAATCTTTTTTCCCTACTGTAAAATTATACTCGGTTTTGTTGGCTATATTTTCTTGGTAATCATAACTCCTTTGCCTTAGGGAATCATACTCCAAGTCTTCTATTTTTAGAGTTATAGCTACTAAATTTTGTGCAATTCTGACTAGCACCATGGTATTTGAAATGTTTTTTCTGGTTGTTTATAGTATTTTCTCTTTGACCTGAGAGTTTTTATTTTGGCTATAATGTTCCTGGGAGTATTCATTCATTTTGTAATGGTTTTCAGGAGGAAACTGGTGATATCTTTCTATTTATATCTTGCCCTCTAGTTCTAAGATATCTAGGTAATTTGTCTTTAAAATACCTTGCAAAAAGATGTGTATATACATACATATTTCAGTATATTTCCTAAATAATTTTTTGAATTTTTGTTTCAGGAAGCCCACTGATTCTCAAATTATTTCTCTGTGATGTACTTTCTAAGTCAGTTGTTTTACCTACATTTCACATTTTCTTTATTTTCAGTCTTTTGACTTTATCATTTCCTGGTGTCTCACAGAATCATTGGCCAATTCTAATTTTAAGGAGTTATTTTATGCAGTATCTTTTTTTTTTTTTTACTTCTTTTATCATTTAGTTAATTCTGATTTTTAAGAATTTATTTCTTTAGTATTTTGTTTGCCTCTTTTTACTGAGCTGTTAATTCTCTTTTCACTTGCATAGGTCTCATTTTTTTCCTCCATTTTTCCTCTATTACTCTTATTTGATTTTGAAATTCTTGTGTTTGTTCTTTAAAAAAAACATTCTTCCTTTAACTCTTCTAGGAATATTTGTTGATTTTGTGTCCAATCTGCATTTTTTTTCTTTGAGGCTTTGCTTTTCTGCTTTTTAAGTCATTATCTTCTTCTGGGTTTCTGTTTTAGGGTATCCTGTCACCATAGCAGATTATTATGATCAGATTCTTCTTGTTATTGTTTGCTCATCTTTTTGGCTTGATTTTGGACTTTATACTAGAGTTGGACTCTGGTGACCTCATGGTTACAGGTTGTAAAGGTGGTGGGGTGGATGTCTGGCCTGAGCTTCTATTTTTTTTTTGCCTTTGTGCTGTTTTCTCATCTGTCTTGGGGCCTATACATTTTTGGTGTTACCAAAATGTTATGATCCAGAGAGAGCTCTGTTCATTGCCTTTCTAGTTTGTAGTCTTTAAATGTCAACCCCAGTTTGGATTAGTTTTGTGTGTGGATGAGTTTCCATAAACTGCTACTGGATTCAATCACAATTAACACGTTGCAAGTTTTGCATGTTGAGAGTGATGGAACTGTTGACTTTTTCTGGGTTTTGGTCTCCAGGCCTGGTTTAGTCCACTGCAGAGTTACATATGTGATGGGGTGGTGCTAAAGCACAAACAGAAAAGGGACAGTGAAAAGAATGCCACATATGTTAATTAGGTGATGGGGAAGGATTAGAGAGCCGTCAGCTTATGCAAGTAGTTTGGGTGCTAGATTGTATGGGAAAATTGAGGGAGTCAACAAAGACAGCTTTGTTGAGGGGGCTAGATAGTTCTATTTATACAAAGGTTTTCCAGAAATATTGTCCTTGGGGAGGTACCCAGTGCCTGGATGGACAGCCTTTATCTGAGGAATTACAGGGTCAACTCTGGATGTGCCTGTAATAAAGAGTTTCTCACAGGGACTCACTGAGGTTCTGGGTTGCTTCCAGAGGCATGGTCTTCACCTTTTGGGGTCTAGGTTTCACTGCTCCATCATACGGACTACAAGTTAGAACTAGGTCCCCATTCTTTTCTTGGGCTCACAGATGCACTGCTACACTTCTCCAACTTGTTCTTGTTCCTTACACATGTAGGGTCCTTCCTCCCTTCAAACTGCAACCACTGCTCTTGGCCCTAGAATGTGAGCAGGAACTGGGTAACTGGAGATGCCAAATGGCGTCCATTCCTAAGCCCAGTGCTGCCACAAAGGTCTCTTGGTATCTTGCTGCCCAGGTGGCCGATCCCCTTAATATATCTGGGTGCTGGGCTGCTTCCCACTGCTACTGTTTTCCCCACAGCCTGCTTCAGCTTCCACTGCTTCCAGGTCAGCTCCCAAACCAGAATCCACAGACCTCTCTATCTATCTTTCTAAGCTTCCTTGGCTAGAAAAAATAGCTTTTTCTTGGCTTTCTCAATCAAAATTTGGTCTTTTTATGTTCTTTACTAGTCATTGTCAAAAAATATGTGAAAGAGTTAAGGCAAAATTTCAAGCTGTCACTCCTCCATCTTGACTCTGCCCCAAAGCCAGATTTTAAAAGGATTTGAATGATAAATACAAAAGTTTGTATCTTATTCTAAATGCAAAAGAGAGTACCCCTAAAACTGTTTGAGCAGAGGAATAACATAGTCAGACCTGTACTTTGGAAATATCAGATAGCAGCTATGTGAAAGATACTGGAGAAAGGATAAACTTGAAAGAAGGAGAATAATCGGGGGGAGGAGCCAAGATGGCGGAGAAGAAAGATACACATATGCTAGCTCCTACCCCACAGCCCATAAAATACATGTAAAGAAGAACTCCCAACAAATTCTGGAGCAGCAGAAGCCACAGAACAACAGAGTGGAGGAGATTTCTATCCCAGAGAGACCTGAAAGACTGACGGGAAAGGTCTGTCATGCACCAGAGGCAGAGCAGAGCCCAGCCCCTGCCTTGGCCACATGGCACCAAAAGCAACAGATCTGAGCAGGCTTCAGATGGAATCTCCAGTGGCAGCACAGATCCCTCAACCCACAGGAGCCAAAGGTCAGTGAGAAGGTCTTTTCAGTTGGCTGAGAGGGGAGCGAGGTGTCCCCATAACTCAGGTCTCCTCAGGAGGCAGCAGCAGAGGCAGCAGAAGATGGGGCTCCCAAAGCAGGCAGCAGCCAGAATCCATTGCTGAAGGCCTCATAGTAAAGACCATGAGGGAACTGAGCCCTGTGTGGTGGCCCTGCCCCAACCTGAGCAGCTGATCTTAATCTCACACTGAATAGCAGCCCTGCCCCCACCTAAAGCCCTGAGGCTTGGGAACAGCTCATTTGAATCTCAGCCCCCAGTGCTGGTTTGGTTGAGCTGGAGCCTAGGAGTTGTGGAGAGGAAACTCAGAAGTTAAGTAACTGGTTGGAAAAATGTCCAAAAAGGGGGAAAAAAAAATAACACCATAAAAGGTTACTTTCTTGGGGAACAGGTGTCTCCCCCCATCCTTTTGGATGAGGAAGAACAAGACATACTGTCAGAGGAAGTCAAGACCTCTGCCTCCAAAGGAAACTTAAATTGGGCTCAGACAATAGAAGACCTTAAAACACAAGTTAGCAGGTTACTAAAGGAAAACCAAAAAAATACTGAGAAAAATAACAGCTTTAAAAAGAGGCTAACTCAATTGGCAAAAGAGGTCCAAAAAGTCAACAAAGAGAAGGAGGTTTTAAAAAGCAGAATTACCCAAATGGAGGAAAAGATTCAAAAGCTCACTGAACAAAATAATTTGTTGAAAGAGAGAACTGAGTTCAGGGAAATGAATGACTATGAGTTAAACCAAGCAATTAGTAAACAAAACCAAAAATTTGAAAAAATAGGAGATAATGTTAAACATCTCACTGGAAAAACAACTGACCTGGAAAATAGACCTAGGATAAATAAATTAAAAATTATTGGACTACCTGAAAGTCATGATCAACAAAGGAGCCTAGACATTATCTTCTATGAAATTATCAAGGAAAACTGCCCTGATGTTATAGAATCAGAGGGCAAAATGGATATTGAAAGAATTCACTGATCACCTCCTGAAAGAAACCCTAACAGAGAAACTCCTAGGAATATTGTGGCCACATTTCAGAATTCCCAGATCAAGGAGAAAGCACTGCAAGGAGCTAGAAAGAAACAATTTGAGTACTGTGGAAATACAATCAGGATAACACAGAATCTGGCAGCCTCAACATTAAGGGATCAAAGGGCTTGGAATGGGATATTTCAGAAGTCAAAGGAACTGGGACTGAAATCAAGAATCACCTACCCAGCAAATCTGAATATAATACTTCAAGGGAAAAAATGGTCATTCAGTGATATAGATGACTTTCAAGAATTCAAGTTGAGGAAAAGACCAGATCAGTATTTAAAAATTTGACTTCCCAAGACAAGAATCAAGAGAAGCATAACAAGGCAAACAGAAAAGAAAAATCATAAAAGACTCTCTAAAGCTTAACTGTTTACATTACTACATGGAAAGAAAGTATTTTTAACTCTTGAATCTTTTCTCAGTATTTGGGTAGTTGGAGAGATTGTACATACACACACACACACAAAGAGATAGATAGAGTACAGGATGTGTTATATCAGAAGAGATGATGTATACACACACACACAAAATAATAAAAATAAAAATTAAGGGGTGAAGGAGGAAAATTCTGGGAAGAGAAAGGGAGTAATGGAACGAGGCAGGCTATAACTCATAAAAGAGATAAGGAAAATCTTCTTCAGTGGAGGAGATAAGGGAGAAGGGAAAAAAAATAAAGCTACTCTCCCCACATGTGGCTGCAGGAGGAAATAACAGACTCACTAAATTAGATATGAAAATTTATATCACACCACAGGAAAGTAGAGGAGGTGACAAGTGGAGTGAGGGGAACGTTAGAAGGGAGGGCAAATGGGAGAAGGGAGTCACTAGAAATAAACACTTTCAAGAAGGGACAAGGTCGATTGCAGGGGGGAAAAATAAAGGGGGGATAGGGTAGGACAGAGGGCAATATAATTAGTATTACACAACATAATTATTATGGAAGTCTTTTGCAAAAGAACACGTATTTAGTCTGTACTGAATTGCTTCCCTTCTCAATGGGACTGGGAAGGGGAGGGGGAGGGAGAGAAGTTGGAATTCAAAGTATTAGAAAGGAATGTTGAGAATTTTTATCACATATAATCGGGAAATAAGAACTACGGGGAATGGGGTATGGAAATTTATCTTGCCCTGCAAGAAAAGAGAGAAGATGGAGATAGGAGAGGGATGGGGTGTGATGGAGGGGAGGGTACATTGAGGGAAGGAGTAATCAGAATGCAATGTATTAGGTAGTGGGGAGAGGGGAGTGATGGGGAGAAAAATTGGACATGTTACAAAGGGAGGTAAAAACAATTAGTATTAAAACAATAGACTGAATTAATTACTGAGAATAAATCAATGATATCTTTAGTTTGAAGAAAAGAATTTCAGTCTAAATTTCCTAGAGGAAGGTAACTTCGGGTAAAATTTGGCATTGATGGAAAAGTCAAGGTTTTAATGGTAAATTTGATTTTATGATTGCCATTTAATCAGGAACTAGAACATGTATAGAAAGGCATGTAAGCCACTTAAGACTTGCCTCAAAAGATGTTCCTTAGCCAAAGTGAAACTATAATCATATTTGAAACCTGGTTATTGGAACTTGCCATTTTCAGATGCTATGGGACTATTAAGTAACTGTTCTTCTGAGTCTAACTCCAGGTATAGGTAGCAAGAAAGGTGATCTGAGCCTCCAATACATGATGCCAGTAAGCTCATGAGATGCTGGTATGAACTGCATAAGGTGATCTCAAGGGAAGGGTGGGAGAGTAGCTGTTCAGCATGGGCTGAGGTGGGATTCTCCTGACTCAATTTCTCCACTGACACCTGGCAGACTTTAAGCCTGACTGAATGCAAGTGGATAATCTAATCCTGTCTGGAATATATTGTATCCCTGCAATGTCCCTACTATTGGTGGCAATTTCCTGTAGTCAAAAGATTTGTAAGCTTAATACCAGATCTATTCAATTATAGATTACTGGTAGGGGAACATCTGAGGTTGTCTACAGTTAAGCTGTTAGGCATAGGACTCTAGATCAACAACAGTAAGTTAGGGTCCTTTAATTCTTAGTAATACTGTGAACTATAGGTCCACAGGTCTTGACTATAGGTCAAGAGCTTGTGAAGTTAGCAACATAAATATTATTTGTGTCTCATTTGGTTAATATTTAAAAAAAAATTCTTTTGTGGTCCATATTGTAAATGCTTTAAAAAGAAGTATCACCTGACCAAAAGTTGGAATTGCTTTATCTGTTATAAACTGTGTTAAAAATAAATAATAATTTAAAAAAAAAAAAAAAAGGAGAATAATCAGGAGGATATCACAGAAGAGTCTAGAGTATGGAAGGAGTGGAAGGAGTATTTGCAGCAGTGGAAAGAGCATTTAAGCCAAAAGCAGTAAAGAGCGATTTTCAGTCTAGATTTGATTACTTACCAAGTCAATCAATCAATCAATCAATCAACAGGCATTTAAATGTCAACTGCATGCTAAGCACTAAGGCCACAAAAAGAGAACCAAATAATTCCTGTGGCCTTATACAAGTCATCAGTTTACATTTCCTCTTTAGAAAAATGGGAAAAATATTTGTCCTGTCTTGGTTATATGACTGCTGTGAGGGCTAAATGATATGGGAAATGTGAAATTACTTTGGGAACCTCTATACTACCATAAAAATGCTATTATTCATTAACACATAACACTATATTTTTCATAAATATTAGTCTTATTTTGATGTATCATGACAGAGAGGTGACTGAGTTCTCAAAGGCTATGTCATAGTACAGCAGGCATACCAAGTAGTAAGGGGCTGTAAAAGAGTGAACTAGGCTTTTTTTTTTTTTTAAAAGGCATATTTACATTTTGAGAGACTTGCCACCTGAAAGTTAGTGAGGTGGTGACAAATTACTTTTGGCCAGGGCAATACATGAAAATAGTCTGCACTAAAAGATGAAGAAACTGTCATCTACATTGGTAGCAGGAGGGCCCTCTCCATCAAAATCATGTCTCTTCTGAAATACTGAATGGAGGACTATTATAATTATCTATATATTTCATGTGAACAGTAATGTGCTAAGGTGAAAATGGATTTAAACACTAGAAGTGTGTTGTATATAAATATGAATTAAGTCACTTCATCAGTTTAATTTTAAAATATAAAATATATTAGCCAGAAATTCAATCAAAAGAAGCTTTGTTTTAGCTACAAAGTGGAAAAAATTCTCAAACTGTGAATGCCCTAAAATTGTTCCTTTCCCCTTCCCAGGCAATACACAATAGAGAACGACTGCTTTTCCTTATAATCCTTCCTATACAAAGTATACTTATTGCCTAAATTGTGCCTCAAAAAGATGTCATGAGAATTAGAATAAGTTATCCTAAGATTCAACTATTCTTAGCAATTGTATTTTACATCGTACTTTATAAGAGGAATTCAAAATATTTTATTTATGTTACCTAATAAATGTTCACATTATCAGTGTGTCACTGAAGTTGTTTGAATCTCTCTCTGTAAATCAGTACTGCTCAGTTAATTCTCCAGATTAAATAGTTAAATTCATTCTGGCTGCCAAAAGGAATGAAAATGCATTTGAATAGAAAATATATGTGGTCTGATGTCTGATTTTTAAAAAAATTTGCCAGTAATTTCTCATATAGAATGAAAAATACTAGTTTTAGCAACATGATTGCTAGTTGGAACAATACTGTAAGAGAAACAGAAACAAAATGCTATTCATATAGTTTTTTATGGAAACTAACATTTCTAAGAACTAACTGCATTTTCAAGTCTTCAAAGAGTTGCTGTAGTTGATGAGGAAGGAAAATAAAAGTTTACAATACATAAGAAAATGTGACTTGCTGTAATGCGAAAACAGTATTTCCAAATGCATCTAAGGATGAAGATTAGGCAGGAAAAGAGTTAAAAAGTAGGGTGGGGAAGGGGAAAAGGAACTTTTTCTTTTCTCTATAAAGTTAAGCAGGGTTTAGATGCTTACCTCTATCTTCTCCAAGCATAAAACCAGGGAAGGTAAAATGAAGAACAGGCAATAACAATTCAGTAATTAAACTATTCCCCATATAATTATATCACATCATGACATGTGATTCTAGATTTATATAAATTGTCCACATCACTCAAGAAAAGTTAAAAGGGAAGAACAGAAGTTTCCCTAAAATCCTTTCACATTAGCAACATGAAGTGATTAGCCTAAAATGGTTAAGGTGAATGAGCAACTTCAGGCTTCATGAAAAATCATTACTGAGTATTCTATATTGTTCATTGGTCCTGACCTGTAATTTCACTGGCATAGGGAACTCCCTCAGGGGAATCCCGTGTCAAAGGAGATTAGCAGCTGTTATTAAACTTCCACTGACCTGGAACAGTGGTGTCAAACAGAAACAGTGGCTACTGAACAATACACAAGGATCACTGTGGGCCAAATGTTGACTTAGAATATCATATATTAATATCATCCATGCTTTGTTATACTTTTATTTACTTGGCTAAATATTTCCCAATTGCATTTTAACATAGTTCAGGGGCACTCCAAAGTATTTGTGAGCCCCCACTGCATCTGGCACCTCTGACTTGCAGCAGTGCAATGTAAAATATCTTGCTCAGTGTCACAGGCAGTTTTGTGTCTAAGTTAGTACTTGAACTCTTACCTTCTTGATTCCAAGATAGTATTCTATCAAATATACAACGCTATTTTGCTAGTTAAATTACTTATGTTAATTTACTACTAATGTAAGGTTACATAACTGTCAGCTGAATTAATTTCACTTAATTTTATTAATATCTATTGAGTCACCTAGTAAAGGTATAGATGTTTCTCCACTAAGAGCTTTAAAAACATCTTTGTACGTGAAAAGATAATAAAGGGTGATTCAGTAGTTAATGGTGGCATTATGAAAAAAATATGAATAGTAATATGCAAAGAATAACCCTGTGACAAAGCCTGGTGTACCTGCTCTTGGGCACATTCTAAAGTCTGGTGCTCTGGTGCCAGGAGTCAATATATGAAGTAAATGTATAGCACCAAAAGAGGTTTTTTTCAAAATAAAAATGGACATATGCTATTCAACATAATTAATATCCTTTATCCATAAGCTAGTGAAGAGATCACTCTAAAACACAGGCATTACCACATAATTCGTTTGCTCAATAAAGTCTACTTCCTCTAGCATCAAATACAAACTATTCTGCTTGACATTTAAAATCATCCATCATAACCTGATTTCAACCTACCTTTCCAGGCTTATTATAGATTATTCCCCTTTAAATACTGGAATGGTCTAGCTAAACTGACCTTATCATCCTTAAGATAAGGCATTAACATCTCCCAACTTCATGCTTTTGCCCAGGCTATCCCTCATTCCTGGAATACAATTCATTTTATAGACATCTCTCATAATCTCTCATAATCAACTGAATAAAAATTCAGTACAAACATCACCTCCTAGGTCTTTACTAATCTTACTTCAGGTGAGAGTGACTTCTTCACAAAATTATCTGATTATTATTCACACACACCTACACCTACACACAGATATTATATACACGTTGTATATGTATATAAGCATACATAGAAAATATATGATATATACATATACTATCTATGCATAATCTTAAACGTGTACATATATAATATATATTTATATTCTTTGTATAAAAATATATGTTTACACACATATGTGTGTGTGGTGTATATATACACAATGTTGTATATGTAATATATATGCTATGTAATATATACATACTATATGTAATGTGTGTGTAAATATATATGTGTATATATATATATACACACATATATATGTGTATATATATACATACACACCACATTTTTTGTTAAGACAAAGAAAAGGAGGGAGGGAGGAGAGACACAGAGAGAGAGAAAGAGAAAGACAGACAGATGCACACACACACATAGACATAACGTACATATACAACTTAAATGTTTGCATGTTTCCCCCACTAGAATATAAGCTTCCTGCAGGCAAAAAATGTTTCCTTTTTGATTCTGTATCCTCAACTCCTGGCACAATGTCTGGCACAGAGTGGCACAGACAGGAAGGTGTAACTCAATCCACTGGGCCTGTTTTCCGCCCAGTTCTTCCCAGCCATCCTTCAAGATTTGAAAGCAACTGTTGTAGAAATATGACCTGGCAATTCATAATGAGGAGAAACACCTATGAAAAAATATACATTTTGATTCATTCTTTTTTATTTCCTTATATGTACAAAGACTTTTATACATATATGTAAAAAGAGCTTTGGATTTCTCTAAACATATTTAACTGACTGTGTCTAACAGATACTCAGGTCCCACAAATCCCAATCCAGATATAATTCTTAGGTAAAAGATAAACCCATCAATCAGCCAATCAATCAAGATACATTTATTAAGGGAATAGTATGCAGTTATATATGTGTGCATACCAGAACCTAGTTTTAGGTGCTAGGTTGGGAGGATACAAAAATTAAAACAGTTCCTGTTCTTAAAGAGTTTACATTCTACTGGAGGAGGCAATGTGTATGTATACACGTATATGAATATATAAAATAAATACATAGTACTTAGGGAGGAAGGTGGGGGACACTAGCAAGTGAAGGGGTTGTACGGAAAGCAGTGGGTAAGATGAATCTTGAAAAAAGCAAGGGATTCTATGAAAGGGGGTGCTTTCCAAACAAAGGCACAGAGATAAGAGATAGAAAACCACGTGTGAGAAACAGAAAGCCAGTTGGGTGGACCACAGGATAAAAGACAGAGAGTAACATATAACGAGGTTAGAAAGAAAGGTTGCAGCCACATTGTGAAGAAATTTAAAAGCCAAAGCCAAGTTTATATTTTATCACAAAGACAAAGGTATTCAATGGACTTTATTGAGGAGGGGAAGTGCTATGGTAAGCTTTAAATTTAAGAAAAAAAGAATCTTTAGCAGCTGTGTAGAGGAGATATTAGAGAAGGAAACAATTTGAGGCAGGGAGACCAAGTGGGAATTCAATGCAATAGTTCAGTTAAGAAGTGATGAAACCTCAACCAATATTAGGGTGGTATGAGAAGAGGCAACGAACCTGAAAGGTGTGGGAGTGGAAATGGCAAAATTCAGCAACTGATTAAATATGCTGGATGCCAAAGAGTAAGAAGTTCAGAATGTAACATCAAGGTTGAAAGGGTCAAGTAAAGTCAGGAGTGTAAGATTTTAGTGCTACACTTAGTTATTGCTGTTGTCATTTATTTGTTTGTTTTTAATTAAGCCCCGGAACACAGTAGCCCCAACCCTAGAAGCGACAGAATAAGCTGAAGCCAGGGAAATAAAAGTATAGACGCAAAGTTCCTTCCCCCACCAACCCACAGGGATATAGTCATGGTACCAGAAGGCTTTAATGCTTAAAGAAACCTTACAGATAAGGAAACTGAGGCATAAAGAAGGTTTGTGCCTGGTCTAATTTAAACCAAATGCTAGTGACAGAGCAAGGGTTAGAACATAGTTTCGTCTAAGTCCTACTCTGGTTGATCTTACCTTCCTCAAACTGTGGCAGAGTCCCAGGATAAGGGAATCTCTAAATCAAAGTGGAAGGACTTTTACCAGTCAACTAGTCCAAAATTCCATAATGATAAGAAGAAAGTATTACTTTGATTTTTAATGAAGAAGAAACAAAAAATGATCGATCTGGATAGGCTTGTTCAAGATGAAGTATATATATTATTGATAAAAATAATTCTATATATTTCCTATATTTTGTAAGACTGAGAATTTGATTTTTAAAAAAAGTATCCTTGATTTATCAGTTAAGCAAAGTAAGTCTCTTGAAGTATTTACCTGTGATGGACTGAATCCAGACATGTGGAAAGCTGAAAAGACAAGTGGAACCTCAGTCTTCAGCAACATTTCAATATAATGAGCACCACAAAAATATATGGGATGTATGCCAGACTCTGAGATATCAGTAGGTAGGTATTTCTGAGTGAAAAAGAGAAACTGAGAATTAGTAAAAATGTTGGCTGAATCAAATATGCACTTCTTTATGTCCTGTCACATTAATTACTGCTGTGTAATTAATGGGGTAGTATAGAAATAAAATGTTACTATATATTATAATTACGAAACTTAGTATAAGTTAAAATTAAGAATACTAGACAGTACAGGAAGACAAACGTTAGGGAGATAAATACTCTTCATTTACACAAGAAAAAAATGCACTAGCCAGCTTTGATTTCCTGTAATAGTATAATTTTATGCTGAATTAAAAACAATCACCTTCAATATAAGAAGTCCAGTAAAATGAATGTTATCAGTCTTGTTAATTATATTTTCTGAACTGCATGCCTTTGATGCTGACTGAATTTTAAAAGATGAGAAAATAACAATTTCAATTTTTTTTTGCTCTCAGCAGCTATCAGTTCTCCTACCATAAACGTGATCTATTCTATATGTCTATATTGTCTGCACTGCCTAGCATAGGAAATATATTAGTTGAAGATGGAAATGACTCATACTTTAAAGGTTAAAGGTATTTTAGTGCAGCTAAATATGATTTTATTGCTCATTAAGTTTTTGGATTAATTCAAAGCATGGAGAGATACAAAGTGCCAACAAAAACAGAAATTTCATTCTTATCTGACATGCTATTTGTTTAGAACTCTACTAATAATATACAATTATAGAATAATAGTTGATGGTGATAAAAGTTCATAAAAATGCTGACTATGAATTATTTTAGTATTCTCTGAAAGCAAGAAAAATTAAAATACAGCATAATTTTCATTTTTACATAATTTAACAGTTTTACAGAATTCTAATTGTTTAAATTACAGCAACATATATGAGCTAATTCTATTAACCAGAAGATTCGACTATTAAGAGAACACAATCATTCCCTAATCATGCTGCATAGTAGGTGTCTTTTTCTTTTCTTTTTTTTTGGAGGGAGGAAACCAAGGCAAATGGGGTTAAGTGACTTGCCCAAGGTCACACAGCTAGTAAATGTCAAGTGTCTGAGATGGGATTTGAACTCAGGTGCTCCTGATTCTAGGGCTGGTGTTCCATTCACTACTCCACCTAACTGCCCTCCATAACAGATATATTTTTTGAAGGAAGATGTAAGTATGTTTAGGTACATTGGGGTGGGTAACTAGGAAAAAATTTATAGATATCAATACGTATTAGAAAGTATATGGTTAAATAAAGAAATCAGGAAACTCAGGATTAAAAAAATAGAAGATCATCTTCCTTGTGGGGTTGTTATAAGGATCACATGGAATTTTATTTTTTAAAAAGATGCCTATCACACAGTGCAATATAAATGCTAATTCCCTTCCCTTTTCTTTTCCCACAGGTTGTCAGAAAATTCATATTTTATTATTCTAATGAGAATTAGTTAGCTAAGTCTATCTTTTTATTCTCTTAAAGATATGTTGGTGGAGTTATTAGCTCATGAATCTGGAAGAAATCATGTCCTTTGGATTCCAAACTATTTTTTAAAATATGGAAATGAAGAGCATTCAAACATACGTCTTACTCGTTTGAAAGTAGTTATGGTATATTGCCACATTAAAATAACAAGGTGAGTTTACAAGTTTATTCATTTAACACTATTTCATCATTATTAGTTATATGATCTGCCTGGTCTTTGTGCCTAAGATGATAATTTAATACAATGGCTACTCAAAAAATATTTTATGCATTTAAAGTTATTCTATCATTGTTAGTTAAATGACGTGCCTGGTCTTTCTGCCTAAAAAGCTAATATTTAAGTAGCCATACTAAAAAAAAACAAAAACAAAACAAAACAAAACAAAAACCCCTGTAAGTGACTAAAAAACAGAGTTCATGAAGCTTGACATATAATTCTGAGAAAATTACAGATATTTAAACCCTAAAAGATGATTTTAAAAAATTCTTGAATGTAAAGTTTGTCAGCTGCAGAATTTTCTAGCCTTTGATTACAAATTACAGCATAATTTTTTGGAGTTCATGAACTTGTCAGTGGTCAACAAAAAAAAAGGCCATAAAGATTTGAAAAAATGAGTGGAAACCATAAATAACTCAACAAACATACAAAAAGATACTAAAATGCGGTCAGAACCTGGTAAGCACTAATATCCAAAAATATTTAAAATTACCTTTATTTCTAATCATACTTACAGTTTCTATATTCTAACAATCTTCTGCTTTAATATTAATCATGAAGACATAGAAAAACAATATTAAAAATGGTCACTGAGGAATACTTTTTGTTTACACATGAACATTAAACCCACTAGCAAAAACTGTTTTACTGCCAGCTTTGAATTCAATAATGCATGTATTACCATCTATTTACCTGTAACTTAGTTACTTTTAGGTGTAAAGAAAACTTTTTGAGTAAAGGTTATACACACATACATACAGAGAGAGAGAGACAGACAGAGAGAGACCAACAGAGAGAGAGAGAGACCCAGAGAGGGAGAGAGACAGAGACACAGAGAGACAGAGACAGAGAGAGAGAAAAATGATTAATTAAAGGTATATAAAGGCTTTCTAAAACAAAACAATTTTCATACACACACACACACACACACACAACTTACAGAAATATGCAATCTTGGCAACCAGAGAAATGCAGAAGTTAGCAGCCTAGAAAATTTCTGCAGAAATGTTAGGGTTTTCTCTTTGTCACCCAACATTATAAGGAACAGAGAGGACACAAACCAATCATGGCCAGGGTAACGTCCCTGTAGGCAGCCTTTAGAATATTGTTAAGAAATAACTGTAATTAATTTTTTTTTGGTAATACAATGTGGAAATGTACAAAAACACTGCTATAAGGATTTACCCATATTACTCATGTATATGGAAGTGTTCATTTTCAAGTTCTCCTTCAGAATGAGGTGCAAGACAGCTTATTCTCATTTGCAAACACATTTACAAGTAAAAAAGCAAAAATAAGAAGTATGAGATTAAGAAGTGGAGTAATTATCTTGTAATTATTTAAGTGTATTATAATTTCTTCTATTCTCAATTCGAGTCTGATGCTACTAGTGACCAAAAGCAGGTTGCTCATTTTGTGAGAATGCACTCTTTCAATTCAGTAATGTTTTAAAAAAAAAATCAGTTTGGTAAAATTCAGTACACTTATTTTACCTGCTAATGAATAACAAATTTTCTATTCAAGTAATAAAATCAAATCTACATAGCTGAAGAAGATCAGTAACATGTGACTAAATTAGAAAATATGGTATCATGGAATTTTAGTGAGTCAGCCAGCAAGCATACAATAAATGTTTCCTACTAAGCACTGTGCTAAATGCTGGGGATAAAAAGAAAAGTAAAAATAGTCCATGAACTCAAGGAGCTTATATTCTAATAGGGGAGACAGCATGTAAATAATTACATACATAAAATATATATGCACAGTACACGGAGGGTAATTTCAGAAGGGAAGGAATTAACATCTGTTGAGCACTGGGAAAGGCTTCCCGCAGAAAGTTAGATTTGAGGTGAGTCTTGAAGAAAGCCACAGAAAATGAGTTGGAGAAAGTGAGGAGACCAAGGCTGGGAGAGGGATGGGAAAGGAGGTCAGTTACCTGTGAAAAGGCATGGAGATAAGAACTCCTAAAATAAAAATAAGTGTATAAACAAATTCTCATGAATGGAGCACTGATATATCATAAGTAAATAAAGTACATTAGGAAAAATACTTTTTAAAAAGATAAAACTCTAAATTAAATGTCACAGTGCTTTGGGCACATTAAACACAAATTAATTTTGGTAAGTAATATTTTAAAATATTTATTAAGATACTTGGAAAAACATAGTTAGGAAACTTAAATCATGGCCATGTTCATATGAGTAGAATTTATTCAGAAAGGATACGCAGTGAAGATTTTACTGCCGCTTGCTGTTGCTTCAGAAATCTCTCAGAATGCTTCAGCACCAAAGTAAGATCATTGTCAGCACCATCATTCAGCAGATTAAGGAATTTACCATATCTACATAAAACCCATCAAACATTTAAAATGAGACACTGCTAGAAAATAATTGATTAAAGTCTATTTAAGTGAATTAATAAATATAGAGGTTAATTTTAAAAAAAAATTCCTCATTCCAAATTCTCAACTCTAGTCTAAGTACAATACAACAAAAAGTTTGTGGAGAGCTTAGATTTACAGGGAAATGGATTTGAACTTCATAGCCATGGAATATTTCTGAGCAGAAGAGTCATATAACTAGATTAAGGCATGAGAAAGATGATCCTCACGGGTATACCGAATGGCTTAGAGAGGGGAAAGAAGAGAGATGAGACGGTCTTTAAAAGAGCACTGAATTAATACATTGTGAGTAATAATGAGAATGACCACTCTGGCCATGGGAAAGAGGTTTTGAATATTAGAAATACTAAGGAGGAAGCTTTGATAGCTGACTGGATGTGGGAAAGGAAGGATAAGGAAAAGCCAGCTATAATTTTAAGAATCAAATATTACAAGATGAGATTTAGAGACGAAAGGGTTCTCAGAGGTCATCTATTCTGACTGTCATTTTGAAAATTAAGAAATCTGGGTCCAGAGAGTTTAAATGAGTTTCCCAAAGTCACAGAGGTAGTATGAAGGAACCCAGACCTGAATCAATTTATTCTGACTAGATTGTGTACGCTTTGCACTATAGTAAGGGAAGATACAGACGATAATAGCATCAAGTTAATATAACTTTAAAAGTAACATAACTTTAAAATAACAGCTCAAATAGAATTCTGGATAAGTACAGCCAAGGAAAGGTCAGAGTGAGATATTCTTCCAGACAAAAATAACTTAGAAGTTTTGAAAGAGAGATCTGTGACATAAGGGTAGAGGCTGACCTGATGTCCATGCAGATGAAACACTAGAGGTGGAACTAAGTGGTGGCAACAGAAGAATCAGCAGCTTTCACAATTCTTAAGTAGAGATGATAAGGAGACCTGGCAACTGGTCAGAAAGAGATTACAAGGGATCCCTCTGCTAGTAGTGGATGCAGGAGCAGAGGATGTGTGGCAACTCTGTTGCCTTTACAAATGTCTCAATCACAGTTCAAGGCCTGAGAAGGAGTGGAAGCCCTGAGGAACAGTATTACTTTTGGTCACAGGACATCAGAGACATTGAGGAACAGTATCACTTCCGGTCCTAGGGGATCAGGAACCCTGAAGAAAAGTATCATTTCCAGTCCCAAGGGAAAGGAGCCCTTAGGAGCACTATCAATTGAAAGCTCAAAGGCCCTTCCTGGGCAAGGATCAGAAAGCATGACCACAAGAGCAGTGACCACACTTCTTCCCAGACCATGCCATTTTTAAAGCACCAAAACCTTCTAAATTGCTAGAACTAATTGAAAACAGCAGTGCAGAAAAAGCCTTAGGCCTGAGACAGTGCACCTCCCTACCACCACGCTGGAACAAAACACAAAATAAACATAAAGTTCAAAATCAAGAATTGGGATGGAAAAATAAGTAAGTTAACAAAAGAAAAACAATACAGCAAAAACAAAAAAGAACCTGACCATAAAAAGTTAATGTAGCGATAGGAAAGATCGAAACATAAACTCAGAAGAAAATAATTAAACAATTACAAGCAAAACCTCAAAGAAAAACATGGACACAAGCCCAACAAGAATTCCTAGAAGACCTAAAAATGATTTTCAAAACAAAATTAAAAATGGTAAAGGAAAAATTAAAGAAATGAAAACAAAGGAAGCAAATCATGAAAAGAAAATTTAAAACTTGGTAAAAGTAGCACACAAAAATACGGAAGAAAATAACACCTTAAAAAAAGAGAACTGGCCAAATGGAAAAAAAAGCAGCACAGAACTTCACTGATAAACAAAAAAATAAACAAAAACTTCTTTACTAACAAGAACTGGTGAAATGGAAAAAAATGGGAAAACAATTTACTGATGAAAATAATTACTTAAAAATTAGAAATGGGGAAGTAGAAGCCAATGACTCCATAAGACTTTAGGAAACAAAGAAATAAAAAGAATGAAAACAGAACAAAATATTAAATATCTCTTTGGGAAAACAAATGACCTGGAAAATAGACTGAGAGAGAATTTAAGAATTATTGGACTACCTGAATGACATGATCAAAGAAACAGCTCAGATATCATATTTCAAGAATTTGTCAAGGAAAACTATTCCTAAAACTAGAAAGTAAAACAGACATTGAAAGAATTCACTCATCACCACTTGAAAAATATCCAAAAATGAAAACCACCAGAAAAATTGTGGCCAAATTTCAGAGTTCTAAGATAAAAAAAAAAAATAGTTCAAGAACCCACAAAGAAACCATTCAAATACTATGGAGTCACAGTGAGAGTCACACAAGATTCAGCATATAACACAAGAAAAGAGCAAATGGATTGAGTTATATTCCTGAAGGCAAAAGAGCTGGGATTACAACCAAGGATAATTCATTCAGCAAAACTGAGTATAATCTTTCAAGTGAAAAAATAGATTTTTAATAAAATAGAGGACTTTCAAGCATTCCTGATGAAAAGACCAGAGCTGAATAGAAAATGTGACTTTCAAATACAAAACTCAAGAGAAGCCCAAAAAGAGAAAAATGAAAGAGAAATCATAAGGGATTCAATAAGATTAAAATTTTAATTTAATGTATAGGAAGATGATACACATAACTTCTAAGAATTTTATCATTATTAGAGGAGTTACAAGGAGCTTATATATAAAGAAGGTGTTGGAGTGAGTTGCTTATGTTAGAATGATAAGAAAAAATGGATAACTGAGAAAGAGGGATGCCCTGAAAAAGAGGGAAAGGAGAGGAAGGATATAGAAAATTATCTGACATAAAAGAGGCACACAAGGAAGAGTTTTTACAGTAGAAGGGAAAATGGTGAAGAGGGGACAAGGTAGCAGCAAAGTTTGAACCTCACATCAAAATTGGCTCAAGTAGGAGGAAGAAAAAAAAATATATACATATACATGAATATATGTATGTATCTATTATATATACATACTCAATTGGTATTAAGAGAAATTTATCTTATCCAACAAAGAAGTAGGACGGGAAGGGGACAATAGGAATAGTGGTTGAAATAAAGGGAGGGCAGATAAAAGAAGGCAGTAGTGAGAAGGATAACAAATTTTAGATGAGGGATAGGATAAAGAGAGAAGGCTACACAAAAGAAAGTAAGACAGACAAAATGCACAGTTAGTAATCATGACTATGAATGTGAATGGGATGAACTCATCTATAAAACAGAAATGGATAGCAGAATAGATAAGAAACTAGAATCCAAAATATGTTTGAAACAGAGAAACACATACAAAGTTAAAATAAGTAGCTGAAGTAGAATCTATTATGCTTTAGCTGAAATTAAAAAAAAGTCAGAGGTAGCAACTTGTAAAAGCAAGCACCCTAACATACACAGGAGGGCCTGCTATCATAGGTTCTTAGATATGCTTTTCTAAAAGGAAAGGCAACTTTTGAGGGGTCAACAATCACTTTAATCAAGCACATGTACCATTCACTTAGTTCAAAGGAAAAATTCAGCACCCTGAACTTCAGAGAAAATACAGAGAAATCTAAATCAACAGATATGCTTCCAACTGTATGACATAAAAAGCAATACACACATCACAGAACAACAGACAGATCTGTCTGACCATTACATACATACATAGTTACCAGAGAGGGAAGAACCAACATCTGGATTTTCAAAGCTTAGTGGATAAAAAAAAAAAAAGCTTGAGGATGCTTAGTGGCTTCTCGGAGTCTCATCAAGATAAAAAAGCTTCTTTCAAAAACTAAGCCCCAAAGTAAAACCTCACCTCAGGGTACCTAAACATTTTTAGAGTCAGAGAGTATCACAATCCTTGAGAACCAGTGCCCCATTAACAAAAGGTGGGGGACTTCCTAGAATCTTCCCAAGCACATTAATGGGTGAGGAATATCTTCTTTAATCACATTATTCAATCAGAGTCACCTGATTATATTAAAACAAAAAAATGCATTATCAATACACAGCTATGATCCAAAACAAAAGTAAAACATTTCTAATTAAAGGGGATAAATCGGGAAACTACATATTGCAAAAAAGAACAAAAATGCAACAAAGGGCATACCATCCAGATTCTTAAAAGAAAAAAAATGAATTACAAGATGAAAAAGACAGTAAAATTATACTAGTGGGGAACCTCAACTTTCCCCTTTTGGAGCTAGACATATCTAAGTATAAAATAAGTAAGAAAGAAGTCAAAGTAGGAAAGGATAACCCTCTGGAAAAGACTGAAGGGGCATAAAAAAAGAGTATACCTTCTTCTCAACTGTACATAGTACCTTCACAAAAATTGGCAATGTTTTAGGACATAACATCCTCACAATCAAATGCAAAAAAACCCTGCAGAAATATTAAATGCACCCCTTTCAGATAATAATGCAATAAAAATTATATTAATAAAAGGCTGTGAAAGAATAGATTAAAATTAACTGGAAATAATAATCTAATCAAAGAATTAGTAGCTCAAAGGTGGAAGAGAAAAGGCAGGGACTTTCTTAAATTCTCCCAAATTTCTCTCCAAACAACTTTAAATATGTGCCTCAAAACAAATTCTAGAATGACAGAACACACAAAAGGATGCAGTAAAACAATTTTTCAACTCAAGACATCTTAGAAAGTTGACAGGAAAGACTTATTACAGCAGCCTGAGAGTGGAGTACAGTCCAGCCAAGATATCAGGCTAGGAAACCAGAACCAGGACCTGGGGGTGACTGAAATCAGCAATGGCAGTAGCCTCTTCTGGAAATCTCAGACCACAGACAGTAAGGGGGAGAGGGTCAGACAACTGGTTAGAAAATGCTTACAGGGGTCCTTTGCTGGCAGTGGATACAGGATTCTGTTGCACTGCCCATATGGGGATCTGGGTCATAGTCCTACATTGCAGTCCTTGGATAGGGAGGAACACATTAGAGCTTGTGCTGGAAAAGTAGGGTAGAGGAAAATGGGGACCCTGGTGTGATGAGAAGCAAAGTGGGATCTTTTGCTGTTTTTGTTTTAGTACAATCAAATGCCTCTGATTGAATCTTGCCTTTATCAACCAAGTGTCCTTACTAGGAGTATAGAAAGAGTTTCTTTAACTAGAAATAGTATATGTATTTGTATTATGAATGTGATTAAAGATCTTCCCCACCCATTAATAGGCCCATCGATTAAGGGGAGTTTGATTAGGGAAAATTTGTTAACAAAATGCCCACACCTTTTGTTAATGAGGCATTGGTTCTCAAGGGTTGGGATATCCTCTGGCTCTAAAAAAGGTATAAATACTTAGAGGGTAAGGTTTTCCTTTGGGGCTTACTGGAAGTGCTTGGCCAGATAAAGACTCTAGGAAGCCACTTAGGAGCCCCTTCCTCACCCCCTTTCTCCCCCTCCCTCACTTGGAAAACCCAGATGTTGGTGCTTCCTTCTCTGGTAATTATGGTCAGACAGTTGGACCCATCTATCGATAGTCAGGCAGAGGAAGTCATGTCTGTTGATCTTTGATTTCTCTGTATTTTCTTTGAAATTCAGGGTGCTGACTCTCCTGATCTAGTCGAATGATACATGTGCTTGGTTAAGGGAATGATACATGTGCTTGATTAAAGTGCTTGTCAACCCCTCAAAAGTTGCCTCTCCATTTATGAATGCAGATCTAAGAACCTGTGATAGCAGACCCCCTGTGTATGTTGGGGTGCTTAATGTTACACCTGGTCACAGTTCTCTGGCAGAAAAGAATATGTATTGGTTAGTTATGGATCAGAGCACAGGGCTGGAAAATAGCAAACACATTTCTCCTTAAATCATACTACCTCAGAAGAACTGAAAGCTTACAGACCCAGAGACCTAGCTCTGAAAAAAGCTGCACAAAAATTCTCAAGCTTGGAACTGTGTCCTCTATACCTGGAAGCAGAGTACAATTTTAATATAAAGTTAAAAGTTAAGAAATAGGCTGGAAAAATTAACATGAAAAAGGTCATGATCATAGAAAGTTATTACAATGACAGAGATGATCAAAACAAAAGTGTAGAAGAAAACAACAAAATCAAAACTGCTACATCCAAAGCCTCAAAGAAAAAAATGAATTAGTCTCAGGTCAAAAAAAGAATTCCTGGAAGGGATCAAAAAGAATTTTAAAAATCAAATAAGAGAGGCTGCAGAAGAATTGGGAAAAGAAATGACAATGATGTGAGAAAAACATGAGAAAAGAGTCAACAACTTGGTAAAGGAAACACACACACACACACACACACACATACACACACACACACACACCGTGAAAAAAAAATAACACCTTAAAATAGGCCAAATGGTAACAAGGCACAAAAATCCAAAGAAAAGAAAAATGTGTTAAAATGCACATTTGGACAATTGGAAAATAGATCTACTTTAAAAATTCACTGAAGAGAAGAACTCCTTAAAAAGCAGAACTGGTCACATGGGAAAATTGCTGTACAAAAAGTACCTGAAGAAAGAACTTAAAAAGTTGAACAGACCAAATGGAAAAGGAGGTACAAAAGCTCACTGAAGAAAATAACTACTTAAAGATTAGAATTGAGCACATGGAAGCTAATGACTTCATGTGACATCAAGAAGCAATAAAGCAAAATCAAAAGAATGAAAAAAAGTAGAAGAAAATGTGAAATATCTCTTGGCAAAATAATTTCTTTGCGAAAATCACTGACCTGGAAATTAGATCAAAGATAATCTAAAAATTACTGGATTACCTGAAAGCCATTATCAAAAAAGGGCCCAGATATCATCTTTAAAGGAATTGAAATAGGAAAAGTAGGAATAATTCATTGGATTACAAGGTCAATGGGAATTTTGAAAAATGAAATTTCAGAAGAGTGGTGGAAATGGTTGCCAGATTTCAAGGAATTAAACAGTAAAACAGTGGTGAGAAAGCAGAGGTAGCAAGTATGAACTACTTTTAAGAAATGCAATAAGGAATGGGGGGATAACGGATAGGTAGTTCAAAGCCACAGCAGTTCTAGAGAAGGTTTCATACTGACCTTATACAGTCTATGAAGTACTGGAGGGCTGGAATTAAATACGTCAGATTCTGGAGGGGGTCTTATAAATTATCTGTCACACAATACTCAACTTGATGAACAAAACTCAGAGATGCTAAGCTACATATCCAAGTACACATAGCCCATCAGTGACAAAGTGAGGACTAATAAAAAATAATCTTAAATTTTTATAATACTTTATGCTTTGAAAATGCTTTCATACCAGTTATTTTAGTTGATCCTATGAAGGCAAGACCAATATTATTATCCTGGTTTTATAGAGATGATTCTCTGAAGGTCAGGAAAACCAGGATTATTAACTAACAGGTCAGCACATTACACTTATTTATCCTTTGGCAGAAGTATAACTTTAAAATTATAAATCCCAACTACATTAATTCTAATTCATTAATTTTAATTTGTGCATTTATTTTTAACACACTTTACTGTGCTCCTCACCATAGAATGCAAATTAAAAGTAATTATATTTTTAGAAAATTGGTAAGACTATGCTCTTATATGTTGATTTGAAAATATCATTTTTGGAAAGAATTAACAGTGATACAGGTTTAAATATGTTACAATTGGTTTCTACAAAAAGATGAAGCATTTTAATCTGCAAAGACTGTTTAATGATGTGCTAGTGTCTTTAAAAAAAACAAGTTTATTTTATTTTCTCAAAGATGAATTCTGATTTAAATGTTACAAAGTAGTGAGTTGTTAAATTAAAATTATTAAACATACTCCAGGCAGACAAAACAAAATTGAGAAATATACGAGACAGAGTTTCAAAAAGTATACCTGACAGTCATTTTAATGCCAAGCTGCTGCACAGATGAAAGACTTTCATTCTTCACATCTGCATCAATAGCTAAAAACAACAGAAAACTGAGTCATAAAAATGAATTAAAGTCTGAATAATAATCATATTTAATTGGAAATTGATGAAAGTAATATTTTTACATATTTTAAAGTAAATTTTGAAAAATCTGATGAATTTTTACTCTAAATGCTATCAATTTATTTTCAAATAACAACATTAAAACTTCACATATTTACCTTCTATCATAAAAAGGCATTCAAAATTACATTAAAAACAAAATATGCTGTATTGGACTTTTTTTTCTATTTTACTGGGCCACGTATTTTTCTAGCACACACAAATATCAAACTCAAAAAAATCTAGAAAAGCACTTTCATCAAGCAATGCACCAGACCACAATCTTCAAAATTTTTGAGCAGAACTTATTATGAACTGCTCATTTATCTCAATACTTAAAATAAAAAATCTACTTCATAGAATTTACAGGTTTAAATATTTTAATCCACATTCCTATTTATGTATTATACTAAAAGATTAGATATTACTACATATGGCATATTTTTAGGATATTAAACAGGAATTCTTAAATGATATTGATTTGCATTAGAAGCTTATCACTATCTTACAAATAATGAAAGTTTGTTTTCTGTGTTATTTCTTTTTACCAAAAATAGTAACAGTAATAGTTAAGGAAACTAAAGCACATAACTAATGAGTAGCCAGGACTCAAAACCCAGCTTCTCCAATTCCAAATCTGATGAATAGAATGTTCTGCTTAAGAAGAATTTAAATGATATGTAGCTCAGAGGGTAGGCTGAGATAGACTCCATTTTAGGAAGATCATTATGGGTTGATATTGGTCTGAGGTATAGTCTTTATTTTTAAAAAATTGTTAATATATAATTTATTTTCAGTTCTTAACACTCACTTCCACAAGAATTTGAATTCAAAAACTTCTCCCCATCTTCCCCACCTACCACCCCAGGACAGCATGCACCTCATCCACCCCTTCTCCTCCAGTCTCCCCTCCCTTCTATTACCTACCCTTCTGCCATCCCTCTTCCCCTCTATTTTCCTGTAGGGCAGAACAGAATTTTATACTCCACTGCCAGTAGAGCTGAATTTCTAGTTGCATGCTAAAACAATTTTTAACATTCATGCTTTGAGTTCCATACTCTCTCCCTCCCTCCCCACCCACCCTCATTGAGAAAACAAGCAATTCAATATAGGTCATACAAGTGTAACAATGCAAAGTGCTTCCATAATAGTTATGTTGTGAAAGACTAACTGCATATCCCTCTGTCCTACCCTGCTCTTTATTTATTCCATTTTCTCCCTTGACATGTGATCCCACAATAGTGTTTGCTTCTCATTATCCCTTTCGCCAATTTGTTGTCCCTGCTATTAACTTCCCTCTCCTATTCCCTTCCCCCGTGCCTTCCTGCAGGATAAAATAGATTTCCATATCTAAGTGAGTATGTGTTATTCTCTGTTTAAACCAAATTCCATGAGAGTAAGGCTCAATTATTTTCTTTCATCTCTTCCCCTCCATTGTAAAAGCTCTTTCTTCCCTCTTTTATGTGAGGTGATTTGCTACACTCTACCTCTCTCTTTCTCTTATTCCTAGTACATTCCATTCAACAGCAAATTTTATTTGTTTTTAGGTATTCTCCCTTCATATTCAGCTCACCCTGTACCCTCTATGTGTACATGGACATTACATATATATGTATATATGTATATTTACACACATGTATATATACATCCATGCACATATACATCCATACACACATATAATATACACATACTTACCCATACCCTCCTACATATATGTGTGTATGTATGTATGTGTGTGTGTGTATGTGTGAGTGTGTGTGTGCCCTCTAACTACTTTAATACTAAAAAAGGTCTCATGAGTTACAAATAACATCTTTCCATGTAGGAATGCAAACAGTTCAACTTTAATGAGTTCTTTAAGGTTTCACTTTCCTGTTTACCTTTTCATGTTTCTCTTGATTCTTGTATTTTAAAGCCAAATTTTCTATTCAGCCCTGGTCATTTCAACAAGAATGCTTGGAAGTCCTCTATTTCATTGAAATTTCATTTTTTCCCCTGAAGTATTATATTTTCTGGGTGATTCTTGGATTTACTCCTATCTCCTTTGACCTCTGGAATATCACATTCCAAGCCCTTCAAACCCTTAGTGTAGAAGCTGCTAAATCCTATATTATCTTGATTGTATTTCCACAATACTGGAATTGTTTCTTTCTGGCTGCTGGTAATTCTCCTTGACCTGGGAACTCTAGAATTTGGCTACGATATTCCTAAGAGTTTTCCTTTTGGGATCTCTTTCAGGAAGTGATAGGGGAATTCTTTTTATTTCTATTTTACTCACACATTCTAGAATATTAGGGCAGTTTTCCTTGATAATTTCTTGGAAGATGATATCTAGACTCTTTGTCTCATCATGGTTTTCAAGTAAACCAATAATTTTTAAATTATCTCTCCTGAATCTATTTTCCAGGTCAGTTGTTTTCCGAGTGAGATATTTCACATTGTCTTCAATTGTTTCATTCTTTTGATTTTGTTTTATAATTTCTTGATTTCTCATAAAGTCATTAGCTTCCATCTGCTCCATTTTAATTTTTAAAGAACTATTTTCTTCAATGAGTTTTTGAACCTTAACCATTTGGCTAATTCTGCTTTTTAAAGCATTCTTTTCCTCCCTGGCTTTTTGGACCTCTTTTGCCATTTGGGTTAGTCTATTTTTAAAGGTGCTATTTTCTTCAGCATTGCTTCAGATCTCCAAGCTGTTGATTCACTTTTTATGGTTTTCTTGCAACACTCTCATTTTTCTTCCCAATTTTTCCTCCAATTCTCTTAGGTGATTTTCAAAATCCTTTGTGAGCTCTTCCATGGCCCGAGATCACGGCACATTTTTTTTTTTTGGAGCTTCTGGATGTAGAAACCTTGACTTTGATGTCTTCATCTGATGGTATGCTTTGTTCTTCCTCATCCAAAAGGATGGAAGACAATACCTTTTCATCAAAAGTAACCTTCTATAGTCTTATTTTTTCTCCCAGTCAGTTACTTGACTTTTGAGTCCTTTGTCAGGTGGAGGGCATACTCTAGGGACATGTAAGTTCTCCATTTCTCCAAGGTGGCACAATCAAGGGAGGGGAGTTTGCTCCTCTCCTGGCCTGTGCTCTGGTCTGGGAGCAACCACAACCTTTTCTGCCTAGGATCTGTGAGTAGGGTTCTCTCTTCAGAGCCTCCACCAGCTCCACTAGCCAGTGCTCCTCCTCACCCCAGGACTTCCACCTAGGGCTGTGATCCAGATCATCTGCTTGATTCCCCCAGGGTCTTTAGGCCAAGATCTCCAAAAGGGGACACAGTTGCAGTGACTTCCACCATCCTGGGGCCTGGGCTTGGGTCAGACTCATGGCTCCCTCTCACCCAGGTGAAAGAGCTTTCTCACTGACCTTTGAAGCTGTCTTTGGTGTTTGTGGGTTGAGAAATTCAACTGTATAACACAGCTGCTACCCGTGATTTTGTGCCCTTGCTCCAGTCCTGTCTGTGCAGCGCATCCAAGGCTGGGCTGTGCTGTGCTCTGAGTCCAGTGTGATAGACCTTTCCTATCGGCCTTCCGGGCTGTCTTGGGCTGGAAATCTCTTTCACTCTGTCATTTTGTAGCTTCTGCTGTGCTAGAATTTTTTAGAGTCATTTTTTACAGGTATTTTATGGGCTATGGAGGTAGAGCTAGAGCAGGTCCATCCTTCTACTCTGCCATCTTGGCTCTGGGCCCAGGTATATTCTTTATTCTCCAAACTCCTTAAAAGGGGTCCTTTATGGTATTCTAGAATTTAGGATGACAGGTAGGCCTCAGATATTTGCTAGTTATGTGACCCTGGGCAAGCCATTTAATCTAATCTTGTTTGCTTCAATTACTTCATCTGTAAAATGAGCTGGAGAAGGAAATGGCAAACCACTCTAGTATCTCTGCCAAGAAAACCCAGTACGGGTCATGAAGAGTTGGACATTACTGAACCTACTGAACAACAATAAAGAATTTAAAAGTACACATTGTTTCCTTAACAAACTAGAATGAGACAGAGCATTATGCTCAGAATGACTGAGTATTTACTGACATAATTTTTTTCTATTGTCTCAAGGATTTCTGGTGATGAGAATAAATGACTGGAAAAATACGGCTATTACCACATATTACCAAACAGACCCTTCTCACCAAGTACTTGTGCCCATTAGATCATAAGGATAATAAGAACAAAAGATCAGGATGAGCACATTCTGCTTTAATGTGTACAAATCAAGCAGTTTAACTGAAAATATCTCACACAGGCAGTTTTATTTTGTCACAAATATAGTTTCTTTCATGTAGATATGTGGTTAGACTCCTATATTTGACTCCCCAAACCATATTTTTATAGTATAATGGAAATTAGAGAAAAATTTAAATATTCAAAAGCATACTCATAATTGACATCTGAAAGGGTAATTGAAGAATTCATAAGGTCCTCAACATATTTGAATTTAAAATATTCTGTTCGTCAATCAAGCAACAAAGATTTATTAAGTAGCTTCTATTGCTAGGCAGCATGGTTGGCACTGAGGATACAAATACAAAAAAATTAAACAATCTTTACTCTTAAGGTATTTACATATGAAACCAAGTTAATTCTAATCATCACTTCCAATGACCATTCTAAGTCCTCACTATTAAAAAAAAATGACATCTTAGAACAATTCAAATTTAAATACCCTACTTCTTTTGTGAAACTGTCTTCTCCCCTAGATTTTGCAACATTCCACTTTCATGGCTCTACTTCAATGAATATTCTTTCTGTGCTCTTATTATTCCTTATAATTATTCCTTCCATGCTCTGTATGCGGACAATGTCCAATACTAATCTTCAACATTGTAGTCTTCCAACTTTTCATTCTTTCTCTTCGAGATGTCATCTACTTTTTTTTACTTCAACTGTATAACCATGGGCAAATTATTTAATTTATCTTAGCCTTTCTTTTCTAATCTATGAAATAAAAGTAACAACCATAACTTTTACCTTAAGGATTGTTTCTAGGAAAACATAAGCTGATGTATGTAAATTACTATGAAAACTTTAAGAAGTGCTATATTAATGTCAGTTATCATTCTTATCACCTTCATCATCAACAACAACAGTTACCTCTATTAGGCTCTATCCTGAGTCCTCTAACTCTGATAGCTGACCTTTTATCTTTTTCTGCCCAGAAACAAGAGCCCCTGCCATTTTATGGCCATCTTTGTACTATGCTGCCTTAGTTCTCACCTGCCCTGTTCCAATTCCCCTTTACATACTATTACTATCTTCATCAGAAAGTAAGCTCCTTGACAGCAAAACAAGCCTTGCCTACTTGTTTCTGAATACCCAACACTAATCACAGTACCTGGCTTAACAGATATACATGTTCTCTATCTTTCTGTCTTTCTCTCAATCACTCTAAACACAATATTTCTAGACTTTATCTCTACTATTGGTTTCCATCTCACACCTCTTGTGAAATTTCTCCTACTATACACATGGGTATTCTATTGTCACTTTAAATGCAACATATTTAAAATAAAATTTCTCAAAATCAGAATCACCTCTAGGTGGCATCTATATCTCTATTAACATTCTCCCTGTAATCTTGCTTCTACCTTCATTTTCTATTCCTACCGATATTCTCCCAGTCAAATCTTAAATCCATCCTTGATTCTAGCCTCATTCCTAGCACCACCACATACAATATCCAAGTCCCATTAATTTTTCCTTCGAAATATATTTCTCATATATATCTGGATTCTACTAGGTAACCATCATTTTAAGACTCAGTGATTGCCACTTAATGTTCTCCCTTCTTCTAGTCTTTATTCTTTTCAAAAGAAAAGGTAACAGACAAGTGACAAAGCAGCAAGTGCAGATACACTGGGAGCTGTAGTCCCAACCCTGCACACAGGTGGCCCTGGCCATAGGGTCATCTTCTCACTGGAAGCAGCAGTGGGATTTGGCAGGCCCTTGGGTGGCTGAGTAGCCTCTGAAAGACTGCATTGCTCACCTCCTGGTGTGAGGAAAGGGCTATTTATGGGCCAAAGACAAATTACTCAGTGCTGATGGAGCCACGTTGATTAATGATAAGGACATGATTCTAGAGTGAAGGGCTGAACACTTCCGTAATGTTCTCAATAGACATAGTATTCTCATCAATCAATGCTGAAGTCACTGACTTTACCTCATGCTCCAGTCAATCCCTCCTTTGCAGAAATTCCAATGGAAGAAGAGGTCTTGAATGCCATTAGACTCCTTTTATGTGGTAAAGTATCTGGTGCTGATTCTATTTCCAGCACAAGATAGGGGGGGTCCACTGCTCATCCAAATGCTGACTGAAATTTTCCAAGTAACCTGGCAACAGGAAGATATGTCCCAGGAATTCAAGGATGCCTCCCTTATCCATCTCTATAAAGGTAAAGAAAATAAGATTGTCCTTTGACAATCACAGGGAGTCTCTCTATTAGTCATTGTTAGCAAGATTGTTGCCAGTCCTCCTTAATAAGGAGTTCTGGAAGATGGTCATCTACTTGGAAGCCAGTGTGGCCTCAGAAAGGGTCTATGAACAGCTGATGTGGTGTTTGCTGCCCAATAAATCCAGGAGAAATGCCAGGAGCAGAACAGAGATCTGTACAAAATGTTGATAGATCTGACCAAGACCTGTGACACTGTCAGTCATGAGGACTTACAGGAAATTATGTCAAAATTTGGTTGCCTGGAGAAGTTCATTAATATTATATGTCAATTTTTGTGACAACATGCTTGCCTAGGTTCTGGATAACACACAATACTCTCCTGCTTTCCCAGTCACCAAGGACTGAAACAAGGCTGTGTGCTTATTCCAATGCTTTTTAGTATGATGCTTTCAGTCACGTTGTCAAATGCCTTCAATGAGGATGAACAAAGCATCAAAGTCACCTACCACATTGATGATAAATTCTTCAACTTAAAAAGGCTACAAATGAAGACCAAAGTGGAAGGACTATCGTTGCATGATTTTCTGTTTGCAGATGACTGGGCACTCAATGCAGCCTCCAAAGCTGAGATACAACAAAGTATGATTGATTCCCTGCTGTATGAGCTAATTTTGGCCTAATAACACCAAGAAAACACAGGTGCTTCATCAGCTACCAGCACACCATCCAGACATGGAATCATTGGTTACAGTAAACTGAGAAGTCTTGAATGCTTGGTAGTGTCCTTTCTAGGGATATACACATTGATAATGAGATTGACATAAGCATTGCCAAAGTTGCTCAGTTTTGGGGAGGCTCCAAAGGAAAGTGTGGGAAAGAAAAGGAATCAGACTGACTACCAAGTTGAAAGTCTACAGAGCCTTTGTCCTCACCTCGTTGTATGCCTGTGAATCCTGGACAGTCTACAGTACAATGCAAGGAAACTGAATCACTTTCATTTGAATTATCTTAGAAAGATTCTGAAGATCATCTGGCAGTGTAAAATACCAGACACTGAGGTCCTTTCTCAAACTTAAATTGCTAAGTATCCAAACTCTGCTAAAGAGTGTACAGCTCCAATAGGCTGGCCACATTGTTCAAATGCAAAACGAATGCTTGCCAAAAAAGACTATTTTATGGAGAATTTACACAGGGCAAGCACTCATGTGGTGATTAGAAGAAGCAATATAAGGAAACTCTGAAGATCTCTTTTAAGAACTTTGGTATAGATTGTGTGCCATGGGAGACACTGGCACAGGACTGCTCAGCAAGGTGTGTCCTCATCAGAGAAGGTGCTGTGTTTTATGAGCAAAGTAGAATTGAAATAGCACAAAAGAAAGATAAGAAGCACAAATTTAGAGAATCCAACCCAAATGTCCACATGACTATTTGTGCCTGACCTGTTAGTAGAACATTCTGAGCACATACTGGTCTGATCAGCCAGAGTCAGACATACTGTAACTTGACTCTAACACAGTGATGTCATTTTGGAACTCTTCAAGAACAAAGGACAACAACCAACAATTCTTCCAATTCAATGTCAGAAACTTTTCTTAAAACATATGAGCTCTTTTCTGCCTTAAATTTTGTGCCTTGTAACTGGAATACAATTTGATCATTTGGACAGTTTGGTCCCCACCTACTGGTTCCTATCACCACCCTCCAACCACAACCAACTTTCAAGTCAAGCCCTGTTAGGCTTCACTCTGGCCTTCCTCCTTAATTGAATACAGTTTCTTGTCAGAAGTCTTTTAAATCTCCTGTCTTGGGGCACAATTGCCATCTTTGAACAACTGTGCCTGGGGGCAAAGATCCTCTAATTCCTTCCTCAGAGATTATATCATTACAAATGTGTGTATTTAGCACTGTGCCAAAATGGAGGGTTGGGGTAGGGGGCTTGTGGTACAGGGGAAGGAAGAAAAGAAGTAGCGTAAGATACGGTTTCATAACTTCAAAAAGTTTAAAATCTTGTAGGACTACCAACATAACTCAGCTCTTCTGATAGATATGAAAGAATATAATTAAGCTTTTAATTGTGTTGTATAGACTATATCTGTTCAAGAGAAAGGGAGAGGAAAGAAAGGACAGAATGATCAAGGGAGACTACACAGAAAAGCATATAGATAACTGGAGGGCAAAAGAAAAGTAATCATAAGTGACAAGAAATGACATAAGCAAAAATAAGGCAAGTAGGGAAGAGCAAAGTACCCTGACTCCTATTCCAATCATAGCAGTAAATAAATTCCAGAAGGGCTCTGAATTTCATTTTTGTTACTGCTTCCCTAGTACTGAGCAAAGTGCATTACATATAGTGGGCACTTGTATATTCCATAGTTCTCTCCTATGATCCCGTATCCACTAAGTGGGCACCATTTCCCCTTCAAATATCTCTATTTCTACTGACAATCCTAACTTCCTTCAAGCTACACAGATTCATAACCTTCATTCTTCCCTCCCCATAAAATGTCATATCTAATAAGCTGCTGAGAGTCATGTTGGTCTTATCTCCATATTTTTGTAACTGTCTTCTCTCTCCTAACACTCTATTATGAATTCTAAACTGTGTGAATGAAATTCTTTTCATATATTTTGTATTTACTTACTTGTACATATACTATTGGGCAACTAGGCTACTCAGTAGATAGAGTACCAGGCCTGGAGTCAGGAAGACATCTCCCTGAATTCAAATCTGATCTCAGACACTTACTAGCTGTGTGACCCTGGACAAGTCACTTAACCCTGTTTGCATCAGTTTCCTTATCAGTAAAATTAGATGGAGAAGGAAATGGCAAGCCATTCCAGTATGTTTGCCAAGAAAACCTTGAAAGGGATCATAAAGAGTCAGTTGGGTGAAAATCACCCAACAACAATATGCATACCATGCATCCTGACCCCATTCCCTTACCCCAAATCAAGGCAGAAGGAAAGCTTGAGGCAGAGGTAGTTTTGTCTCTGTCTTTATTTCCCCAGCCCCTAACATAATACCTTGCCCCCCAACCCACTCTCCTTTTTTTTAAACCAGACCTATGATTTCCTGATGAAGAATGTTCGTGGGCAGGTTATAGCATTAAAGAATTGCTTGGAGCACTGAGAGATTAAATGCCTCATCCCGGGTCACACAGTCACTGTACATCAGGTTAAATACCTTGCCCAGTCTCTCCTTGGAGCTTCAATCCTTCATCACTAATTGCCTATTGAACATTTCAAACTGGTTCTCTAGGAGACATCTCAAACTCATTGTAATGCTAATCAGAGAGTTAAAGAACTTCCCCATTAATGGGCCTGCCTATTAAGAAAAGCTTCATTAGGGGAGACCCACACCTTTTGTTTATTTTTAATGCCAGGTTCCCCCTTGTGATGCCCTCTGGCTCTGAAAAATGTATAAATACTCTGAGGTGAGGTTTTGCTTTGGAGCTTAGTTTTTGGAAGAAGGTAACTGTGCCAGATGATACCCTGGGCAGCAGCTAAGGAGAGGTGTTGGTGGTGCTTTTCTCTCTGGTAACTATATATGTATTACTTATTGTCAGACAGCTGGAAACCCTATCTGTTGATCTTTATTTCTCTGTTTGTATTTTCTCTGAAGTTCAGGCTGCTGACTTTTCCCCTTGAACTAAGTGAATGATACATGTGCTTGATTAAAGTGACTGCTGACCCCTCAAAAGTTGCCTTTCCTTTTAGAAAAGCAGATCAAAGACCCTGTGACAGCAGGCCCTCCTGTGTACGTTGGGGTCCTTGCTTTTACACTTAACATGCCCCAAACTAATTATCTTCCCTGCCCTCACCCTTCCAAATCCACCCTTCTTCTAAACTTCCCTATTCCCATCAAGGCACCACTCTCTTTAGTTTCCAAGGGTTAATAACCTTGGTATTACCCTCAAATCCTCACTCTTCCCTCAACACAAATATCCAGTCAGTTGCCTTGTCAAATCTTGCTGTTTTACCTTCACATGTTTCACATCTGAAGCCTTTTCTCCATTTGCCCAGCTAGCACCTTACTTCACAACCTCATTATGACTCCCCCAGATTATTTCAATTGGTCCTGACCTAGTCTCTTAACCCTCCATCCCATACACTACAGTTAAAGGAATTTTCTTTAGGTGCAGATATGGCCATGTGACCCTCCTGACCCCCCTTCAACTCCATTAGCTCCAGTGGCTACCTATTGTCTCTAAGTTAAAATATAAACTCCTCAGTTTACATTTTTAAATCCTATACAACCTGACCCTCACCTATCTCTCCTTCCTCAGTGGACATTAATCCTCTTGCTGCCCTTCTACAATCCAGTCAGATGGGTCTTCCCTCTCTTTCACACATGGAAGTCCATTTCTTTTCTCTATGTCTTTGCACTGGTTCTTCCACAGGCCTGGAAGGCACTCCCTCCTTACTTATTCCTCAGAGAATCCCTTTATTCCCTTAAAATATAGTCAAAATTAAACAGCAAAGGCAGAGTCAAGATGGCAGCACCTTGCCTGAGCTCTCCCCCAAATCCCTCTGAACACCTTTAAGTAATGCCATAAAACAATTCCTGAACAGGGAGAACCCACAAAAGGATGGGATAAAATGATTTTCTAACCAAAGGCAACTTATAATGTTAGCAAGCAAGTTCTATTGCACCTGAGTAAGAGTGGTGCACAGTCCAGTGCAGGCCACACCAGCGCAGAATGGGCCCCAGCAAACCATGAGCAAGCCTTAGAAACTACTGCATCATCAGTAGCTGCTTCCAGAATTCTCAGCCCACAGATGGTAAGGGGGTTGAACAAGTGATCAGAAGGAGATTACAGGGGTCTCTTTGCTGGCCTATGGGGAAAGATTCTCTTGCTTTGCCCCTACTCAGATCTGGGATAGACTAAATCAGGTTGAGGGTGACTAACAGCCTCAAATCAGTTGGTGAGTTAGGGGGAAGTCTACCCCAAGCATATGAAGACTTTCAAAAGTGGAATGGGCATATGAGAAAAATCTGTTCCAATGGTCATGAAGTCAGCTGAAGAAAACTCTATGGAGCCCTTAGAGCTTGATCAGGCAACAAAAAAGCCAAGGTCATTCGCTGCAACCTGGGTCATTACCAGTTATCTTGACTTTTGTCCTGCCACTGTACTTCAATGACTCAGGAAGACAGGGTGAGGATGATGACTCTGTCCCATGCCACCTCATTTAAATCTAATTTACACACAAATCAAGACATCATCTATGATGCCATTAGCCTTCCTCAAAAATAAAAATAAATATTTATTACAGATATGTACATAAAGTCCATACTCAGTAACTATTTACTGGAAGAATTAAAAAAAAAACCCAAGCACTTTTTACTTATATTTAAAGTGAAGTCAGACAGCAGATGGAAGCTTTCACTTTCTATTATCTGAAGACACTATGAAAGGGATAGTAAAATAAAGTCCTAAAAAGTTCTAAAAGTGTCAATTCAAAATTGCTTTGTATTTCATGCCTATTTATCTATGTTTAATTCAAGCAAAATTTGTACTGAAATCAAAGAATATTATTTAGAAAGAAAAAACATTTAACCTATAAATAGCTGAAGGGCAAAAATAGTTGAAAGAACATTTATTATAGAGAAAAATCACTCATTTCAATCTGTTCTATTTTTAGTTCAATATACTAGGACATATGAGAAAAAAAATTAAATTTATTCTGTCTGGCACTTGGCTAATGGTGTGGAAAAATAAATTTTCAGGAGAGTAACAAATTTCTCCACTGGAGGACAAACCCACAGTCGAAGAAGCAGAAACTACTTTGATAATTTTCAATTTTTCTAAATTGTTGCCTGTATTTGTTGAAAGGTAAGAAAACTTTCACTTTAATCAAGAAGTCAGTGAACCAAAACACTCCCTTCCTGCCTTCATTTTTAGTATATTTAGGTATATATAAAACAGATTCAGAGTGGGGAGGGGGAAAGAAATCATTCCTTAGGAAAAAAAGAAAAGGCCACATGTGGAAGGAGGTCCTTGAGATAATTCTAAAGAAAACTAAAGATGCTGAGATGGAGATGAGGAGGAAATAAATTCCAGGCATGGGGAACAGTAAGTGAAAATCATAGAGGTAAGAGACGGAATGTCATCACATGAGGATCAGAAAAGAAGGGCAGATTGGTTGGATTCTAGTGTATGTGAAAGGGAATAATGTATAACTGTGACTGAGGCCAAGTTGAAAAAGGGATCAAAATGCCATATAGAGGTATTTATATTTGATTATAAAGGCAGTAGGGAGTCACAGGAGTTTACTGAGTAGGAGAGTGATACAGGGCTTTTTGAATAGTAAGAAGATTAATCTGGCAGTTATGTGAAGGATAGAATGGAGAAGGGAGAGACTTGATTCAGGAAGACAAATTAAGGACAGTTGTGTCCCAGGAAAAATCTGATGAGGGCCTGAACTACAGTGGTGGCAGTATGACAGGAGTATAGACGACGGTCATGAGAGATGTCGTGGATATAGATATGAGAAGACTTGGCAAGTCAGTAGATATATTGGGTTAATAAGAGGGTCAAGACTAAGGATGACTCTAAGCCTGTAAATCTGAGTGACTGAAAAAATGGCATCCTTGGTGGCACTCACAAAAAAAAATACATTAGTTCAGAGATGTGGTAAGTTGGGGGTGGGGGAGTAAGGAGGGAGATAAACATAGTTAGTTCAAATATGCTAAATTTTAAACACTGCCAGGGCATTCAGACTGAAATGTCCAGTAGGCAGTTGGCAATATGACTGGAGCTCAGGGAAGAGAAAAATCACTTACTTGGTTCTGAATATTACACTCTGTATTTGTATTCACATTTCTATTCAAACATTTAGTCTCCCCCACTAGAATGCAAACTCCTTGATGTTAGGAACCATACTCTTCTAAATTCCCAGAATCAATGTTTTGTACCAATTAGTTACTAAATAAGAACATATTCATGATTATAATTATCACATTTGTTGAATGCTTAAATAATGGTAAATATATGGATTTACAGAAGGTAATTGTGGTGGTATATATTAAATATGGCAGAGAATTAGTTCTTACGCTAAGTAAATTTATATTTTCATATTACGAAGGAGGGATAATTCTCAGCTATCTGTTATATTTTAAACATTAGAGTAAGAAGAATTTTGAGATGAAAGATAATTTTCCAAGAGAGCTACTTACTTATTTTTTCAGGAGCAATTATAAGAAAAAGAACTTCATTCTTCTTCCAGTCAAGCTAACTCTAACTACCAGAAAGTGAGCAGAAATTAATATCTGTGCAGACACGTATAAGGAATTATAAATTGCAAATGTGTTAAACATTATCTGTTCTTTTCTTCTCTTTTAAGGGGATAAAGTCTAACTAATTTAATTTTTTTTTCACATTTGCAAATTTTATAATAGACTGAAATCCTGAGGGAATCAACAACAGACAGATGACTGTCATTCTAATTTCAGCTACCTGAGGGTTTAGAAAGTTGTCACTTTTTAAAAGATAATCAATTTCTCATTTTAGAAAACTTGGAAAATATTGAATCTATCTAATTAGGTTTTCTTTTGAAACACCTTTCATATTTAAAAATAGCATTTTTTGTTTATCTGCAGTAAACAGATAATTTATAATAGCAAACTGTTGTCCCATGGGCAAAAAAAAAAGTGATAAATCATGAAGATATCTAAACCCTTGGGCTAACAGCAATAATAGCATCAACTTTAGCATATCACCAAATTAAATATTAAAGAATCAATCATCAAAAGGCCATTTTATTTTTCCTATAATCTCAATTGTGGTGAGTAGCTAATCAGTTATAACCTTTAAGGATTTTTAATTCACATTCATTCTAAATACATGCCCAGAGAACAAGCCGAAAAGCTAACATCTGAGATATCATTTGGCATGATTTAGAAATGATGCAGAAGGGCAGAAAACACATGAATGTTCACTAAGTAATCCATCTTATTCAGTATTTAGAAAACTTGCATCTTGCAACATTAATTATCTACTACATTGAAAAAAATTCAACAATGTATCAAAGGATAGAAATTCTCATCAGTCAACATTAGTATAAAAATATGACTTCTACTGGATGTAGTTCACAACTCATCGTTGTCCATGTCTTCCTCCCTTGAATCTTCCAAAAAGTATCTACTCAATGCATATATGTTTTCCATTTCTTGCATACCAGTGCTATTCTGCAGGAAAATTAATTCTTAGGGGAATCTTCATGAAAGTGGATTCTGACTTGGCTTTTAAGATGGGTTTAATTTTAATAGGTGGAGATAAAAGAAAGGGGATGGAGGGTAATGCATAAACAGTACTAATGAATTGAGCATACAATTTAAAAAATGTAAATTAATAAGCAAAAATATTTTTATATTGTAAAATAACATAACTAAAAATTTAAAAGTAGATAAGTAAAACAAAGGGTTATGAAGACTAAAATGAAAAAAATGAGGAATAAAAAACAAATTATTAAAATCTAAAATAAAACATTTACAATGGAGAGGAAATAAAGAAACTTATTAGAAAATGATATCACATTATATGGCAATAAAACAATAAACTTTTAAAAAAGTATTAGTTACTACTAAACAATTAAATGCCAAAATGTGCTCAACAGGAAAGAGATAACCTAAATAAAAGCTCACAGAATGAGAAGCTGAGCAAGGAAAATAGAGAATTTCAAGAGAAGATTTAAAATGAGTGAAAACAACAATGACCAGGCTTGATGGATTTACAGGTGATTTTGATCAAGCATATAAAAGCACAAATAATTTTACGAGGAAGTTTCTAAAATTCAGAGAATGGAGTCTTTATTCATTAAGAATATTCAATAAGAATTCATTAAGAAGATGGGGCCACAAATCAGGAGAAAACAGGTTTAGATAAGAATACACATCATTACTAGAAGAAATTAAAAAGAGATGAATGATTCAAATATCAAAAGTGACCACCAAAAAAACAAAGCAGAGAATGTAAAGTTATATCATGCATAAATATATATAAGATATGACTTTGTAACCAGATGAGGGAAAGAGGTAATTATAAAAGAAAAAAAATAGTGGGGTGGAGCAAAGATGGTGGGAGTGGGTAGAGCAAGACGTCAGGGGGGTGGGATAGGCAGAGCCAAGAGAGTGGAGTAAGAGCAGGGACTCCTTAAGCTCTCTCCCAAATCCCTCCAAATACCTGTAAAAAAAATGACTAAACAAATTCTAGAGCAGCAGAACCCACAAAAAGACAGAATGGAACAAATTTCTAGCCCAAGACAACTTGGATGGTGGACAGGAAAGGCCTGTTGTACCAGGCTGGGAGAGGAGCATAGTACAATTTTGGCCATACCAACACAGATCAGCACCAGCAAACCTGAAGCAGGTCTCAGGGATTGAATCATTCACTGGTAGCTGAGGTGTTTTCATATATCTTGACCCACAAATAGCAAAGATACCTTGGAAGGTCAGTAGAAAAGGTCTGTCAAACCTGGGTTAAAAAGGAAAGCAGACCAACCCCACGTTATCAGAAGCAACAACAGTGGCTGCTTCATGAAAAATGAATCAATACCTTGCTAAAGTTCTCAGCACACAGATGGTAAGGGGATCAAACAATTGATTAGAAGATTACAAGGATTTCCTTGCTGGCACTGAAGCAGAATTCTTTTGCTTTGCCCATACTTGGATCTGGGTTGTGGTTCTGGGTAGCAGTCCTGGGGCAAGGGAGAGCACTGGCAAAGCAAAGATTGTGGCAGCAGTGGAGAGGGAACCTTCCTCACATTTCCAGGGCAGAAAAAAGTGCTTGTGGGTCACTCACTAACCAGAGCACAGGCCAGGAGAGGAGTAAACACCTCTCCTTAGATCATACCACCTTAAAAGAACTGAAAACTTCTAGGTCCCTGGAAGGATTTCTGAAAACTATCATAAACTCCATAAAGCTTGAGATAGTATGTTCTCCCCACTGGAAGCAGAGCCCTACCTTAAAAAAAAGGAGTTAAAAAGTTAAGTAACTGGCTGGGAAAATGAGCAAAGAGCAGAAAAAAACTCAGACTATAAAATCTTACTTTGGTGATAAGAAAGATCAAAATAAACACTCAGAAGAAGACAGCAAAGTCAAAACTCCTACATCCAAAGCCTTCAAGAAAGATATGAAATGGTCACAGGATATGGAAGAGCTCAAAAAGGATTTTGAAAATCAAGTAAGAGAAGTAGAGGAAAAACTGGAAAGAGAAATGAGTGATGCAAGAAAATCATGAAAAACGAATCAATACCTTGCTAAAGGAGAACCAAAAAAATACTAAAGAAAATATCTTAAAAAATAGACTAACCCAATGACAAAACAGGTACAAAAAGCCACTGAAGAGAAGAATGCCTTAAAAATGCCCAAAATTGGCCAAATGAAAAAGGAGGTTCAAAAGTTCACTGAAGAAAATAATTCCTTAAATATTAGAATGGAACAAATGGAAGGTAATGGCCTTAAGAGAAATCAAGAAATTATAAAACAAAAGAATGAAAAATATACTAGACAATGTGAAATATCTCACTGAAAAAACAACTACCCTAGAAAATTGATCCAGCAGGAATAACAAAAATTATTGGACTACCTGAAAGCCATGATAAAAAGAAAAGAGCCCAGATACCACTTTTCAAGAAATTATCAAGGAAAACTGCCCTGATATTCTAGAATCAGAGGGTAAAATAGAAACTCAAAGTATCCTCTGATTGCTTCTTGAAAGAGGTCCCAAAAGGAAAACTAAGAATATTATAAGCAAATTCCAGAGCTCCCAGATCAAAGAGAAAATATTGCAAGCAGACAGAAAGAAACAATTCAAGTACTGTGGAACCACAATCAGGATAACAGAAGATTTAGCAGCTTCCACATTAAGGGACCAGAGGCTTGAAATGATATTCTGGAGGTCAAAGGAGCTAGGATTAAAACCTAGAAATCATCTACCTACCCAGCAAAACTGAGTATAATTAATGAGCGTGGATGACATTTAATGACACAGAGGAATTTAATGCATTCTTGAGAAGTCAGAGCTAAACAGAAAAACTGACTTTCAAACACAAGACTTAAGAGAAGCAGGAAAAGTAAACAACTGTTTACATTCCTACATGTAAAGAAGATATTTGTAAATATCAAGTATTAAATCAAGAGACATTTCTCATTTTAATTGGAGGGTATATATATATGTATATATGTATGTATATATATGTATATGTATATATGTATGTATATATATGAGGGGATGATATCTCAAAAATAAAAGGGGTTGAGAGAAAGGAATACACTAGAAGGAGAAAGGCAGAAGCAGAATGGGGTATATCATCTCACATTAAAAAGGGAAGCAAAGAGGTGGGGAGGTGAGATGGAATGAGGGAAACTTACTCTCATCAGAATTGGCTTAAGGAGGGAATAGCATACACACTTAATTAAGGTATGGAAATCTATCTTATTCCATAGGAAATTAGGGGGGATAGGGATAAAGGGAGGGTAATAGAAAGGGCAGACTGAAGGAGGAGGAAATCAGAAGCAAGTACTTTTGACAGGGTCAAAGGAGAGAATAGAATAAATAGGTTAGGGAGGGACAGAATGGAGGTAAACAGTCTTTCACAACATGACTATTAAAGAAGTTTTTTTCATGACTACACATGTACAACCTATGTCAAATTGCTTGCCCTCTCATGGAGGGTGGGTGGAGAGGGAGGAAGGCAGAGGAACTCAAAGTTTTAAAAAAGGAATGTTAAAAACTGTTTTTACATGCAACTGAGAAATAAGATACACAGGCAATGGGGTATAGAAACCTAGCTTACCCTACAGAAAAACAGAAGTTGAAGGGGATAAGACAAGGGGCTGGGGGTAATAGAAGGAAGGGTAAATTGGGGGAAGGGGTAATCAGATTGAACATTATCATGAGGTGGGAGGAGGGGAGAGATGGGGAGAAAATTAGGAACTCAAAATCTTGTAGAAATGAATGTTGAAGGCTAAAATAAATGAATACATTGAAAAAGATACACATCGGACTATGTAAAATTTAAAAAAGCATAAATGGAATTAGAAATACATGCCTATGTATAATAATTAATTAAAAATCTTTGCATTAAAAATCTGATATGTGACATCTAAATTGATTGCAAATGTTACATTTAACCTCATTTCCTAGTAGAGGATAAATGATAGAAATATTTGTTTTAATTCAAATTATTACCAGTCATTTTAAAATCAGAAAAGCACAGTGGTTAAAGTGCCAGACTTGGGTCTGGATTTTAACTCAAAACTCCCTCACTCCCTATAAAAATGTAAAGTGCAGCAGCATAGAGGTTATAACCTCAAACCTATAAAATTAAGAGTTAATGGTCAAAGGGGGTAAAAATAAACAGAATGGCTTGAAGATTATTAAAGAACCTGTTCCATTCTTACACATCCTTTCTGCTTTCTTTTCAACTTCCTCAGAATCTAATGTCTATAAAAAAAATAAGCAAAAAAAAGTAAAAGACAAAAATAAAATTTAAAAAGCAGTTTATTTTGCTACTGGTTAGATGCTTTGGTAAGATTTTTAGTGAAGGATATTTTAAAAATTCAGTTTTCAATGTTATCTCTAAAAGGATGCACTGAACTAGGGAGTGAGCTGACTGTAGAGTCAGGACACTGTTGGTTGATGTCCTGCCTCTGCCATATATTGACTGTCTGGCCGGGCAACTCATTTAACCTCTCAGTGCCTTCAGCATTTCTCTAAGATTAATTCGTAAAACAGTTGTGAGTCTGCTAGTTAGAGTTTACTCACTGGGAACTCCTTACATCAATGAATCAAAGGTCCAGCCTACCATCTGAAATTTATAGTTCCTATATTAGTTCTGCAAAATATGACCTGCATCTCTACACTTCATATTTTTTTCAAAATTAAAAAATATTACTGTTCTCATTAAATTGTATACATAAATGTTTATATTATGAAAATGGAGTTTGAATATGTACCTTTATATTCAACAGTGGGAAAGTAGCAGTCAGATGGGTTTTCAGTGAGATCCAAAACAAACTTTTCAAGTAATTCTGCCAAAACTATAATAAACAAGAAAACCATTAAGATGTTAGAATGACGACTGAAGCATGGCAATGCATCAATAAATTACAAACATAGGCAACAATAGTAATTTGAACTGCTTTAGAGTTAGATTATGAGAGGTAGAATTAAAAACACACTGTTTTAGAATTTATAACATTTCAGATTTAAATTAAATTTTAATAGCTTTACTGAGAATCCATTCAATGTAAAATTTTTGAGAAGGAATCATATCATTTTTATATTCTCCAAGGGTTGTTGAGAATTTGAATTCTCAATAATTTAAATTATTTCAATATAAGAAAATTAATATATAATAATATCAAATTTATTAGCATTTTATTTGTTTAAATTGCATTTAAATTTATTTAACAATTTAAAAATTCCTTTAAGGGTGCACGTGATTATACTAAAACAAAAACAGCAAAAGATCCTATTTTGATTGCCATCATAATATTTTAAAATGGATGTCCTATAAGACATCTCAAATTCAACATGTACAAAACAGAATTTAGTATCTTTCCCCCAAATCTATTCCTCTAAATTTCCTTATTTCAATGAAGGACACCATCCTTCCAGCATCCCAAGCTTGCAGTCTCAACATTATGCTCACATCTTCACTCCCTTTTTAACCACATGTCAATTAGTTGTCAAATACTGTCATTTCTACCTCCACAAAATTTGTTGGCTTCTTCTTACTATTTACATAGGCACTACCTTCTTTAAGACCTTCATCAACCCCTCATTTGGATTTTGGTAAATAAGGTCATAAATAGTCCTACTGCCACAATTATCTCCCTACTCCAATCATCTTCTATGCTGCTGCCATATTCCTAAAATCCAGAACTGACAACATTACAAGCATTTTCTCAACTCCAATGACTATGTCCCCTTTTCCCCCTACAAATACACTGCCTCTAGGACAAAATAAAAACTCAAGTTTTTCATTTAAAGCCTTTATAACGTGGCTTTCCCAAACCTTACCCTTCTTTCTAAGCTACTAGTGCCCCTCCTGTCAAAGCCACCTTAATGAATCAACACATATTTATTCTGTACCTACTACTAGCACAACTCTAGGTGCTGGAGATACTAGTTCAAAGAATGAAGCAACCCTTACTCTCAAAAACCTTACATTCTAATGTGGGGAGGAAAAAAGTACATGTGCATAAATACACAAATATACAAACATATATGTAAGTGTATATTCATAATAAGTAAAAAGAATAAGTCAAATAAACACAAGCAATTAAATACAGGGTAGTTTGGGGGAGGGAACTAAAAGTTGGGGAAATCAGGAAAGGCTCACGTAGGAAGTGATGTTTGAATGGCCGACTGAAGTAAGAGAGGTTCTGTGAGGCATGGGTAAGGAGGAAATGCATTCCAAACAAGTGGAGCTGCCAGTGAGAAGACATGGGCACGGGGGAATGTAATCAAATGAGGCTGAAAAGTGAAGCTGGGGCAAGTCTGTGATAAGCTTTAAAACCTGAACAGAGGAGTTTATATTTAATCTAGAAAATGTAGGGAGCCACTGAAACTAAGTGTAGGAGACTAACCTGGTCAGATTTGTGCTTAAGGAAAATCACTTTAGCAGCAGTGTAGAGCAGTGATATCAAACACAAATGGAAAGGGATCCCTGTGCTCTTTATACTGGCTTAGAAAACCACTATATTTTGTTGTATTTGTTTGTATTTTATTAAGCATTTCCCAATTACATTTTAACCTAGTCTGGGTCACCCTTGGGAGTTCTGCAGGCTGCAGTGAGTCTGACACCTCCGGAGTACAGTAGGGATAGAGTGGGGAAAGGCTTGTGACATGGAGATCAATGCAATAATCTAGGTGAAAGGTGGTGAGGGCCTGAACTGAGGTGACCAGATGTGAGAAATGGTGTATAGCTAAAAGCAGCAATATCTGCCAAATAATTAGATATGTGCATTAAGGGAATATAAAAAGTTGAGGCAAGATCAAGCTTATGAAACTACAAGAGTGGAAGAATAGTAATATGTGACAGCAGAAGAAAAATTTGGAAGAGAGATGAGATGGGGGTTAAAGACAGTAAGTTCTGTTTTGAACATATTGAGTTTGAAATGCCTAGAAGATATCCAATATGAAATGTAAAATAGGCAATTGCTAATGTGGGGCTGGAGCTTAAGAGAGAGAGAGAGAGTCAGGATATTGATCTCTGAATCATCAGCATAGCAATGATAATTAAACTCAAGAGACCTCAGCATGGTCACTATGAGAGAAGATGTGTAGAGATAGAACAGGGGTTCAGACAGAGCCTTGGAGTAAAACCTAGAATTGGAGTATTGATATAGATTATACAAAACTACTGAACAACAAAACTAGTCAACAAAGACAACTTAAGAGTATTCAGTCATGCAGGAGAAGAACTAGAAGAATGCAGTATCACAAAGATCCAAAGAGGACAGTATCCAGGAAGAGAAGTTAACCTTTCAATGTTAGAAACTGGGAGAAAGAAGAAAGGAGTAGGGATGATGCCAAGAGGTTTGAGATGAAAAGAAGTGCAGGGAGTTTAGGTAAGTGAGGGTATCGAGGGGAAGGTATGGAGAAAAGACAGAATGTAATAGCTTCTGTAGTAAATGAGAAAAGGAAATCAATTAGAGAGGAATAAAAGGATTGTCTTGTTACAATGATGGCCATTTAAAAAAAATCATGTCTTATTTTTAATCATGTTGGGGTAAGAGTAAATAAAGTGTGTGCCAGAAAAGATTAGTGGAGGCCAGTAAGCATGGTACCTCTGGAGCATGTATTGTATTTTTTTTCCTAGGACTCTTACTTTATTATGGAATGCGGCACAATGAAATGGAAAAAATAAGGATGCCTGTGGTGGTCCTGGGCCATGACTTATCATATTCTGGAACCAATACTAGAATTAGGAAAATCTTAAAGATGAAAACTGTAGTATTATTCAACCTTTCATTTAGCCCATCTGAACTGCACCAAATGAAGCATTAATTAAGCACTTAATATGTTCCTGCGTTTAAGGAATTCACATTCCTTCTGGGATGAGAAAATATACACATATAAATGACTAGAATGTCATATGTGAGGAAAAGTAAGAAGGCTAATTTTGTTGGAGTGCAGGAAGAAGAGAAGAAATACAAGATGCCCCAAAAGTCAGTTCAGTTTAAGCTTTAATAGCTGTAAAATGTTTTAAATACCAAAAAAACAAGTTTGCATTTGATGCTAGTGGAGATGATGCTAGGGAGACACTATAGTTCATTGAGAAGGAGATGAACGTAGTTATTAAAAAAGCATTTCAAGTAACACTTTGGCAGCTATGTAGATGATAGATTGAAAAACTAGGAGAGTTGAGGCAGGGAGGGACTACAGCAAAGTCCTGGCGCTGAGGGCCTTCAGAAAGGTGATGGTAGTATGAGTAGAGATAGAAGGGAAAGATGTTGTGGAGCCAGAATCAACAAGACTCAGCAATACATTGGATTTATTGTTTTTTCAGTCTGACTCTGTGACCTCATTTGGTGTTTTCTCAGTGAAGATACTGAAGTGGTTTGCCATTTCCTTCTCCAGTTCATTTTACAGATCAGGAAACTGAAGTAAACAGGGTTAACTGATTTACCCAAAGTCACACAGCTTATGAATGTCAGACATCAGATTTAAACTTAGGAAAATGAGACTTCCTGACTCCAGGCCCAATACACTGCATCACAAAGCTGACCCTAAAGAGAAATAAGGAAGTTTTCAAATGATCTGCATTCAGGGAAAAATCAGTTCCGTTTTGGGCATGATGAGTTTAAAATGCTCATAGGACACCTAGTTCAAGGATTCCAATGGGCAGTTGGAGATGCAGGACTGAAGCTCAAGAGAGAGATGAGGATCAGAAATATAGATCTGGGAGATGTCTACACAGTGATAACAGTTAAATCCATGGAAGGTCTGCCTTCACCAAGAATCAGGATAAAGAGAGAAAGGCTCAGGATAGAATCATGGAGTTTACCCACAGTCAGGAGATGGAATTTAGATGAACCAAAAAAAGAGGCTGAGGAGTAGCCAAACAGGTAAGGGGAGCATCAAAAGAAGTCAGTGTCATGAAAATCCAGAGGAGAGTGTACCCAGGAAGGAAAAGGGGTCAATAGTTTCAAATATTTAGAGGTCAAGAAGGATGAAGATTGAGAACATATTTTTGGATACATCAATCTGAACTTTCCTTTGCTGACCTATACATAAGTGTTTTCTAAAAAAAGTACATTTTCTTTATTACTTTTTCTTTTCTTCCATAGGTTTAGGGGTAGTGGGAGGGAGAGAAAATAAGTGCTTATTAACTGAAAACAAAACAATTTTAAAAAGAAAAAAGGTCATTGGATCTGGAAATTAAGAAATAATTCTTAACTTTGAAGAGAGCAGTTAAAGTTGAGTAGTGAGGTTAGAAGCTAGAATGAGAAGAGAACTGGAAAAGTAGATTTAGAAATAAGGAATATATTAATAGGAATGTATGTGTGGTGACTATATCAGATTGAATGTCATCTTGGGGAGGGAAGGGGAGAAAAATGAAAACTTATGGAACTGAATGTTGAAAATCAAACTTCAACCAAAACTTCAACCAATTAACTAACTGTAAAATAAATAAATAAATAAATAGAAGAAATAAGGAGTATAGTCGCTTTTTCTAAAGGTTTGGCTATGAATTGAAGGAGAAATAGAAGATAATCGCTTAGGGATGAAGATGATGCTTTTGTAAGGATGCATATGTTTATAGGTAGCAGGGAAGGAATCAATATACAGGGAGAGAGAGAAGAAGAATGATTATTTTGTATATGTGTGTATACTTATCCACACATACACAGACACACACACACACACACATATATACAACTCTACCTCTCTGATCTTCAACTTTAATATAAGGCAGGTAGATTCAAAGGTCACTTCTAATTCTAAGTCTATGATTCTATGATGTTAGCATATTCTTTTATATACTAAGTTGAAATCTGTAAGTCTCCCTGTAGCTTCCACATTTTTGTCTTTGCCCTCTGCGTCATTTTGCAAACTTCAAAGCACTGCATAAATGTTAGCTATTATTAAAAATAATACTTTCCTAAGCTAAATCTTAACTTTAGTATTTATTTCCTTTTACATGGTAAAGTGAAAAAAATGCAGAGTTGAAGTCAGAAGACCTGGGTTCCTCCAAGCGCATCGGACTTCTTTGGTTCCCTTCTAACTCTAGAGCTATGACCCTATGATCTTAATTTAAAAATATCTATTAAATTAATTAAAAGGATAAACTATAAAAGGTAAAATTTCCCATTTGTATTCTTTTTATTCTTGTTGGGCAGAAAGAAACCTGGAGATCCCATGTTTACTATTTTTGAATACATATGAATACAGGAATATTATGTTTCTTTATTTTTTTATTATATAACCCCACAGTACAATGACAACTGATATGGACAACTGAAAAAATATATTTACATTATTTGATAAACTGTTGCTTAAAAAACTGTACTATGGCATTTACAATTACTTTGTTGGCAGTAAATAATTAAAATACATGATTTACATTTATACTTTTCAGAGGATAATATAGTAATTACACTGTTTTAATATGTCACTTATCCTTTATTAATGTAAATTTTTGGAAATCCCACGAAAAAATTCTAATATTTTGCTTTGAATTTTATTCCCATCTTTTAATTACTTAACAGATCACATACAAATTAAAATCCATAAGGCATGAATATTGACATTTAAAAGTTCCTTTACATTATAGCTTCTAATAAACGAGCATTCTATTATTGACAGCAAAACTCATTTTCCTAAATGTCTTTCTACTTTTACCATAAGCAAATACCCACTGAAAAAATTATTTCAATGAATGACTACTCCAGAAAACATACTGCATTCAAATAAATTGGTTTGTCATTTTAGAAATTATATTACTATTTGCTCTACATAGCAAATTATCATTTCTTAAAAATAAAATTCACTTTACTGAAACTGAGGTTAACAGGTTATATGAAATCAGAGTACCAATATTTCTTTTGTGTTCACTAATATTCAATAAATGTATGAAATTTTGAGGACTGTAGAAATCTATGTATTATTTGCATGCAGTCATCTAAAATGAACTAAAACATCATTTTTCTCATTTTCTTTCATGATTCTAGTGTGAAAACTGGAATCTTTCTTGAGCCCCATCATAAAGCCCACAAAAATATGCAGCTTGTGAACCATCAAAATACAAACTTATTTAATATTCAACTTCAGTTGTGAGTCTTTTCCATCCAACCTAACGGTGGTGCTACAGAAGTAAAGAATAATGAGAACATACAGGAGAAATGGGGACACTGGAGTGGATACTGTCCTTCAGATGTTGTTAAACCAAATTTTCTCTGAAACAATGATAACTGAAATGAACTAAGCACTCAAAGAATTAGTCCACCAATTTTATCCTACTGTTAAAAACAATCTTTTCAAAGGGTTTTCAAGACTACAATCTCAAATATAAAGAGACCAGTATAACAGTAAAGTACTACAACTTCCACTAGCTTCATTTTCTAAAAAAGAAAAATTTTCTTTGAACTCAGTTCAAAGGAGTTTAGTAACTGAAAAACCCTAAGACCCTAATATAAGGTATTATATCCTATAAAGGATAAGCCCAATGAAAACTGTTACATGAGAGTTCAATGAATTTATATATCCATGCATTTTTCCAAACTGACTCATTAAATCATCTCCTTTTACTGGAGAAAGTCTTTAGTATAGTACACTAACTTTAAGTGTTGTTTTATTATTGATTTTAATTTCATAAACTGTTAGCCTTAAGCAGCATACTTACTTATTTTTGCTTATCTGGAAATTTCTGCTCAGATATGTCAGACAATGATATTTTTTGTCATTTTTGAGCACAGACAAGCACATACATTTTAATAAATGGTAAGAAACTGAGAAATGTAAAATTAGAACAAAAAGACATGTTACCCTAAAATAATATAAATGTTTAAGTAGATACAAAGTGTGTGTATAGTAATGAAGAGTTATAAGAAAGAGTTCATCTCTGAGATCTGAAAACATGTGCCGAATCACTTTAGGCAACTCTATTTTTTTTTTAAATAGACTGAAAGGCTTTGATCATTATTAGGGATCAGGTGAGCAGTTACGCAGCCAGAAAATTATTCCCTCGTTGCCCTCTGAATCAAGTTCCAATTCTCTTGGCCTGGTACAAGCATGCTGTGAGCATCCAATAAATGCCCCTTTACTGGACTTATTCATTAGAAGTTTCAGCAGTAGATTAAAGTAATATGACTTAATGGAAGTACCTGAGTTTCACAAACTTTTAGAAAAATCTCCACAATAATCAGATGTTTTGTCAGGTTGATATTAAATTAACTGTGAACAATTCTAACAGAAAATTTAGTTTTCTTCCATTTTCTCAAGCTGGTCCATACTGGGACTTTGTTTTCATATATTAAAACCTGAACATACATAGCAAATCTGTGAAGTTAAAATAGCTGTTTATGTATTAATTTGAAATACACTGTGGGGTCTGGAGCAGAAAACAAGAAGTCAATATATAAATAAAACAATACAAACTAATTTGTTATAGTATAACCAAAGAGTTGCTGGAACCAGGCAACTTCCAGCTTTCTGGTTTCCATTTATAACATGACACTTTATGTACACTTCAATAAATTTGGGAGTATCTCAGAGTGGACTTTCTACTTAATGTTATTTGTTATCCACATGTCAATGAGATTCATGAGGTTTTTCTAGACAACTCAAGTTCTCCTGACAGTCATTAAAAGCTTATCCATTCTACTACACCCAGATGGTCAAATTCTCCCCAAAACTCACCAGCTCCACTGATGGTACTCGGTTTGGTCTTCATAGTTTGGCAAAATTGTACTCGGCATTTCTCTATCCATTCAGCTTGTTTATCAGAAATGCTGAAAGGTGATAAAAGTTTCCTCATATCATTATCTAAGTAAGAAGAAAGATATCATGGTGTTATTCCCATAAAAAAATGAAGAGTCTGGTGGAAACAAGTAACATAAACAACGATTAATCATGGTACAAGTACACAATGTTTTGAGAACAAAATACACTTTACAAATAAATACGATTATATCTTGCAGAATTATCTATATATTTCCATCTACATACAAACCGACAAGTATTTATTTGTAATCGTAATTTTCTAAAATTAAAATGTTTTAACAAAGGATCATATATTTATAGCTGGAAGGGACCCAATGGAATATTTTGTCCAACTGCCACATTTTTAAGATGAGAAAGCTGAAGCACAGTGAGATGCCACTCTCTCACTTCTCTTCAATCTGTTTACTGGCTCCTACCCTACTGCCTATAAACATGCCTATGTCTCACTCATCTATAAAAAACTCTCATTTGATCCTTTCCTCCTCACTAACTATTGTGTTATCTCTCTTTTGTCCTTTGTAGCTAACCTTTTCAGGAAGGTCATCTATAAAAGAGACTTCCACTTTCTCTGTCACATTTTCTTCCTACCGGAAATTCCTACAATCTGCCTTCTGACCTCCTTAGTCAATCAAAACCACTCTCTTCAAAGTTAAAATAATCTCCTAATTGCCAAATCCAAGGGCCTTTTCTCAATCTTTATCCTTCTTAATAAACCTTCTGCAAACTATGACACTGTCAATCACACTTTTCTCCTTGATACTCTTTTTTTTTCCCTAGGTTTTTGAGACACCATTCTCTTTTCATTCTCCTCACACCCATCTGACATCTATTTGGCTTCTTTGTCTCAGTCTTCTTTGCTGGATCCTCATTCAGATCACACCCACTAAGCCTGGGTGTCCCACAGGGCTCTGTGTTGGGTCTTCTTTTCTCTACATATACCACCTCACTAGATGATCTCATCCACTCCCATGAACTGAATTATCTCTATGCTGATGATTTTCAGTTCTACTAATCTAATTCTACAGACCTGGTTTCTCATTTCCAAATGCTTTGTGGGATCTTGAACAGGATGTCCATTAGGTATTTTAAATTCAACATGTCAAAAACTGAACTCGTTACCTTTTCCCCTTTCTAAACTTCCCTGTTCCTATCAAACTGTCGTGTGTGTGTGTGTGTGTATGTATATGTGTGTGTGTGTATATATATATATACATATATATTAGAGAATATAACTATTTTCCCAGTTTCCCAACCAACCAAAGTGCTATCTTTGACTCCTTACTTTCTCTCACTCCCCATCATAAATAAGTCTGTTGCCAAGGCCTGCCAATTTCACTCTTACAGTCTCTTCTGAATACACCCCCATGTTTCCTGACTTTTGTAGTCTTCTTACAACTTATATCCCCATCCCACACCCCCAATACACACAGATACTCTTTGATCCCATGACACTGCCTGCCTGGTTATTCCACAAATAAGACACTCCATCTCTCAGCTCCAAGCACTTTCTCTGGCTGTCCCCATCCCTGAAATGTTCTCCCTCCTCATCTCTACCTCCTGGCTTCCTTCAAAGTCCAGTAAAATTCCACCTTTTACAGGAATCCGTTTCTAATCCCGCCCAATTTCAATGTCTTCTCTCTAATACTTATTTCCCACTTATGCTATATAGCTTACTTGTCCATATTCATTTTCACATTGTCTTCCTCATTAGATTCTACACTCCTCAAGGGCAAGCAGGGTCCTTTGCCTTTCTTTGTATTCCCAATTGTTAGCCCAGTTCCTGGCACATTACAGTCTCTTAAAAATGGTTATCGACTGATGAACTACTTTGCTAAGAAGAATATGCTTTTGATTGAAATCTTCAATCCACAGAGCTCTATTTTTACCACTCTAAGACCACTAATCCTTGTAATTGTTTGCAAACCACAAAAATCTGATGAAATTTTGCTTTTTCTTTTATTTTGTCTGCATCTTTTATAATATCCCATGCCACAGATTCATGGATTCTGACATCTCATCCTATTTTAAAGTTATATTAAGTTCTTTTTGTAATGTAATAACAAACATTTCTTTTTTTCAGGCTGGCAGTGATTCCATCTTAAGTAAGCTTTTTTTTTTGTACATTTTGTTAAGGGTTTAAAAAAAATAACTGAGCTTCTGGCAATACGGTATACAATAGCACATCACAGTCACATGCAATGATAGGCAAGAACAGAATGCAAATTAAAACTTTCAACTAACTAACATGTACCAAATTAATTGAATTTTGGCTGAAATTAAATACAATCTTGTATCGTTTTATAATTTGCACTTATTCAAATATCACAGAACCTGTAAGAAGGGACAAGGATCAAAGGGTACAATGATCCCCACCTCATGAGCTCTGAATTTAGGACTTTAAGGGCCAGGGCTTGGATTCAGCACCTTTTCATGATTGCAGTGGCATACAGTATGGTCCAGTTTCAGTGTAACTGGTCAGGAATGTAGCAGTGAGGAAAAAAAATCTGAAGAACAGTTCAATTTCAGCAAATCTCCTCCCTTCAGGGTTTTAGGAGTAGGCTGGACACTATTATTAGAATCCCAGTCTTAGCCACAAAGTGCTTCAAAATTACTCTTTTTAGTTACTTCCTGATATTCAAGTTGCAAAACTAACATGCCTCAAATAAACATTTTTTCAGGCCACAAGCTTCTGCCAGGGATATTCCAGAAGAGTTCTGGACTGTACTGTGTTGGAGATCAGACAACAGGTCCTTCCAATTTTAAATTTTATGTTCTAAGTGTGAAACCACATTTAAATTACTAAAACATAAATAAGTAAAAATATATATTATCTGCTTCCATAACTTTCATAATGGCTTTAAAGGTTAAGCATAAAAATTATTCTCACACTTCTAGATTTGCTGAAGTATGTATTACAATATTGTTTTGAAACAGAATCATTCTAATTTTATTGACCCTGGGTGACATATGTAAGGCAGCCCAATCACAATCTGTGATTACATTATGCTACACATTATTTACTAATGAAATAGATATCTCAGGCAACCACTAGGTATTTATCTAAAAAGATTGGAAAATTATACTCCACACTATCAAGATCATTTTCTAATAGACTCCTAAATGAATAATGAAAATCCAGTGTGTCCAGTAAAATACAGTGCTTGTTAGGCTAAATTAGTATATAGTTTACAGAGGTTCTCCTCACTCCTGTTTCATACAAATAATTTTCTTTTGAACAGAGTAATTGTTACTAAATAATTTATACTTTTACATGTCTAATCCTGCTGCACTATGGGGGTGGATGGTGGAAGGGATCTGGATCTGTAAATTCAGTGTTATAGGGAACTTCCAGTAAAGAAGCTGGCTCTAACGCCACTGTTGGGGAAAAGACAGTGCTAGCCTTGCTTGGGGCACTGAGAGTTTATTACTTTGTCAGGCTCAGTCAGCCACATATGTGTAAGAAGTTGGACTTGAGTCCAGTCATCCTGATTCCTTGGTTAGCTCACTATCCAAGATCACATATTTAAGCTTCAGGTTATGATTACTGTAATTCTGTATTCCAATTCTTACTGACAAAATCTCTTATGACCCTAATTCACTAGTTGCCTCTAATTCTCTGTTTAGTCATTGCCAAAGTCAGCAAGAATATCTGTCTTTAATTCCATTAATGGAAATAAGCTCTTTGAGGAAAATGACTATGACTTCAACTTCCCATCTATCCCTAAAAGCCTAGCACAGTGTTTTGGACACATATCAGTGGGTGGGGTTGTAATTTTTTTTTAATCTGAGAATTCCCTTTTTTTCACAGACTGTGACACATTTATAAAGTAAGTTAGTTTAAGATGTTTGGAGAAAATAACTGACTTGTCTATGATCAAACAAGGAAGCATCAGAGGCATGTTTTAAACCTATATTTACTGAATCCAAGTTCAACAATTTATTCATCATGTCATGTTGCTTTTGTATCTTGAAAATGGTAATATATAAGATAGGGAAATAAAGAACTTAATCGACTTGTTTAGATAGAGTGTAAGGATGACCTAAGTCGTAAAGACAGCAATGCAGAGAGGGAGGAAGATGAAGGGGAGAAGTGAGAGGAGACATTCACATTGTTCACTACAAAGAACAGGGAGCAAAGAGGAGTTAAAAAGAGGGACAAGACTGGGAAGTCTGGCAAATTTTCAGATATTTCTTTTGAGATTGAATCTTTAGTATTCCTTCTTTATTTTATGTAAACTTGTGAATTACTCAGAACATCAAAAACATCCATATTTAAATAGTAAACATAAATATGATGCATTATCCTTTACTTTAGATGAACTATTTCCCTAACTTGGAAAATCAAAACTCATCTATAATAGGAGTCAATAATATTAAAAAAAAAGATTTGATTTTCTTTATTATTTTTTCCTTACACAGGATATAAAGATTTTCCCCTAATTGCTATGAAAAGCAAAAATTGTTTTAACAACATAAAAGAACAAGAAAAAATTAACATGAAAAAGAAAATATATTTTGAATTATACTGTGAATATGGAAAGAGCTACAGCTCCAAGTGAGATGTTTCCTTTGTTACAATAAATAAACTATAAGCTCTGTCATTATATCAGTCATAGTTAAAGAGTGGCTGCAAATGAAAGCTAGCCAATTTCACATGAAGAAAAGAAATCTTAATGCTAATTTCAGGAATGATATTAGAAAGAAACAGAAGAATAACTAAATTACAGATTTGACATAAAAGGAAAATGAAGATGACCTGGAGAAAAACTAATAAAATAGCAAATTATTCATTATTAAATAATTTTCAAACAGGATTCTATGATGCAGGCAATATAAGATGGCATTATGAGAACAGAGAAAATAGGTTCTGCCTATATAGGATCCCAACTCCCAATTCATCTAAGAGTTGTTTTTTATTTCTGTTCAAATCACTTCAGGAAGCCTAAATTTTATACAAGTGATCAAATGACTATGAATTTAGGAATTCAGACTTTAATTTGGAAATGAAGATCATTTTTAACTGGTATTTTTTGTCAATATACATGACTCAACATTTCCTTTCTTTAAAAAGCCCACAATTTCCTAAATTTACAGTTATGTTAACATGCTATATTCCAACCTGGTTACAAAAAATACCAAAGTATCAAGGAGATTAATAACATTAGGAAGATGTAGTGATCTGCTATCTGTTTATATATTTAATATTAATAAGCTGGCCATATTTCAAGAGAAGATTCTTAACAACCTTCCTGGAATGACTTGAAAATAAATCATTAGAGTATGTGAAAGATAATTATCATGGCCCAGAGAATATGGAACAAAACAAGTATAAGAAAAGTAATTTAAGCAAATTTAGTACAGATTAGGAGAGTTTCATGAAACTTTTGAAACATTCAAAGCAGTAAAACTGCATCTGTTAGCAATCAATTAACAATAAATAGTATGTATTAGTCATGTAACAGAGATAAATATATACAAATAACACAAAAATAGTAATTGATGCTATCTTGATTACTGAGATTTTTTTAAATTAGAACAAAACTAGGTTAATACTATGATAAAAGAAGTACAAATGGAGTTGGTTTTATATATGCATAGTGAAAACCTGCAAGCTTAATAAGATATACCGCCTTAACCTCTACATTAGATTGTGTAACTAAGAAGGTTTGTCAGTGTTGGCAAGTTACTAACATTCATTGTGTTTCCTTCGTGGCAAATAAACAAACAAAAAACCTAAGTATAATATGATGATGTTTATGTAGCTGATATGGGGATCTTAAAAGAGTGGTAATCAAATTGTTTACAAGTATAAAGTGCTCCGTTATATGATAACACCATAATCAAAAGGGAAAACACATTTTTTCCCTGGAAAAAGGTTTAGGTACTTTTTTTTTTAAGTAATGGATAGCAACTAATAAAGTCTGTACAGCAAGATATGTGATATTTCTCTAAGAACTACACGTACATACATTTTCAATCATCATGTAGAACCTGATAATTCAAAATGGATTTTCACAGATTTCATTCAGACTTGAAAATTTAGAAAAAAAGTATAACACAAGTTCTAACCAGAATTTTCTTCAATTTTTCATGAAATCAATATACTCCACACCTCACTCAATTTACAGCAAGAAAAATATTTTATACTGAAAAAGAGAAGAACCCACAGGAGTATTTTTACATTATATACATTCTGAATTATAATACAATCTGTTTCCAACATTAAGCATAATGACATCTGAAGATGTACCTTATCAAAAACATTACATAATCTAACTATGCAAGTTTTACTAGGTTAACACCTTTTTAATATTCAAAAATAAAGAACAGAGCTATTTCAAATATTTGTAAGATATTTTGCTATCCAATCCTACACAGTATCTATGCAAATATAGTGGTAGAGTAATAAAACTTAAGGATGAAGAGTGATAGGTTATCACAGGCTAAATTTGAAAGAATCACAAAACAAAAAAGGGGTAAAAATTAGTACATTAGTTGTTTACCTTTTCTTTCCCTCAGTTCTTCAAGAATGATGGGAAATGTTAATGATACATTTCTTTTAGATTCAATAAATTTTGGATCTTAGTAAAGGATAAAATTTTTTGCAGTAAAGTAACAATCTTCTAAATGATAAATGTAAAAGTCTATCTAGCACAACTGGCTTTATAACCTGAAAGTTATTCACACTTTAAATGGTACACATTGACTGGTACCTAATTCTAAAATCTTTAGGCTCAACCTAAGGTGAGAGCTTGACTCACTGACAAAATAAAAACTGGAACAGAAAGGAGGGTATTGTGCTGATGGAAGAGAGGAGGATGGAAAGAAACCATGCTTTTACAATAGTATGTTTGGGTAATTATAGTGGAGAAAGAAAAGAGATGAGAGTGTAAAGACCAAGAAAGAAGAAAGGAGAACAGACAGAGCTACAAAATTTTTATGAGTGATCAGGTAGTCATCTTATGAAAGTGGGAGGGGAGAGAGAAAATTTAGAACTCAAAATCTTATGGAAGTGAATATTGAAAACTAAAAATTAATAAGCAACATTTTAAAAAATATTCCCAGGGGGAGGAAGGACTAGGGAGACAGGAAGAAGAAGGAGCGTTTATTTATTAAGATGTGCCACACTGTCCTATTTAAATCAGGTCTGATTAACAGTTGAAATTCAAGAGAAACTGAAGGACCACAAAGGAAGACACAGGAAAAGGGGATATAAATGTATGTATGGCAGTAGGGTAGTCTAGAGGGGAGTCGAAACTAGAAGAGAATGTTTGGATTGCCACAATATATCAACTAAGGTTTTAAGAACTATATTTCTCAATATAACAGTATTATGTAATATGTAATAATTATGTAATAATGTCTAAAATTATTACATAACCACTACTATGCACAGATCTTAGAGGAAATAGAGAATTTATTATTAACAGTTATCTTAAAGAAGCGTTAACCCAGCACTGACAATCCATGGAAACTGAATAGTGGTGACATGGCACAAATAACTAAAATCCGTATTAACCCTTATCTAATTTTAATTTCTACCAGCTAGTTTCAGCCTATATCCAAGATTACTAAGAGCATGCTAATTATGATAAGTGATCAAAAAGTTTTGCATTTTAAATATATGCAAGAGAGTCACAGGGAAGAGCTTTGAAAATGAAAAACTTAAAGACTTCAATCTGTAAATGGTTGGTTAAGGACCAAAATGACATCACTATCCTAAAATCGTTTCAGTATGTCTAACTGTGGCTAATCAAACCAATATGGTTCACTACTACTCCTAAGACTCTTCCATGACACATGAGCTCACAGAAATTATCAGAAGCTGAGTCTCTCACCCTCCACATATAAAAATATTAGAAAAGTATTATTGATTATATCACCAAATCTTTTGCAACTATCATTTTGTTTTACAGAGGCCCAATTACCATTATTCAGGTTCTCAGTACTGGCTCATCCCTGAACTACATTAAGTACCTTATAACTGCTCTGTCTTTGTAAAGTTTCTCCAAATCTATCATCCCCATAGCTGTGAAAATAATCTTCCTAGAGATCTGAGCATGTCAATTTTTTGCTCAAAAATTTTTAAGTACCTTTCCATTGGCTAATGCCTTAGAACAGTATTTAAATTCCTCCATAGCTTGGCTCTTTCTTACCTTTCCAAAATTATTCCAAACACAAATATTTTCAGACTACTTCCATTCGCAAACTAAACATTCCAGCAAAACCTGTAACATTCTTTACACCTGTAACATACTCTCTTCTCATCTATACCTTTCATAATTCTTGTCTATCTTAAAATTTCAACTCAGGTGCCATATTCTCCACTGAAGCCTTCTCTTACTGACAGACAATAGTTGTCAGTGCTTTCCCTTTCTTCAATCTTCCTTGTACTCTAATTATTTGTATACGTTTTTTCCCCTACCCCATCCCAAGGAGAATGTAAGTTCTTTGAAGACAGAAACTATTTTGTTTTTGTATCCTCAGTACCCAGTGCAGTGTTGACGCAGAGTACAGTGGGAGGTTTAATAAATGTCTGTAAATTGAATTCAATTATTAATAAATCCTTACTTGCTATGAGCATATCACATAACAGACAAATGGGAGAGGCATTTTACATGCAATTTCTCATTAATAAATATTTTACTGATAACTAAGCAATTTCTTCACAACTTTAATGACAAAAGAATAAACAATGAAACATTGCATATGAACTTGTATTTGGCTTCTTCATGAAAACTATAGGCTGTGATTACAGGTCCCAACAATAATATCTAATATACTTGCTACATTAGAAATAAAATTTTGTGAAAAATAAATGTGTCTTATTCAGTAGCTTTTAAATAGATATTCTGTTTATAATCTGATGACTCTGGAAAATAAAAAAAGAGAAACAAAAGAAATTGAATGATTCTTATTTAGGGATGATGCATACTCATATTTTTCTAACACTGATGGCAATTAGATAATAACAGGCAATTGAAAAAGAGATGCTAACTATATAGGAAGGAGGGAAGATCAAGGAAATAACTAAAGATAATCTAAAGGCACTGTCCTCATATACATACAACAGACATGGTATTTTCCACGCAAAATTAAAAGGATATCCAAAATTTCTTGCAGCATCACACTCAAAGGTAATAGTTTCAGAATTTAACAAAAAACAAGCCCCAATTATATTTAAAACTTTACATATTTGCAGCATATGGTTCATTATTTTTTTTCAATTCATGTTATTTATTTAAATACATTTATTGTATTAAATTATCAGTAAGGAAAATTAACATCATGCTATCTTATTTAATGACCTATATTAATTTGTAATCCATCCTATTCCTCATTTTGTCAGAACCTTCTTTTCAGTCTAGCTTGACAGCCAGCTTTTGAAGGGTGTAGTTAAGGAAATGTGATCACTCCAGTCCCCAAGATATCTGTCCTTTAACCAGCTAGGGCTGGGACTCTCCCAAATAGGACCTTCCCTTCTTTTTATCCCCTAAATAGAGAACCAGCTTGGGTTAGGCCTTCTGGAAGAGATAAATCTCTTGTCTTTGCTTTTCCTCCTCAAAGTTAGGGATGATTTAGTCTTCAACAGGAAGGCCAAACAAGGTGGAACCTGATTCTGTTGGTTTTTGCTTTGTTTCAGGGGTCTCATAAAGCAACTAGCATTCATTAAGTGTCAGAGAGGGGCATAATCAGTCACATCTTAAGGCCAGCCCTACCTGCAAACTATTCCTTTCATCTGAGGAAGGAGCTGAGGTAATTATCCACCTCATTAAAATACCGACCAATTGGGACTGTCTTACCTTTGACAAGGGAGGACCAAATTATATACCAGGTTAATCAAAAAGAAGACATGCTAGAGCAGAGTCAGAATGGCAGAGTAGAAAGATGCACATACTCTAGCTCTTCCACCACAGCCCATAAAATACCTGTAGAGAGAGACTCTCAACAAGTTCTGGACCAGTAGAAACCATGGAACAATGGAGGGGAGGGGATTTCCGGCTAAGGGTGACCTGGAAGGCCTACATGAGGGTCTGTAGCACCACAAGCAGAGTGGAGCACAGCCTAGCAGTCTTGTCTACCAGCACCTGGAGGAGCAGGACCTGAGCAGGCCTCAGGGGCCGAATCCTCAGCAGCTGCAGAGGTTTGCATATCCCTCAACCCACAGGCGACAAAGACACTTCAGAGGTCATTGAGGGAGTTTTATCACCTCTGTGGTGGGGAAGCAGGGTGCTCCTCTGGCCCTGGCCTGGGGTGGCGGTGGTAGCAGAGGCAGCAGTGGGCAGGCAGCAGTGGCAGTAGCCATGGCAGGCATTGTTGAAGCCTCAGTTTGGGGCCTGTGGTGGGAACGAGCAGCTCATCTGAACCTCAGCCCTGAGTGGCGGCCCTGTCCCTGTTTAAAGCCCCTGGGGGAACTGAACAGATGACCTGAATCTCAGCCACCAACCCGGCTGAGGAGTAACTCTTCTCCCTTGATTTTTCCATCTTGGAGGAACTGAGATCTCACAGGTCCCTAGAGGACATCCTACTCTTGAAAAAGGACCCAAAAGTCAAATAAGTGGTTGAGAAAATGCCCAAAAAAGGGAAAAAAAATAAGACTATAGAAGGTTACTTTCCTGGGGAACAGGTATTCTCTCCCATCCTTTCAGATAAGAAAGAACAATGCTTACCACCAGGAGAAGACGTAAAAATCAAGGCTTCTGCATTCAAAACCTCCAAAAACTATGCAAGGGTCCCAGGCCATGGAAAAGGTCAAAAATGATTTTAAAAATCAAGTAAGAGAGGTGCAGGAAAAATTGGGAAGAGAAATGAGAGAGATGCAGAAAAATCATGAAAAGCAAGTCAACAGCTTGCTAAAGGAGACCCAAAAAAATGCTGAAGAAAATAACACCTTGAAAAATAGGTCAACTCAATTGGCAAAAGAGATCCAAAAAGCCAATGAGGAGAAGAATGCTTTCAAAAGCAGAATTAGCCAAATGGAAGAAATTCAAAAGCTCACTGAAGAAAATAGTTCTTTAAAAATTAGAATGGAACAGATGGAGGCTAATGACTTTATGAGAAACCAAGAAATTACAAAACCAAACCAAAAGAATGAAAAAATGGAAGAGAATGTGAATTATCTCATGGGAAAAATTGACCTGGAAAATAAATCCAGGAGAGATAATTCAAAAATTATGGGACTACCTGAAAGCCATGATCAAAAAAAGAGCCTAGACATCATCTTTCATGAAATTATCAAGGAAAACTGCCCTGAGATTCTAGAACCAGAAGGCAAAATAAATATTGAAAGAATCCATTGATCACCTCCTGAAAGAGATCCAAAAAGATAAACTCCTAGGAACACTGTAGCCAAATTTCAGAGTTCCCAGGTCAAGAAGAAAATATTGCAAGCAGCCAGAAAGAAACAATTCCAGTATTGTGGAAATACAATCAGGATAACTCAAGATCTAGCAGCTTCAACATTAAGGGATCGAAGGGTGTGGAATAGGATATTCCAGAAGTCAAAGGAACTAGGACTCAAACCAAGAATCACCTACCCAGCAAAACTGAGTATAATACTTCAGGGGAAAAAAATGGTCTTTCAATGAAATTGAGGACTTTCAAGCATTCTTGATGAAAAGACCGGAGCTGAAAAGAAAATTTGACTTTCAAACACAAGAATGAGAAGAAGCATGAAAAAGTAAACAGGAAAGAGAAGTCATAAAGGACTTACTAAAGTTGAACTGTTTACATTCCTACATGAAAAGAGACAATATTTGTAACTCTTGAAACTTTTCAGTATCTGGTTATTGGTGGGATTACACACATACATACACACACACACACATATGCACACACACAGAGACAGAGAACACAGAATGAATTGAATAGGATAGGATCATATCTTAAAAAAATGAAGTTAAGTGGTGAGAGAGAAATGTATTGAGAGGAGAAAGGGAGAAATGGAATGGGACAAATTATCTATCATAGAAGAGGTAAGAAAAAGCTTTTCCAATGGAGGGGAAAATGGGGGAGGTGCAAGGGAAAAAGTGAAGCTTACTCTCATCACATTTGGCTCTGGAAGTAATAACATGCACCCTCAATTTGGTATGAAAATCTATCTTACACTACAGGAAGGTAGGGGGGAAGGGGATAAGCAAGGTTGGGGAATGATGGGAAGGAGGGCAAATGGGAGGAGGGAGCAATTAGAAGTAAACACTCTTGGGGAGGGACAAGATCAAAAGAGAATAAAAGAAATGGGGGGCAGGATAGGATAGAGGGAAATATAGTTAGTCTTACAAAACATGACTATTAAGGAAGTTATTTGCAAAACTAGACACATATAACCTATATTGAATTGCTTGTCTTCTCAGTGGGAATGGCTGGGGAGGGAGGAAGGAAGAAAAGTTCAAACCCAAAGTTTTAGGAACAAATGTTGAGAATTGTTTTTATATACAACTGGGAAATAAGAAATATAGGTAATGGGGTATAGAAATTAATCTTACCCTACAGGACAAGAGAGAAGATGGGGATAAAATAAGGGAGGGGTGTTAGAAGGGAGGGCACGTTGGTAGAAGGGGCAATCAGAATGCATGGCATTTTGGAGGGGGAGGGGAGAGATGGGGAGAAAATCTGGAACTCAAAATTTTGTGGAAATGAATGTTGAAAACAAAATAAATTTTAAAAAAAAAGGCATACTAATGTTAAAAAACTCAGTTCATCCTCACTCTAAATATGGTCATCCAGAGAAGCTAATAAGCCAATTTATTGGTTACTGCTAGCCTAAATAATAAACTGATCATTCTCTGGTCCCTAGCTTCTTGACAAGGTACTTTTTACTAACAATATATGCATTGTTATTAATAAAATGGTATCTTGCTCTGGAGAAGACTGTGCTTCAGCATTATATTTACCCACCATGATTTTAGAAGTCTATATTTGCTCCTTCAGGGAATACAATGGGCACTACATTCTTTAACCTTTGGAAGCCTTTTTCTATACATTCTTATGATATAATAGACATCAGAATTCAGTGACAACGTAGTTCCTAAATTGATAATGAGATTTATACTTATGGCCATTTTTTTGCTGGCTTTTGTCTTTTAGGGCATGGAAAGAATATAACTCCAAGTAACTAAGTAAACAGCTTAGTCATATATTGAAAAAATTTGAGAAGTGCTCTAATTTAATATCAAATGAGGAGGCTCTAACCACTAACTCTCAGAACAACAAAGAAGGCAAACTAGTAATTTATAGCTACAATTTGTCAAAAGAGTTAATAAAGATAAGTACAAAAAGAAAGTAAAGAACATGGGATCTGACTGAACATTTATGCATTTATTTTTTCAGAAAGTGTACTGCCAGAACGAGGCAAACCCCATATACACATAAACTTCAATTAAGTCTTCACTCTAGAGAAGGTGAAAGGATTCTGGAACACATTTCTATTCTCCCTCATACTAGGAAGAATGAAATACTCTTTGAAAAATAAAAATAAGACTCAAGAAGAATATGTAAACAAGTCATTCTTCAATTGACACAAAGTTGAAGGGATATGAATAGGCATTTGTTAAATAAAGAAAGCCAAGATATAAATAACAATGTGAAAAAAAGAATACTTCCAGTCAATAATTATTAGAGAAATGTAAATTAACAAAACTTTGACATTCTAGTTCACAACCACAAAATTAGCAAGATTGACAAACAAGGAAAATGACAAATGTTGCAGGAGGAACAAAGGAAAAGGGCAATAAACACTTTTGTAGTGTCTATGATGTGCTAGGTATTGTGCCAAGTATTAGAGATGTTGCAAGAGATCAGGCAAATTAATATGTTGGTAAAGTTGTTTTAATTTGCATTTCTTTAGTTCACTAAATACACTAGAAATGAGACCTTTGTCACAGAAACTTGTTGCAAAGATCACTCCCTCCAATTTCCCACTTTTCTTCTAATTTAACTTAATTGATTTTTATTCTGTATTTTTGTTAATTTTAGGTAATTAAAACTGTCCATTTTACTTCCTATGGACTTGTCTTAATTCTTACTTAGTCAGGAACTCTTTTGCTACTAATAGATCTGAAAGGTAATTTCTTCCACGTTCTTTGAATTTGTTTATGATGCCACCCTTTATGCCTATATCATGTATACATGTGGGATGTCGATCTAGATCTAGTTTCTGCTGATCGGCTTTCCAGTTTTACCAATTTTTGTTGTTGTTAAATATTGAGTTCTTGTCCCAATGGCTTTGTTAGTTAAAGAGATGTTTATTATTTCTGATTTTATACATTTGTTTATGAGATTTTTAATGTCCTAATACATAGTCAGTTTTTTGTGAAAATGACATGCACAGCTAAGAAATAGGTATACTCCTTTCTATTCTCTTTAAATATTCTCTACACATTTACCATAGTTAACTTTTCTAAACTTCTATTCCAGTTCTTCCTTTCTTTTTCATTTATATTTGTTTAGATTTATCTAGGTTTGAGAGGAGTAAATTTAGGTTCCCCACTATTAATTTTGCTGTTTATTTTTGCTATTTATTTCTGATCATTTAATTTTTCCTTTAAGAATTTTAATACTATGTCATTTGGTACACGTATACTTCATATATGAATTCACTGTTGATGGGAATTTTTTGCAAAATGTTCTTTCCCTGGTTATCTTTTTAATTAGGTCTATATTTGCTGCTGCTTTGTCTGAGATCATAACTGCTATCCTTGCCTTTGTTACTTCACATGGGGCATAATACATTCTGCTCCAGCCCCTTTTTGAAAATTCTGTTTATCTTTCTGTTCTGTGGGAGGTTTTTTCCTTAACAATATTTTGTTGGATCTAGTTTCAAATTCATTCTGCTATTCACTTACATTTTATTGGTGAATTCATTCCATTCACATTGACAATTATGATAGCTAATTACTTATTTCCTTCCACTCTATTATCTTCCTTTTCTTTCCTGATCTTAAGAGTTTTATTCTGCCCTTTCCCTTTTCTCCTTTCTCTCCTCTTTCCATATTGGACAACATGAATTTCTGTTTCCAACTGCGTATGCATATTCTTTCCTACTTTGACCAATTCAGATAAGATTGAGGTTTAAGTGTCTTTTTCTCACCCACACCCCTTCTGGTGGTATAGACTTTTATTTGCACATTCCATTGATATGACATAATATCCATAATTCTTCCTCTCTCTCCCCTCTTTCACAGCGTATAACTCTTCCGTACCCTTTCTATTCTTCTTTTAAGATCATCAAAATATAACAGAATCACTCACAGGTCCTCTGTCTAATCACATCCCCTCTAACATTCCTGATAATGATAGAGTTCCTAAGGACTGTGTATATTATATTATCTTCTCACATAAAGATGTAAACAATTTAACATATTTTGGTCTCTTGTGATTGCTTGCTTATGTTTTCCTTTCTATGATTATTTTGACTCCTGTATTTTTATGCCAAGTTCTGAAATCAATTTTTTTTTCATCAGGAATGCTTGGAAGCTCTCTATTCCATAAAAGATCTGTTTTCCCCCGGTGAGATTATATTGTTTTGTTACCTTGCTATTTTTAGTTGTAAACCCAAATCTTTTGCCTTTTAGAATATCAAATTCCATACTCTCAATTTCTTTACAGTGTTGACTACTCAATCTTATGTGATCCTCCCTGTTGCTCCTCAGAACTTGAATTCCTTCATTCCACTTCCTTTCAGGATTTTTTCTTTGAACTGGGAGCACTGGGTTTTGTCTACAATATTTCTGGGAGGTTACAATTGGGGGTTTCTTTCACGAAGTAAACAGTTGATTCTTTCAATTTTTACTTTGCCCTCTGCTTCTAAGAGATCTTGGCAGTTTTCTTTTATGATTTTTTGAAATATGATGTTTAGAGATCTTTTTTCTGTTCGTGACTTTTAGGTAATCAAATAATTCTAAAGTTATCTCTCCTCAATCTGTTTTCTAGGTCAGTCATTGTTGTTTCAAATCATCTGTCTTTTGACTTTGTTTTATTATTCCTGATGCCTTGTGGAATCACTAACTTTTATTACAACAATTCTAACTGTCATGGAATTATTTTCTCACATAAAGTTTTGCATCTCTTATTCCAAGTTGATAATTCTCTTTTCGTATCTTCTTTCCATAGCTCTTCTTTCCTCATTCATTCTTCCTCTACATTTATTTTGCTTTTTTAAATTATTTTTTACATTAAAAAAACCAAAACCTCTTGCTTTGACTCTTCTAGAAATTCTGGTTGAATTTGTGTCCAAGCTTCATTTTGTTTTGGGCATTTTTCGGTAGATATTTTTGAGTATTCTCTCCCGGGTTTGTTTTTTGAGCATCCCTGTTACCAAAAGAGCTCTTTGTAAAGGGATTCTTTTTCATTTCTCCAGCCTCCTTCTTGACTTTGATTGCTAGTGCTAGGCTCTGCACATTTAAAGGATCAATGTCTGGCGTTTCTGTTCTATCTTCTGCTGCTTTCACAGGTTGGGCTGGGAGTATGTGTGCACATGCATGTGTGTACGAGTGTGTGTGTGTGTGTGTGTGTGTGTGTGTGTGTGTGTGTTTGTACAAGTGCAAAGTTTTCACTACTCTTAAGGTGATATGATGTGGGGAAAAGTCTTTTCATTTGGTTTGAGATGTGTAAGTTCCTTACCTTGGTTTTGCTCTGCTGACATTTCCTAATTGGTAGTTTCAGTAGAAATAGGGGCAGGTAGGTGGCACAGAGGATAAAATGTCTGGCCTGGAATTGGGAAGACCTTAGTTACAATTCTGCCTTAGACATTTCCTAGCTGGGTGACCCTGAGCAAGTCACTTAACCTTTGCTTGCCTCAGTTTCCTCATCGGTAAAATGAAGATATTAATGGCACCCCCCAGAATTGTTATAAGGATGAAACAATTATAAAGCACTTAGCACAATGCCTGGCACATAGTAAGCACTGTATGAATACTAGCAATTATTATTATACAAAACGGCTAGCTTCAGCCACTAACAAACACTGGAAGGCTCTGGAGGTTCAATGGGTTCCCCTTTATCCTGGTACTTCTGATCTGCCTATTCCACAGCAGACTTCTACCCTAGGCTAGGAGCTAGAATCATATCCCAGCTATGCTACTGAGATCAGAGTCACTGTATTTACTTTCTCTTTCAAATTTGTTCCTATCTCAATATACATTTAGGGTTTGCTAATAACCTCTCCTTTACCATCTCTACCTGGATATCAGACCTTTAACTCTACTTCTTTCAGAACATAAGCAAGAGACTTACTAAATGGCCCCTATTCCTTGACCTTGCATAATAAGTCCTGGGATCCCTGAAGTTTCATCAAGTTATGGTGCCCAGTTGTAGCTCTCTCTCAGTACCCAGAAACTTGAATGTTCCATGTGCAGTAAACTCTTAGTCAGACCCCCATTCCCATCATCCACGGATCTCTCTATCTCCCTAAACTGGAATATAATTCGCTATGGTTTCTCAGTTGGATTTCCCAAAGAGGATCTCTGTATTGTGCTTCCTACATCTTTGTGAATGAGGTTTGGTGGAAGAACAGGGTATACTTTTTCCTTCTCCTATTCCCTAATGACTCTACTTCCATGAACATTCATTCTCAGAGACTGTGAAAACAGAAGCCCAACTAGAAAGGTTTGGAAAGCGGGCGTAGGGTTAAACTACGTATCTACTCCAAAAGAACCAGGCTGCTCATCATCATCAATCCACTGAGTTAGATATGTTTTTGGTAACAGCAATACAGAAAAACAAACTAGTAGAGCATTAAAGGATTCTAATTTATGTTGATCAAGAGAATATCCATACCAATAAAATGACAGATCCCTGAGACATGAGTTAGATTAAATGTGCATAGAGGTAAGGGGTGGGAGGAAGCAAGGATGTATATAAATAATATAAAGGGTAAAATGGTGTTACGTATACATACTCAGAAAGAACTACCTGCTTCTGACACTAACTAGCTGTGTGGCTGCAGGTAAGAAAATTATACTCTACAAAGCAAGAAATTTGACTCAGTGAAGGGAATTCCCATACTGATATCACAGATCTTTGACCTAATCTCTCTCACACACACACACACACACACGCACACGCACAAAGCACAATAGTAATATCTTTCATTTAATATGAATTTGATATATACTAATTTGTTTCCATAGGCATCCCTCAAATTGTATATGTCCCAGAATAACAGAAAAATCAAAAGTTTAAGATAACAAGGAGCTCCTAAACTCTCCCCAAAACAGAGTGAATTCAAGAAAAGAGGCAAAGCTAATTCTTATGTTTAACCACATTTCTGGTATTCTTAAAAAGATTTTCTGGGCCTCACATGTCAAAATCAAAAAAAAAAACGTGTGTGTGTGTGTGTGTGTGTGTGTGTGTGTGTGTGTGTGTGTGTGTGTGTGTGTACGTGTATGTGTGATTTAGTTTATGAAAAGAGAAATATCTCACCTTGTTCTGGATCAACTGTTTTAGTAACTTCTGAAACATAGCAGTTTGGTAAAGGGCATGATGAAAACATTGGCCAAGGATATGGATCATTACCCTAAAAAAAAGAAGGAAAAATAACTGATATCAGCTATGAATCAATAAGAGTTTAGTTTATTTTATCTACTTATATAACTTGTGTAATCTATTCTATGGTATTTGTCTCTCATAACTTTTAGAATTATTATCTCCATACCGTAATTTAATACTATACTCTGGATGAAAGATTAACACATACAAACATCTAATCTTTGCTAATACCCAACATCTACCTACATCTGTTATGGTCAATCAAAGCAGAGAATGTTGTTTTTACTATTTTTTCATGCTAGTAAAGTCATAGGGTTTGATGAAAAAAAAGTTAGTATCAATTTTATTCAACAATCTGCCTATCCCCTCTGCTTACAGTAATTTTTATTTCTTCTTTATCAGTCACAGGAAAAATACATTACTTAAGAAAAAAATTTCCTTAGCAAAAACTTTATGAATACTAATAAGGGTACAGGAGTCTAAAATTGTCAAGGAAATGAAAAAAAAACCTTTTTTATAAAAAGTATACATCATCTAAAGAAAGTAAAAAATCAAAGCTACACAGAAAAAGGGGAGCGAAAGAAGCGATATGCTTTGGCTCTTCCCTTTCAGTGACATTTATAAATGCTGGAAATTAAAATAAAATTGTAATAAGAATAAAATAAATACAATTGTACTTTCAAATAGGTAACAAAAAATCAGCCCTGTGATACAGACAACAGGGAAAATGGAGCTAAATTAGGCTATTCTGTTACCAAATTCAAAGAGTTCTTATTACATGAATATGTGAAAAACAACATTTTTTCACTTACCTTTTGTAGAGTCCTGGGTGGTAAAATCCGTTCTAAAGGTCCACCAATAAGATTTAGTCTAACAAGAACATGGTTTCTTTCTACTGACAGGCCATCAATTACAAAGTCCCTGAAAAACAAAACTCTCATTTTTATGTTTTTTATTGTTCAGTCATGTCTGACTCTGTGACTCCACTGGGGTTTTCCTGACAAAATACTGAATAGGCTGGTCATTTCTTTCTCCAACTCATTTCTTTCTCCAACTCATTTTACAGATGAGAAAACTGAGGCAAACAGGATGAAGTGACTTGCCTAGAGTCACAGCTAAGTGTCTGAGGAGAGATCTGAAATCATGTCTTGCAGATCCCAGGCTTGACAATGCATCCACTGTGCCATCTAGTTGCCCATATTTTCATTTACCAGTATTTAATGTGATAATGGCATTTGATTAAAGTTAATATAATGACCTCTAAAAAAGTAGGAGAAAATTTATAAAATAAGAATTTGGAGAAATAAACAAACAATCAAGGTAACAGTCTTTTTTTTTTTAAAGGTATACATTTATTTTTAAAATGAAGGGTTTGGACTGGATGATTTGTCAGATTTATTCTAATTCCCAGATACTTTGCTGTAACTTGTCATTGAAAATCTTCCACTACTTTTCATATACTCTAAGTCTCCATCTGAATCTACAAGCAAGCTCTCAGATTTGTGAGCATGGTTCCCTCTTTGGTTAGTATGGTTTTTTCTGTTTAGCTATTTCTCACCTGTGGCCTTCACTGATCTCTAAAACATTTTCCTCTTGAGCATTTAACAGCACTGCAGACACTTGATACTGAGACTCTAAAAGTAGAAGTGTATCAAGATCACAGCATAATACACTTAATAACCTGTATATTGGAAAAAATAAGGTGAAAGCAATTTAGATAAGAAGATCTATAATAAAGAAAATTAAGGAACATCCATTAGATCTTAGTGATACTCTGTGACACAGAGGATGGGGAAAAAAGTCATAGATTCCTTTATGCCCATTTTGTTCATTATACTTAGGCTTCCACCTTCCCTTTTAGTTTGAAAAAACTAAAGAAAATGAATGAAAATTCATATTGATGGTCTTAATTCAGTATTGAAAATTTCATATAAATTTGACAGGAAGAGAATCTAGTATATTATGCCCTAGTGCATCCCATTTGAACACTCAGAGGACCTTGGGGAAATTCTGAGACCCAAGAGCACCTTCTTTGTCTTCTCTGTCTTTTGCACCCGCTTTTATCCTGATTTGGTTATTGCACATAATTATCCTGATTTATCCTTCCACTGTGCTTTTGCTAATGTTTAAAGCTGTCCTCACATTCCTCTAGATTCTTGTAATAAATTTTGTGTCTCACATTTTTTTCTCTTATAGAACAATGACAAATTACATCACCTTCATTTTTGAGCAATTTTAGAAAACATACAAGAACATTAATACCTAGTGTATCAATAAGCACCCCAAGATACACAGGGGGGCCTGCTATCACAGGTTCTTAGATCTACATTCATAAAAGGAAAGGCAACTTTTGAGGGGTTAAAAATAACTTTCATCAAGCACATGTATCATTTCTTTAATTAAGCACATAATCATTCACCTACTTCAGGGGAGTCAGCACCCTGAACCTCAGAGAAAATAAAGAGAAATCAAAGACCAACAGACATGGCTTCCTCTGCCTGACCATAATCAATACATACATCACAAATCAACACACAGGTCCAACTGTCTGACCACAGTTATGAGAGAAGGAAGCACTGGCACTTGGGTTTTCAAAGCCGAGGGCTCAAATTATTCAGTCAGAAGCATTTTTAGTAAATAAAAACATCAAAAGATTCTACTCTGCTTGGTTTTACACCTAGTGACCTATAATCATCAGAAAAATCAGTCTATATTGAAATATCACCATTAATTATTATGCATCATGCACCTTGGAAATCATTTAAGTTCCTCTTTCCATATATTTCACTTCCATTATCATCAAAAATTAGAAGAAATAAAAAAGGATAAGAACTCAATGCACAGACTCTAGATCAGTGAATCTTACTGATGAGGAATTTAAGGTGAGTCTTGAATGCAGTTTTCAAATTTAAAATACATAAACATCCAAAATGCACAAAACTGCTTTATTCTCAGAACTGTAGATTTTAGAACCAATTAGAGTGTCTGTTTCCCCAAAAGTATTTTGGCTCTTTCATTATGCAGCTTATTAATAATCTATGTTGACCAGCACTGTATTACTAATGGATTAAATATCATTAAACATGGGCAATATGGAGCCAATATATATCAAAAACAAAGCACTTTATAGTACACAGATTTCAGAAGCCCAGTAAAAATGCCTAATGTACTATAAAATTTAGATATCAGCTATAGGTTTAGAGATTGTATCTATTACAATTTTACCAAAAAAGAGATTAAATAAAATTTACATAATAATAATGACCACTCACATTTGTATACTATTTTAGAGTTTGGTATTCCCTCACAATAATATTGGATATTCCCTCACAATAATCCTGCAGGGTAAGCAATGGCAAATATTATTATTATCATTTTCCAGATGGGGAAATTGAGGGTCTAAGAAATTAAAATACATCCATGGTACATCACACAAGCAATCACTGGTCATATTTCAATAATGACACGGAATTTCTGTTGATGATTTTAATTCATTAGATATCAAAACTCTTGTATATGTATATTTTTGAAAAGCATCACTCAAAATGCATGTGATAAAATTTGGCATCATTCTATAAGAGAAAAAATACGAGATATACAATATTTATTCCAAGAATCTAGAATCTATGTTTATTATTCTAAAACTCAGAGTTATTCTTATTCAAAATGAAGCATTAAAGAATTTCTTATCTACATAGTACACTGTTCCCCACTGTTAAGATTTACATAAAGACATGACTAAGGTGATAGCTCACAGAGTTATCAGTTTATAAGCTAAAAACTCTATTAGAATTTCATGAGAATAAGTTTGATTCCAAGGACACAAGACAAAGTTAAAGCTAAAATAGATTTAATCAGAATTGAAAAATTGGGAAACTACACTATTTAGCCATATTAAGCAATATTGTTATAGGCTATTTAAAATAACTAGAATGGTTGGATCAGCTCACAGCTCCACCACCAATGAATTAGTGTTCCAACGCTCCCACATCTTCTCCAACATTTATCATCATCCTGTTCTGTCATGTTAGGCAATCTGATAGGTGGATGTGGTATCTTAGAGTTGGTTTAATTTGCATCTCTCTAAAATAAAAGTGATTTAGAGCATTTTTTCATATGACTATAGACAGCTTTAATTTCTTCCTCTGAAAACTGCCTGTTTATGTAATTCGACCATTTATCGATTTAGGAATGACTTATACTCTTGTAAATTTGACTCAGTTCTCCACATTATTTTAGAAATGAAGCCTTTTTCACAGACACTAGCTGCAAAAATTCCTTCCCAGTTTTCTGCTTCACTCCTAAGCTTGGTTGCATTAGATTTGGTAGTGCAAAAGCTTTTCAGTTTAATGCAATCAAAATTATCCATTTTGCATTTCATAATGCTTTCTATCTCTTTTTTACCAAAAAGTTCTTCCCTTCTCCATAAATCTGATACTCTATTCCTTGCTCCACTAATTTGTTTATAGTATCACTCTTTACACGTATAAAGAACTATGCCCAAAGGGCAACAAAAATGTGCATACCCTCTGACCCAGCAATTTCCCCCAGAGATCATAAAAATGGCAAAGGGTCCCACATGTACAAAAATATTTATGGCAGCACTCTTTGTGGTGACCAAAAACTGGAAATCAAGGTGATGCCCATACATGGAGGAATGGCTGAATAAACTGTGGTATATAAATGTAAAGGAATATCATTTTGCTATAAAAAATGATGAACAGAAAGACTTCAGAGAGGCCTGGAAAGACTTACATGATCTGATGCTGAGGAAAGGAGCAAAACCAGAGGAACTTTGTACACAGCCACAACCACATTGTGCAAGGACTTTTTCTGGTAGACTTAGAACTTCATTGCAATGCAAGGACATAAAAATTTCCCAATGGTCTTTTTTTCAAATTTTTTTTGTAATTTTACTTTATTTATTTATTTTTTAATGTTCTACAATCACTATCATAAAACTTAGATTTTTACTCCCCCACACCTACCCCCCCACCACCCACCTCCCTCCTCAATTCAGCATACAATTCTATATAGGATCTACATATACTTTCCTTAGTAAATATGTTTTAACTATGGTCATGCTATGTAGATGAACTAAAATAAATGGAAGAAATCATATAACAAATCAAAACATAATACACACACACACACACACACACACACGATCTGCTACATTCTGTGAATGAATTCCATAGTTCTTTCTCTGAAGGCATTTTGCCTTAGAAAACCATTGGGATTTTTTTTTTAAGTTCTTGTGTTATTACAAAGTTCTAAGTTTACCAGAAAAAACTCTCGTGCACTGTGGTCATTGCTGTGCACAAAGTTCTCCTGGCTCTGATCCTTTTGCTCAGCATCAGATCATATATGTCTTTCCAGGCCTCCCTGAAGTCTTCTTGATCATCATTTCTTATGGCACAATTGTACTCCATTACATTCATATACCATAATTTATTCAGCCATTTCCCAATTGATGGGCATCCCTTTGATTTCCAGTTTTGGGCCATTACAAAGAGTGCTGCTATAAATATTTTTGTACATGTGGGACCCTTTCCCATTTTTATAATCTCTTGGGAATACAGTCCTAGTAGTGATATTGCTGGGTCCCAATGGTCTTTTAAAGCAAAATAAATGCCTTCCACATCCAGAGAAAGAATTCAATCACAGATTTTAGCATTTTCTTTTGTATTACGTTTTGGTTTGTTATGTGACTTCTCGCATTCATTTCAATTTTTCTATATAATATGACTATGGTGAAAATGTATTTAATAAGAATGCATGTGTAGAACCTATATAAAATTGTATGCCATCTCAGGTAGTGAGGGGAAACTTGGGGGTTAGGGAGAGGGAGGGAGGGAGGGAAAGAAAAAATCTAGGTTGTATGGGAGTGATTGTGGAACACTGAAAATAAAAATATAAAACAAAGTAACTAGAAAGTATAAGACCTGAATACTGCTATGGTATAAGAAACGATGAATTGATGGACTTAGAAAAATAGGAAAAGACTATGAAGTTAGATGTTATCTACCCTCAGAGAAACAAAGGACAAACAAGTATAGTACAGTCTTAAATAGATACATATGAATTTATCTATACATGAATATGATTACAGACAGCTAAATATATGCATATGTATAATGTTCGTGTGTCCAAGTGTGTGTATATATATATATATATATATATATATATATGTGTGTATACACACACATACATGAATATATCTGTACTTAATTGTAGTCTTCTTGGGGGAAGAGGAAAAAAAGAACAAAGTAAAAAGTACACAGCAGAGAACAAAAGAAAACTGATAAGTAAGCAATTAAAAGATGGACCACAGCTTGGAACACAATATATTGTATTAATCTTAAAGAAAGAAAATTAATTGCTTTATCTCTCCAAAAAAAGAAAAGTCTGCCCACTGACCTCCTCATGCTCTTGAAAAACAATTAATTTTTTAGACAAAAAAAAATTCCTTGACTCTTAACAAAACTGAAAAATTCTTTAAGCAAATGTTTAAAATCTAATATCTTTGGGGATTATTCTTATTAATGTGATGTACAATCAACAACACAAAGAAAATTTTGGAAATTGGGCTAACACTTAGACATAGCTGATCTATTATTGTTTCTAAAATATTTTACTGATTCGTTTTCTATTTATTTTTACATTTCCAAAGTCCATTTCATCCAGTTCTAGGAGCCAAATCTACACTGTGGTTAGGGAATTATCTGTTAAGACTTAGGAAGGCTCCAATTCACTATGAAGTTTCACAATGGTGCACAGTAGGCAAAATATTGTTCTTACACAATGAATCAGAATCTAGACTAAAGAATGCCACAATTTTATAAAGCAAAATAACAATGCATAAAGTCCAAATAAAACAATATAAAAGAATCTTCTGCCTAGGGTGGTGTTCCAACAGTTAGGTAACAACTTCTTTTTTATGATTTTCAGTCCACAAATGAAATTTTCTAAAAAGGTGATTAAAAATTGATATTAAGGGTTCTTATTTTGGTAAAGGAGAAAAAAAATCAATACAAATTATTTTTAAAATCCTGGCCAGATATTTACTCTTTTAATGTAAATGAACATATACATTCCAAAGAAAAGAATCCCATACCTTAGACCAAAAATATGTGATTGTTCATAGTTGAATAATGATCGAATCTTGGCTTCAGAATTCAAAACTATAAGTCTATCAATAATATCCTGAAAAAGAAAGGGATAATATTGTATATTATATAACAGATATTAATTAAAAAGAACATACAATTTGGTTCATATAAAATTCACAGAATCGGTTTTAGAGAAGATGAACCAGTGTGGCATCAGGCTATTCTCAAGTGCTTTTAACCTTCCATTTTTCTCATATAATTATTGCAAGTCAATTTTTTTTTCAGAAATTCAATAAAGTTAGCCAAGATGACGAGATGATTACAATGGAAGTTCAAATAAAGAAGATCACAGTTCTGAAATGCAGTGAATGGAAGCTTTGTTAACTGCTGACAACTCACTGGAGCTATGCAGTTCAGGTCTCAATATACTGCTGTTGAGGGCCAGGGTGGAGATGCTGTTGACAAGATCAGGAAAGACCTTGGGGGAAACTGTTCTTTGAGACTGTGCTCATTATCATCTAGAATGGCTCTCCATGCCCCCCAGATGTTGCTGTCTCTGTGAGACAATTAGGGGAACTAAAGAAAACAAGGGATGTGTATAATAGATGTCCTCTAGGCTAATAGTCTTTAAAGACAATGTAAGACTGGCCAAATCACTGGGACAGGAGATGAGCAGAATGTCACTGTAGACTTGCAGATTCTGTCTATATAAACCCTAACCCTTGGAACAACAAATGGAATTGGTCTATCTTCTCCCACTTCCGGTGTCTCTTCTTCAACCACATCACTGAGGTGTGTAGGGACACGGGCCATCCACTACATATTGCAAATTTTCCATGAGAAAATATGGGGTACAAAACCCTACTGTAAGGAACACATTGAAATAAGTTATTTTATATATATGTTTTATATTGTACACATAAATATGTACATAATGTAAAAGTGTACATATAAAAGCACTATATAAATACTAGCTATCATATATAGCCTTCATGTGTGCATACGTATATATAGCTTGTGTGTGTGTATATGAATGATAGCTAGCATTTATATAGTGCTTTAAATGTGAAAACTACTTTATATAAGTTATCTCATTCGATCTTCACAATAACCCTGTGAAGAACAGCTGAGGAAACAAGCTGCAAATGGTTAAATGATTTGCCCAGGTTTAGAGAGTTAGCAGATATCAGAAGCTGGATCCAAACACAGGTCTTCCTGATTCTAAGTCCAGAAATCTATGTACTGCACCACCTATCTACCCTATGTGTGTATATATATGTAGATGTAATGTATTTATATATATATACACACATAAAATTACATATATACACATACACATAAGCAGTCAATGAAGATACCTGAATTACTAAAATATAATTAACTCTGCCGTCCCTCCAAACTCCTTTCTTTTTTTAAAATCGTTCAAAACATATTTCCATATTATCCATGTCACAAAAAGCAAGGGAAATAAAGAAATGAGAAGATTATACTTCAATTCACACTCAGAGTTTATCAGTTTTCTCTCTGGAGGTGAAGTCGTGGAGAGCAGCTTTTCTTCACGAGTCATTTGGAATTGTCTTGTATCATTGTTTTCCGTAGTTACTCCTTGTTAAAACATTGCAGTTACTGTGCACAGTGATACCCTGGTTGTTCTCTCCTCACCTTTCATCAGTCCCTACACATCTGGCCATGCTTTTGTTTTGTTGTTTTGATTTTTTTTTTTCCTGGAATTATTACTCTTATTTTTTCTTATACCACAATAGTATTTCTTCACAATCATGCCATAACTTTTCCATTCACTCCCCAACCGATGGGCATCCCCTCAATTTACAGTTCTTTGTTACCACAAAAAGAGTTACTACAAACATTTTTAACATAGAGATCCTTTCTTTTCTTTGCTTTCTTTGCCATAGACCTAGCAATGGTATTGCTGGGTAAAAGGGTATGTACCATTTTCCATTTTATAGCCCTTTGAGCACAGTTCCCAGCTGTTCTCCAAAAGGGCTGACTAGTTCGCTACACCACCAGAAATCCATTAGTGAACCTATTTTCTCCTCATCCCCTCCAGCACTTGTCATTCTTGATAGGCCTGAGGTGGTACATCAAAGTTGTTTTAATTTGCTGTTCTCTAATCAATAGCGATTTAGAACATTTTTTTCATATATAACTATAAATGGCTTTGCTTCTGAAAACTGCCTATTTGTATTCTTAGGGAAATGGCTCCTATTTTTATAAATTTGACTCAGTTCTATTTTCAGTATATATTTGAGAAATGAGGACTTCATCAAAGAAACTTTGATATTACTTTTTGATATTACTTCATTAGCTAAGGCATTTTTAGCAAAATTATCTCATTTAATTACATCTGGTTGTTATTTTTTTTTACTTTGTCTGAGATCATGATTAACAACTGTGCACTTCCCTCCATTCTATTCTCTTTTGCTTATCCTCTCGTTTGTACCCTTATCTAAAGTGTTTTGCTTCTGACCTCTGCTTCATCTCCCTTCCTTTTTACCATCCATCCTTTTCTCTTATCCCCTTTCCTCCATTTTTCCTACTACATAAATTATATCTCTAGACACAACTGTGTTCTTCCCTCTTTAAACCAATTTCAAGGAAAGTGAAGTTCAAGCGCTGTGCACCCAAACCCCATTTTCCTTTCTATTGTAAAAGCTCTTCCTTGTGTGTCTCTCTCATTTGATAAAAATTTTCCCATTCTGCCTCTCCCTTCCCCTTTCACCCACTGCATTCCTTTTTTCTCACTCTTTCATTGGTTTTTGGAAATCATCCCAACTTAACTGACTCACACCACTGCCCTCTGTCTATGTATACTATGATTAACTGCACTAGTAATGATAAAGTTCTTAGGAATTATAAGTATCACCTTCCCATATAGGAATATAAACAATCTAACTTTTTTGAGTTTCTTAAGATTACTCTTTCCTGCTTACCTTTTTATGCTTCTCCTGAGTCTCGTGTTTGAATGCCAAATTTTCCATTCACCTCTGGTCTTTTCATCAGAAATGCTTCAAAGTCTTGTATTTCCTTAAATATCCATTTTTCCCCCTAAAGCATTACACCAAGTTTTGCTGATGAGGTTATTCTTGGTTGTAATCCTAGTTCCTTTGCATTTTGAAATATCGTATCAGCCCTAGGCTCCTTTAATGTGGAAACCACTAAATCTTGTGTGATCCTGACTGCGACTTCATAGTATTTGAATAGTTTCTCTCTGGGTGCTTTTAGGATTTTCTCTTTGATGCATTAGCTCTGGAATTTGGTTATAATATTCCTGTGAATTTCATTTTTGAATCTCAGGAGGTGATTTGTGGATTCTTTCAGTTTCAATTTTACACTCTGGATCTAAGATATCAAGGCAGTTTTCTTTGATAATTCCTTAAAATATCACATCTTGGCTCTTTCTTTCACCATGGCTTTCAGGTAATACAATAATTATTAGGAAGACAGCAGAGGTCAGAAAATTCCAAGCTCTCAAGATTTTCTCCCATAAAAGAATTAAAGTAGCACCTTAGGGCAAACAAAGTGTAGGTGAAGATAAATAAGAATGGGGCACAACAGGAGTCTCCCTGGGACAATTTGAGAGGATTTGAAGAAAAATCCCAGGACCAGGTTTGGTCTCAATGAAGAGTAAACACCTCCAGGCTAGGGTCCATTTTAACAACAAGTACCAAGCTACTTAAACAATAACCTACAAGCCCTGGGATTATTTGGTTTGGGAGGCTGCACACACCCCACCAACAGGAACTTTCATCCTTGGGACAGTGAGGGGAGTTGAACGTCTGAAGTTTGAAGGAAACTCTACTGAAAAGGAATGCCAGATGCAGCTGCAGGGTGAGAAGGATTCAACACGTAACCAGTGAGTGCAGAAGCAGAGGGGCTGCTGAACACCCCTGGCTTTGGGGACTTACAGGAGGCTGGAGGTTTGGGTTTGGTTCTAGGCTAAAGGGGAGAATTGAAGATCTGGGACAAGAGGCACCATCCCCCATACCCCAGGACTAGAGGTCATTACAAAAATTAAGCTATTACCACAAAAAATGCACAGGCTAAGTAGAAAGAATCCAACTACAGAAAGCTATTATGGGAATAGAGAAGATCTTCATCTTCAGGAGGACACTGAAGTAAATAAAACCTCCAAAAAGTAGTGTCAAATGGTCACTTGCCCAAAAAGAATTCTTAGAAGATATTTAAAAAGAGTTTAAAAACCAATGACAGAGATGGAGGACAATCTAAAGAAAAAAATAAGAATAATCCAAGAAAAACAAGAAAGTTATGAAAGGAAAATCAGCCAATTAGAAAAAGAAATCCAGAATCTTAAGGAAAGAAAAACAACACCTTGAAAATCAGAATTGGGCAAAATGAAGCCAGTGACACTATAAGAGATCAGGAAATAATTAAAATATGAGTAACGAAAAAAAAGGGAAGGTGAAACATCTTATAAGAAAAACAACAGATTTAGAGACCAGATCAAGAAGAAAAAATATAAAAATAATCATACTAACTGAAAGTTATGATCAAAAAAAGAACCTTCATACAATAATATAAGAAATAATTGTCTTGAAGCATTAGAACAAGCAGGGAAAGTTGAAACAGAAAAAAATACATTGATCACCACTTAAAAGATAGTCTATGAGGAAAACTCATATGAATATCATAGTCAAATTCTGAAACCCCCCAGCTCAAGGATAAAATATTAAAAGCATCAAGATTAAAATAATTTAAATATAGTGGTGCCACAATTAAGACTCACACAAGACCTGGCAGCAGAGACATTAAAGGACTGCAGGTCTTGGAACATAATATATCAACGAGCAAAAGAACTGGGACTCTGGCTGAAAATATCATACCCTGCAAGGTTAAGTATTATCCTGAATTTTAAAACTGGACATTTGATAAACTCTCAGACTTACAAGATTTCGTTAAAAAAATCCTGAACTTAACAGAAGATTTACATACAAGAACAAAGAGAAATATAAGGTACATACCAAAATCTATTATAAAGGATTAATAAGAAGAGACTGCCTACACACACACACACACACACACACAACACACATACACACACACACACATACAGGTATATGTATGTATGTGATGTAAAAAGGTATCTCTAAAATTCTTATTAATAACTGGATAGCTCACAAGTAAGACTGGGGAAAATCTGAGTAGGATATGAATTTAAAAAGTAAAACCATTTAGAAACAGCTAAAAAAAGTAATTATTTTATACAAATGAGGTGCAAAAGGAAGAATCAATACAGAGGAATTAGATGGAGGAGGAGGGCTGGTAGTTCTGGTAACCTAGTTTCATTGGGAATGGCTTTAAGAGGCAACAATACATATATACTTAGAAGAGTGTAAAAGTCTTCTAAATTCAGAAGAAATAAAATGGTAGGGACATAGAGAGGGGAGAGAGGACAAAGTAGGGATCTTTAGAGGGGAGAGGGAGGTAATAAATAGAAGAGTGTTTAGATTTATGTGAGTGGAAGGATAGGAGAGAGCTCCTTGGAGGGGATAGGCAAGTAACAGGAGGGAAGATAGTGGGTAGAAATCAAATAGAGGAAGCAGGAGGGATAGGAAACAGGAAATATGCACAAACATAAAAATCCAAGATCAAAGATCAGGAGTAGAATATGTTTGAGAAAGTATGTCTACATATGTATGTATATGTATATGTATATATAGCTATGCAGATTTTATAAATATATATATGTGTAGATATGGATATAGAAACATATCTAAACTTTATTGTAGCCTTCTGAGGGGGTAGAGGTGAGAAAGAAAAGGAACAAAGTGAAGGAATGCAAAGCAGAGAACAAAAGAACTCACAAGGAAGCAAAGAAAAGATGGACAATTTTCAACACAAGTATTATTTATCATACAGGTTTCTTACAATGAAAATTTATTGTTACATAATTTGAACACTCTATTATGTTCTGCTATACACATGGCATATTTTTTTCTTTTTAACTTTCTACTTAAGTTCCAATATTTAAGTTTATGATTTTTTTTATTCTGTATTTATGTTGTGGCATTTGAGTTTGAAATAAAATTTTAAAAATATTAAACTATCTCTCCTCAATCTATTTTTAATGTCTGTTGTTTTTCAGATGAAACACCACATTTTCTTCTATTTTTTCATTCTTATGACATAGATTATTTTTTGATGTCTTATGGAGTCATTACTCCCCACTAGCCAGGTTCTAACACTCAAGGAATTATTTTCTTCAGTGAGCTTTTGTACCTCTTTTTCCATATGGCCTATTCTGCTTTTTAAGGACTTCTTCTCTTCAATGAAATTTTGTGCCTGTTTTATCATGTGGCCAATTCTGTTTTTGAATGTGTTGTTTTCTTCGGTATCTTTTTTTGCCTCTTTTACCAAGATGTTAATTCTCTTTTCATGATTTTCTTGCATCCTCTCATTTCTTTCCCAATTTTTTCTCTCCCACTCATCTCTTTCTTTAACTCTTCCAGTAATTCTTGTTGGGTTTTGGTCCAAATGACATTTCTTTGAGGATTTTGTGTAGTTGTTGTCACATCATTGTCTTCTTCTGAGTTTATGTCTTGGTCTTCCTTTCTTACATGTTAATTTTTTATGGTCAAATTCTCTTTTGTTTGTTTGCCCATTTTTCTAGTATCTTTCTTGACTTTGAACTGGGCTCTCCTCAGCTAGGGATGGGTAAGCACTGTCTAAAGTTGCAGACATTTTATACTGCTGTTTTCAAAGGTAGTTCTGACAATCTGAATGTTTTGAGTGCTTCTAAAGTGGTGTGGTCCCAGGAAAGTTATGGCCACTGTTCTGGTCTATGCTCTTGTTTTTACCCCAAAAGAGCTCCTGGTCCACTGAAGCCACCAATGTCAATCTCTTAAGTTTTCTTATGCTGAAAAAATGTCTCACTCTAACATTTTGTTGCCATCTCCATTCCAAAATTTAATTTGAGGAGTTATTTTAAAATTGTTTGAAATGGAAGTGGAATGTTAGGAGAGAAGCTGGGAGGCTGCTCCTAATCCATCATCTTGGTTCCCCTCTCCTCTGTTCTGAAAGCAAATTCCTAAAACAGCAGTTTACATCCTCTTTCCCAACTCCAGATAAATGCATGATCTCTTAAAATTTGGCTTCTGACCCTGCCACAGGACTGAAACTGTTCTTTTCAAGGGTAACAATGACTTCTTAATTACTAAGTTCAATTACTTTTTCTTAGTCTTTATGCTCAGTAATCAAAAATCTGTATTACAATTCTATAAACACCATTAGAATAAGAGTAAATCAAACAAAACTAGTAAACACAAAAATCTTAAATTTTCATATATAGTATATCAGTTCAATTTGCTAGTCTAAATATTAGCCTAAGAAATCAATGATTAAAATTGTACATAAAATTAGTCTAATTTTACAGTACATGTCAATGTGTATAATCTCATATAACCAGTTTTGCCAAGGAAACTGCCTTGATACTGTTTTCTCTATGATTTTCTATATTACATACTATATAAGATAGGATAACTATAACAATAATCATAACAGCACTTATACTTTCAGATTTGCAAAAAAAGATAGTGCAACTATTATTATACTTATTTTAAGATGAAGAAACTGAGTCCCAAATATGTTAAGTGATTTGGCTGAAGTGGTACAACCATTTAGTTAAAGCCGGGAAAAACCCCAGGTCTCTGATGATTTCAAGTCTCGTAGTATTTCCCAAGGAGCATACTGTCTCATATTTTTATATGAATGTCTATGAGCCAAAATAAAAATTATAATCTTTGAAATTTTATAATTATGATAATAACTATAAATATTATTTTGACATGAGAGTACATATATACATATATGTATATATATGGAGAAATAGAGATTGGTAGACTAAAGTTATCATCAGTCTTAGAGTAAGAGAATGCTAAGTTAAGCCTATTAGTTCATATCAAACATACTCTGAAAACCATTCACATTCATAAAGAATGCCTTGCTTCACATATATATGCACTATGCTTCATATATGTTCCATGTACTACTACTTATTCTCATGGACAGGAAAATCACTACCTTTCCAAGGAATTCCAGTGCAAAATTTTCATGTGATTGATGAGAAGCCAGAGCAGGATAAGTAAAAATTTCTGATAAAAAGGAAATTAAACAGCTCACTACTGAAATCCATAAAGGGAATAATGCCTACCCTTTTGCCTTATTAAATCTCAAGTAAGAAAAAGTGCTATTGTTTTCCTATGGGAAGCACCTTCAAAAGTTGTTCCTATAGGTTTTTCTGAATTACAACTTATCAGTCAATAAGCATTTATTAAACACTAGGCACTGTGCCAGAGGATGACAAAAATATGAAAAATAAAATAATCCAGACTTTTCAAGGACACTGGTGCAAGCATCTGATTAAAGCATCTTAGGCTGCTTCATGACTCCAACGCTCTAGTTTTGAATCTAAGTATTATGTGTAAAAAAACCTTTGATCTTCTTACCGATAGAAAGAATGCTTAGAAGGCCTTAACCCCTCATCTCTGAAATTTGTGCCCTGGGGACCCCACTGTCCTAACTAATGAGTGACTCACATGACTTACTACAGTTAGTTGGACAGCCAAGCTTTACTTTATTCCTCTACCACTTTATAACTATACATATGTACTATTTTTTCGAACTCTTGCAGCTATGGAACCATAACTAAACCAATGCTACCACTGCTATGTGAAAGTGTGTATCAGTTGATCTACTATTTTCCCTGAGACTCCACTCACTATCATTATGCCTTTAAAAGCCAAAATATCTTAACCCATGTCTGGCATATAATAAGCACTTAATAAGTCATTGTTGACTTAAATGATCATCATTTTTCTAAGTGTATTGTTTCCTCTTTTAGACTGTAAACTCCTTGAGGGCAAGAGCTGCGTCTCCAGCAATTAGCATATTGCTTGGTATAGAGTAAGCATTTAGTAAGTGCAGTGCTCATTCATTCATTTACTCATTCATAAAAAAAGGAGAGAGACCTTAGTTACATTAGCTAATGGAACAATATACTGCTATAATCTGTCAAAGACTTGGTAAATAACATCTTAAATCACTTCCAGGTCCCAGGGTTTCTGCCTACAAAGCAGTCTTCTACAAGAAGAAGAAAAAACATCATCCCATTGAATATCAGTCTTCTGCAGGACATGAGAGAATAGGAAAAATGTGATTCTATCACATATAAATCTCTTGTCTTTGTAGTGAGGGAAGAAAATACCCTTTCATTGAACCACATGGTCTATAGCCTTCCCTCTGGAAGAAGAAAAAAGTCATCTCAACACACTGTTTCTTCTTCTTGGTCTTCAGCCTCCCACAGCTAGAGGAGAGATGCTATCCCTTCCCATACCAGTTTCATGGCTTTGGCATGAAAAGAAAAAATGTCATTCTATTGTGCCAGGTCACCTCCCTGATATACAAGGTCTCTTCTGAATAAAAAAAATACCATTTCACAGAGCAGCACTTTCCTGCCTTTGTGAGAAGATGATACCAAATAATTATTATTCCTTTAACTGTTACTTAATTAATCCTTATATGATCATAAAGTCCATGCATATTCGTTATAGGTCAAGGCACTAAAAAACTTTGAATAATCAAAAGACTGTCATTGCCTTTCAAGTGTTAAATGTCCTGGATAAAACAAACACACATGTACTATTCACATGTAGTACTAATAAATAGTTTGCTAGAATAGCTTTTGCTTTGTTTTAATTTCAGATTTTAAAATAGTATACATTTGGTCTGAAATTGAGTTTGCTCCTAATTAGTCACAATTCTAAAGATGATCAAAACAGTAAGCAAAAAAAGTCACATAAAAATATAGTCAACAAAAAGTAGTCAATTGTAAATTCAACCACGTACATGTCAAGTATTATCCCTCTTTCTTTCAACTACACATAATAAGATGACCTTGGGATCAGAGCAATGTCAGCAAGAGAGTATGCCGCCCAGGCCCAACCAAATATCACATTCAATATCATATCCAATTCACAAAATGGATAATCCATGAGGAGATCATCAAAACTGGCTATAAATTCAATAAAAAGAATGGCTGTTCTTATTCAAAGATTAGCTTTTTGTCTAATAATGGTTCTTATAAGAACATACTTACAATTATGCATGTAGGAACTTCACGAAGTGAATATTCTGATTTATTTGGAATATCCTGGTTGCCTATCAGTTCATAAACAGCAGGGTAGGATAATAAATTTACCAGTGCTAGAAAAGACTATGGAAAAAGAATGATAAGAATAGGAAGGGGGACACAGAGTAGGGAAAAGAGAGAATAGAAGAGGTTATTTAATGTTCAATCTAAAAAAGATATTTTGATTATATACGACTAAGAAGTACACTAGCATAAGAGTTTTAATTGTAAGATTTCAGTCCATTTCTTTTTTTAAAATAATATTTAGTAAAAAAAAATACATTCTGAGTACATTTTAAGGAAAATATCACTTACAACATATATTTGCATTTAGCAACTGTGAGAAAAGCAACATGATGAAAAATTTTTGAAGGCAAAACAAAGTATTTAAAAACATTTGATCCTACAGAAGCAACCTACAAACCAGGGTCATTTATTTAATTACTCTAGCTCAGGGGTTTTTAACCTCTTTTGCGTGTGTCATGGAATCCTTTGGCAGTCTGATGAAACCTATACTATGGTCCTTGTTCTTAGAATTTTTTTTTAAATCCATAATTTAAGAAAACACAAAATTTCAGTTTACAAGTAAGTGAAAATAAAGACATACTTTTTTTCCCATTCAAGTTCATAGCCCTTTTGAAATCCATCCATAACTAACCTTTGGAAAATCACAGACCCCAGGTTAAGAATTTCTGTTCTATCTAATTCATAAAAATCAGAACCCAAATTAACTAAGTACTGTTAGTTCATAGAAGCAATTTAGACTTGTAGAAAAAATTGCTTTCAGGAAGAAAGTAAAGTGACCTATAAAACTCAATGCTTTTCCAGACCAACGAACAGACTCTTTCTTAGTTTACCATTATAGGAATCATTAAGTCTTTCTTCACTGTGATCAATCCTACACAAAATACAATCTCTCTTCTAAAATGCCAATTTTATCATATTACTCCTCTGGTTAGGAATCTCTTGCAATTCCCCAATAGCAAATCAAACTGTGGCTTCTTTACCTAGTTTCAAAAGCTTTCCATCTCCCTTCATATTATCCAACAACTTTTTTTTATTTTTACAACATAGGCCCTTTATTATAGATAAGTACATTTGCTTACTTCCCTAACACCCATATAGATATATACACTATGTGAAATGTATTTTTTTCTCATCTTCATGCCCATGTTAATTATGCTAAATTTGCAATATTTTGCTTAAAGCCACAAACATTCCCAAGTCAAGTTCACTTAGATCTGATCTCTTCATATATATTTAAGACTTAACAGTTTATATTCATTTGCATTTGCAGATACATTTCCTTTACAATGTAAAATTATGTTCACATATCTATTACCAGCTAGAATCATAACTTTATAACTTTATAAGCTTAAAAGGACTTCAGATATGAGCTAATTCAAGTGATAACTTTAAAAATGAAGAAAGAAGGACAGCAATGAGTGACTTGGTTAAATTTCTCAATATCAGAATCTGGGTTCTACAGATTTCAAGGGTCATAATATCTTCTATAAAAAGCCTATTTCTAATTAGCTCAGCTTTCCTATTTTTTAAAAATAATTTTCTGACAAATTTTTACAGACTTCACTCTAATCATTTTCTGTTAGTCACATTATACAATTTGGGTACAGCAGTAAAATTACATTTTTAGTGCCTTGAAGGAGGAGAGGGGGTCATCTACAATTTTAGAAGCAGAAGACAAGAGAAGCCTCATGAGAAAAGATAGATAGAACTAATTTAATGAAATTTTTGAAAGACAGATGAGATTTCAGAAACTGGTCAGGAAGCACCTTACAAACATAGTAGACAACAAAATTTCAAAACCAGTGAAAGAAGTTACAAATTGGAAGAGGGGGAGGGAATCAAAAGATAAAGGAAGAGAGCCTCTGTTTGGCATTGAAAGTCCTTTATAACCTGACACCTTCCTACCTTTCTGATTTTTTTATTCCATTCTCTCCTGCCTATTTTTCAATCCACTGGCACTGGCTTCCATTTTGTTCTTGGCAAACGAGATTTTATCACTCAGCTCCATGTTTTTCATTCTCCTTATTCCCCAACCTGGAACTCATTCCCTCGGCATCTCCACCTCCTGGCTTCTCTGGCTTCCTTCAAATCTCTACTAAAGTCCCAACTTCCCCCAAGACATGTTTCCCAGTCTTTCATTATCTTACGACATTTTTCTGATATTATCTTCAATTATTCTAACTCTGATGCTGGCTTCTTCATTAGTCAATGAGCTCTTTGAGAGAAGGGATTGCTTTTTTGGTTTTCTTTGTATTCTTAATGCTTATTACAGTGCCTGCAACAGTGGTGGCTTAATAAATGCTTATTCACTTAAATACATACTTATTATTATATTTTCAAAGACCTTTCTATTCCTATTTTTTGCAGCATTTTTAGTATGAGTACTATACTTGGTAATAAGATTTTTTGCATCAAACGAAATAGCCAATGTAGTTATGGATATTTTGGTTTTTAATATGATTATGTTAAACAGTTCCATAATTTCCACCTTGATAATAATGATTTTTTGCATAAATTGATGAAATTTTTATAGGAAGATTTAAAATTTTTTGAAGCAATATCCACCAACAAAATTAATCAAGAGTTCTCTCTTTGCTTTAACCTTGCCTAGTTTAAATATCAGGACCATATTTGTCTAACAAAACAAAACTGGAAGAGTACTTTCTTTATCCTTTTTTACAATAATTTGTTTAGTATAGATATTAATAATTTTTTAGCATTATTTAAAGATACTATTTGAGGTTCTGGTAATTTGGATATTTTGTACTTTGGTAAGTAATGGTTTATTTCTTTTGAGTTTTTAGTTTTGTTGGCATATAATTTTATACAGTAGACACTGATAATTCTTTTTATTTCTTCCAGGTTCACTGTGATTTTTAATTTGTTCACTTTTTATTTTAATTTAATTTTCTATCCTTTTCTTTTTAATCAAGATGGTTAAAGTTTGTCTATTTAATGGGCCTTTTCAAATAATAAGCTTTTAGTTTTATTTTAGTTCTAAAGTCTTTTTGGTTTCCACTTCATTTATGACTCTTTGATTTTCTAAATTTCTTCTGTTGTTCTGACTTTGGGTCTGTTCATTTGTTGGCTTTCTAGTTTCTAAAAGGCACTGAAGAACTGAATGAAAAAAGAGTAAGATTCAAAAATTGTGTTTGATATATGACAAGAATGTATTGAATGAACTGAAAGAAAATAATTTGGAGGAAGAGAAGCTAAGCAGGATAATATTCTAGAAATCAGCAGATAGGTAATCAGGGCCCAGAATAGAGAAGTAGCTATGGAAATGAAATTTGGAGAAAGAAACAGAAAACCACTCTAATATCTTTGCCAGCAAAGCCCCAAATGGGGTCATGAAGAATCAGACATGACTGAGCAACAACTGAGTAAAAAATAGAAATGAAAATTCTAAGGAAGCCTGTTTTCTTGCTCAAACTATTTTACTTACATCAGTATGTCTACTAACCTCTTACACACACACATACATGCAAATATATACATACACACAATCATAAAAATCTGTTCAAATTTTATTCACTCAATCCTAACATAGAGCTTACCTAACATGCTAATATTTATTAAATATTGCTTTAAAAAGATGCTAATTTTTAGTCAGTTGAATTTGACTAACATAATTATACCAGATTAAAAAACCTGTTTTTAAAAAAAGCTGTTTAAGATAGAATTGTTTATAACAAATTATGCATCTGTAACTTATTGCAAGTCATGATATAATTATCTAGAGAATTCCTACTGATTTCCACAAGATTTCCCTTAAGCACCAGATTATAAAATTCAGTCCACATATCATCTTAATTAATTCTGATGTGCTATTTCCCATATTCAATTAAGTAGAACTCTACATGAAAACAATCCAATAAATGCATTTGATCTAATACACCCCTAAACAGCACTGTAAAGAGATTGGAGCGTCAGTAGAGTCAGATTACAGGAAAAATACTATTTTTACTTTAAGATTTTTGAAGAATCATTAACACAGTTTAATGTTATATATAATTATTATATAATTTTGTCTGATTAATTAATATAATTTTATCTGGTTATCCTGGAAGATTTCAGGAAATTAAGAAAGTATATAAAAAGAAAAACAGGTACCTAGAACAAGTATAATATTAATATGCTATGTCAATCATTAATTATTTATAAAAATATGGTATATGAGTCACATAATTCCAGTATTATTGATGCTTAGAAAGCAACATGAAAATTAAACTGATAAATAACAAGGAATAAAGTTTTTTTTTTTAAATGTGATATTTGTTTTAAAGGTAAATGCATCTCCTGAAGGCAAAGTCTTTACTTCAGAATTTAAAATTTCTCAAGCCTTAGATGATCTCATTAGTTTCATGTCTAATACAAAAACAAAAACAAATTCAAATATCTGGTTATAAAGAAAACTTGTTTGAAATAACATGTTACTTAACTAACCAGTAATTTTAAAAGAAATTAGTTGTTGAAGTATAGCACCACAACCATTATTCTTAACTGATCTATGAGGAGTGAGAGAAGCGATTATTTTCTATTATATGAATAACCCATGGGGGTAGAGCCAAGATGGAGAAGTAGAAGAAGGGACCTGCTAGAGCTCTCCCCACAAGACCCTCAAAAAACCTATAAAAATTACTCTAAACAACTTCTAGAGGAGCAGAAGCCACAAAAGGACAGACTGAAACAAATTTTCAGGCCAAGACAATCTAGAAGATTGACAGGAAGGGTCTATTTTACCAGGCTGGGATTAGAGCGCAGTTTGGTATGGGCCATGCTGGACACAGACAGAGCTAGAGCAGGCCTTACGGGACTGAACTGCTGGCTGCTGCTATGGTTCCACACTTCTCAACTCACAGATACCAAAGACAGCTTCAAACGTCAGTGGGAAGGGTCCCTCAGTTGGCTAAGAAAGGAGCATGGTATGGCCCCAGCCCCAGAAATAGCCCCAGCTCTCACCCCCAGGGTGATAGTAGCACTGCTGAAGCAGAGGCTGTTTCTGGAACCCTACACTTAACACACAGCTTAGAAATCAAGCAATTGGCTGGGAAATATAAGCAAACAAGAGAGAAAAGAAACAGATTATAGATTCTTACTTTCATGGTGAAGAGGTATTTTCTTTATGTCATTGGCAATGGGGAAGATCAAAACATACAATCAGAAGAAGACAATAAAGTAAAAGTTCCTACCTCCAAAGCCTCCAAGAAAAATATGAATTGGTCTCAGGCCATGGAGGAGCTCAAAAATGATTTTGAAAATCAAGTAAGAGAAGTAGAGGAAAAATTGGAAAGAGAAATGAGAGTGGTGCAAGAAAATCATTAAAAATGAATCAACAGTTTGCTAAAGGAAACACAAAAAAATGCTGGAAAAAAATGACACCTTTAAAATTAAGACTAACTCACATGGCAAAAGAAGTCCAAAAAGCCAATAAGGAGAATATCTTAAAAATAAAAATGGACCAAATGGAAAAAGAGGTCCAAAAGTTCAAAAAAGAAAATAATTCCTTAAAAATTATAATGGAGCAAACAGAAGCAAATGACTTCATGAGAAATCAAAAAATTATAAAACAAAACCAAAAGAATAAAAAAAAAGAGAAGACAATGTGAAATATCTCATTGGAAAAATAATTAACAAGAAAAATGGATCCAGGAGAGATAATTTTAAAATTATTGGACTAACTGAAAGGCATGATCAAAAAGAGAGCCTAGATAACATCTTTCAAGAAATTATCAATGCAAGCTGTCCTGATAACCAGAGGGTACAACAGAAATGGAAAGACTCCATCAATCACCTCCTGAAAGGGATCCCCAAAGGAAAACTCCTAGGAATATTGTAGCCAAATTTCTGAGTTCCCAGGTCAAGAAGAAAATATTACAAGCAGCCAGAAAGAAACAATACAAGTATTGTGGAAACACAATCAGGGTAACACAAAATTTAGCAGCATCCACACTAAGGGATATGATATTGGAATATGATATTCCAGAGGTCCAGGGATATGATATTGGAATATGATATTCCAGAGGTCCAAGGAGAATCATCTCTCCAGAAAATCTGAGTATCATACTTTGGGGGAGAAAAATGGAACTTCAATGAAATAGAGGACTTCCAAGCATTCTTGTTGAAAAGGTCAGAGATGAATAGAAATTTGACTTTCAAACACAAGAATCAAGAGAATATGAAAAGACAAAAAGGAAAGAGAAACCATAAGGGACTTATTAAAAGTGAACTGTTTATTATTCCTACATGGAAAGGTATTTGTACCTCATGAGACCTTTCCCAGTATTAGGATAGTTGAAGGATGTATATGTGTGTGTATACATACATACCTATGTATGTATGTATAGATACTTACATGTATGTATGTACATATATGTGTGTATGTATATGTATGGATAGAGAGAGAGAGACAGAGAACACAGGGTGAACTGAATATGCAGGGAGGATATCTTAAAAAGAAAACTAATTGTTGAGAGGAATGTACTAGGAGAAAGAGAAAGGAAGAGGTAGGATGTAATAAATCACCTCACATAAAAGAGGCAAGAAAGAGCTTTTATAATGGAGGGAAAGGAGAAGATGAGAGGGAGTAAGTGAGCCTTTCACTGAATTTGACTTCAGGAGGGAATAACTCACACACTCAATTGGATTTGGAAGTTTATCTTACCCTACAGTAAAGCAGGGGGTAAGGGGATAAGAGAGGGGGCCATGACAGAAAGGATGGCAGATTGGGAGAAAGGGGTAAAACGAAGCAAACACTTTGGAAGTAGGACAGGTCAAAGGAAAGAATAGAACAAATGGAGGGTGGGATAGGATAGATAGAAATATAGTTAGTCTTTCACAACATGACTGTTATGGAATTGTTCGGCATGACTACACAAGTATAACCTATTTTGAATTGCTTGCCTTCTTAATGAGGGTGGATGGGGAAGAGGGAAGAAAGAGAATGCAGAACTCAAAGCTTTAAAAATGAATGTTAAAAATTGCATTTACATACAACTAGGAAATAAAATATATAGGCAATGGAGTACAGAAATCTATCTTGCCCTACAAGAAAATAGAAGGGAAAGGGATAAAGGGAGGGTGTGATAGAAGGGAGGGCAGATTGGAGGAAAGGGTAGTCAAAATAAATACTATCTTGGGGTGGGGGAGGGAAGAGACAGAGAAAATTTGAAATTCAAAATTTTGTAGAAATAAATGTTGAAAACTGAAAATAATTTTTTTTAAAAGAATAAATCAGAAACCTAAGAAAAAAACATAACCCATTATTAAGATTCAGGCTTTTTATTTTCTAATTCAGAAAACAGTCAGTTTCTGAAGGGTATAACTAAGAAGAGATTGCCTTAATCCTCAGGGCACATGCTCCTGGGATCCTAGGACCCCATCCAAGTGGGAGATCTTTGTTCTGTTTGAAGTGTAAAGAGAATCTAATTTAGGTGAATACTTGCCCTGAGGAAATAAGCCCATGTCCTTGAACCGCTCCATTGGATTTCAGGGCAAACAAGCTCATGATGGAGAAAAGTCAACCACAGTCATCTGGGTGAAGATGGACTCCCCTTTCCAGATTGCTGAGGTAGCTGAGTCTTATGATTAAGTCATGTTCTCAGCAGGAGGAGCTGAAGACTTTTAGCGAACCTCCTCATTAAAATGTCTACCAATCACAGTTGATTGCTTCTGTCAGAGGCATTTCCTTTTAAAAAACATTTGAAGTATTCATTGTGTCCATGAGGAGTCTTTGGTTAATCACTAACCATCAATTTATTGACTGTTAGTTAGCCTAATTAATAAAGTGATTATAAATTACCCAGAAATTGTTTCTTGGGTTTTTCATTTGTTATAGAAAGGTCATCATCCACCATAAACAAACTTAAAGAAATGATGCAAGTTAAAGCAGAAATATATATGGACAAGTGTTGTACAGGATGAGGATATGGAATAGGCTAAAAGTAAAGAGAATAGGAATGCCAATTAGATAAAATATATTATGAATTTCAATATGTTAAAAAAAAGCTTAAAAATGCTGACAAAAATTATAATTTAATTTAATAATCTCTAAAATATAATGCAGCCTGGACTCCTATTTGATTCTAAGCCCTACTCATTCAGATGGACTTCTCAAAGAAATGCACCAACATGCTTTTCTAGGATACATTAAAGACAAATGCATCAATGGACTGCACGAATGCAAAGGACTAACCATCATACTATTTCTCATATTCTAGGCAACAGACTTTCTTCACTATTAGGCCAAACTCTTGAGTGGCTATTGATCTTATGCTGAAAATCTGGTAATAAATTTGCAATCAGCATATCATCTGCAAACAAGGACAACATCTAGATACACCACTCTGAAAGCCATAGGAAACCCTTCCTCTTTGAACAGCTGACTCAGGATATGCTTTGCTGAGAATTTTGAACACTTGTGTCCCCTTTTCATGTCTGCCTTGATACTAACAGCCAGTGGATCACTGTACAAATTTAATTCTGTACTAATTCTGTATTAATGAATGTCTTACGTTATTAGGACATGCATGGAAATTAAGCAGCTATCATCTAAATGATTGGTATTGTATAAAAAAAGAGAAGAGTTGATTTGCAGAACAGTATAGACACACATATAATCAAACAAATCATGCTGCAAAAACTTCTGGGAAAAATGGAAAGCAAACCTGCAGAACTTAGGTTCAGACCAACATCTCACACTGTATCTCAAAAGAAACTCCAAATGGATATTACAACTTAGATTTAAAAGGTCGTATCATTAACAAATGAGACAGTCAAGGAAGAGATTCCCTTTAAGACTTATGGATTGGGAAGGTGTTCATGACAAAACAACGTACAGAGAATACCGATAAAATACTAGATAGTATAGAAAAATACACAATATTGATAACACAAAATTTTTTTAAAAAAAAAAGGTTCACATAAACAAAATCAATGCAGTTAAAATTAGGAGAAATAATTAACTAGGAAATAAAAAAAACTTGGCACCAGGTTTCTTTGATAAAGGTCCCATTTCCAAGGTATATGTGTGTGAGTGTGTTTGTATGAAAATATACATGTGTATGAGAGTATACACATACACATTAATATGCATGTATGTATATACATATTATATATAATCAATTTAAATTTATAAAAATAAGTACATTCTCCAACTGATAAATAATCAAGAGATATGAATAGGAAGATCCCAAAGTTTCAATAACCTTGAAAGTTCTCAAGTTGGCAACAGGATTATGAAAATATACTTCAAATTACGAATCAGAGAAATGCAAATTAAAGCAATTCTTAGATTCCACCTTACATGTAACAGATTACCAAAATGGATTAAAAAAAATTATTGGCAAAGCTGTGGGAAAACAGGCACATTAATTCACTGTTAGCAGAACTAGGTATTGATCTAGCCTTTATGAAAACCAATTCAATATGGGTTCCCAAATTGTGCATGCCCTCAAACCGATCAGTGGCATTTACTAGGCTTATACACTAAAGTGATCAAAGAAAGAGGAAAAGTAACTATTCTTCCAAAAAAATAGAAATTTCATCAATTGGGGAATTATTGAATAAATTATGATAACTGAACGTGATGAAATACTTTTCTAAAAAAATGAAAAAATAGACAGTTTCAGAGAAATTAAATTTACATGAACAGAAGCAAAGTGAAATGAAAAGGAAAAAAATGTATATAATAACAACACCGTACAGAAAAGGCGACTATGAACAATTTCAAAACTCTGATCAGTGTGCTGTTGTTGTTACTGAGTTGTTTCAGTTGTGTCTAACTTTCCATGACCTAGTCAGGGATTCTGGCCAAGTGCTTTGCTACTTCCTTCTCCAGCTCACTTTAAGATGAAGGAACGGTGGCAAACAGTATTAAGTAAATTGCCCAGGGTCACGTAGCTAGTAAGTGTCTGAGGCCACATCTGAACTTGGGAAGATGAATCTTCCTGATTCAGGCTTCGTACTCTATGCACTCTGACACCTAGCTGCCAATGTTCAATGATCAATGAACAATGTAATGAATAGCTATGATTGCAGGAGACTGATGATTACACATACTACTCACCTCCTGACAGAAAGGTGAGAGATTCAAGATACAAAATGAGTAACATACTTTTGGACATGGTGAATTCTTTAACCATTTACCAAAGGGGGAATAGATCTAATTTTTATTAATTTGACTCAGCTTTCTGTGTGTGTATATCTTGAAATGAGAATTTTACCAGCAAATCTGCTATAAATATTTTCCCAATTTCTTCCTTCTCTTCTAATTTTAGCCCTATTTGGCTTTGTCTGTGGAAAATCTTTTCAATTTTATGTAATCAAAATTGGCAATTTTGCCACCATTAAACTCTCTTTCTTGGTCATGAATTCTTCCCATTGACACATAATTTTTTCCATGTTCTTCTAATTTTCTTATGATATCACCCTTTATGTCTAAATCAGCTGGAGCTTCTTCTGGTATTTGGTATAAAATGTTGATCTAAAAATAGTTTCTGCTAGACTACTTTCCAGTTTTCACAAGTTTTTGTCCTAGTAGCTTGGATCTTTGAGTTTATTAAATGTTAGGTTACTGAGCTCATTTGCTTCTCTATATCGTATATCTACTCTGCTTCACTGAGTAATCTCTCTATTTCTGATCTAGTACCAAATACCAAATGATTTTGATGATTATCGCTTTGTTTATTTATAGTTTGAGATTCAGCACCACTAGTCTTCCTTTTGTTCCATTCTTTTCTTCATATTCCTTTGATATTCTTAACCCCTAATCCCTCCAAATGAATTATATTTTTCTAAATCTATAAAGTAATCCTTCAGAAGTCTGAATGGTATGGCATTGAATAAGTAAATTGATTTAGGTAATATTGTCATTCATGAAATTGCCTTGGTCTATGAGAAACTAGTATTTTTCCAATTGTTTAGATATGACTCTGTGTAAAGAGTGTCATATTTGTATTCATATAGCTTTTGGGTGTGTCTTGGCAGGTAAACTTCTAAGTATTTTATATTCTCTGTAGTTATTTTAAATGAAATTTCTCTTTCAATCTCTTTCTTCTCTCCCATTTTTCAGTTTTCCTTTGCATGATGTCTTCCCCCATTGCATTTTGAGTTCCTTGACAGCAGTGTGTCTTTCTTCTTCATATTTATGCATGCCTTTTAGCACAGGACCTGGCACATACTAGATGCTAAATGTCTACTGTATGCCTGATTTTACTGTTGTTTTCTTCATTCACACTGGCATGGTCAGTTGAATACATTGTTTTCCTGCTTCTGTTTACTTCACTTAATTTTTTTTTTAAAGTGATAGAATTCTCCTATAAATCCACTTGAAACAGGGATTGGTTTCTCTGCCATTTTTATTCCTTACATTTACAGTTCAATTTCTTTTCTAAAATTGAATTTCTGAAAATCTTGATTTTAGCAGTTTCTCACTGATTTTTCTTCATTTTTTAATAAACAGAATTATTTTGTATTCTCTACATTTTAAAGTCAACTATGTGAAGCTGTCAAATTTTCAGTCAAACTTCCAAATAAGCCCTAACCAGATTAAAATGTAACTCAGAAATATTAAACAAAATAAATTAAAACACAATACAATATAATGTTAATTTATGGTTTTCTAGGTAACATGCAGCACTCAGGGAGCTGATGTTACTTGATTTTGATACTAGTGTAAAACATTCATCTTCAAAAGCCTAATTTTTCTTTTTTATGTAAACTTTTATTGATATCTTTTTTTAGATCAACAAAAATTCTCCCAAGATACCTCATCCTCCTAAAGAGCAAACCTACATATCTTTAAAAAAGTAAAAAAAATAAAAACTGATCAATACATTAAAAAATTCTAAACATGATCTTCCCACCTCAGCAAAAAGGTAGGGTGAAGGTGTCAAAATAAAATGCATCAGTGATTAAAATGTCCATATTAACATATAATAATGGTATGGAAAGAATGTTTTACTATACGAGTCACCCAGTTTACAAGCAATTAAGTGCTTAACATATAGTAAGTACTATACTAGGTACTAAGAATAAAACTTCAAAATCTATCCTTCATCTCACCATGACCCCTGAGTTCTCTCTTGAGTCACCACTCATGCACCAATTACACTTTCTTCTCCATCAAGATCCCTTGGTGAACTAGCTCAACTGTACTCTAGAGTTCAGTGCTCCACTATAGAATCAAAAATATTGTCCTGCAAAGCCTCAGACTTCCATAACTCCCACTATTTCCTGATTTCACTACTATCTATAGGCTACAGAACTAAGCAAGAGAAAATCATAAAACGAGGCTGACAGGATCCTCTACAAATTTACGGTATATATCTTATCTAGGCCCTAAATGAAGCAAGGCAATCCTTTTAACATCTCCCAAACTGACTACCCTACTCACCACAGAGGATCTTCCACACCTTTCCATCTCTCAAACTTTCCATGGTTCCCCATCCCCTCAGCAGAGAATCTTGCCATATATTTGACTGAAAATACTGGAACCATTCACCCAGAGATCTCTCTTTTTCCCTCCTTCTTATCTCCTTATTTAATATCATTAAAATGCCTTCTGCCACTCTCTTCCTCTCATTTCACATGAAAAGATGGCCCCTCTCATTTCCAAAGCCAATGCTTCTACATGCAAAAGTGATACCATTTCATCCCCTATTCTCCACATATTGCTCCCTCTATCATGCCCACTCTATTACTTATCTTTAATCTCTACTGGCTGTGGCCTACTACCTACAAATATGCTTATGTCTCCCTCATCCTTAGAAAAACAAAAACAAAAAATCTTCACTCAATCCATCTATCTTGGCTAGCTGTTGCCCTATACCTCTTCTCCCTTTTCCTGACTAAACTCCTAGAGAAGGCTATCTCTATGATGAGAATCTATAGATTCTCAAATCTATTTATCAAGCCATAATCTATCTGCTGATCTCCAACTGCCTAAAAACATCTTAATCTAAATGTCATGCAGAAACTCAACATGTGCAAAACTGAGCTCAGTCACCTAACTCACAATCTATGAATCACTCTCAACTCCTAGTTCTTTCTAACCCCCATATCAAATCAGTTATCAAATAAGACAGACTCCTGTCATTTTTGCCTTAACAATATTTCTCAATATGGCCCCTTCTCTCTCCTGACACTGTAACCACTAATGTTCAAGTCCCCATCACCTCATGTCTGAACTACTGAAATCGTTGGATGACTGGTCTCCCTGCCTGTATTCTCTCTCCACTCCATTCTACCTGTCACTCAGCTGTCAAAGTGATCCTCTAAAGCACAAATTTGCCCACGTCACCCCACTATTTTATCATTGTGGCTGGCTTTCTATTGCTTCCATCATTATATGTAAAATCCTCTGACTTTTAAAATTCCCTCATAACTGGGACCCTTTATACCTTTCAGTTTTCTTACATCCTTCCTTACATCCTCCCACATAATCTGTTATCGAGTGACAGTAGACTCCCTGCTATTCTTTGCACTAGGCATTTTATCTCCTTACTGGATATTTTCACTTGCTGTTCCCCATGTCATAGGCTTCACCAGAGTGCTAAAGGAGATCCTGAAAAAAAAAGGTCAAGAATTCTTACTCTACAGAATGTGCTAAAAGACTTCTTACCTTTTGACAGCTTCGGTCAATGGGATCCACTGGTGTAGATCTGGGATGCGTTACTCTAACATCATCTCTTCCACATTCCAAAATGGCCCATAATTCAGTTACAAGTATATTAATAAACCCTTAAAAAAATCAATTATTTTCTATTTCTTATTTAAATTCTGTAATTATTTACATGCCACTAATTATCTTTCTACCACTCAGGCAAGATTATGTCACTGGAAGAAATCTGAGGGAATCACATAGGGAAGTTACTTTATCAAGAAGGAGGACAAGAATCAAGGTAAGATCCCCCAAAACAATGAATGGCATATAGAATGGAAGCACAGTACAGCCTAGTAACAAAGGTGATGACACAGAGTAAAAGGCAAAAGATATATGCGATCTGAAGATCCAGAAGTATACCCAAAAGTATACTTTTCTGGAAGAAACCAGAGTATACCCAAATTAACTAACAGAAGAGGCTATCTACATCCAGAGAAAGAACTGATAAATAAAACTATGTATAGTATGATTTTTACATATATATGTTTGTATATAACTACATATTTATGTCTAATACATATATATGCCATCTCTAGGATGGGGAGAGGGGAGGGACAAGGAAAAAAGGGAAAGTTACATGATGACTTCATAATATATTTAAAAGAAAAAGTAAGTTCTATATAATAGATCTGCAGTTTCATGTGCAATTCTTTTTTTCTACTCTACTTTGTTATGGAAATGTTTGCTTTATTTCTTGAGTTCAAAATAAAAAAAAAAGGTGATGATATATAGGCTTTCAAAATTAGATGAGATAGGTACTAATAACTGGAGAGAGACTGACATTTCCACCAGACCAGAAAGTAGTAACAAGTCTACTTTACACCAAAATTTTCTTTATCATTTGCATTAAACCTAGATATGTCTGAAGAGACAGAAAAGAACCAGGAGGTGGCAATCTGATAGCTTATAGTGCCAAGATACTATTTATACTAAAGTTAGAACCAGAAATGTACAGTCTACAGACTTTTCTATTTGCTTTATTCTTTTGCTTTGTTTTTTAATAATTCTCTAGTAAAATTTAATTTAAAAATATTCTAACCTAATCTCAACTAAAGGATTTTTCTGCACCCCAAACCTAAGCCAAATCAGTCAACAAAGTATTAGCATGATTAAAATCATAGAATGTTGGTGGTAAAAAGCCTTTAAAGCTTACGACCCTTTCTCAAGATCTCCGCTGGTTCACCACTGCTCTCCTGCCACAATTTAAATTACTTGTCCTTGGCTGTAAAACTCTCCATTATCTCATAGCTATCCATAACTTTTATATCATTTCTTCTTACCTTTTGATTCTTTGACTCCTATTTAACAAAGTGTAACATCTTTCTGCCTACCTTGTTTCCTTTTCTCAGCATAATTAGAGTTTCATATTTTATACAATTCCATACTGGAGACAGTAAATTTCCTATTTCACGTCCAATGTTTATTGCCACCCAGGCTTTAAATCTCAAGAATGACAAAATAACCTTTTCATATAGAGGGAAAAAAACCCTACCATTAACTAAAGAAAAGTAGGATGAAGAACAAGCATTAAAGCTTGTACTTAGAATCAGAATATATATGCTCACACATGCAACATAAAGTAAACAAAGAAACAGGTTAAAAAGTAAACTAATTTTAGCCCTAAAATATGTTACATAATGGAAGCAGCCCATTTTTAAATTTCATAAGAAGTACTTAAAACACAGAGCAAAAGTATAGCTGTGTATATACACAGACATATATTTAATACAAACTAATAATATCACACTGATTCACAAAAAACATACATGAAGACTTGAAAATGAAGTCAGAATGTAACCAGTTGAGAGCAATTGAAGTATGAGTTTAATTCTGGATGTTATGACAAGTTTGCCCTTTTCTTTGTGTTTGTCACAGTAAAGCTGGTAATGAATGCTGTCATCACAAGCAAGAAGTAGGCAGATAGCACATTTGGAACGCTAAGACTTTTCCAAAACATAATGTATGTTACATCATGTCAGGAAGCAGGATGACATGGGCCTGTGGCATCCCTCAGCAAGAGAGTCATGGTGGTTTGACCCTACTTTATCAATAGCCCATAAGAGAATTAAATCTTCGGCATGATTGTGATTTCCTGACACCAACTGTAGGATCATGAGGTTTGGAAAGCAGGGTGATGGACAAAAGAAAATGACTTGGAATGATTAAGATGCAGTACTACTTCAAGAAAAGATGACACCACTCATTGTTACAAGATACTTTCCAACATTTAAGAAAAGAAAAATTCTATGGTATGAAGTATCCCTCATAGATTGCTTCATCAATTTTCACTGCTCAAAAGAAGAAAACGAAGTAAATCTAAAACAATTCATTCTAAGAAGACCTTGATTGAGAGAAAAATCATACCTTCTAGGTCATGTATAACTTTAAGATGTTAAAGAATTTAATTGCTACTATACTAAGCTCTGATTGTATTAGGTTTGTTTTTTAAAGTGAAAGTTTTAAGCCACAAATATTACCTGAATTTCGTAGAGCTGCTGCACCTGCAGCTGTTGATGCCACTTGAGAAACCATCACTCCGTATCCAAACTTTTTATCCTTGCTAACCTAAAAATAACAAGAAAATAGTATGATTTTTAAAATTAAAAGTAAAACAAACATTATTTTAAAACAAATAAGCCTTTATCTAAATCAAAGACTAACTGTATAATCAACTACCAGAATTTAAGCTCTGTGAGAGAAAGGAATTATAGTATTAAAAAAATAAACAACTTTATGCCTCTACCAGCGCCTTTCACTCCAAAAGTAAAGTGCTTAATAATTATATGTTGAATTTAAAGTTATAACTACAGCTGTGTATAAAGAGCTAGAGATTAAAATTATTTTAAAAGTAACTCTAGAAGTACAGAACAAAGGCTTAACTGCTAAAACTGATGGCAAAATTCATGAACTAAGAAAGCTCAAACTTTTACTCATAGAGGCCCATTTACTCAGATTTTTACATATAACTCTAACACATTTAGATTTGTAAGCCAGCAGAGATTATCAATAATAAACAATGAGAACATATAGAAGGTTGGTTACAAGCAGAAACATGGATTATATTCAGAATTGATAGCCTAACATACGAAAAATGTACATATCTCCAGATGAAAATAATTTGACCCTTTTACCTCCAACATATTTTAAGATTGTCTAGTGAAGAAGATTAAGATAATTTATGTTCATAATAACATTTGCATGCCATCAAGAAAAGTGAACATTTGGGTTAGTACATTCATTTTTAAAATGGCTGTTGTATGAGCATTTTGGAAAGATTTCCAGTCAAAGCGCTGTATGTTTTTTTTTAACGTTTCAGTGCTTAAAAGAACATACCAAGAGCTATTCAGAAAATTCAACTTTATAGACAAATTCAGTTCCTGAGAGTTAAATTTAACAAACATTTATCAAGCATCTACTTATGTGCCAGGCACTAGGAAACAAAGATAAAAATTAAACAATTAAAATTTTAAAAAACTAAAGGTCTGAGGAATTTACAATCCAGATAATTCAGATTAAACTATACACACGTTTGATATCATATCAACAAAATATATAGCTGATTCACTGATTCTCATTGCTTATGAAGTGGTTTTCTCACATATATCAGCCATATATTGTGTCCTCAACTGCCTAATGATCTGCTACGTAAAAATCAAGGTGTAGCCTAGGATGTATTCTTTAATTGAATTTTGCATTGTTATAAATCTTCCACAAAAGGATAATATTACTTTTTTAATAATAATACTGCCATTACTACTACTAATGATAATAATAAGTACATTTTGTCTGTGATAGATTTTAACTCATACCTGTAGTTTTTTTGCATATCGGTTGAACATGAATGTCACACAATCATTGATGGAACCTGTTTTCTGGAGAAGAAGCAGTCCTCTTGGAGTAGCAGCAAAATTTAGCAAGTCATCTAATAAATTTTCTTCCCATGCCATGCTAAACCAAGAAAACATCACTGTTTTCATATTACTTATATTCTTTTATCCATGTCTCTATTTCACCTCATTTAATAGCTAACATTTACAATGGACCTTGTGCCAGGAACCCTGCTAAGCATTTCACATTTATCTCATTTGAACTTCACAACAACCCTAGGAGGTAAGTGCTATCACTATTCCTATTTTATTGATGAGGAAACTGAAGCAAACAGAACTTAAGCGACTGAGCTTGTAAGTGTCTAAGGTCCCATTTGAACTCAAGTATTCTTGACTCCATTTTCAGCACTTTATCCACTGTATCACCATTTTTTAAAATTATACCTCTGTGTCTAGATTTCCAAAGTTTCAGTTCTCCATTTATTTCTTTTTTGTTATAGCTAAGTAGCATTTCTTTGAAGTTTCTAAAGCATATGTGCATTATATTTCATTTTCACAGGTTTTAATTTTTTTATGTAGGGAATCTGAACTTTCTACTTATGGGAACAATGAAATACTAAAAAATAATTAATGATAGATCACACACAATCTGGCAGAGCCTGATTTGGAAACCATATTTTCTAACCGGGAACTCCCAGAAGAGGGACTGTACACTTCACGGTAGGGGCTAAAAAACTAGCAAGTAAGAATGTATTGTGGCTTGTCTGCATAGATGGTATTAATAGAAATACTATTTATATATTTTAATTTTGTAGTTGTACTTAATGAAACTGTAAATAAAAAAATGGAACTATTTCTCAAGCGCAGTACACCTCTTGTGAAAGACATGGATTGAACTGTTGTTCAGTCATTTTTTATCATGTCTGACTCATCATGATCCCATTTGAGGTTTTCTTCACAGACACTGCGGAGTGGTTCGCCATTTCCTTTTCCAGCTCATTTTACAAATGAGGAAACTGAAGTAAACAGGATTAATGACTTTTTGAGAGTCACATAACTAGCAAGAGTCTGAGGCCAGATTTAAACTTAGAAAGATGAGCCTTCTTGACTCCAGGTCCAATACTCTGTTGACTATGCCACCTAAGTTGCCCTGGATTTGAATTATATTAATGGGAAGAGACCTACTACTAAGAACCACATCCCATAGGTTTTCTTTTGGTACGGTCAAGCAGGAAGACTAAGACTTATGGTACAAATAGAATAGGTAATATGTTTCTTTCTGAAAAATGGGGTCTGAGGAGAAATATAATACAAAAGAATAGATAGATATAGATATATTTACATGTATATATATCTGTATATACACACAAACACATGCACATACATACTTACCACATATATATATGATATAGACTGGTCAATAGTTACTTACTTCTAAAGGGGTGGGCACAGAAGCTACAAGGTACATGTCAACAAATATAATCAGAGTGCCTGGTGTATGTGACCATAATGAAATCACTTAACAGGTAACTACTAGAGACCAAAGAAATAGAATCAAACTGGATATGCATTGTAATCTAGCTTATTTATGATTGGTATTTTTATAGATGTTTTTCCTATGTTTTTCATATGCTAGGTGTACATTTTTAGACAATATATATAAATATCATGTTTATCCTGGAATACAAAAAATGGTTATCTGACTGAATTGAAAGATACCCCTATGGGATTTAACAATGATCCCAACCCTGTGCTCTAGGTCTAATCTGATAATCTATACTTCTGGGAAGAACTAGCTGGTCAAGTTAACAAACATTTACTTAGCACCTACTATGTGCCAGATATTACCCTAAGTACTTGGGATACAAAGAAAGGTAAAAATAGTCTCTGTTCTTAGGACACTCATAGACTAACGGGGAAGATAACATGCAAACTACCCTTGTACAAGCAAGATATATAACATAATAAACTAGAGACAATCCAAGGAAAGTATGTCTTCTATGTAATCGTTAAAGTTGTGAATAAAAGTGGGGCTATATAAATAAGTTATTATTGTTGCATTATACCTTCTTAATAAATAAAGCTATCAAAAGCAAAAGTAGAGGAACATGAAGAAATACTGCCAACTAGCCCCACTACTCCTCCTCAAAGATCTAGAAAATTAACCAGTCCTATTTCTGATTGAGAAATCCAAGAAAAATCACTGCTGAGTAATTATCTTAGCCCAAGTAGACACAAAGAGGTCTCTAGACACAAGTGATGGGGTTCTACCCAAGATTGTCCCACAAGGACCATTCCAGCATAAAAACTAAAAATTACCAAAACTATGTGTCAAGGCAAGAAGAAGTCTCAGAATAACATTAAACGGACTAATCTTGTTCAATGTGAGAGGACAGGTACCAAATGGAAGCTTTGTCACTGACTACCCAGTTCTAATGTACAGATCCAGGGCAGAAAGAGGTGATCTGTGCACAAGAGTGGCATTGCAGTGTAAGGAATGGTAGTAGGCTGTAAGATAATACTGAGGAAGCAGCAAATTCAGAAGCAAGCAGCATGTGTATGGCTCTAACCAACAGAGTGAAGTGTGAACTCAGTTCTAGTTCCCAGTCAAATAAAGATTCTCTGGGGTATATTAAACATCACAAGGTTTCCACACCATAGGGAAGTCTATCATTCAAAAATTATACAGCTTTCTATTTGGCTGATAGTTAAATCCAACAACAATCTGCTAGAATTTCAACTAGAGGTAATTCAAAAGGTGTGTTGCTCAGACGTAAACTTGGGTCAAGAATTTGCAGAGCTCTATTGATTAGAAAAACACAAATTAAAACAACTCTGAATTACCACATCTCACCTACTGGATTGGCTAACATGACAAAACAGGAAAGCCATAAATGTTGGAGATGTGGGAAAATTGAAATACTAAAGCATTGTTAGTGGAGTTGTGAACTGATCCAACCAATCTGGAGAGCAATTTGGAACTATGCCCAAAGGTCTATAAAACTGTGCATACCCTTTGATTCAGCAATAATAACTCTAGCTCTATATTCCAAAGAGATCACAAAAATGGGAAAAGGATCCACATATACAAAAATATTTATAGTAGTTTTTTTGTGGTGGCCAAGAATTAGAAATTGAGGGGGTGCCCATGAATTGGGGAATGAGTTATGATATATGAATGTAATGGAATATATTGTCCTATAAGAAAGGATAAGCAGGCCGACTTCATAAAAACCTGGAAAGACATATGAACTTACGCTGAGTGAAGTGAGCAGAATCAGGACAGCACTGTACACAGTAACAGACACATTGTGTGATGACTCATTTGATAGACTTAGCTTATCTCAGCAATGTAAGCAGCTAAGACAACTCCAAAAGATTCATTATGGAAAAAGTTATCCACATCCAGAAAAAGAACTATGGAGTCTGCACGCAGATTGAAGCATATTTGCTCTTTTTTTTGTTTTATTTCTTCTTTCTTGTGATTCCTCCCCATGGTTCTAATTCTTCTTGACAACATGACTAATGTGAATATATGTTTTATATGAATGTATATATAGAGCCAACATCAAATTTCATGCCATCTTTGGGAGGGAAGAGGAAAGGGAAGAGGAGAGAGAAAGAGAAGGAAAATTGAACATTCAAATCTCATAGAAGTGAATGTTGAAAACTAAAAATAAGTTGATTATTTTGCAGAGCTCAGACAAGGAGGGCAGAAACCAGATTTTGCCCTGAATCAGGTCACTTCGGGAAAAATGAAAGCTTACAAGTCTTCAGCCTGAGCTGTTCTGGAGATCCTGGAATACAATATTCAATATTCATAAGAAAATGTATTAATAATGCATTTTTGCTTATTGTTAATGCAATTCAGCTTCTTAATGGGAAGATGTCCATCCATTAATAGGCTCATGTGACCTGCTTAAGTCAGATGGAAGCCTGAGTCATATAAGTCAAGTCACATGGAGGAGAGGTGGAGCAGGAAGGGTAGAACAGGAAGGGGTGGGGCTAGAGCAGAGCTAAGAGGAAGTTAGTCAAAGAGCAGTTAGAGCTGGGAAGGAAAGAGGGAGCAAGCAGCTAGGATTGTGAGTGTTTGTGGGAAGGCCTGATAATGTGTATAGACAGTTTGGTTACCATGATGAATTTCTTTATTGTTACGATGGATTCGGCTCTCTAGTGTCTGAATGAATGTTGTGGTTCTGTCTTCCATGTGAATAGGTTGTATTTTGCGATTCAGAACTGTGCCAGCGTATTCATAGCTGCCACAGGCACCATGAATATCACGCTGGCACTACAGAAAGCAGAAAAATGACCCCAGGGTTGTTTTATACTAAGTTACATGGAATACTTTTTTTCTGTTAAATAAAGTATATATGTATTAGAACTGCTGAAGGTATATCTTTTTTAGCAAAATTATATGAGAATGGTTATTGTATCAAACTCTTAAATTCACAATTTCTGCATAACAAAGCATAAAATCAGAGATGCATATAACATAAAGCCCAAGAGATAGAGCTTGTCTGTCAAGAAATCTGCAGTGACCATACATATAACTACAGAAATATTGAACAGCATGACATGAAAGGCTTAATGTTATTAATAAATAAGTCATTATTGAGTAGCCTTTGAAATATGAGGACAAAAGTAAATGGAATGACTGACTCATCAAAGGGATGAATAAATTAATAAAGCTGTTCTAGCCATCTAACTTCTAAATTCATGCAACAAATAACAACCTCCTCAAAGGGCTAAGTCATTTGAACTCTGATTTGTAACTTTTGTAACAAATAATTTAATGAAAGGTTAACTGGTCAGAGGATATTGAGAATAATAATTTTAGATGCAGTATGACTTCAGTGATTTCATACAGAGAGGAGTGATGCCCTTCCTATTTTGCACACATTCAATTTTGGAATTGGTCAATTATCTAAAGTAAGAAAACGTTGACTAGAAGAATTGTTGTGTCATGATATTGTTGGCATTTTGGATAAAACCCTAAATAGTTCAATAAATTTAGCTCATATCTCTCCATAGTACTCTATGGTTTACTAAGTACCTGACTCCCAAAAGCGCTGGGAGAGATGTAACACAGGCATTACTGTCCCCATTTTATAGAGAGATAGGCAAATTGCAACTCACAGAGAAGTCAAACAGTAACTCAACAAACATTAGGCAATCAGATGTGACTGTCCTCAGTTAGACACCTAGTAAACGGCACAAGTAGGACTCACTGAACTCAGGAACTCAGGACCTGCATCTCAAAGTCCAGTACTGTTTCCCATACACCATACTTCTCACGGGCATACAAAACATATGTTTTAGGCAATATTTAATGAAGAGTTAACAAAGTGCAAAATGATTACAGTAACAAAGTTAATGTAAAGGATCACAGTTTCTTCTAAAACAATAGCAATTTTACAACTTCAACAATAAAGGAACAGGAACTGAGACCATAAATTACAGGGACAATAGTTATATGCATTGACCTAGAAAGGTCATTACCAGAAGTTTTCTACACTACTGAATATCCCTTGATCACACTCCTCACTCAGAAGGAATATTTAGAAAATATGAAAAGGGAATTTCTTGATTTTTGTTGCTAATATCAAAGTTTTTTTTTGGGGGGGGGGGTGGTGTTCTGTTGGTGATGCAGGCTCTTTTGCCAATTCTCACATTTTTATTGGGAAAGCTTCAAAGAATCAGTTTCAGTGGAAGAAAAAATGGATTTTGCACACTGAAAGTACCCTTGACCACTGTGGCCCTTCCCTGTAATTGAGTGGTTTCTCCCAGAACTTCCATTTTAAGAAGCTAGTCCAGGCCAGTCATGTCTTCATTTTTCTCCAGCCTGCATTACTAACTAACCTGGACATTTTCGCATTGTGCTCGGTACCTTTCATCTCTCCTCCTCACCTTCCTTAAACTTCCTTTTATGTGTTGGCTTCTTCTGTTAGAATGTAAGGCCCCTGAGAGCAGACTGGTTTTGTTTGCCTTTCTTTGGATCCAAAGCAATTAGAACAGTATATAGCAATCTTGTAGGTAGTTAATAAATGCTAGTTGACTTGTCTTACCTGATATACTAAAAGATAGCAGCCAAATACCAGTTTAGAATATAAACTCATGTGGAAAATCTTGGAGAATAATGGGAAAGTTTGAATAGAATTGTTTCACAAAACAGAAAAGCATCAGAAGGTAAAATCAGTTTAAAGAAAGCTTGGTGAAGCAAACTGGTAAAAATAACAAAAGACAAAAAATACAAAAAGATTAACAAAATTAATAACAATCAACACCAGAGGGAATTCAGGAAGACAAACTAATATACTGCTGATTGAAGTGGGTATTGGCCCAATGCTTCTGGAAAGCAATTTGGAATTACATGGGGAAAAGCAGCTAAAACACTAAGAGATGGAACATGAAGTGTTGTGTGTCAGTTAGCAGAGAAAGCCAGTTTGGCTGGATCTCAGAGTAGAGAAGAGACAGTAATGTCCCAGGAGGCTAAAAAAGAGACAGTCTGGGGGCAGGCTGTGTGGGGCTTTAAATGCCGAGCACAAAAGTTTATGTTTTACCTTAGAGGCAATAGAAACCAAGCCACTGAACTGGTTGATTCTATAAGAGTCATATGGTCCAATCTGTGCTTAAAGAAAATTACCTGGGAATTACTTTGGTAGCAGTTATAGGATGGATCTGAGTGGTGAGAGATTTAATGCAATTATTATTATTGCTGCAATAATCTAAGGGAAAGAGGATGAGGGTCGGGACTAAGCTTGCAGCTGCTGTGAGAACAGAGAAAACAGGTAGGATGTAAGAAGTAGTGCAGAAGTAGAAACATTAAGATCTGGCGATTGATTTGATATGTGGGGTAAGGAAGAATAGAGAGTGAAAGACAAATGCTGAGACCATGAACCTAAGATATTAGAAGAATGGTAGTACCTTTTGATAAAAATAAAGATGTTTGGAAAATGGAAGTGTTTAAGGGGAAAGATAATGAAGTCAGAGAATCTTGGCAAAACCTAAACGAATTTATGTATTGTCACATGAAGTCAATACAATGAGTATTTTTAACTTTTTCTTTGCCATAAGGGAGAATTCAATTCTGGTACGTGGTGTGTGACAGACACATTGTGGGGGGTAGAGGAAAAAAGACACCTTCAAAGGTAACAAAAAAGGTAACAAAAAATTAACAAAATGTATTTTAAAAGTTAAAATTATGAATAAGAATAATTAAAAGAAATATGAGAAGAAACATAAGAAGTAATTTGGAGAGAAAACTCAAAAATATCCACAGTAAACTATACCTATGAAAACTAAATCAATAATAACCATCTGATTAAAGTTCTAGTTAAAATGCACTTGGTTAAAATCCACAGAAATGTTTGGAATGGGTTTTATTCAGTCGTTTCAGTCACATCTGACTCTCTGTGACCCCATTTGGGGTTTTCTGGCAAAGTTGCTGAATTGGTTTGTCATTTCCTTCTCCAGCTCATTTTTCAGACGAAGAACTGAGGCAAACAGGGTTAAGAGACTCATCCAGGGTCACACTGCTAGTAAGTGTCTGAGGACAGATCTGAACTTAGGAAGACAAGTCTTCCTAACTTCAAGCCTTGTACTCTAAATACTGGACATCCTTTGGAATAGGTTACGTAAACAAATTCTGTTATGACCCTGTGAAGGTTAAGATATATGTTTTCTTTATTTTGTTTTTGTTTTACCTGAAAATAATAAGGTTTGTCCTTGTTTTCCCTATTTTTTATCTTGTTTGTGTACTTGTGGATTAAAGTTAAAATAAATTTATTCTGGAAAAAAACTGCTTTTACCTATTCTATTTCAATTTTGGGGAAATCACTGACTTTTCTACAAACAACAAAATAAGCATAGTTTCCCTAAGCTAACAAAATAGGTAAACCAAATGTTCAGATGAAAAAGAAATAACTTCAATGAACATTTTCTTCTCTTTGTTAAGTCTTTATGGTAGAATGCTATTATCTGCATATTTTTAATCATTAAATTTAATATAACACATATGAGTATAGTCTATAATACTTACATGTTTTGAGATTCCTGGCTTACTGAGGAAATAGAATCAGAACCTTCTACAGGAGTAGGAATTCTTTCTGAAAGCAAGCTGATCTATAAGGTAAAAATTTATATTATTTAGAAATGCTATTATTAATATGCACTGCTCAAAAATGAAGTATTATTATGAATAAAAATATACATAATATCTTCTGAAGTCATGTTTTTCAAGTAATTTATTATGTAGATTCCCTTGCAAAGTACTCCACAAACTATAAAACCGAGGGGAGGGAGGGAGGGAGGGAGGAAGGGAGGAAGGGAGGGAGGGAGGAAGGGAGGAAGGAAGGCAGGAAGGCAGGAAGGCAGGAAGGCAGGAAGGCAGGAAGGCAGGAAGGCAGGAAGGAAGGAAGGAAGGAAGGAAGGAAGGAAGGAAGGAAGGAAGGAAAGAAGGAAAGAAGGAAGGAAGGAGCATTGCCCAAATGAAACTGGCCAACTGGGTCCCCAGTGGGGCAGCTAGTACAATTTAGAATTCGTTGTTTATCCTTCATTCTGAAAGAGGACCAGTGACACCAAGAGGGTAATAGCATGACTTGCGAGTGAATTGGATTTCAGTGAGGCAGGGCTATGCAAAGTCAGCAATCTCTCTCTCTCTCCTCCAATTGTTTCTGTTCTGGACAGAAATCCTGAGGATCTTCCCATCCTAATATGATTTTTTTTTTTTTGTTTCTGAATAGGCAAACGAGTCCATTTTCTGCAGCATTGCTTACCTAGCCTTAAATCAATGAGTGGGTATTGCCCGACAAACTGAGACCTGGGAAAGAGCTTAGCTTAAAAAGGTCAAGGTCGACCCACTGTATCTGAGGCCATCTCCAGATGTCCTGAGCTACGTCCTGCCACTGGATTCAGATGATCCTGGAGGAGAGACTGAGGCTGATGATTCTGCACAGCACTGCCTCACTTAAACACAATTTACTTGCAAATCATGCTATTACCCTCTTGATGTCATTGGTCCTCTTTCAGAACAAAGGAAAAACAACACTTGTATTATATAAATCTCTTCCATCACAAAATACTCATCCTAATAATGAAATCAATAAAAGTGTTCAGTACAAAACAACGTATTATGGAAAAAATAATACTAAATATACTTGAAATATGTATTTGACCAAAGTTTCAACAAATTCTAAAAGTAAAAAAAATAGCTGTCAGATTACCTTTTTCCATGCCTTAGCGATAGAGTCATGCAAGTTATAAGGAATTAACACCTGAAGGCCTTCACAGGTGCTGTACATCTGGCGACACACTGAAATGAAAGCTCCTTTAACCACAGGCAATAGCTCAGATCCAGAAAACACAGAAATATCCTCATCAAGAAGCTTCTTTGAAAACTGGGCAATTAAATGAGCACCTGTGGGGCTAGAAGAGAACACCATGAATTCTGACTCTCCATTCTAAATTTTCGAACCATTTTCAGAATCCAAGAGTCTAACACAGTAGTACTGTTCCCCTGACCCTATTCCCCTTCCTCAGCACTCTTCATATTACTGCTCCTGCTCTGTCTGTACAGCAATGACTCCCAAAGCATCAGAAGCAGGATACAGGGGGAAATTCGATTAGAATTGAGGGGAAGGAGATTAATAATGTAGTCATGTCTAAATATGTTTCATTTGGGAATAGAACAATACTCCTGAGTTCCCTATACTCAATACTTAGCCACATTTATGGTACTTAGTTTTCCAGCACAACAATCAGAATTAGGGTTACAGTTAGAAATGGCTCTCCTCTACTTCACTGTTCGTTGTTACTGTTTAGTTGTTTTCAGTCCTGTCCAACTCTTTCATGACCCCAGTGAGGTTTTCTTGGCAAAGATACTAGAGTGGTTTACCATTCCCTTCTCTAGCTCATTTTAGTAATGAGGAAACTGAGGCAAACTGGGTTAAATGACTTAATCAGAGTCACACAGCTAGTGCCTGAGACCGGATTTGAACTTAGGAAGATGAGTCTTCCTAATCAGAGGCCCACTATTCTATCTACTGCATCACCTGCTGCCCCTTCTTTGCCTCATAGAATACATTCAATCTCATCTTCTCCTGTCTTCTCCAGCAGATTACTGCCCTCTCAGTCATTCAGTCCATCTTTCCCATGTTCAATATCTTCCTACCAAACAATCCATTCTCTGAAGTCTATAAACATGCCTAGGTCTTCTTTATCCTTGGAGGAAAAACATCCTAATTTGACCCTACATCCCCACAAACTATCATTCTATATCTCTTCTCCCTTTCACAGTCAAAATCCTAGAGGAGAGAAGAAAAGGATGCTTATAGATTATTTTCTCTTGTGTTATGTTTTGTTTTGTTTTGGTTTTTCTCATGATTTCTCCCATTTGTTTTAATTCTTCTACACAACAAGACTAATGTGAAAATATGTTTAATAAGAATGTATGTGTAGAAACCATACACAATTGCATGCCATCTCAGGAGAGGGAGGGAGGAAGGGGGAAAAATTTAAGAGTTATGGAAGTGACTGTTGAAAACTGAAAACAAATTAATGTAATAAATAAATATTTACATCACAAAAAAAGGATGCTCACACTCCTCCCAAGTCCCTTATAATGAACTCATCATTCAACTGAACTATTCTTTCCAAAGTGCCTTTTCTCTTTCCTCATTCTTCTTGACTTCTCTGCAATACCTGAGACTGATGATTACGCTCTACTCCTATACTGTCACCAATCTGGATTTTTTCATGACAGTGTTCTTGACTCTCCTTTGTCTTCATCACACCTTCTCAGTATGTTTTGCTTGATCATCATCTATATTGGGTCCCATAGATAAAACTGTACTTAGATAAAGATTCTTTCCTAAACCCTGTCCATTTGCTATAGTCTCCCTGTTGCCTGACCAAGACCAGTGGGTTCAGTTACTATTTCTATGCAGATGAATTATTTTAGCCTCCATCTTCTGAGCTCCATCCTAAATTACCAACTGCCATTCAAACATTGTCAATAAAATACACTGCAGGCATCTCAAACTCAGATCAACGAAAATAAAAATCATTTCTTTCCATCAAATACTGAGTTTCCATATTTCAGCTAAGGGCACAACTATCTTCTAGTCATCAGAGTTCACAACCTTGGGATCATCTTCAACTTCTCACTTCATTCACTTCCTGTATTCAATCAGTTATTCTTTCTGTTTCATTTCCCACAACGTATCTCATATCTGTTCCCTCCTCCTCAATCACATGACTACCACCCTAGGTCAGACACTCAATATCTGCTAACTGGACTACTGCAACAGCCCCTAATTGTTCTTCCTACTAAGTCTTCCTCTTTTTAATCTATCTAATAAACAGATGTCAGAATAATATTACTAAAGTACCGGTCTGTTCTTATCACTCCCCTGCTCAATAAACTCTAATAGCTCCCTATTGCCTCTCAATCAAATACAAGCTCCTCTAATTGGTATTTGAAGAAATTTATAACCTGTCTTCACCAACTTGACAGCTTTATGAAACCAACTTGGCTTTTTGTTATTCCTACCCCACAACATTAAATTGACTCTCTCTGGGTCATGGCACCTGCTATTCCCCAAGTCTGGAAGATACCTCCTCCTCACTTGTGCCTTCTAGTTTCTTTCAGAGCACAGCACAAATGCTACTTCCTACAGGAGACCTATCCTGAACCCTTTCACTTCCCCCCAACCACTACAATACCTTCCTACCAAAGTCACTCTGTACTTATTTTGCATGTAAATAAATACATACTGTCTCCTCCCACTAGAATATGAGCTCCTTGAGGGCAGAAGATAGTTTATATTTCTCTTTATGTGCCTACAGCACTGGGATTACAGGTGGACAAGTAGAGGGCTCAACTGCTACCCTCACAATGTTGGGAGTCAAGGTAGATGGTTCTCAGCACAACAGCTGGTACCTTGCGCTGAATTTTTGGAGAGACTAAAGTTACAGAGAATGGGCAGGTATAGATAGGTTGCTATACACTGGTTTCTAATTTTGGAAAGAACTCCCACAATAATGAAACGATAGACACATGTGAGTATTGGATTATTTTCAGAACTTTTCATAGTTCTTGGCACAAAGTAGGGACCTAATAAAATGATTAGTTATTGCATGATTTATAGGGTTATTTCCAAAAAGACCAACTGAGTACTCAGTAGAAACTATACAAACATTTTAGAAGTCCCCAGCCCAGGGTAAGCCCAAATTTTGCAATTAATTCCATGGTCACAACACTCAAGCTTGCATCCATACATCACTTGGCAATGCCTTGCTTAGACTTCTGAATATTATCAGATGTGCCATGGACCGTCACTAACCTTTGTTAGCCATGGCATAGTTGGTCAATTATTTTTTTAATTATAATATACAGTAGTATGACTCTTTAATCAAAAGAGTGGAGTAAGATGGTTAAGAAAAGCCAGGAAGTTGCCTGAGGTCACCCCAGTTTCTCTTGGAAACAATGTTAAACAAAGCCTCTAAACAGATTCTGGAATGACAGAACCAGCAACAACCAAGAAAAGAGAACAGAGTGAAATAATTTTTTTTAGCTTAAGATAATTTAGAAAGACTTCAGGAAAGGTCTGCCTCACTTGAGTAAAAGGGAAGCCCAGCCCAGTGCAGACAGTGTCTGGACAAGTCAGCAGGAGGCTCTCAGCCACAGCACAGATCAGCAACCAACACCTCAGTATTGGCTCAACAGGCTAGTGGCACAGCAGGCCAGCTGTGAGGCCTCCAGCCCCAGCTCAGCGGGCAAACTTCCAACCCTGGAACCCCAGCACAACAGGCGTGACTAGACTGGACCACCCCAGCACAGTGGGAAAGCTGGCAGCACCTAAAGCCCTGGTATGAATAATCAGTGACCAGTCCACTGACCCCCCCCAACACAAGAAGCACAGGACAGTGTGCCCTGTGACCCAGGAGCAAAGATTAACACTGAAAAATGAGCAAAAGACCAAAAAGAACCCTGACCATATAAACCTACTATGGTGACGAGGATGATCAAAACACAATCTCAGAAGAGGACAACAATATCAAAATGCCTACATGTGAAGCCATAGGGGAAAATACGAATTGGTCTCAAGCCTAAAATGTACATGGGAAGAGCTCAAAAAGGATTTTAAAAATCTAATAGAAGAAAAATTGGGGAAAGAAATAAGAGTTATGAAGAGAATTATTAAAAACGAGTCAACAGCTTGGAAAAGTACAAAAACTGACTGAAGAAAACAACTCCTTAAAAATAGAATTCGCCAAATAGAAAAGGAGGTACAAAAGCTAACTAAAGAAGATAATTCCTTAAAAATTAGAATTGGGCAAGTGGAAGCTAATGACTCTATGAGATATCAAGCATTAGTTGAATAAAATCAAAAGAATGAAAAAAAAAGAAGAAAATATAAAATACCTCATTGGATAAACAACTGAGGGGGAAAGTACATCCCGGAAAGATAATTTAAGAATTATAGCATTACCTGAAAGTCATTATCAAAAAAAAGAAACTGGGCAGCATCTTTCAAGAAATTCTTAAGGAAGTGGGAGCAGAGCCAAGATGGCAGAGTAGAAAGACACACAAATGCTAGCTCTTCCCCCACAGCCCACAAAACACCTGTAAAGAAAGACTCTCAACAAATTCTAGAGCAGCAGAAGCCATAGAACAACAGAGTGGAGGTTTCCAGCACAGGGTTACTTGAAAGGCTGACAGGAAGCATCTGTCGCACCAGACATTGGAGAGAAGCCCAGTCCAGCCTGTGCAGCATGGCTCTGGCAGGAGGATGCCAGCAGGCCTTGGGGGCGGAATCTCCAGTCCAAATAGCAGCAGTTCCCAGATCCCTCACAGGCCAAGGAAAAAATATTGCAAGCAGAGAGAAAGAAACAATTCAAGTATTGTGGAAATACAAACAGGATAACACAAGATCTAGCAGCCTCTACATTAAGGGATCGAAAGGCATGGAATAGGATATTCCAGAAGTCAAAGGAACTAGGACTAAAACCAAGAATCACCTACTCAGCAAAACTGAGTATAATACTTCAGGGGAAAAAATGGTCTTTCAATGAAATAGAGGACTTTCAAGCATTCTTGATGAAAAGACCAGAAGGGAAAAGAAAATCTGACCTTCAAACACAAGAATGAAGAGGAGTATGAAAAGGTAAACAGCAATGAGAAGTCATAAGGGACTTACTAAAGTTGAACTGTTTACATTCCTACATGGAAAGACAATATTTGTAACTCTTGAAACTCTTCAGTATCTGGGTAGTTGGTGGGATTACACACACACACACACACACACACACACACACACACACACATGCACACACACAGAGACAGTCAAACAAGATTGGATCATATCTTAAAAAAAATGAAATTAAGCACTGAGAGAGAAATATATTAGGAGGAGAAAGGGAGAAATGGAATGGGGCAAATTATCTTTCATAAAAGAGGAAAGTAAAAGACTTTTCAGTGGAGGGAAAAAGGGGGGAGGTGAGAGAAAAAAACACGAAGCTTACTCTCATCACATTCGACTAAAGGAAGGAATAAAATGCACAAACATTTTGGTATGAAAACCTATCTTACAATATGGGAAAGTGAAGGAGAAGGGGATAAGCAGGGTGGGGGGGGATGATGGAAGGGAGGGCAATGGGAGGAGGGAGCAATTATAAGTCAACACTTGGGGAGGGACAGGGTCAAAAGAGAGAGTAGAAAAAATGGGGGGCAAGACAGGATGGAGGGAAATATAGTTAGACTTGCACAACACGACCATTATGGAAGTCATTTGCAAAACTACACAGATATGGCCTATATTGAATTGCTTGCCTTCCCAGTGGGGATGGGTGGGGAAGGAGGGAGGAAGAGAAGTTGGAACTTAAAGTTTTAGGAACAAATGTTGAGTATTGTTCTTGCATACAACTAGGAAATGAGAAATACAGGTAATGGGGTATAGAAATTTATCTTGCCCTACAGGATGAAAGAAAAGATGGGGATAAGGGAAGGGAGAGATGTTAGAAGGGAAGGTAGATTGGTGATAGGACTAATTAGAATGCTCACCGTTTTGGGGTGGGTGGAGGGGAGAGATGGGGGGGAAATCTGGAATTCAAAATCTTGTGGAAATGAATGTTGAAAACTTAAATAAAAAAAAAATATTAGAAAAAAAAGAGAAATTCTTAAGGAATACTATCCTGACATCTTAGAACCAGAGGGTAAAATAGTCACTGAAAGAATCCACCAATCAGCTCCTGAAAGAGATCTCAAAATAAAATTCAAAGGAATATTGTGAACAAATTCCAGAATTATCAGTTTAAGGAGAAAATACTGTAAGCAGCCATAAAGAAACAATTCAAATATCAAGGAGCTAAAGTCATAATTACACAGGATTTAGCATCTTCTATATTAAAGGATCTTAGGCCTTAGAATAGGATATTCTTGGAAGGCAAAGGAGCTTGGATTACAACCAAGAATCAATTATACAGCAAAACTGAGAGTAATCTTCCATGGAAAAGATGAACATTCAATGAAATAGGGGACTTTCAAACTTTCCTGATGGAAAGACCAGAATTGAACTGAAAAATTCAATCTTCAAATTCAAGACTCAAGAGAAGTATAAAAAGGTAAACAGGAAAGAAAAAAAAACATGTTACTAAATAACATTAAACTGTTTATGTATTCATAGGAAAATGATACTTGAGGAGCACAGAGCCAAAATGGTGGAGTGAGAGTACTACTCACCTAAGCTGTAAGATAAACTCTTTCAGATACCGCTAAAAAGAGAATGTGAACAGATTTTGGAGGGGGAGCAGCCAATAGGAGACAGGCTGTGGCAGATTTCCAGTCCAGGACAGACTTGAAGGTCGACTGGAAGGATCTGTAGGGCGGAGCTGGAGGAGAGCACAGTGCACAGGCTATACCAGCATGGTCCTGCCAGAAAGCCCTGGGCAATTTGAAGAAGTGCAGAATTTCAAGCATATCAGTCTAGGAAAGCAGTCCAGCAGAACTAAGTGAAAGAATGCCCAGAGCCCCAGGTAAGTGCAACAGCCACTCCAGAGACTATCAGCTTGTAAAATAAATGTCTGTAAGTCAACTACTTGAACTTCAGGGAGCCATGATGGCAGAGTGAGCAGTAAATGCTCTACCCCTCCCCTTGGTGACACTGAAAAAACCCATAAAATATTTCCCCAGGAAAAATCCTTAAATAGTGGGATCAGCAAAAAAGGGTATACAGTCTCTTATCCCATGAAGCTAGGAAAATTGCAAAGGTGGGGGTCCCTTGTGCTGTGGCTGAAGGGGACTAGTGCAGGACCAGAGCTGTCCCAGATAGCCCCACCTCAGTAAAATGGGAGATGGGGTGGAGCCAACAACCACCAACACCAGAACCCCAGGGATGCCTCAGCACCCCAGAGGAATCAGAAAAACACTAACACAGATGCATTCACCAACCACTGAACTTGCCTATGTTGTAGCTCAACAGAGGAGACCTCCTGTGGCCAGACAAGCCCTCCCCTACACTTAAAACGCAGCGTGCTCCAGGGTAACTCCAGAGAAACCCAGAAAGGTAACATCTGGCTTTCAAATACAAGCCACCTCAGCACCAGGTAAGCTGCAGCATTTTAGTTTCAACCTGAAAGAACCAGAGGCCACAACACAAAAAGCCTCAAGTTCTAGGTATAAGAACAGTGGGACAGTGACACCTGTGCCCCAGAAGCAGAGATCTACTTTAAAAGCAGGAAAAGGGTGATAATAATAAGTAAGAAGCAAAGCAGAAAAGAAAAGATCATAGAATCTTTTCTATGGGACCAAGGATCAAAACACAAATACCAAAGAGGTCAGCATTGAGACTGTAGTCCCATCTGAAACTTCAGAGGGGAATATGAAATAGTCTCAAGCTCAAAGAGTATTGTTGGAAGAGCTCAAGAAGGATTTTAAAAGCCATATTAGAGAAATAGGAGAAAAACTGGCCAATGATTTTGAAAATATGAAAAAAGAAAAAACAGAAGAACTTAAAATGAAAATTGGACAAATGGAAAATGAAAGACAAAACCTAACTGGAGAAAATAACTCCTTAGAAGGAGCAATTGGACAGATGGAAAAGGAATGCAAAAGCTAATTGAAAACAAACTGACAAAAACTAAAATCAGGCAAGTAGAAGCCAATGACTCTATGAGACATCAAGAATCAGTTGAACAGAATCTAAAGAATGAAAAGATAGAAGAAAATGTAAAATATCAAATTGGAAAAACAACTGACCTGTAAAATGGATCTAGGACGGAAAATAGAAGAATTATTGGTCTATCAGAAATCCACGATGAAAAAAAGAGCCTGAACAATATCTTCCAAGAAATCATCAGAGAAAACTGCCTAGAAGTCCTAGATCCAGAGGGCAACATAGTCATCGAAATAATCCACCATTCACCTCCCAAAAGGGATCCCAAACTAAAAACACCAAGGACTATCACTGCCAAACTCCAGAACTATCAAGTGAAGGAGAAAATACTGCAGGCAGCCAGAAAGAAATATTCAAATATTGAGTAGCTATAGTCAGGATAACACAGGATCTTGTAGCTTGTACATTAAAAGACTGAAGGGATTGGAATATTATATTCCATAAGGAAAAGAAGCTGGGACTACAACCAAGAATCAATGACCCAGAAAAGTTGAGCATAATATTGCAGGGAAGGAGATGGACATTCAATTAAATAAGAGATTTCCAGATCTATAGGATGAAAAGGCCAGAGTTCAATAGGAAATTCGATCTTCAAACACAAGTCTCAAGGGAGGCATAAAAAGGTAAAGAGGAGAAAAAAAAAACAAAACTTGTTATTCAATATGGGCAAACTGTTTACATCCCTATAAGGGAAGATGATACTTGTTAATCTTGAGAATTTTATATTTATTATGCTACATAAAAGGGATATACATAGATAGAGGGAGCAGGTATAAAGTAAATGATGTGATGATAAAAAATATGATTTAAGGGTGCAAAGGGATTGTAATGGGAGATGTCAACAGGAGTAGGAAGAAAAAGGGAAATTACATCATAAAACGAAAAACAAAAATACATTACAGTAGAGAGAAAGAGGGAAGGGAGATGAACATTGTTTGAGATTTACTCCCATCTGATTTGGTTCAAGGAGGAAACAACAAATTCAGTTAAGTATAGAAATCTAACTAGCTCTATAAGCAGTAGGAGGGGAAGTGGGATAGAAAAGGTAGGGGAGGCTAAAAGGGAGGGAAAAAGTAGCAAGGAAAAAGGAAGTAAAAGGGAGGGGGACTGAAAAAAGGGAAGGAAGACTGAGGGAAGCAGTGGTCACAAATTAAAACTATTGTGGAGGGGAAGGGAGAAGGAGGAATTAAAAACATAAAGTGGGGGAAAGAGATTGGAGGGAAAGACACAGATGATAATTATAACTGTGAATGTGAATGGGAGAACTCTTCCATAAAACAGAGATGGATAGCAGAATGGATAAAAACCACAATTCAACAATATGTTTCTTACAAGAAACACATTTGAAACAAGGAGATATACACAGGGTAAAGGTAAAAGGTTGAACAGAATATATTGTGCTTCATCTAATGTAAAAAAAAAAGCAGGTGTACCAAGCCTACTGTCTGACAAAGCAAAAGCAGAAATAGATCTAATCGGAAGAGATAATGAAGGAAACCATATCCTGCTAAAAGGCACCATAAACAACGAAACAATATTATTACTAAACATATATGCTCCAAGTGGTATAGCATCCAAATTCTTAGAGGAGAAGTTAAGGGAGTTATAGGAAAAAATAGACAGCAAAATTATACCAGTGGGGGACCTCAACCTCTCTCTCTCTGAACTTGATAAATCTAACCTCAAAATAAGAAAGAAGTTAAGGAGGTGAATAAAACTCTGAATAAGGTAGATATGATAGATTTCTGGAGAAAATTTAATGGGGACAGAAAGGAATATAACATTTTTCAGTGGTACATGGAACATATACAAAAACTGACCATGTACTAGGGCATAAAAACCTCACAATCCAGTGCACAAAGGCAGATATAGTCAATACATCCTTCACAGATCTTAATGCAATAAAAATCATATGTAATCAAAAGCCATGGAAAAATAGGTCAAAAACTAATTGGAAACTAAATAATCTACTCTTGTTAAACAACAAGTCATAGAAACAATCAACAACTTCATTCAAGAGAATGACAATAACCTACCAAATCTTATGGGATACTGCAAAAGCAATTCTTAGAGGAAGTTTTATATCTTTGAATGCCTATATGAATAAAATAGAGAAAGAGGAGATCAATGAATTGGGCATGCAGCTGAAAAAGCTAGAAAAAGAAAAACTTGAAAATCTCCAAGTAAATACCAAATCAGAAATACTGAAAACCAAAAAAGAATAAAATTGAAATTAAGAAAACTATTGAACTAGTAAATAAAACAAAGAGTTGGTTTTATGAAAAAAAACCAGTAAAATTGATAAACCTTTGGTTAATTTGATTTAAAAAAAGAAAATCAAATAACCAATATCAAAAATGAAAAGGGTGAAAAAACCTCCAATGAGGACAAAATTAAAACAATAATGAGAAATTACTTTGCCCAACTATGTACCCATAATCTAAATGAGATAGATGATGATTTTTAAAAATATAAATTGCCCAGAATAACAGAATAGGAAGTTGAATACTTAAATAATACCATCTCAGAAAAATAAATTAAACAAGTCATCAATGAACTCCCTAGGAAAAAATCTCCAGGGCCAGATGGATTTACAAGTGAATTCCATCAAACATTTAAAAAACAGTGAATTCCAATACTACATAGAATATTTGAGAAAATTGGGGAAGGAGTCCTCCCAAATTCTTTTTATGATACAAATATAGTTCTGATATCTAAACCAGGAAGAGCTAAAGCAGAAAAAGAAAATTATAGATCAATTTTTCTAATTAATATAGATGCAAAAAATTTTAATTAGATTTTAGTAAAAAGAATACAGCAACTTATCACAGGAATAATACATTATAATCAGGAAAGATTTATACCAGGAATGCAGGGTTGGTTCAATATTAAGAAAATTATTAGCGTTATTGATCATATCAACAACAAACAGAACAGAAACCACATGATTATCTCAACAGATGCAGAAAAAGCTTTTGACAAAATGCAACATCCATACCCACTGAAAACACTGGAGAGCATAGGAATAAATGGAACTTTCCATAAAGTAATAAGACGTATCTACCTACAACCATCAACAAGCATTTTAAGTAATGGGGATAAATCTAGATGCATTTCCAGTAAGATCAGGGGTAAAACAAGGATGTCCACTGTTATTCAATATGGTAATAGAAATGTTAGTTGTTAGCAATAAGAGTAGAAAAAGAAACTGAAGGAATTAGAATAGGCAAAGAAGAAACAGTTATCACTCTTTGCAGATCATATGATGATATACTTAGAGAATCAAGTAAAAAACTACTTGAAATAATAAACAACTTTGGCAAATTTGCAGGTTACAAAATAAACCCACATAAATCATCTGCATTTCTGTATATTACTAACAAAGTCCATCAGCAAGAGATAGAAAGAGAAATCCCATTTAAAGCTATGGTAGACACTATAAAATATCTGGGAGTCTACTTGGGAGCCAAAACAAACCCAGGGACTATATGAACATAATTACATAATTATAAATCAGCAATCATCAAAACCACTTGGTACTGGCTAAGAAAGAGGGGTAGACCAGCGGAATAGGCTAGGTACTCAAGAAACAGTAGTCAATGAATATAACAATCTACTGTTTGATAAACCCAAGGACCGCAGCTTCTAGGATAAGAACTCACTGTGTGGCAAAAATTTCTGAGAAAACTAGATAACAGAAAGGTGGAAATTGGGCATAGTCCAACGCCTGACACCATACACAAGAATAAAGTCCAAAGGGATACATGATCTAGGCATGAAGATTGATACTATAAGCAAATTAGGGGAGCAATGAATAGTATATTTGTCAGATTTATGGATAATGGAGAAATTTTTGACTAAAAAAACAAACCCAATGCAACCAAGATTAGGAGGGAAGTAGAAAACTAGGAAAGAATTTTTGCAACTCATGTCTGTGATAAAGGCCTCATCTCTAAAATATATAGAGAACTGAGTCAAAGGTACAAGAATACAAGTCATTCCCCAGTTGATAAATGGTCGAAAGATATGAACAGACAGTTTTCAGAGGAAGAAATTAAAACTATCTACAGTCATATGAAAAAATGCTCTAAATCACTATTGATTAGAGAAATGCAAATCAAAACAACTCTGAGGTACCACATCACACCTATCAGATTGACTGACAATTCATTGTTGGTAGAGCTGTGAGCTGATCCAACCATTCTGGAGAGCAATTTGGAACTATGCCCAAAGGGCTACAAAAATGTGCATACCCTTTGACCCAGCAATATCGCTTCTAGGACTGTATCCCAAAGATAAAAATGGGAAAGGGTCCCACATGTACAAAAATATTTATAGCAGCTCTCTTTGTGGTGGTCAAATACAGGAAATCATGGAGATGTCCATCAATTGGGGAATGGCTCAACAATCTGTGGTATATGAATGTAATGGAATACTATTTTGTTATAAGGAATGATAAACAAGAAGACATCAGACAGGCCTGGAAAAACTTATATGAACTGATGCTCAGTGAAAGGAGAAGAACCAGGAGAACTTTGTACACAGCAACAACAACAACAGTGTGTGAGGAATTTTTCTGGTAGACTTAGTCCTTCACAGCAATGCAAGGACCTAAAAAATTCCTAATGGACTTTTGAGGCAAAATACCTGCCATATCCAGAGAAAGAACCAAGGAATTGGATTGCAGAATGAAGCACACCATTTTCTTTTGTGTTATGCTTTGTTTTGATTTGTTTCATGGATTCTCCCATTCATTTTAATTCTTCTACTCAATATGATTAAGGTGAAATTGGTTTAAGTGAAACGTACATATAGAACTTAAATAAGATTGCATGCCATCTCAGGAGGGAGGGTGAAGGAGAGGCAGGGAGGAGAAAATATCTAAGATACATAGAAATGATTGTAGAACACTGAAAAAAAATAAAATACTTATTAAAAAAAAGAAAATGATACTTGAGAATTGTATCTCTATTAGGGCAGTTAGAAGGAGTATATACAGAAAGAGGGTGTGAGTGACTTTGATGCAATGATATAAAAAAATAAGGGTTGAAAAAAAAGAACTGTAAAAGATAAAGAGGAAAGAGACAGACAGAGTAGGCAAATGCAATCACATAAAGAGGCAGAAAAGGACTATTGCAGTAGAGGGAAAGGAAAGAGTAATCGGGATTAGCATTATTCAAACCTTACTCTCATCAGACTTGGCTCAAAAAGAGAATAAGATACACACACTCATTTGGGTATAGAAATTTATCCTACCCTATAAGGAAGTAGGAGGGGAAAAGGGGAGAGGAAAAGGAAAGGGGGGTAGAACTGATAGAAGGGAAAGAAGAAGTAGGAGGGGAAAGGGAAAAGAAAAGTGGAGGGGCTGCTAGACTGAGGAAAATGATAGAAGTAAAACACTCGCAAGAGTAAAATGAGAGACAAAAATATAAACGGGGAAAAATAGGATGGAGGGAAACACACAGTAATCTCAACTGTGAATACAAATGGCATGAATTCTCCATAAAATAGAAGTGGATAGCAGAGTGGATTAAAAACAAGAATCCTATAATACATTGTTTATAAGACACACCAAAGGTTAGAGCAGCATATATTATGCTTCAGCTGAAGTTAAAAAAAAAAAAAAAAAGCAGAGGTAGCAATCCTGATCTCAGACAAAGCAAAAGCAAAAAGGGATCTAATTAAGAGAGAGAAGGAAGGAAACCACATCCTGCTAAAACACAGACAATAAAGTATTATCATTATTAAACATATAGGTACCAAGTAGTATAGTACCCAAAAGTTACTTACAGGAAAAAATAGACAGCAAAACTATACTAGTGGGGGCGGGGGGGCTTCAACCTCCCCCTCTCAAAACTAGATAAATCTAATAACAAAACAAAAACAAAAATGAAAGAAGTTAAGGAGGTAAATAGAATTTTAGAAAAGTTAGACCTCTGAAGAAAAATGAATGGAGATAGAAAGGTGTGATGGTAATCAAATTAGGATCTTTTGCTGTTTTGGTTTTACTAAAAATGCCTCTGATTGAATAATATGATTAAAGAAGATCTTTCCCACCCACTGATGGGTCTGCCCACTGTGGGAACCTTGATTAGGGGAGTTATTTTTGTAGCAGGGTCCCAAGTACCTTTTGTTTTTTTCTACTGAAGCACTAAGTCAGAGCATTATACCCTCTGGCTCTAAAAATTGTATAAACACTCTGAGGGTGAGGTTTTACTCTGGGGCTTAGTTTTTGTAAGAAGGTTCGAGTGCCAGACAAGGAAACTGGGAAGCCGCTCTAAGGAGCCCCCAGGTTTTAAAAACCCATATGTCAGTGCTTCCCTCTCTGGTAACTATGGTCAGACAGTTGGACCTGTCTGTTGAATTCATGCAGAGGAAATCGTATCTGTTCATCTTTGATTTCTCTGTATCTTCTTTGAAGTTCAGGATCCTGACTCCCCTGAACTAGATGAATGATATATATGCTTGATTAAAGGAATGATGCACGTGCTTGATTAAAGTGATTGTTAACCCCTTGAAAGTTGCTTTCCTTTTATGACGGCAGATCTAAGAACCTGTGATAGCAGGTCCCCCTGTGTATGTTGGGGTACTTACTCATACACAGAATATACCCTTTTTTCAGTGGCATATGGAATAATGGTAATTTAAATGAAATCTTTTCAATCCATTAATAGGCCCATGTGACCTGCATGGGTCACATGGAAATCTGAATCACTTGGACCCTGTGGTGGGAGGAGTTTGTTGAACAGGTTAAGCAGGAAAGGGTGGAGCAGGAAATAAATTGGAGCAGTTTGAGCTGGGAAAGAAAGAGCAGGCAGCAACTTGCATGAGTGGGAGAGCTTGTCTGTGAATTTGTTTAAGGGAGCTGGTTTGTGGGAAGCCTAATAATAGTACGGGAAGATGGCGGAGTAGAAGGACGGACGTTTACGAGCTCCGAAACCAAAAGCCCATAGAATTAATGTAAAAAGAGTCCCCCATAACTTCTGGGTCAATACAAGGTGTGCAGAAGCAGAGTGGAAGAGATTTCCGTTCCAGGGAGCCCTGGAGACCCATCCCCAGAGGCCGGCGCGCCCCGGAAAGTGGACCCCACCCCCAACGCTGCCTTGGCCGCGGCCCCAGAAAAGCTGATCCGAGCAGGCTTCAGAGACTGATGGAAGCTCCGGCAGCTGGCAAAGTCCCTCCGCCAACAGAAGCTACAGGTCAGTGAGAAAGAAGGCCGGGCTGAAGGAGAGGGGAAGCGGGGCGTCTCCGTGACTCGGGCCCCTGCGGGAGGAAGCGGCGGCGGCAGGGACGGGGGCAGGAAGCGGCGGAGGCAGAGGTGTGGGCGGCGGCTGAGGCGGCAGCGGACCGGGACCCAGGAATCCCCCAGCGGCAGGCAGGATCTTCATTACGGAAGATTCCTGTATAGGACCTGACGGAGTTGAGCCTGGGAGACGGCCCTGCCCCCACCCCGCTCTGTTACTGAAGGCTTCTGCTTAAAGCCCCCAAGGGAGCGGGGTTTAGGAGGCGGGCCCCCCACCCCGCCCCCACCCGCTCCATTCCTGAAAGTCTCTGCATAAAGCCCCTGAGGGATCAGAGTCTCGGAGGCGGCCCTGGCCCCACCCCAGCACCTGAACTAAAGCTCACTGATTGACAGCCAGCAGGAGGAAAGCCCATTTAAATCTCAGAGGCCAAGCACTAGCTGGGCGGATCCAGGCGGGGGTGGAAAGGAATCTCAGAAGTCAAGTAACTGGCTGGGAAAATGCCTAGAAAAGGGAAGAAAAATAAGACTTTAGAGAGTTTTTTCCAACAAATGCAAATGATCCCGACCTTTGGATCTGATGATGAGGATGTATCCTTGCCATCAGGGAAAGACGTGGAGGGCGGGGCCTCAGTACCCCAGACACCCCAGGGGGGTGGTGGGTGGGCTCAGGCCCTGGAACAGCTCAAAAAGGATTTTGAAAAGCAAGTTAGACAGGTGGAGGAAAAACTGGGAAGAGAAATGTCAGAGATGCAACAAAAGTATGAAAACCAGGTCAATACCTTGGTAAAGGAGACCAAAAAAATGCTGAGGAAATTAACACCTTGAAAAATAGGCTCACCCAATTGGCAAAGGAGGTTCAAAAAGCCAATGAGGAGAAGAATGCTTTCAAAAGCAGAATGAGCCAAATGGAAAAAGAGGCTCAAAAGCTCACTGAATTTAATAGTTGTCTCAAAATTAGAATGGAACAGATGGAGTCTAATGACTTTATGAGAAACCAAGAAATCACCAAACAAAACCAAAAGAATGAAAAAATGGAAGAGAATGTGAAATATCTCATGGGAAAAACAACTGACCTGGAAAATAGATCCAGGAGAGACAATTTAAAAATTATGGGACTACCTGAAAGTCATGATCAAAAAAAGAGCCTAGACATCATCTTCCATGAAATTATCAAGGAAAACTGCCCTGACATTCTAGAACCAGAGGGCAAAATAAGTATTGAAAGAATCCATCGATCACCACCTGAAAGAGATCCAAAAGGAGAAACTCCTAGGAACATTGTGGCCAAATTCCAGAGTTCCCAGGTCAAGGAGAAAATATTGCAAGCAGCTAGAAAGAAACAATTCCAGTACTGTGGAAATACAATCAGGATAACCCAAGATCTAGCAGCTTCTACATTAAGGGATCGAAGGACGTGGAATAGGATATTCCAGAAGGCAAAGGAACTAGGACTCAAACCAAGAATCACCTACCCAGCTAAACTGAGTATAATACTTCAAGGGAAAATATGGTCTTTCAATGAAACAGAGGACTTTCAATCATTCTTGATGAAAAAACCAGAGCTGAAAAGAAAATTTGACTTTCAAACACAAGAATGAGAAGAAGCATGAAAAAGGAAACAGCAAAGAGAAGTCTTAAGGGACTTACCAGAAGTGAACTGTTTACACTCATACAGGGAAAGACAATATTTCTAACTCTTAAAACTTTTCAGTATCTGGGTAGTTGGTGGGACCACACACACACATGTACATGCATGCACACACATACACACATGCACACACATACAGAGATAGAGAGCACAGATTGAACTGAATAGGATGGGACCATACCTTAAAAGAAACTAGGGTAAATGGTGAGAGAGAAATGTAGGGGGAGGAAAGAGAGGGAAAGGGAAGGGGGTAACTATATGTCATTTAAGAGGCAGGTAGGAGTTTTTCTTAGTGGAGGGAAAAAGAGGAGAGCTGAGAAAAAAAAAAAAAAAAAAACAAGAAGTTTACCCTCATCACATTTGACTAAACGAAGGAGTGAAATGCACACTCATTTTGGTATGAAAACCTATCTTACAGTATAAGAAAGTGGGGGAGAAAGAGATATTGCAAGGGGGGGGGGTGATGGAAGGGAGGGCAAAGGGAGGAGGGAGCAATTTGAAGTCAACACTTGGGGAGGGACAGGATCAAAAGACAGAAGAGAAACAAGGCAGATTAGGAGGGATGGTAATCCAGTTAGTCTTACACAACACGACTATCAGGGAGGTCATTGGCAAAACTACACAGATATGGCCTATATTGAATTGCCTGCTGTCCCAAAGAGAATGGGTGGGGAGGGAGGGATGGGGAGAATTTGGAACTCAAAGTTTTAGGAACAACTGTTTAGTATTGTTGTTGCAACTAGGAAAGAAGACATACAGTTAAGGAGGAATAGAAAGTCATCTGGCCCTACAGGAGAAAAGAGAAGATGGAGACAAGAGAAGGAAGAGATGACAGAAGAGAGGGCAGACTGGAGATAGGGAAAATTAGATTGCTTGGGGTATTGGGGTGGGGGGAGGGGGATAAAAGGGGAGAAAATTTGGAACCCAAAAATTTGTGAAAATGAATGTAAGAAAATTAAATAAATTAATTAATTAATTAAAAAAATAATAATAGTACGGTATAGTCATGCCTCCTGCATTGTTACTGTGTATATATTTCTTTGTTGCTATGACGGATTTGGTTTTCTGATATTGGGATTCAGCTTTTTGATGTCTGAATAAATGTTTTGGTTCTGTCTTCCATGTCGACAGTGTTTATTTTACAATTCGGAACTGTGTCGGCATATTCATAACCGCTCTAGGCACTGTATCACACTGATGCTACACATGGCGCCTAAAGAGAAACTCACGATGTATTAGGGCATACAAATCTCACAATCAAATGCAAAAAGTAAGAAGTATTAAATACATCCCTTTCAAATCATGATGCAATAAATATTACACGTAATAATGGGCCATGGAAACACAGACTAAAAATTAATTGGAAACTGAATAATCTAATCCTAAAGAATGAGTGGAACTAACAACAAATTAGAGAAACAATAATTTTATCAAAAAGATAAAGATAATAATGATTCAACATACCAAACCAATGGGATGCAGTGAAAGTAGTTTTTAGGGGAAATTTTATCTTTAAATGTTTACAGGAATAAAATAAAGAAAGAAGAGACCAATGAATTTGCTATGCAACTTTTAAAAAAGCTACAAAAAGAACAAATTAAAAATCTCCAATTAAATACCAAATTAGAAATTCTGAAAATCAAAGTATGAATAAAATTGAAAGTAAGAAAACTACTGAAATAATAAATAAAACTAAGAGCTGGTTTTATTTTAAAAAAAACAATAAAATATATGAACTGAAGCTGAGTAAAATGAACAGAACCAAGGAAACACTGCACACAGTAATAGCAGCATTATACAACGATCAATTATGATAGCCTCAGCTCTTCTCAGCAATACAGTGATCCAAGACAATTCTAAGACTCATCATGGAAAATGCTATCCACATGCAGAGAAAGAACTATGGAGTCTGAATATAAACTGAGGCATACTATTTTCAGTTTTTTTGTTTATTTTCTCATGGTTTTTCCCTTTTGTTCTGATTCTTCTTTCACAACATGACTAATACGGAAAAATGGGTTTAACATGATTGCACGTGTATACATATATATAGATATAGATATAGATATATATATAACCTGTATCAGATTGTGATATACTTGCAAGTATATACAAGATACTTGTAATAATGGGGAGGGGAAAAGTGAGAGGGAAGGAGAAAAATTCAGAATTCAAAATCTTATAAAAATATATGATGAAAACTAGTTATTTACATATAATTGGAAAAAATAAAATGCTATTAAGAGCAAAAACAATTATATCAATAGAAATAAAAATACAACACAAGATGAGAAAGTATAAAGAGGTTAATTACTTACTTTTCATCCCTAGAAGAGTTCATGTTCTCTCCATAAAGAAGTAAAAAAAGACCTTCTTCCACAGAAGCAATTCTTGCCAAAACATCAGCTATATGAATTAAAGCTGTTTCAGAACAATTTGGAGCAGCCTATGTATAGATATATATTTTCAAAAATAAAGTGAATTATAATATTTTCTTTCATACTAATGATTCACTCAACTCATATTAAAGTGGCAGGGACAAAGTCATATCTACGTGATAATAAAAGGAGGTTAATTTTTGTGACTATGGATCACCATAAAGACTGAACAAAATTTAAGAGTAAATCATAATTTATTGCCAAAACAGGACTGATCATTGTATTAAAACTAGTTACTAGTTAGTTATTATTATTCATTAGTTTATTTAGCCAGATATTATATATCCCATTCATCATGCTAAAAAGAACTTCAAGGTTTCTCTTATTCCTTCTTGCTCTTCCATGCATTAATTGCCAACTGGTCTCACTTGTCTGTGATATCTTGGATCCAACCCTTCTTTGGCACTCTTCTGAGTATATTCTATAAACACTTCACTAGAAATCTTTCCTTTCTTCTTTTTTTTTAGTACTTCCATTATTAGGCCTCTCCTATACCCATTCCCCAGGTATCATCATAACTGAATGCTTTTTTTAAAGGATTTTCACAAGAAGTCATCAACCTAAGACTGATCAAAATAAAAAGCTGAAACACTTGAAGTGTTCCATGTAATTTTTCCTGCCTCCTTGTTATAGCTAGTGTGGCAACATTCTGCATAAACTGAAACTTATGTACTATCAATAAGAACTGTATCAGCATAAATTATTTTCATTCTGGGAAATAAATGAACACCAAAAGGATATTTCAAATGTAGAGCATTACAAAATGAAGTCCTTACTGAATGTCCTCATCCATTTCCAATAGGGTATTAATAGGCCTCCAACTGCATGTAGTAAAACATACTAACCTCAGTTTCTTTCATTAAATTATGAATAGGTTCAAGAAATGCATCTATCACAGGGCTCTTATATAAACACTCAGTTGCACACTCTTTTTGGTCACACAGTATCCGCAGTACTTCAGTCACCAAACTTGCTGGAGAATAGTCTTCTGATGGATAAAACATAGTAGCATTTGTGAGATATAATTCAACAAACTGTTTAATTAACAAGTTTTAAAAATTTGTTTTAAAGGTGTATGATATTGTAAATACAAAAAACTGAACAATACAGTATACTCCAAAAATCTTAATGAAGTTCATTATACTTTACTTAATACAAGTGTGTGCACTAAAACTTTTGGAACACCTTGCATATATTCCCTACTGACAAGTAAATGGGGAAAAAAAACCTCAACTTTTTTTTTCTTCTTCAGTCATTTTTCAATCAAGTCAGACTCTTCAGGACCTCATTTGGGATTATTTGGGCAAAGATACTGGGATGGTTTGCCATTTTCTTCTCTAGCTTATTTTACAGATGAGGAAAAAGAAGCAAACAGGGTTAAGCAGCTTGCCCAGGGTCACAGAGCTAGTAAATCTCTTAAGGCCATATTTGGATTCAGGAAGATGAGTCTTCCTAACTTCAGGCCTAGTACTCTATCCCTTATGCCACCTAGCTGCTTATAATGTTTGCAGAGTGCCTTATAAATATTATCTCATTAGAGTCTTACAACAACCTTGGGAGATAAATGCTTTTATTGTTCCTATTTTACATTTGAAAGAATTGAGGTAAACAATGAAATTAAGTAAGTCCAGGGTCAGACAGTTCGTGTCTTCCTGACTCCAAGTTTAGCATTCTAATATTTCAAGGATCTATGCTTTCATCAGTGGGCATTCTCTCCATTTATGGAGATTGAAATCCCTGCCTTAGCACAACATTTTATGAATTAAGGCTAAAAAATGTCATCCGCTGGCCAATATTCTAGAGATGGATACCAACGAGCTTTCCTGGGCTATTCCTTGAGCAATAGCCATACACATAGCCTATGGTTTTTCCAGTTCAGTGAGGCCTACCAAAAATAATTCTTTGCTGTCACAGACTTCAAGAACCCTGGGTCACACCTTCATGACACAGCAATACAACTTCAGAGAAGCAGTTTTAGAAAAGGTGTTTTAACCTTAGCTTTCTAAAGTCACTTTCTAACTACTAAAAGTAACAAAATAAAATTGAAATGAGATCAAAGTTAAAGCATAAAAACTAAGTCACTGATATAGGCTGGTTAAATCAACTCCCTCTCAGGGAAAAAAAAAAAGAATGAAAACATATACAAAGAGGCTGCTAGAATGATTGACAATATTCATGAGCATACTCCATGACTCAGAGAATTCTAATAAGCTTTTGTAATAAACCTATGACAGGAATAATCAAAGGCAGCTAGTTTACTCACTATTACACAACTGAGAAAAGTTGCCGAAGTTTAAGCTACACATATATAAGGCTTCACTTCCCTAAATCAGGCCAAAATGAAGATTTGGAATGGCACTGAGACCAAGGGTAGAAATGGCTGGTACGTGCACTCTTCGTTCTATGCAATATTATCCACTAAATACTGTAAATATTATCATGTAAATCCTGAAGTTAGAACAGCAATATTAAACAAAATGTTTATATTGTTTAAACTCTCAAACCTAACATAATTACATGCTTCAATTATATACAGCAGATGGTATATATCACCAGTCAATCAATTAATAATAATTTTAAAATTCCTACTCCATACCAAGCACTATATTAGGCCCTGGGAATATAAATACAAAGAATGAAATAATCCCAATTCATAGAATCTTAAATATTGAAGAAAAGAACACTTTAAAAAACAGAATTGGTCAAATGATAAAAGAGGTACAAAAATGTACTTAAAAGAGGTCACTGAAGAAAATCATAACTTAAAAATTAGAACTGGTTCAAAGAAAGCAGAATATTTATAAAAAGATATGTAGAGAAATATAGATAGACATGCTCACATCTATCTATATCTTACATATCTCTATCTATCTATACTCGGGAATCTTTTCTCAAATATATAGGGAACCAAATCAAATTTGTAAAAATAACAGTCATTCCCAAATTAATAAATTATCAAGGGATATGAACTACCAGTTTTCAGAAGAAAACATCAAAGCTATCTACAGTCACATTAAAAATATGCTCTAAATCATTATTAATTAGAGAAATTCTGAGGTATCACCTCATACCTATCAGAAATTACAATTGCTAGAAGAGATGAGGGAAAATAGGTATATTAATGAATTACTGGTGGCATTGTGAACTGGTCCAATCATTCTAGAGAACAATCTGGAAACAATGCTTAAAGGGCTATAAAACTACATATATCTTTTGACCAAGCAATACCACTAGATATATACCCCAAAGAGATCAAAGGAAAAAGAAAAGAACCTATAGGGACAAAAATATTTATAGCAACATTTTGTGGTGGCAAAAAAATTAGAAACTGAGGGGATGCCCATTAATTGGGGAATGAATAAGTTGTGGCATATGACTGTAATGGAATTCTATTGTGCTACAAGAAATGACAAGGAGAATGGTTTAAGAAAAACATGGGAACACCATGAACTGATGCAAAATGAAATGAGCAGTCAAGAGATCACTGTCCATAGAAACAGCAATATTGTAATGGTGAACAACTGTTGAAGATTTGGCTACTCTGATGAATACAATGATGCAACACAATTCCAAAGGACTCATTAAAAATGTTCTCTACCTCCAAAGAGAAAATTGATAAATTCTGAGCACAGATTTCTCATTTTATTTTTATTGGGGTTTTCTTGGGGGTTGGGGATAATGTGGCTTATATAGAAATATGCTTTGAATGATTTTACATATATAATCAATATCATATTGCCTGCTTTCTCAGAGGGTGAGGGAGGGGTGAGAAGGAGGGTGAAAACAGTAAGTAAATGTTTTAATCAAAATAAATAAAAAAGGAAGCAAAAAAAAATAATGTACAATGATGCAGATAGTAATAGAATATAATCTGGAGTATTTTAGAATCAAGAAGTGGTTTATTTGACAGCTGCTACAGGCCAAATCAAAAGGAATTTGGGGGAAGAATCTAAAATTTCTACTTCTTCTGATATATATATATATATATAGATATATATATATAGATATATATAGATATATATATATAAAGTATTAAGGACTCTGATTTTCTTTTAAAACAAAAAGGAAAAAACCTTTAGCCCTGTATAAAGTGAGTAAAAAGGATATTGTTGATGAATTAGATAAGATAAATGAAATATACATGTAATGAACTGGCTCAATTTAGACAGATGTGGTGCTTTGTCTAGAACCCAATTCAACTGACTCTCAGCTCTGATGTCTATGTATAATGAATTTTGTTGGATTATTAGTTAATACCAGATTAAAAAATAGATGAAAAATACATAATAATTTAAAGCTATAAAAATAGAATTTTAAGATACATTGTCCTTTTCTATTGTTGGAAATGTCAGAGCAATCTATTCTTGTACTGAAAATGTTGTAAGCAATTAAGCTGTTCAGCATTTATTTTCTTGAATTATTTTGAGGATTTTTGCCAAGAAGTGACATGTATACAACATTCATTTGAATGTTTAAATGTTGTAATCTGGAAACTTTTTCAGATATCCAAAGGAATGTAAAAGTCATAAAAAGAAAGCTAAGCTCTTGAAGCAGCCTTGCAAGTCAGTTGGTTACAGTAAAAGTAAATGGAATTTTACTGAGAAAAAGGAGTTTCTTATAGAATATATTTTAAAATTTGACTGTGATGTCTGAACTTTGAGATTTCAGTAAAGACTGGCAACTTGTCAAAATGTTCCAAAGATCATCTAGGGGAAGGAGAAGATAGCAAATGCCAAAAATTACATATCATCATCATCATCACTTAGAGTTAAATTTTATTTTACTGGTTGCTAAGTCTACAGTTCACAGCAACACTTTAAGATAAGTAATATGATTATTATTAGTTCCAATCTAGGCTAAGTCTAAAGTGACGTACTTCGTCATCTTTGTATAACTTAAACATGGATAAAAACAAAAACTCTTGAATAACAAAGGTAACAAATGAGGGACATCTAGTAATACCAGATTATTCAGAAATCTTACATCTTATATGTCACAAAGGAATTTTTCAGTAAAGGTGAAATATTAGATCAAACATCACCAAAAAAAATGAACTAAAACTTTAGAGACAGTAAATAACTGGTTACAGACATGGGAATCACATCAGACTAAACTGTGACATCAGCCCATCAGGAAATCAGAACACAGCAAGTTCTCTGTTGACCTAGTAATCTACAAAGGAAAAACCAAGAGGTTAAATAATGCCCAATGAACAGATTACAAGATACAGTTTGAAGGACTGCAAGCCAGTGCACTGAGTTAGTTCATCAGTAGCGCATATATCTTGGATGGGCACTACAAATGGAAAATGAGCTAATTCAAGAATTAAAGAGGTGAAAGATAGTGGGCTTGATTGCATTTCTGAAATTATGAAACATTTTAAATACTCTCATGCTGCTCCTTTACAAAAGTACAAGGCTTTTCAATGCTGCCATTTTCCAAGTCATGTTTTATATGCCTGCAAATCATGAAATATTGAAATCTCTAAAGAATCACAATTGCAAGTAACCAAGGGATAATGAAATATATGCAGTGAGTTAAGTAAGCTACAGTACATTACCAATGTTAAGCTAAAAATTAGCATAAAAGAAATTATTAGGGACATGAATGTCTGGAAAAGGTTGGGCAACCATGAAGTAAGCAACTAATAATATATGAACAACATAGTAGTTTCACTAGTATCCAGGAAATATTAAGACACCTACAGCAGTGTTTCTCAAAGAATTGTTCATGGACCCTCAGGGGTCCCAAAAATTTTTTCAGGCAGTCCACAAAATCAAAACTATATTTATAATATTAAAACTTCAACAGCACATTAATATATTCCTCTTTTTTTCTAATACATATCTGTGTGGGGATAAATTTTCTTTGAATACTTGAACAAAAATTCGTATCATAATAGATTTATTGCAAGAACATATGGGAGAATTCGTCAGTTTTCTATTACGCCAGGCATGAAAGAGATCTGCAAAAATATATAAAACATTTCCCCTCTTCTCATCAATATTTCTTGGAAAACAGTAATTTTTTTCATAAAAGTGTCTTTTATGTTAACAGTAGACAGATTAGCATCTTAAATAAAAGAATAAAATGTTAAAATTTTATCAGTTTTAATTTCTAATATGATTAATATTGATAGATATTTACAACATAAATGAAAGATCTGGGGGTCCTCAATAATTTTTAAGTATACAGGGGTCTTGAGGCCAAAAGGCTGAAAAACTGTTAACCTAGAAGAAAATCTATTGACTGGGCTGATCCTCTCTGTAAGATTTAAGGAAGAATATAGAGAAGGCAAAGAGACAGCATGATGCAGTGGACACAGTCCTGAATTTATGCCATACTTACTAAATGTATGACCCAAGGACAAATGACTTCACCGCTGATCACGGATTTCTTCTATAAAAATAGGAATAACAATACTGGTCATACTTACCTCACAGGGTAGTGAGGATCAACTGAGATAATGTATAAAGACTCTAAAATTGTCAATTATTACCATCAGAATTATGAAGGATAAGAAGGGGTTGATAAATTGTGATCTATCATGTGTGACAATATGGCTGAAATCATATACATCAAGTAAAACATGCGCACTAATTTAAATTGTCATATAATTCACATATTTAACTGTGCATATGCTACAAAATTAGACTGATATTTAAAGTTTCACACTCACTATCTATCATCACAGTGATAGAATAACTATCTTGTGATAACTTGGTTTTTGTTCTTTCCACAAAATCATTTTCACAGTGGGTCTTCTAGACAAGGCAAGAAATGGTAATGTCCCCATTAATACTATGTTAATTCTAGAATTAACTCTCTAGTCCTGCATTTCAACCCAAGAAGGTACAGGTCAAGTTACAGACACTGACCTTGAAGAAATCTACTGGTTAAAGGAACTGCTTCAAAACAGCATAAAATCCTTAGATTACTTAAATTCTCTTGCTACATTTTGATATAACAGAAGAAGCAAATAAAGGGTTAAGCTCGGTAAATACAGGGTTAAGTTCAGATTACTATTAGTAATAAAGCTCCATCTGCACAGTTTTATCATTTTCAAGGCATATTCACCTTTTATTTCATTTAATCCTCACAACAGCCTATGAGATGGAGAAAAGGCAAGTATTATTCTCATTTTCTCATTTTACATATGAGAAACTGAGCTATACAGTTATGGTCCTATTAACACAAGGGATTTGCCCAAGATCAACACAGTTAAGAAATGTAAGAGTTAGTACTTGAATTCAGGTCATCTGATCAAATCCACTGCCCTTTCCAAAACTGTTCTGTAAAATATAGGTGTAGAAACTAAATAACAACATTGAATGCTGAATATTCCAGAAACATCAAATGCTGTATTATATCATGGGTAGTGTACTGGTATGGAGACAAGATCCAGGTTCAAAACCTCACCTAAGATGCTTAGTAGCTGTGTGACCCTGGGCAAATCATTATACCTTACTGCCTCTCAATTTCCTCATCTGTAAAAGGGGGATAAAGATAGCACCTCATAGGGTTGTTATTAGGACCAAATGAAATCATCTGTGAAGAGCACTCTGTAAATCATAAAACACTGCATGATTATGCACAGTTGTTACTTTAAATTTTTAAATAGTCTAGAAAAGATACTAAGAATACTACAAGAAAAGTGCTCACTGATGGCATGGTTTAATATACATGACTTTCCCTCATTTAAATTTTGTAAGTAAGAATAAACTGGTACTTGGAGGGCAAGTAACTTGCTTGGATTACATAAAATGCTAATCTAAATCTAATATGAAATCAGAACATAGGTTTCAAGAGTCTACTATGGACCCACTGAACCAAAATGCTACATAAACAATTCAAACTGATTTTACAGGGGTGCATCTGGTAAGAATGTGGTTCATTTCCATGTTAAATTTCGATGACTTCCACCTGGGAAAAAAGATCCAACTTGACTAGAGCTTTGATAGAACACACAAAGCAAGTCGCAAGTTAGGGGGAAAGTATCCTAAGCTAAGTGGACGGTTTAGAAACACATCCATTGTGAGACTTGCATTTATATGGTAATCTTCCTCCTTTGAAGATGATTGCTTCGGAGCAGCAAGGGAACAAGTGAATGGTCAAAGATATCAAGTATTGAACCTTTTTCTTCTAAACTGGGAACAAGGTAAAAACTTGAAGACTTAATGACTACAAAGAAAGAACAAAAATAAATAATATGTACATAGATTTAAAATCTACGCATATCTGAAAGTGATAGATAAACCCTGTATTAGCAAATTTTCCATTTACAGAGAACAGCTAACAAACAATTAACAAAAGTAACTGATTCAAATTATATATTACTATATTTCTTTTGCCCACTAGGGACAAAAATAAGTTTTGGTAGAGCCAAATGCAGGAGCAAGCAAAAAGAGGAAAAATGATCCTTAATAATCCCCAAATTAAATAAAAATAAATACTGAGTACAAAACATATTACTTGATACAGTAATTAAAAGAAGATGCAGTGTTCAAAATAAGAAAGAAACCACAATACTGGGAATCATTTGATATACAATAATATTCTTTAAATAAACTTACTAAAGTACGACTACTCAAAATAATTTAAATTACAAAAATGTTGTTTCACAAGACTGGAAAAATACACATGCACACATACATGCACGCACTCACACAGACATGAGTATTAAGGCTATTGTCCTTTCTTCTTGATGAGGTCCAAAATGACATCACTCTGCTAGAGTCAAGTTATAGTGTATCCAACTAAATTTAGGTCATCTGATAAAATCCACTAATATGGACCACAGATCAAGCACAAATAGTCCCTGTGAATATTTGAGGTGAATTCTCTAAATTTGCACATCTCACATTTCTTTTAAGCTACTTCAATTCTGCTTTGCTCATAGATCATAGTACCTTCTTTCATTGCTGGTACAAACATTTAGAGATATAAATGTTCCTGTGAGTATTGCTCTCACTGCATCCCACAAATTCTGGCATGTTGCAATACTGTTGAAATTAAAAATGCTGATACTAATTGTATGGTACATGTCTCTTTAGAATTGCTCTTACTTCATGTCCATGATATATACATATGTATATATGTATACATATGTATATTTAGTTTTCCTTCTTTGAACCAGCTCAGAAGAGAGTGAGGTTCAGTGTTGTTTCCAACACTCATTTCCCTCTCCACTATAACTTTTCTTGTATGCCTCTTTTATGTTAGATAATTGTTCCCATTTTTCCTCTCCCTTTTCCCTTCCTTTCCCTTTTCCCTTCTTCCAGGGCATCCCTCTTTCTCATATCTTACTTTTTTTTGGATCCTTCCAACATAACTGACTCACAACCATGATCTATGTCTTTTAGATTCCTTCTGACTGCCCTAATAATCATAAAGTTCTTAGGATTTATGCATATCCTCTTCCCATACAGAAAGGTAAACACTTTAACCTTATTTGATTCTCTCTCATGTTTAACTTTTTTTTATGTTTCTCTTGAGTCTTATGTTTGAATGTCAAATATTCTATTCAGTTCTGGTCTTTTCATCAAGAATGCTTGAAAGTCCTCTATTTCATTAAATATACATTTTTCCTCCTGATGGATTATCATGTTTTGCTGGGTAGGTTACTCAAGGTCATAATCCTAGCTCCTTTTCATTCTGGAATATTATAATTTAAGTCCTCCACTCTCTGACATGAAAACTGCAAAATGTTACATGAGCCTGACTTACCTCAACAATATTTGAATTTTTTTTCTGGGTGGTTAATAATCCTGGGGGTTTTCATTTTGGGATCTCTTTAAGGTGATCAATGGATTCTTTAAACTGCTATTTTACTCTCTGGTTCTAAGATACAGAGGTGCCCAGGCCACTGAATGTAGGGGGTAGGGAGAATCAAAAAGTTGGTCAGAAGGAGATTATAGAGGACTCTTTGATGACCCTGCGTACAAGACTCTGTTGCATTGCCCATATGTGAACTTGGGTCTTGGGTCAAAATCCCAGGGCAAGGAGGAGCACTAGAATACCAAAGTTTGCAATTGTAGTTGGGCAGGAACTATGGTCACAATTTCAGGGTGGAAAAGAAGGCACTCCCATATCAGACCACAGGCCAGGAGACTAGTTAAACACACCTCTACCTATCTTAACACCTTGGAAGGACAGAAAACTTACAGACCCTCAGAACTTGCTTTGAAAGCAGCTGCAAAAAAATAGCCCCAAAACAGAAAAACCAAAATCCTGAAAGCTTAAGACAGTACCCCCTCTGCACTGAGAGAAGAGCCCAACTTTAACATAAAGTTAAAAATCAAGAAATAAGAGAGAAAAATGAGCAAGCAACAAAAAAAGAACCCAACCAAAAGAATGGTGGTAAAAGGGAATATCAAAACATAAACTCAGAAGAAGACAACAAAGTCAAAACTGTTATCACATCCAAAACCTTAAAGAAAAACATGAACTATTTTCAGGCCCACAAGAATTCCTAGAAGAGCTCAAAAAGGATTTTAAAAACCAATAAGAGACGTAGAAGAAAACTTGTGGGGGGAGGGTGAGGGGTGGAATGAGAATGATGTAAGAAAATCATGAAAAAAAGCCAACAGCTTGATAGGGAGACAAAAATGCTGAAGAAATTAACACCTTAAATAACAGAATAGGACAAAAGTTAAAGGAGACACAAAAATCCACTGAAGAGAATAACTCCTGAAAAAGCAGAATCAGCCAAATGGAAAAAGACATACAAAAAAATCACCTAAGAGTAATCCTTTAAATACAGAATTAGTCAAATAAAAAAGGAAGTTCAATGAAGAAAATAATTCTTTAAAAATTGAAACTGGGCAAAAGGAAACAACTCCAAAAAAACATCAAGAAACAATAAAAATCAAAAGAATTAAAAAAATAAAAGAAAATGTGAACTCTCTCACTAGAAAAAAAAATGATCTGGAAAACAGACTGAGGAAAGATAATTAAAGAATTATTAGACTACCTGAAAGCCATGAACAAAAAAATGAGCCTAGACAACACATTTTAAGAAATTATCAAGTAAATCTGCTTCAATATCTTAGATCCACAGAGTAAAACAGAAATTGAAAGAATCCACCAATCACCTCCTGAAAGGGATCCCAAAATGAAAACTTTTCAGGAATATTTTAGCCATATTCTGGAGCTCCCCTGTCAAGGAGAAAAATACTATAAACAGCCAGAAAGAAATAATTCAAGTATTGTGGAAATATAATCAGGGTAACACAGGATTTAACAGTTTCTACACTAAGGGATCAAATGCCTTGGAATAGGATATTCCAGTGGGCAAAGGAGATAGAATTAAAACCAAGAATCACCTACCCAGCAAAACTGAGTGCAATTTGGGGGATGAGGGTGGGGGGAAGGAAAAGGAAAAGAGAAATGGGCATTCAATAAAACAGGACCTTCAAGCACTCCTGATGAAAAGATCAGAGATGAACAAAAAATTTGACTTTCAAATATAAGACTCAAGAGAAGCATAAGAAAGTAAAAAGGAAAGAAAAATCATAAGGGATTCAATGAGGTTAAATAATTTATATCCTTACATGAGAAGATGATACATGTAATTCTTAAGAACTTTATCATTCTTAGGGCACTTAGAAAGTGTTTACGTAGAGGGCAGGGGTGAGATGAGTATGACAGGATATTTAATAAAATACAATTAAAGGGTGACAAAGAGGAATGCAGTTGGAGAAGGGAAAAGGAAAAGGTAAAATGGGTTAAATTATCTCACATAAAGAGGTGTGAAGGAACTTTTACAGTAAAGCAGGAAGTGGGGAAGGTAGGAGCAAAGGGTAGGGGAGGAGCCTGAATCTTCATCACATCAGAATTGGCTCAAGGAGGGAATTACATACACAATCATTTGGGTATAGAAATCTATCCTACTCTATAGGAAAGTAGAAAGAAAAGGGGAAATACAGGGGAGTGGGAATGACAGAGGGAAGGGAAACATGAAGGGAAGGGGCAAGGTCAAAGACAGAAGCAAAACACTTTTGAGGATGGATAGGGTGAAAAGAGAAAGTAGGATCAACAGAAAAAATAATACAATGGAGGAAAATACAAAGTTAAGTGATCAAAACAGCGAAAAAAAATTACAACAAGTTTCTCTAATAAAGTCCTCATTTCTCAATAATTTAAAGAACTGATTCATATTTGTAAAAATAAGAGCCATTCCCCAAATGATAAATGGTGAAAGGATATAAAAATGCAGTTTTCAGAAGGTCTCAAAGCTATCTATAAGCACATGAAGAAGTGCTCTAAATCATTATTGATTTAAAACAACTTTGAGCTACCACCCCATAACCTATAAGATTGGTTAATATGACAGAAAAGGAAAATGACAAATCCCGGAGGGGTATGTGAAAACTGAGGTACTAATATACTTGATGGAATTGTGGAAATGATTCAACTATTCTGAAGAGGAATCTGGAACTATGAGTAAAGGGCTATGAAACCATGTATACCTTTTGACCCAGCAATACCACTACTAGGTCTGTATCCCAAAGAGATTAAAAAAAAAAAAAGGAAAGGGATAGATGTGTACACAAAAATTTATAGTACCTCTTTTAGTACTGGCAAAGAATTGGACACTGAGGGGCTGCCCATCAATTGAGGGATGGCTGAATAAATTGTGCTTTATGATTGCAATGGAATATTATCATGCTATAAGAAATAATGAGAAGGATGCTCTCAGAACAATCTGGAAAGACTTACATGAACTGATGCAAAGTTAAATGAACTGAACCAGAAAAACATGGTACACAGTAAAAGCAATACTGTACAGTGATCAATTGCAAATTGCTTAGCTATTCTCAGCAATACAATAATCCAAGATAAATCTAAGGGACTTATGATGAAAAAATGCTATTCATCTCCAGAGGAAGAACTGATGGAGTCTAAACACAGATCACAGCACACTTTTTTTTAAACTTTAGTTTTTATTTTATTTTTCTGGGTGTTTTTTTATTTTATTTGATATTTTCTTTCACAACATGACTAATAAGGAAATATGTTTTGCATGGCTGTATAGATATAAACTGTATCAAATTGTTTACCTTCTAAATGAGGGGATAAGAAAGGGAGAGAATCTGAAATTAAAATTTAAAAATTGTTTTTCATGCAATTTGGGGGAAATAAAATATCTGATAAACAAATAAGAAGTTAGAGAGAAAGAGATAAAGAGGTGTGGTCACCAGCAGTTTATTACAGGAGTTCTTCATGGTACATAGCCACAAAAGTTACCAACAATAGTAACAGAAAACTAAGGATTTCAAATCTAGCAGATTGGGAGCAAAATGAATTTTTCAGTGATCTTCATAATGTTTAATGTTTGTCTTTTTGTGATAGACAAATAAATATATATATATATATCTGTTCTAAAGAATGACTTTTATGAGACAAGTCTGTGGGTAGTGATAGAGATGAAAAAAAAAGAGCACCAACAAAACTTTTTAAAAATACAGAGGTGACAAAAGTAGAAGGTGGGACAAACAAATATAGCAATTCATTAAATGCATATAGTTAAACGTAATTTACACTTAAAAATACAAACTGTACAAAAGAGAAAAAATTCCACTATCACTGATTTTATTGTACATACAATTAAGCTGTTCCTTATTCTTCATGTAACACAGAAAATCTTATGATACTTAAATCTTTAATTGTTATCAATTAAAAACTAAAGATAAGAGTTACCTGTATGTGCTGTTACTGTCATTTTTGGATGACTTGGAGAGTAATAGATAAGACGGGTAAACAATACCAACAGATCTGTAAGGGATACTGAATCTAAAGAAACCGGAGAAGAAAAATTGGTCTCTAATATACATATACTAGCAAATTTGTGAAACAATATTACTTGGTCCTACTCCCACATCCTATGCCTTGAAATCCTAGCATTTCAACAGAGAAAGGGGAGTTGACACATTTAATAATCATTGTTCAAGAATTGAAAAAATTATAGGCACAAATCAGACAGAGGGGAGATAGAAAGGAAACAAGCAGAAACTGAGTTTCTGTATTCAGCCAACAAAATAAGCCATTTTAAGATGCAGTTTTTCCATTTCAACTGAACTAAAATTATAGGTAAATTCAATGGGAAAAAAAAAAAGATCCAAGGCAATCAGAACAGAGAATTGGCTATTCTTTTAGGATTTACAAAATTTAAAACAACCAAATGGAGTTAAATCTACTTGTGAAGATAAGTAAACTGAATTTATACTTTCCATAGTGGTTGGATTTAACAATATCTGAGTTTCTTTCCTACTCTGTATGGTCAAACTTGAAGAAATTTCCTATTTAAAGATATGTAAGCTAAGGAGTAGAATACCAGGTAGTTCCATTAGTGCCTTTCCAAAACAATGGATATGTTTGGGAGACGAACAGACAAGAACCTAGAAGGATAATTATCCCATGGTAAAACTTAGGTGCCTCAAGCATTTATGTGAGTATTATAATCTCTTAACAGAAACCATATCTCTTTCTTATTCTTAGCATTCTCTTTTCTGAAAACTATGTTATGTAACAAAGACAAGTATTTTAAACACATACTTTGAACCTATTTAAAGGCTACCTATTGAGAACTGTGAACAATTTTCACTTATTCTAGTTGTCCTTACCTTTTCTATTTTTCAGTTTTACAGGAAATAGCTTCCTGCCTTGTGTATAGATCAATAGTCTTCCTAAGAGGCATAGTGAGTGAACAAAATAAATATATTGCAACTCTTGTCCTGAATAGAAAGTCTTCTGTTTATTCCCTTAAAAGAAAAAGAATAGATTTTAAAAAATCATTTTGATGTAATTTTATTTATAAGACTTATCTTCTTTGTTTTCTAAAGGGTATGTGGATAACAGTCTAATGGAGACACTTCTAGTACAAATAAGAAATCTATTATTCCTTTAATTTGACAGTTTTCTTTACTAGCATATTTTCACATGATACAAATCTCCTCATCTAAGTCTGTTTAGGAAAGCAGTCGTAATGAAATTTAACAAACTCAATACCAGGGAAGAGTGTAATTTCTATAGCTATTGCATTTTGGTGTTTGTAATAGATACCAAAGGGAAGTCATAATATTTAAATTCCTTCAACATGAACAGAGATTTTTTAAAGTGAGGACATGGGGATGCTTCATTAAAAATCAAATGAATAAATATTTAATTCCCACAAAATTTGAAACTCCAAAACCTTCAATTATAATTGTATTTATATATTTTTATGACTACTCTTTCTCTAATACACATATACTATAATTATATTTGCCTAATTATGCACATTCAAATCCTTCCACTGGGTAAATCTCTTCTACACCAAAGCATCTGCCTCTAGCACCCTTCCTATTTATTGGACACTTACTTTGTACCCTGCATTGGACTACTCACTATTAGAAGACAAAGAAAGTATAAGCAATGTCTTTAGCTCCCCACTGAGCTTACAACCATGTTGGAAGAGAATAAACATGCTATAACCAGAGAAAAATAAAAGACATTATAAAATCAATTGTTTAGTGATGGGATTAAAAAACTAGGTACAAAAAGAGTACAAATAAACTTTAGTATGTGTCAAGGAGTCAAAGAAGACTTCTTGGAGTCAAGTTTGGTATTAAAATGATCTACAAAGAAGGATGTTATAATAATCAGAATTAGGAAACACTCCATAGAATAAACTGAATAATTACACATGGGGAAGACATCAGTATAACTATGTAATTATTCTAAAATTTTAATCATTTGTTAAAATTTTATTTTTTTTGTTAAAATTTATTTAACATTGTGAAAAAAGTTTGCTTTTTTCAATATCCAAGAGAATTAAACAATATGCCACAATTACCTAGATTCAATTTACTTGAAAAATAAAGTTAATGATGTTTTTCTAAACAATTTATATATTTGTTAATAAACCAAGTTGATTTTTTTTATTTTTACTTAAGGAAAATAACACTTACCACAATGTTTGGGACGTATCAACTTTTCCTCAGATCTCATATTCTCACATGATTCAAAATACTGAATACACTGTTGAACTGAGGTTGTTATCTATCAAAAATAACAAACTGTAAAGCATCCTAGAAATTTTTACAGTTTCTCATTCCAAGGTTTGAGATAAATTAGGTCAGTTTTTTAAAAAATGCACTGGGAAAATAACAAGAAATTATGATTCACAATATTCAGGATTGTGCTTTTTCAGGCTGATGAAAATTATTGCCCTCAAATGAATTAGATCAATATGATGTGCTTAATTAACAAAGATTTGCGAAAACATACATGGGCCAAAGCATTTTTCTGTAATAGAACCCCATTACAATGCTGACTTCAGGGTATGAGAACAATACAAGGTTTGGATATCACTGTATAATGTATAACACTCCATAAACAGAGGAGTATGATTTAATGACCTATCATATAACAAGATTCACTTTGTTATAAACAGCTTCATCACAAGATTTTGTTTTATCTATAAGGCTAAATTAACACATATCAAACTTTTCACACAAATGAACTGACTTCAAACATTTTTATCATCCCTTTACTACCAGTTTGGATTAATACTTATGTCAGGAACTCTGTTGAGTCTGTATGAGTGTATATGTATTTCTGCTATTATATATGTGACTGTGAAAAGTTGATTTCTATTTATTTAAAAGAATTAACATGGAAGTAAGCCATGGGCAAGACTAGAGAAAAAACTGTTTCCTAACTTGAGAAAGAGTGTAACATCTCAAAATGCTTCTCCATGTATAGGTCACAGAATGCTAAAGGTGAAAACAAGCTGGGATATGGATGAATTCAGACTTCTGTTATCTCTTTGTTCAATGAAACCCTACATAAAAGGGAGAAGTATGTATATCTATAATGTATTTAATGCATTCTTTTTCTTTCCAGATGTTTAGCTAGGGTCTCCCATTATCCTGTATGATACAGAATAAGTCTTTAAAAACAACTTTCACACTAATTCCTATAATGGAACTTTTTTAATGGGTGCTATAATTATTCCTTCAAGTTTCTTGTCCATCCATTATTTTTAATTCTTAAATCAATTTGGGCAATTTAAAAACTCTTCTGTTCCTGAGTTTTTCTGTATCTTTTCTTTAAAACTTCAGGTGTTCTCCATGTAATCTAATGCTTTTTTATTATAATAGCTGCTCAAAATCACATTATATATAATTCGAAAATACCGCTATTACAAGATTGCTTCATTCTTTGTCTGATGCATTTCCTAATCTCCTTCCTCCCACCCATCCCACCCTCACCCCTCCATTTGAGGCCTTTCAATTTCAGTCCTTTTGAACTTTAAGGAATTCTGGTTTAAAAGATTAACTAACAGCCTCACTCATGATTGTGCTTAGTTTGTGTATCAGTACACTTATCTTTGGATACTTTGGTTATGAAGATTGGTCCACATAGCTTTTGTTTTTAGCAATACTATCTTCTCCAAATTCTTATACATCTGTACTTACCAGAGATTTATATTTTTTTTCAAGAAGTCGTAACACCACAGTTCTGCTATAATATGCATGCTAAAATTAAGGAGAAAAATGTTATATTTTATTTAATGTTCAAATTATAACCCCCCAAAATCAGCTTTTTCTGCATCATTTCCAAGAATTATATAATTAATAACATAATAAATTAAGTTTTCAGTCATCCTAATCAGCACCAGGCAGATTTCTCTATTAGCATAGGATTAGAACCAAAGCAATCAAGAGAACTGAAATGAATAAATTCATTTCACAAAACTATTTTATCATTTAGAGATGGGACAGAAGAAAATTATTCACTACTTTTATTTGTACTAAAATATCACATTAAGCTTTTTTTCTTACACTACAAATAGGTCAAGAGCTGGACTCAAAATAATAGGAGAGACTAAATCTAGGTTTTCATAGGAATAAAGAACTCCACCTTCTAGCAGTGTAGACCAGTCCTTCCCTCTCCTTAGCAATTTATCCTCTTAAAGAATTGCCAGGGGTATTGAAAGATTAAGGTCCCTTAGGGTGCACAGGGTCACACAATCTATATGTTCCACAGAAAGGATCTGAAGCTAAATCCTCCTGGCAGGGGGCTTTTATCATGCTTTTTACCATGCATTCAGGGACAGAAATAGAGATCTAGATAGACAATGTGATACAATGGGATCAATCTGGCTTATAATGGGCTACTCTCCTGATCACATTACAATTCCAGGTAAATATTGTTACTTTTATCTTCCTGAAAGATCAAATGCAGGGGAAAAAAAATTCAGCATTCTCAGTGACAATCCCAGTTTGCTGAATATTGCTAATCACAATTTTAATGTATAACCGTGGAATAAAATTCAACAATAAATGACCTATTATAAGTTGTATTAGAAACTTTTACTCTATCCTAAGTTAGTAGACTAGGCCTGCTTTCTTTCCAAACCTTCCCTAACTTTGTAAACACAGTATTAAGGTACTTACAACCTATCAACCTATTCCATTTTTTCTTACCATCCATTTTTTGAACCACACAGCCTTGACATCAAGTAATGCCAAAAAATAGATTGGATCCAAAATCTTTTGTGAGACAAGTAGACTTTGGTCATGCTTAATTGATAACAGTGATAGAGTACTCCCCACAATTTCTTCCATATACCTTGAAATTAAAAAATACATATATTTAAATTATTTTTAGGATAAGATCATTGAACTGAGTAGCCTTAGAGGTCATGTAGTTGAATTTCCTCACTTTTAATTCATGGGAGGAAGATAAAAGAATAAACACATATTTTAAATTATTTTAAATTAGTTATGTTTTTAAATAGGCAATGTCTTACAATAATGTTCCAAAACTATTACCTCACTCTAGTGCAGAGGAGATATTTTTTCCTATCACTAATCCAAGTCATCCTTAGGAACTACTTAATGATTCACAGAAACTTCTTACAATCCTTTTAAGACAATGGAAAAAGTTGTGTTTTTTTTTAATTTAATGGAAAAAAATAATCCAGATCTAATCAAATTAACTGAGTGGAATTTAATCAAGATGCTGGAATTACTTCAATTGTAAGGGGAAAAAAAGTGAAGCTTTAATAATCCATAATCATGAATTCATGTGTGATACATTTGCTTATTTTCAAAAGTTGTAAATCTTACTATAATACCAAAGAAAATAGAGCTTTTTAATAGTACAAATTACTTTGTAGCAGTAACATAATCCAATAAATTTACTCCCCACTCTTCTACTCAGTGACACTGACCTTCTCGAAATCCCATCTTCTACAGGAAACCTCCTCCAAGCCCTCTTAATTCTCGTGCCTTCCCTTTGTTAACTGTAACCTACTTATCCTGTATGCAGCTTGTTTGTGCATGTTTACTTGTTGTCTCCTCATTGCTCCCTGAAGGGAGGAAATGTCTTTTGTCTCTTTTTGTAACCCCAGTGTTAAGTTAAGCACAGTGCCTGACACTTAGTAGACTCTTAAAAAATGTTTATTGATTAATATTACTTTTCATTAGAAGACCAAAAAAATAAACATAATAACAAAATAACTGTTAGAATAACTTCTATAAATAAATAGCATTTAAAGTACATTTAAATGTATATTTACTATATTAATATACACATTTTTACAAATATGTCTTTGTATTGAATTCCAAAAACTGAATAGTTCATTAATATGTAAATAAATCTAAGATATATGGCAATAAATAGCATTGGTTGATCTTCAACTGTGAAAACTGAAACTTTAAGAGTTTACCTTAACACTACATCAGTTTTTAATAATGTGACTTTTAAGAAGAAAATGATGTGAAAGAAAATGACACAATAAACTATGAAATGTAAGAAAAGTTTCAGTAAAGTTGTTGCTCTATTGAGATATAAACTGGTTAGGAAAGTATATCTCTTAAGACAGGAAAAAAGAGAAGTAGGAGATTTGATATGAGGGTACTTTAATAGAAGCTATGCTACAATCATCCAAAATGAAGTTATCATGCCCACAGAAACAAGGATAGGTCTATACTTCTCTGTTTGTCATTCATCAAATTATTAACATTGCCATTCAGAAAAGTCATCATGCAAAATCATCAAAAGATAAAAAAGAATTACCAAAGTACTTATTGGGTACATACGGTATTTATAGTACTGTAGCAAACAAACAAGATATATACAACTTTGTCTCCATACTCCAGAAGACTACAACTTAGTCCAGAGGTGGAGAATCTGTGGCCTCAAGGCCACATGTGGCCCTCTAGGTCCTCAAACGCAGCCCTTTGACTAAATCCAAACTTCAAAGAACAAATTCCCTTAATAAAAGGATTTGTTCTGTAAAACTTGTAATCAGTCAAAAGGTTTCACCTTCACCCAAGAACCTAGAAGGCCTTGAGGCTGCAGGTTCCCTACCCCTGGCAGAAAAATAGACTAAGATATATGGAATAATTAATGGGCATTACAAGACAATATTGAATTTGAAGTTTAAAATGTGATTAAAAAAACTATATGCATTTTAGAAATAAAGTTAGAAATCAAGGAAGAACAGTATTATCAGGAAAGGATTTATAGAGTAGGTTAGTCTTGAAGAATATCTAAGATCTGCTGAAATAAAGGAGAGATGGAGGATATTTTAAACAAGAGAAATAGCATGACCAAAGAGGCAGAGTAGCAGGAATTCAATGCTAAATAACAGAGATCAAGTAAAGTAAGGAAAGAAAAAATCTTGGCATTTGCTTAAATAAATTTGGTCCTACAGACAGCCGTGAGAAGTAGCAATGAATATATATCACTGTATCTGTCACTTTCTCTGTGTCTGTCTCTGTCTCTCTCCATATATATATAGATAGATATATAGATATAGATGTGTATATCTTATACACATATCTATCTATATATACACACATATATGTATACATATATGACAGGTCTTCTAATCATTCAGAGTACCTTCAGCCAAATATAAACTCTTTGTAGAGCAGAAAGAAGAGTGAAAGGTAGCAGAAAAAGAATAATCAACTCCCATGTTACCACTGCTAAAATAATGACCTCTCTGAACTTTTTGTTCTTTTTCTCTAGTATGCCCTTAATCTCATTCTTTGTTCCCAGTTCAAGCACAAAGCACTAATTCTGACATCTTCTGACCCAACTCATATATGACAATTTAAATTATATCCACTGCATACACAGATCTGATTTCTGACCAATTTCATTCCTACCCAGAACATAAACCCTGATTTTATCTGAATCTTGATCCCTTGATTCAACTTCTATGAGGGGTTCTTAACCTTTTTTGTGGACCTTAGGCAGTCTGGTGAAGTCTATGAACCCCTTCTCAGAATGTCTTTAAAATAATAAAATAAAATACATATGATTGCAAAGGAAACTAATTACACTGATATATTTTTCAAAACATTTTTAAAAGCACATTGATAGACTTCAGATTTTAAGAACTACTGTTCTATAATGGGTCTAGTAACATCAAATAGATTTATTTATAACTGTGTTTTCACACCATATCACCTTAATTATCTATCTTTAGAAGTATTTATTCTTCGTACAGGGAATAATTATCTCTCAACTCCCTTTCTTAGAACCAGTAGATACATTTTTTCCCATCTTGTTTAAACACATGCATAGGATTCCTTCTCAACTTTGCAGCTCTAAGAGTGCGATTCTTTGAATTATCTATTGAAACAATATAAATGCCAAACCTAATTCCCTGAATTTAGGAGGATGTTACTCTTTGTTCTATCATTTGCAGTAGTTGTCAAAAGGAAGCTGGACACTCTAGAGTATAGCTTGATACACAAGAACATGCTTTAGAGCCACAGGCAGACAACATTAAGAATACACAACTTGACTTGGGCAAGTTAAATTAGGGCTCTTCATTAAGAAGAGAGGAAGGGACAAGCAAATAAAAGCAGCTAAAATAATGAACAAATATACAAGAGTACAGCCTCTAACCAATAAGGAATTCTTTCCTCTTGTTGTTCAGTCATATCTGATTCTTCATGATTCCAACTGGGGACCAAGCCCTATATGTAATCTAAACAGGTCTACTGAATGGTTTGATACTTTAAAGGAAAGTGAAATCTGTTTATTCTAGAGCACTCTGAAGAGGAACCATTTCCTTCTGTACACCCTTAGCATACACAGACCCACACACCCAAAAGCCATCCAGAATCGTGCCCTGAAAGAGTTATATCTGTGTCCTAAAAAGAGTTATATCTGTGTCCTGGAAAGAACCATTTGTCTAGACTCCAGTTATGTATACAGCTTCCTTTTCCTAAACCAGGTTAGTGGGCACTGAGATGACAGGGAAGAGGGAACATGTCTTGTACTTTTCTTGTATGAGTGAGTACATCTACTAAAGCAGCTTATATACTATCAATAAACCTTGTAGTTAGAGCAACTTAACATGAGATTTTACCTCTGTTCCATTATTCCTTGAAATTTCAGAAGTGACTAACAGATACATGTAGGGAAAGGAAAAATGTATTTTTATCTCTTTGTAACTTATATGCTTCTTGAAGATGATAGCAGTATTTTTGGTGGGGCAAAATTAATATAATTTAATTCCTTAGCTTATTCTAGCCCACACTCCTTTTATAAAATATAAAATAGAATTTTACAGTTGGAATAAAATATAGATATCATTTAATCTAAACTCTGTGCTCCAAATGAGAAATGTTGGCAACCAAAATTAGTTAGAAGTTAGGAACTAAATTAGAAATTGGCATCAGTGACAGTGAGGATTGAAACAAAGACCTTCTGACTCTTCTTAGTTACCACATATAGACAAACACATCCAACCAGAAACAAGAAAACATCCAGTGTTAAAGCATTGTTAGTAAAATATGTTTCAATGTATGGGTTCCCTGCCAGGATCCACTCTGACCAACACAGACTTTGGGAAGAAGTTACTAAAGGCCTTAGAAGATGTCAAAAAGTCTAAACCTATTTCTTACTATCCACAAAGAAACCCAGAGCCTGAACAATTTAACCACAAATCTGTGAATGTGGTCGGAAACTCTGAGACCAGCGTGTCATTTTTAGAATGCATAAATTTCGTCACTCTTACTGGTTTTACTCGCTATCTGCTCATATTCGCATAAGAATCACATTTACCTATTCACATATCTGAGAGAAGCCAATCAACTTCCTCAGCTTAGCACTGAGAGGGCTTAAAAACAAATGTCTAAATGAACAAGTAGTTGACTAAACCACAACTAAAACTCAGATCTTCAGACTCTTCTTGGTCTAGCCATCATTCTATATTGCACATGAGTTATACAGAATGAATTTAATACAATGTGGTAGTAAAAGAACACAAAAGCGTAGCATGAAGTTATTATTTTGACAATCATACATAAATAAACATATCATTTAAATAACAGGTCCTCTCCCTAACCCAATTCCTAAATATCAAAATAGAGTATAGTACTGTCTCACATGAAATATGGGAAGAAGTAGTCAAATTCACATTTATACTTCTAAATCTGACATTTTCTAAATGACTTACTTTTCTGGATGACGAATCCAAAAAGATGGAACCTCCTTTTGATATTTATTTAGAAGACGCACCTATATGGAAGACAGAACACAATCCGAAAAACATGAATTCTGAAATATAAAACTAAATACAAAGGAATATATACTTAATCAATATGTACCTTTTTAAGTAAACGGATCACATTAGGATGAGTAACATCTACCCCAGTCAACAGAGTTGGAATATGGTTTTCACCCGAAAGGAAATATAATTCCAAATGTCTGGCTGAAAAGGTAAAACATAATAGCAGAACAATATCATTATATTACACATTTAGTAGTTTTCTTTGACAACTATTCACCACTCATTTTCTAAGCTGTGTGTGTTTATATTAGTGGGTAGAAGTATATATATATAGATATAGAAAAATGTGAGAAAATATGTATAACTACATACCTAAGCTTGTATAAACTTCTTTGGTCATATGCAATGGTGAAAGAGTAAACGTCTGTGCAAAGAAATTCAAAATTCGATCCTACAGAAAAAGGATAGAGAATTTACACCAAACATTCCAAATAAAGAATGCAAGATGAATCTGTGCAAAACAAATGCCTGTTTCAACTTTGCAAAAAAGATTAATATTTTCAAAGGGTGGTCTCTTAAAAGAATGAACCCAGGGAAGAGAAGTCAGTCATTCATGTACCTGCTTAGATCCACACATAAAAAAAGAACAGAAGTTCACATGCTGGCTAATCACAGCAGATATTACAAAATGTCATCAATTAACCAAGTAGAGTTTTTTAGGATACAAATACTTTCTTCACAATATGTATATATAATTTTAATGCTATATATTTATTATATTAAACTACTACAACAAAATAGGAGCAACTAAGCAACTCAGATGTTCCCTTCCATTAATTTAAAATTGTATCAACTTGAACATATAGCAATATGTTGAACTATTAATAATTAAATCTTATTTTCCATAGCTTTACATGAGGTAGTTCCACTACCTCAAAATATTCTCTAGCAATTCTAAGAAATTTATGCCAAATCTAATATACTTAACTCTTTAGCAAGCATAAAGTTTCATTTATATCAAATTGGTAGGAATTCATAACATTTCAGTTAATGTTATTATAGCTTCTTATATACTGCTTCAAGGTACAGTCTTTACAAAAGAATCACTAGAAGAACAGAATCAAAGTTAAAAGAAAATTTTAGTGCATGTATAAGTTAGGAATGAAAAAAATTTCTTGCTGGATTTCCTAATCCAAGATTACTATTTCTATAACTGCTTGTCCTATTTTGAGATTCATATGATTATTTTAAATAACAATACTGTCCATTGCTGTAAAAAGACCCACCGTTAAACATTAATAAGAAAAATTATTAAATATGGGACTTTTATGGAGACTACTAACTCATAACTAAACTTATCAAAGTATTTTACATAAAATATTTAAATGGCCTTAATTGCTTCCTAAACTGCCAGTCTCATAAAGTTAAAGAATTCACTGAACACAATCTTTACTGAACCGAAAAGTATAACCCAATACTCTTTTTGACCTTTTTATTAAAGAACACCAGAAATATTAAAAACATGACCCACAAAGACATTTTCCTTGTGTCTGATTACTACGAATTAAAATTGTTTAGTTTGTAATAGTCTGCAACACCCTCTGCTGTTTGAAATATTGAAGTGCATTCAAGTAATGGTCTATTAAAGTTTTACTCATAAAAGTTTTACAAAGTAACAATAGCTCAAAAAATATTGTCACTACCTTAAAGTCTACAAGATACAATGATTTGTTTTCATTGCCTTATATCACTGTTGTGTTTGGCCTTCATTTTCAAAGAGGACCATGATATCAGGGAAATGATGACGACTTGCAGTTGACTGAGTATAAGTTGCCTTATATCATAACCTTATATGAATATACGTTTAGGGATAAAACAAATCACAGTATTGAGGTAGTAGGAAATGACTTGGGATAACAGGTTCTATTCCTAACTGTGTAATTAGCTAATAACTGTGTAACTCGGGACAAGTCAATTGACCTTACTATGACTGAGTCTCTTCATCTGTAAAATGAGGTAAATTCATGAAGATCAGATCATCTCCAGCTCTAATATTCTATTCTATCCTGGCAAATTCTGCACAAAGTATTCTATAGAATTTAAAGGTAAGTTTTAGCATAATGACATAAAAATGTATATGTAAAGAAGCTATTTCTAGAAAATAAGCCAAATAACTATTTGAAAGGTTTTACTGGAAAGCAATGATCTGAACTATTTTTTTAAGTAAAAAAAATGTATTTGATAAAAATTGTCCACATAGCAAGTTTTAATATTGCACAGTAGCTGGCAATCAGCAAGTAATGTTTAAGCTCTTACTTAGTGCCAGGTACTGAGCTAAGCCTGGCGATTCAAAGAAAGATAAAAACAAACAAATAAGCAGAAAAAAAAATAACCCTTTATCAACTCACAATCCCACTCGCCACAGTGGGTCTTCAAACTTTTTCAGTCTGCTTCAAACACTCCATAGCTAAATATACTCTTAGGGTACCCTTCTTGGGGTACCTGCAACCTCTCACTGAGAATCCTGCTTCATATTTTTCAGAAAAAATGGAAGCTTTTCACCTTGAGCTATCTCCAAAGCTCACTTCTTCACCTACACAAGCAATCCCAGCTCATCCCATTATTCCAACAGGCTGCTCATCTGTCGACCCCATTTGGTCATTTATCTTCCAGCACCTCCTGTCCCCTTCCCTACTGCCTTCATGTATCCTCTGTCCTCACAAATCCTTGATCCTTCCATCCCAGCTAAACTATGTCTCTTCCATCATTTGTGGCTAACAACCTAGAGAAGGTATAGTGCCAATGAATAGTCATGGCACCTATGGCAGCCATGAATATCCTGGCATATTTCTGAATCACAAAATACAATAGACTCACCACATGGAAGACAGAACAAAAACATTTATTCAGACGCAAGAAAGCTGTAATAAAGAAATCTACACACAATAACAATACAGAGGACACCATCATCCCCCAGCCTTTCCCCTGCCCAGGCTTCCCACAAACAGGCTCCCTTAAACAAAATCACAAACAAGCTCTCTCACTCACACTTAGCCAGCTGCTTTCTCTCTGTCCCTCAGTTCTGACTACTCTGACCAATTTCCTCTCAGCTCTGCTCCAGCTCCACATCTTCCTGTTCTACCCCTTCCTGTTCCATGAGACTTCGACTCATGTGACTCAGGCTTCCATGTGACTTAAGCAGGTCACATTGGCCTATTATTGGATGGGAAAGATCTTCCCTTAATCAAAAAGGCATTAACCCATTATGCAAAAATACGTTAACAATACAGAAGGCCATCTGCAATGGGTGTCTGTATTTCTCCTTCCACTCTCTTCTTAACCCCCTGCAATTCAGCTTCTAACTTCAACATTCCATGGAATCTCCTCTTTCCAAAATGACTAGTGATCTCCTAATTGTCAAACACAATGGCCTTTTCTCAATCCTTACCTTTCCAATCTTTCTCACACTTACTCTTCAAACCAGTGATATTTAACTCCTTCCTGTTCACAAACAAGACTCTGCAAGTCTCTGCATTATGGGCACTTTCTCTAGCTATCCTCCATGACTAGAATTCTCCCCCTCCTCATCTCTTCTTACTGAATTCTTAGGTTTTCTTCAAGTCCCAACTAAAATCACACCTTCCACAACAAGTCTTTTCCAACCCATCTTAATTCTAGCCTCTTCCCTATGTTATTTATTTCCTACTTATCCTGTACATAATTTGTCTGTATATATTTGTTTGCTTGTTGTCTCCTCATTATATTGTGAGCTCCTTGAGGGAAGGGAGTTTGCCCCATTTTGTATATCCTCAGCATTTAGTACAGTGCCTGGAATATAAGAGGTGATAAATAAATGTTTTTGACTGACTCACCCAAAAAATCCTCCCCGCTTAAGGAGGGTACATTTTAATGGAAATAGATGGAAACATTAATTAAATGTCTACTATATACCAACACTAAGCTAAGGACTTTATAAATATTAGTTCATTTGATTTTAACAACAACTATGTGAGGTGCTATTAATAATTTTCCCAATTTACAGTTGAGGAAACCAAATCAGATGTTAGTTAAGTTGCCCAAGGTCACACAGTCACTAAGTGGTAGAAGGATAGATTTGAATTCAAGTCTTCCTGACTGCAGGTCCAGAACTCTATCTCCTTGTCTCACAATGGGAGAAACAACATGTAAGTAACTAAGAATTAGGTATATTTAAATTATAAAGGGAAGACATGAGTAGCTGGGGGCAAAGAGCAGGGTGAGCTGATCAGCAAAGGCCTCCTTTAAAATGTGGGCTTTAAGCTAGATCTTGGAAGAAAACAGAGAAACTAAGAGAAGTAGATGAATGGCCAGAGACTCGCACAGAAGTGAGACAGCTAGTGCAAAGGCATGGAGACAGATTATCCTATGCAAGGACATGTTATGTTGGCTAGTGTAACTGGTCTGTAAGGTGTGTGGAAGGAAGTAAAGTGTAAAAAAGACTGAAAAGGTAAGAAGAGGCCAGGTTATAAAGACCTTTATATGTTAAACAGAAGAATTTATAGTGGGTCTTGGAGCTAATAGTGAATCCCTGAAGCTCACTGTGAGAGGATGAGGAAGTGGGAGATTAACATGCACAGACCCACACTTTCAAAAAATCACTAGCAGCTGAAAGGAAGACAGATTAGAACAGGGAGAGGCTGGAGGCACACAAACCAGTAAGTACTTAATAAATGCTTTTCTATTGCATTTCATCCTACAGTTATGCTTTTCTTTAAACAAGATGTTCATGAAAATTTGTACACGAATTGAAATATTTTCTCTGACATATAACTACAGAAATTTCCTAGTTTTTAATCACCTTCAGATAACTACTACTACTTTGGCTTTAAATTTACCCACTACCATCCAGCTTCTGTGTCAAGTAATATCAGTGTCTCACATTTATATAGTGATTTACAATTTACAACATGCTTCCTTCACAAACACCCTATGAGACAGGTAGCAGATTATGAATACTTTACAGATAAAGAAATTGAATATTAGAGAGATTAATTAACTTGACTAAAAATGAACTAGTATTAGAAGGAGAAGAAGTGGGACACTAATTCAAGTGTCTTAACTTTTCAACAGACTAGGAAATGATCCGTAAATAAAGACTTAAGTATATTAAAAGTCCTAGCAAGAAAAATTAATGAATATTAATTTATCAGTCTTTTTCACTCATTTTTAAGACTATCATCTATAACTATACAAATCTGCTAAATACAAGTAATTTTACTTGAAGCAAGAGAATAACAGACATTTGACTATACTGTAACACAATAAAAAAAGTCTTAAAAATCCGATTGTGTGTTATTAGAAGCATGAGGAAGCAAGATGGTGAATCTAGTGGAAAGAAAACTGAACCTGAAGTCAAAAAGGCCTGATTTCAAATCTAGCCTCAGACACTTACTAGCTAGATGATCCCAAGCAATTTACTTTGTCTGCATAGGTGTTCTCATCTGAAAAATGGGGATAATAATAGAACATACTTCCTAGAATTGCTATGAAGATAAAATGACATATTTGTAAAGCTTCTTGCAAACTTCAAAGTGTATATAAATGGTAACTATTATTGTTATCATTATTAAGATATATTTTAATAGGACTTAAAGTATTGCAAAACAACAACAAAAAAACTGTGCAACTTCATCCAGCATTTAAGCCACTTGAATAACAAATCCCACTATTGAAATAACTCAAAATACATGACAAAGCTTTTCATCTAATCACAAAATTCAAGGACAATTCTTAATTTAAACTAAACTGTTGATTCAAAATTCTTAAAGGCAGAAAATTACTCATTATTTTTGTGAGCTATTCATTTATAGAAATAAAGTCCATAAATATAGAAAAATGAACAATAGTTTATTTTACATAATATAGGAATTTTTCTTTAGCATTTCTATAATTCAATGTCTCCTTACATTAAATGCAGGATCAGGATCTGCAAGACATATTGTAAGCTTTTCACAAAGTGTAGTCCAGTTTTCACAATTTAATACATCAGAAGGAGGAACAGAACACAATGTTTGCATTGCTTTAAGTCGTATCTGTGACATCAGAAGGAAAAAAAAAGAGATCCACACATTATATTAACATAAACCATTAGCACAGAACCATCAAAATAAGCAAGCTTCAATAAGCTACTGAATAGCTGAGAATGAATAATTAATTTAGAAATTCATTATAAAAGAAACCAGATTTTTCAGCCAGGTCACTATTGGTGTAGCAACAAGAGCACTGAATTCAAATCCTGGCTCTGAAGCTTTTTTACCTATTTGACATAAGTCATTCTAGCACTCTGTTTTCTCATCAGTGAAGGAAGACAGCCAGACCACAGTCCTTTAGGCTCACTCTAGCCCTTAATCTGTGGTCCCTTGTGCTATGAAGCTCTGGCAGCCCCATCTCGGACATCTTATGATGTTGGCCAATATTAACCAAAGATTGGGGAATCCATTTGACCCTCAGTGATACTAATGGTGTCCTAGCAGTAGAAAGAAGCATGGTATGTATGGGACACCTCATTCATATTCCCTGTAATTCTCCTGCTGGCAGACAGAGCAGAACCTAACTACCCTAGGGTCTCAAAAAGGTTTAAGTTCCTTCCCTCTGTGGCTAACAATGTCAGCTGGAACAATTAGAAAGGTTCTGGATTCTTTTTTAGCATTCAGCCAGCTGGTGCCCTTGGGCAGAGAGAACAAACACCCTCACAGAGAAGCCACAATTTCTTATGCATAACAGTATGTGTTAAAAAAAAAAAAAAAGCAAAGGCATCCTCATGGTAAAACAAGAGAAACTTCTTAACTGAAAATTATGAATACTGAAGTCTTCTACACTACAATTCTAGCTAGCTAGATATTTAAAAAGTTTACTTCTTTAAGATACTGAACAATATCATCTTTTCCCCCAAGAAAGGGTAGAAAATGGAAGGAGAACAGAAAAGGTTAGTTACAGTTAGAAAACTGAGCTTATAGTCTTACACAAAACTAAATCTGCCCCTACTCCCCTACTCGGAGTCCAGTGGAAACATTGGCATTCAAATGGATGATGTGCATGAGCAAAGTGAAATTAATCCCCTTCCACCTCAGCCTCAACACAAAGCATATGGTAATTCTGAGTATTATTTCAAATTCTTGTTCTACTAAAATAAGGCTCTGAAAAACAGTAATAGTAATATGCACAAGTTTGTAAAGTTTGAAAGTACCCTACAATAAAAAAGTGCTAGTCCTCCTAAAATTTGTTTTTGATTGGTAAACCAAAAAATAAATAAATAAATAAATCTCTTAAAAGTATTTTGTGGCTTAACTCCTACATTCTTTGGAATGAAGGCGGGTGGGGGGGTGGAGTGTTAGAGTTTCTCTCTTCTCCCCTAACAAAAAAAATTCTTCATTGGGGGAAATCTATTCATGTGTCTGAGTAAAAAGTTCTGATCAAACAGTTTTCTATCTCCTTTCATATCAAAACCTGTAATAAAGAAGCAAAATGGAGTACAACAATGGAAACAAAGAAAATCCTTGTAAGGTAATCACCTCAGCATTTTCTTTAATAGCAACACTACACCACCAGATACATCTTCCACACATACATAAATTGTTAGTTAAACTGATTTTTTTGGCTTAAAAAAAATTTAAAAAGTGAATTCCCAATCAATGAACAGAAATGATTTTGCGAAATTATATGCCAATAAATCTGACCATATAAATGTAATGAATACTTCAAAAAAAAATTTAATGCCCAAATCAAAAAAACATGAAAGAGTACTTACTTAAATAACCCAACCTCAAAAAAAAAAGCAAAATCAAAAGGTAAAAAAGCTAATAAGCATTTATTAAGAGCTTGCTATGTACCAGGCATTGTAATAAGCATTCTAGGCATGGCAGGCAGATAGCTAGAAAAAATGCCCAGAGTGGAGAGATGGAGTGTCTTGTTTGTAGAAGAGCAATGAACAAATAAATGTCACTGGATAGAAAAGTACGTGGCAGAGAATAAGGTATAAGAAGACTGAAAGGGGGAATCAGGGAGAAGAATGTGTGAAGAAATTTGAATGCTGAACAAAAACAATGTTTTCGACCCACGAAGTAAGAGGAAGCCAATGAAGTTTATTGAGTCAGAGGTGACATGATCAGACCTGTTCCTTAGGAAAATCAAGTTAGTGGCTACATGGAATGAGAAGAGACTTGAGGCAGGCAGACCCATCAACAGGCCATTGTAGTAATGCAAGCATGAATTGATAAGGGCCTAGAGCAGAGTAGTGGTAGTGACAAAGGAGAGAAGAGGATGTATTCAAGAGATGTGATAAGTTAAACTGACAGGCCTTAGCAAGAGATTAGATATGAAGGATCAGAGGAGAAGGTAAGGAGTCATGGATGACACCTAGGGTGCAAACTTGAGGGACTGATAGGAAGGTGGTTTTCTTGATAGTAATAATGAAGTTAGGTAGGAAGGGTTTAGGAAGAAAGATAATGAGTTCAGTCTGGGACATGTTGAGTTTAATATGTATACAAGACATCCAGTTCAAGATGTTTGAAAGGCAACTGGAGATTTGAAATTAGAGATGTGAAATCTGAGATGAGGTTGGAACAGGATAAGAAGACCAGAGAATCACTAGCACAGAGATGATAATTGCTACTGTTTGTCCTTCATTCTAGAAAAAGACCATGACACAGGGAGGTGATACTGTGGTATGCAAGAGAATTGCATTTAAGTGAGGGAGGGCTGTACAAAGTCACTAGCCTCATCTTCTCCTCTGGAGCCATCTAGGTTCAGTGGCCATATATGGATCAGGACAACTGCAGATGGCCCAGGATGCAGTGGAACACCTAGGCCTTTTCAATTTAAGGTCTTTAACAGTCTCAGTCTGAATGAGGCAGCATCCATTCAGTGATTAAGGCTTAACAAAAAAAAAAAAATGAGGCAAAGAATGGCTTCTTTAGAAAAAAAATAGATCTGTGAGGGGAAAACCCTCAAGGGTCCTGGCCAAAAAAGAAGCAGTTGTTACTGACATTCATTCTGAGTCGATCAGTGCCCAAACAGTGACCAAGTATGGATTGATCTGGGATCACAGTAATTAATTAAATCATGGTAATGGATGAGATCACCAAATTAAGTAGATGGAGAAGAGAAGACAGCCCAGGACAGAACCCTGTGAAACACCTAAAGTTAAAGGGTATTATCTGAATAAAGATCCAGAAAAGATCTAGAAAAAACTGAGGAGTGGTAGGTAAGAAGAGAACCAGGAGAGAATGATGTCCCAAAATAACTAGAGGCAAGAGGCCTTTCTTAATCTACTTCCCCTTTAGTCATCTCCCATCCCTTTCTATAATTCTCTTCCCCTTCCATTTCTCTATTCGGTTTGTTAAAGTTTTATATACAACTGTGTATATAAATTCTTTCCTCTATGAACCAATTCTAAAGAGAGTGAGGTTCAACCACTGCCTGCTATGCCCCTCTCACACACTTTTCCCTTTACTGTAAAAGGTCTTCCTTATGTACACCGTTTATGTGAGAAAATTTTCCCCAGTCTATCTCTTCCTTCCCTCTTCTCCCAGTTCATGTCTCTTTATTACTCCTTTTTTTTTTGAGATCATCACAACATATAAAAAAAAGAAAAAAGAAAAAGAGGCAATATCAAAAATCAAAAATTTCTATGGGGGGACGGGATACACAGCCAAGATAACAGAGTAGAAGCCAGGACTTGCTAGAGCTCTTCCCCCAAACTCCTCAAAAAACCTATAGAAAACAATTCTAAACAAATTCTAGAGCAGCAGAAGCCATGAAATGACAGACTGAAGCAAATTTCCAGCCCAGGATAATCTGGAAAGTCTTTTTCTTTACAAGGGATGGTTTTCAGGTAGTGAAGGAGGAGGAATACACTAATTAATTTGACATTAAAAATATTTATATACTTATGTATATATAAATAATATTAACCCACTTTTCTGAACTCTATTACTTCTTTCTAAGAAAATGTCTTTAATATTCTAATGATCTAATTTGAATGCCAACAAATCTGATGAGAAAAATCAGAGCAAGACTGTCTAGGGATAGCTATGATGAATTAATATCTTGCTTTAATCATGTCTATAATTCATTATTAAAAATGATATATAAAAAAGTTTTATGAATGTTTTGCCTTTAAACATACCTCTTTAGGTTGCCCAGGGTCCAGCTGTTCTAAAAGTAGTTGTAATTTTCCTTGACTGAATTTATAACTCTGAAAAATATATTAAATATATGAAAAAATTCATTTACTTAGTATCCTTATAATTAGTGCTTTAAAGACTAGAATTTCTAGGCATAAAATGAACGAAGAAAAAGAAAATGAGCTATCTTTATTTCCAAAGGCAGATAACTGAGAAATTTATGGAACAGAGTTTCATTATGCATATGAATACTATCACTGTATTTTTTTAACTACAGTTAAGTAGAAAGCTAGTAGGTTAAGATGTTATCATACCCATATTCTTTTGTCCCAACAAATCTGTGATATAAAAGTGACAAACACAACACTAATTAAGAAAACAGCTAAAATCCAAACAAAAAAAGTTTTAGGCATTTCTAGAGATTTTTTTGGTTGATGCACATTAATCCTTTCTTTGTCCTTTTATTTGCATTTTCTCTCCCACACTTTGGTAACTAAAATTTCTTAAAGAAAGGATGGTCATCAGAAGACAGGTTTATAGTAGACCACAAGCACTTTAAAACCAGGCTTACTTAGGTTCAAATCATGACTCTTGGGACTAGACATGTGATACTAAACAAGTCAGTTAAACTCTTTAGGTCTTTTTTCTCATTTGTAAAATGTGAGACCCTGAGGGCCTTCCTATCTCTAAATCTATTAATTCAGAAGACTTGGTGGTACAAAGGTAAAGGACAGGACGGGTAAAGGGTGAATCAAAGATGAGAATTGTACACCTGAGTAATTGGAAGGATGGTTCTACTCCCCAGAAAAGTAGGGAAGTTTAGAAGAAGGACAGACTGGGTGGGAGGGGAGTTCCACTTTGGATGTGTTGAGTTTTGAGCGCCTGCAAAACACCTGAGTAGAGATGTCTAACAAACAGTTGATAATAAAACACTATAGTTCAGAAGAGAGACTAGTTTTGGTTATATAAACTGAAGTCATATGCACAGAAACGATAAATGAACCCATAAAAGATTCTGAGATCACCAAGTTGAAAAGCATATAGAGAGAAATTTCTTTTTTCCTTATTAATTCTTTAACATACACTTTCTGTTTCTCTCAGGCTTCACCAGACTGCCAGAGGGGTCTATGGCACAAACACAGTTAAGAACCCCTGTTTTAAAATATTATCAGTGAAGTAACTCCCACTTGTTGCTCATTCAACAAGAATCTCCGATTTGGATTATTTTCAGTTAAGTTTATGAATATCATAGATCTAGAACTGTCTCATTTAACAAAGGAAGCAACTGAGGCCCCCAAAATTTAAGTGATTTGCCCAAGGTCATATAGAATTTTATTAGGATTAAGGATTTTAACTCAAGTCCTGTGATTCAAAATTTAGTACAGCGTCCACTGCACCAAAAAGTCTATAAGCTGATTCTTAGCACCCTTTTTCTGTATTTGGCTACTACTGAAAAATTAAAAGGGGCTGACATAGGGCTGAAGGTGACTTCATATTTTTCTTGTCATAGCCAAAGAATCCATCACAAAGTGGCAAATCTACTGGTGATGAACCTCTCCGTAATTATCCACACCAATCGTCAGAAAACAGACAGTCTACTGCCTGGGTCATAATCAAAGCTTTTCCATTATGACAGAACTTGCCAGGACTCAAGTTCTGCTTATGCAGCCTTCAAAAATGCAGGGTCAAGTCCACATAATGGTAAAACATTAGAGCAGAACTCTGTGGATATGAGGACTATAAATAAAAATTCAATCACATAATTATCACTTTCTTCCTCTTAATAAGAACAGATTCAATAACAACTTAACATTCAAATATATATCTTAAAAAGATGCTGAGGGTAACAGAGCAAGGAAAGTGGCTTCATTAAATAACTAATGTACTTCAATCAACATATATTCATGTCTAAATAGAGTGTCTTGAACTATAAATGCTTAAAATCAGTTTGCTTTGACTATTACAGTTGGGAATCTGCAGCCTCTAGGCCACATGTTGCCTTCTAGGTCCTTGGATGAGGCCTTTTGACTGAGTCCAAGTTTTACAGAATAAATCTTTTTATTAAGGTGATTTGTTCGGTGAAGTCTGGATTCAGTGAAAAGGCCACATTTGAGGACCTAAAGGTCACAGGTTCCCCAATCATGAACCAGCATCTCATAAAATACTATATCCTTAGACAGGAATTTCTGATGGAGATAATGCAATGATGACGGCAAACAATATAAAAAAGAAGAAAATAATTGGCCAGTGTAGTCATCCATAATTAATAATTCTTGCATCCAAACAAGCTCAGTATTGAAATTTATTTTATTTTTTGAAGACTAGTTCTCCTTAGTTTGCCTAGACTAAAGGTATAGTAGTGACTCAAAGGTCCAACCCCACTGTCAATCAACGTGAGTTTTTAACCTGCTCTATTTCTAATTTGAAATGGTTGACCCCTGCTTTGGCAGCCTGGTGGTCTTTTACTCCTAAAGGCTCACTGTACTGGTGCCAGATTTAGCCTAGAGACTCAAATGGCTTTAACTCTACTACAGCTCAGCACTGCTAACTCAAGGGATTTACCAGCCTCAGTCTAGCCAGTAGCAGGGACTACAGGTATGTGTTATTACAACCAGTCCCATTAAAGCTTCTCACTGAGCTAAATGATCAAAATATTTTCTGTTTAGCTACAGTGCTATTTAAAAGTTATTCATAAAGAATAGAGTGTGTAATTTCTTTTACCTAAGAAATCATGTCATTGTCTTCAATCCTATGTAACCTGCCCTAAAAAAAGAATTATACCTGTTATATACTGAATAACTAGTTAAATTCATGGAAGAAGAAAAAGACAGAATCATCACTAAGGTCAAATTTTTTATGAATACCAGAAAATGCATATATTAGGACAGTTCACTCCATGCCCTTCCTCCTCCAGCCTCCATGTACCAAACAGGGCAGAAACTCATAGGCTTGGGCAACCTAGTCCAAGGTTTTAGACTCTTATTGTTGCAGTGACTTTGTTCAAATATCCTCTGCGCCCCACCATTTTGCATAAAGTGACAGAAAGACACTGTTTAAGCCTAGCCAATCTATCAGAATCAAAATGTGCAACCATCTAACTCCAAGGCACATATTCCAAAGAAGCATATAAAAAGACTAGTCCTGGCCTTGAATTGTCAAGGTAAAAATTCCTAGGAATTACATGTGGTAGTCAGTCAAGTTATAAAAGATGACAAAAAGAGTGTGCCTAAAAGAAAAGAAGTAAAAAGCCTAATCAAGATAAGAAATGATAAAATGTGTACCTAACTTACCTAATCTGTATACAGATCATGCCTCTAAATTCTTTCAAACAATAGTAAAATATTTTTCATTTACTAAAAATATCTCCTTTATCTGCTCTACTAAAGTGGATTCAACAGGGGAGGAGTACTATACAAGTGAAGGGGGGAAAAGCTAGGAATACTGGTTTCATCATGCTCTCAGTCTCATTTAACATAAGATTTTTCCAGTCTCAAACAGGATCTTTCCATTCAACCTCCTTCAACTGTAAACAATTATTATCTCAGTTATGAATCCAAGTTTTTAAAGGTTAAATTAAATTCCAGTCTCTGATGTTCTAGTTCCAACCTAGCTAGGCATTAAAAGTCTGCTCTGGTTCTGATCTAAATTCCACAGTTGGAGGTTTTGTTGTTTTCAGAGTAGCCAGGGGAATTTGGGATTTTCTGATACCTATAAAACTTAATTATATTTATAATTTCCATTAATCCAAGTTTTACTGTGCATATGAAGTTCAACATGTATATCATGGCACGAATGCAAAACTAAACAACGTACCTGATTAAACAAAGAATCACTGTCAGAGCAATTGTCTGTGCAATAATTACTGCATTTCTCCTTTACAGTTTTCTTCTGCATCTCCTTATCTTGTATCTGATCTTCTTCAAATTTGTTAATTAAAGATTCCACCACAACCATCATGACATTCTTCAGGGAATGCATCATTTCTTTATACCTTTAAAGTTAATAAGTTCCATTATTACTTTTTTTTTAAACAATAAGACCATTAATGAAGTGGGTCAAACAAAAAACTGCAAATAATATATTTATTTCAAAGTATTTTTATTTCACTTAATACAAAATTGTTAAAATATCTTCAGAAACAAAAAAGTATTTGAAGGAGCTATAGGGAAAAAAAACTAAATTACTTTGATTTCCCCAAAAAAGGAAACTTGGTATTGGCAATAATCAGACATATTTTACAACTAACAAGAAATCAGAATTGAGGTGAAATCAATCAGTTTCTTTGTCTGATTTCACAAACAAAACAACAAATTTCAAATTTCTAGAATAGGTGTGATGACAACTGAAATTATTGGTGCTTGCTCTTATTGTTCTGCTTTGTTTTTCTTTCGGCCCTTTTTCTTTCTTGTTTGTTCCTCTCTATCAACTCCTTTTCTTTTACCTTTTCCCTTGGTCCTTCTGCCCTGTAAGCATTCACAATCACAGGGTAATAACTGATCTAATATAAGTATAAGCAAAGTTGTCAAAGGAGTCAAGTAGAGAGTAGATGACCATTTGTCTGGAATGCTGTAGAAAGGAGGTTGGAGTGGACAATCTGTGAGATCCTTTCAATATCTTAAAATTTACAGCTTATTAAGTTATAAACTTAGTTTCTCTATCTAGTTGGTGTAGGCTTTACAAATACAGTCATAAAATTTTAGAGCTCTACAGCACCTTAGAGGTCATCCAGTTCAATGATTTTATTTTATAGATGAGGAAGATCTCTATTTTAAATAAACATACTAGAAAATTTAGTTACATGTATTGCATACATAAGTATATAAGTAGAAGCATGAGTGTGAATTAATGTGCAAAGTGATATGTCAGTATTCTTCAAGCTCTAAAGGATCAAGGTTTGTCATATGCAAAAAAGGAAACAATATATAAAATGCAGAAAGCCTAAATAAGGTCTACATAGAATGATGGAATAACTTAGGTACTGGCAAAATAGATGCCAATGCTCAAACAAAAAATTCATTATGTTCATGTTTGCCTGAACTGCGTAAGAAAGGAAATATGCAAATAGGTAAATTCTAAGTTCAAAGAGCTATCTGCAAAAATACTGTGAAGATGCTTAATAAGAATATGATTTGTACTTTATAAATGCAAAGTATGTCTATTATAAGTGCTCTAACTACAACATTATGCTTAACTAATTTTTGTATAAAACTAGAAGAAACTGTGAAAAAAAATAATGTACAGTTTCTTCTTTACATACTTTCATGTACAAATCAAAAAAATGACATTCATTAAAAAAGTTACCTGATTCAGCTGAGGTAATTATTATTGTACATACACATTCACAGTGAATGTGTGAAATAAAACAAAAATAGAATGGCTTATCCACAGCTGAACAATAATTTGCTAACAATACTGAAAATAACTTTGAAGTCTTGATTTCACCCTGTAGTTTTAGCTATTAATATAGTGTAAAATTTTAACTAATAAAATGTTTTCATCACTAATATTGCTAGAAATAGACTGCTAGGAAAAAGATATCACTTTTTTACCCCATGTCCAAAAAAGCCCAGCTGGAAAAAAAGAAAGAAAATTCTCATCCTACAATGTTTATCTATGTATTTTTAATACTTTTATTCCCAATGCAACTACCCTATTATAGACCCTCTGCACTATTTAATTGGACTATAAAAGAACATTTTTAAAGTTAATAATGTTAATGTTTGTATAGTGCCTACAATGTGCCAGGCATTGTGCTAGACTACTTCACAAATATCTCATTTGATCCTCCCATTGTTGTTGCTGTCATTTTCAGGTGTGAACAATTCTTCATGACCTCATTTGAAGTTCTCTTGGCAAAGATACTGAAGTGCTTTGCCATTTCCTTCTCCATCTCATAGAAAACAGGGTTAAGTAACTTCCCCAAGGACATATGCCTGAGGCTGGATTTGAACTCAGGTCCTCCTGACTCCAGGTCCAGCACTCTTTGTACTGTTCAGGTTAAGTTCTTGACTTCACTGTATTTCCACCCTCAAGTCCACAGGTGCCCCCCAGGGAACTAGTACTAGACTCAGGTGACAGAAGTTTCAAAAAAAACAGGGTGGCACTGAATAATTTTTTTTGAAAAGCAGATGGTAGGCCAAATAAGTAGGGGAACCTCTGCTAGCCCAACCTTTATACTGTTGTCAAAATAAAATTCATTATCTAGAGCCATGGATGTTTAATTCCTCCACTCAAAAGTTCCTACAGTCAATCAAAATCTACATGAACTCACTGCTCAAAGATTAAACAAACTCCCCCTGGTCATCTCCCCACCTTAGAGATTCTGAACCCTTAGCTATCATCATTCAAACCCCATTCTTTATCCCCCACTGCCCGATACTTTATTCCCATTCCCCTCAACCCAATCCCTGCAATGACCCACTCTCCCTGCAATATCTGACTCTAAAACCACCTACTATGTTCCCTAGAATATTTTCTCCAGGAGCCTACAAATCGGCTTTCCTCTTAAGTCATTTCCTTTCTCATTCCTTCTATATTCTGTTTCTCATTGAAATTTGGCTTGACCCTAAAGACAGAGCCTCCCTGCCTTCCCTTTCCAGCACTGGCTGCACCTTCACTTGTTCCCCCAACTCAGTAGTTGAGATGGGGGAATTGTAATAGTCATTGTTTCCTATTCCTACATCCAAGTTCTACCTCCACCATTATCACTCAGTGACACCTTCTCTTTTGAGGTTCATTCAGTGAATATCCATACCCTTCCCCAAGTCAAAATCATGATGGTGGCTTTCTACCAACCTCCAGAACTTTTACCTTCTTTCCTCAATGAGTTCACTGATTTACTCAGTCTCTTTCCCCTCTTCAATTCTTGCTCTCATACTGGTGGCCTTCACCGTACATATTCATACTCCCTCAACAACTTCCTTCAGAGTTCAGCTTACTCATTTCACATGACATATTACTCCACACCAACAAAGTCACTCCAAAAGATAATCACACCCTTGATCTTGATATCACTACAAAATGTACCACTTCCATGTTCATGAAGTGGGCAATTCCTTTACCTGATCACAACCTATTGTCCTTCTACGTTTCCTTCTGCCTAGCAATTTCAAACTTTGCTCTTTATCCCCACAGCATGTGACTTCCAATCACTGCACCCCTCAGTTCTTTTCAGATCATCAACCTTGCACTAGCTCTCCTTCCTTCCCCATCCTGGCCCCTTGATGAAGTGAACTAGTTCAACTCTAAGCTGCCCTCTACTCTTGAGTGTCTTCCCACATTATGGTATCATCAATCTTGACTCAGCCTTGGTTACTCCCATCATCTGCTGCCTTTACTCCTATACATGTGCTAATAAACAAAGCTTGAGAAAATTACAACACTGTACTAAGTGCACTAAAAATTTGTTACATAACCTAAACTGGGTCTCTTAGCAACAAGACAATCCTAACTCACTACCTCTCTCACCACAGCAGCTTTTCCAAACCTTTTTCACATCTCCTCTCTCCCATGGCTCCCCCACCCCCACCCCCATCTTCCCCACACCAACTTGTCTGAGAATCTTATTTCATATTTTACTGAGAAAGCTGAGGCCAGCCACCAAGCACTTTCTCTTCTCCCCTCTTCATATTAGATCACCCAGACCACTTCTACCACTATCTTTTCCTTCACTTGTCTTTTTGTTTAAAAAAAAAATTTGTTTTAATAGCCAAAATCCAACTTCTCACGCTGCCACCCCATCCTCTTTCTCACCTAAACTAAGAAAAAAGAAAAAACCCATTACAAACATGTATAGTCAGTCAAAATAAGTTTTCACATTGGCAATTGTCCAAAAAGAAAATTTGGTCTTATTCCGCATTCTGAGTCCTTCAGCTCTCTATCAGGAGGTAGGTAGCATGTTTCATCATTAGTCCTCTGGAATCATAGTTAGTCATTATACTAATAAGAAATCAGCACAATAGTATTCTATACCGTAACTTGTTCATCCATTCCCCAATTTATGGGCATTCTCTCAGATTCTGATGCTTTACCACCTTAAAAAACTATCTATTTTTATAAACTTTTTATTTGCTGTTTTTGCTTAAGACTAATTCCTCTCTTAATCTTCCCTTTCTCAAACTCCCCTCCTCCTCCCCTTTTCCTTCTATTTCCTTGTTGAAAAAAACGTATTTCTGTACCAACTGTGTGTGAAGATTACTCTTCTTTTGACCAGTTCAGACAGAAAAAAATGAGATTCAAGTGTGAGCTCTATTCCTTCCCTCTTCTCATACAAATAGATGTCTACTTATACAAACTGATTGTGCAAAATAATTTTCCCTATTTTTCTTTTTCCCTTCCCCTTCCCCTCTACACACAATGAATTTCTCTTACTCTTTTTCTTTTTTTTTAAATCAAGACATAAGAGAATTACTGTCTATGACCCCTGACTATAACAGAATTACAAGGAGACACATTATCATCTTCCCATATTTAAAGGTAAGCCATTTATCCTTGTTTAGGCCTTTGTCATTATTTATTCATGGTTTTTTTTGATGTTTCTCTTCACTACTATGTGTGAACTTCAAAGTTTTTACATCATTCACTCAGGTCTTCATCAGAAATGCTTGAAAGTCCTCTATTTTCTTAAGGCCTACTTTTTTCTCCTGGATCATTATACTCAGTTTTGTTGGATAAGTTATTCGCGGCTGTAACTCATATGCTTTGTCTTCTAGAACACTGTATTTCAAGTTTTCCACTCCTTTACCTGGTAGTTGATAAGTTATATGTGACTGTAGTGCCTCAGTACTTGAATTTCTTTCTTTATGCAATATAAAAATACTGCTTGCAGTATTTTTTCTTTGACTTGAAAACTCTGGATTTTAATTATGATATTCTTTAGAGATTTCATTTGGCTTCTTTCAGGAGCTGGAGAGTAGATTCTTTCTATTTTCACTTAGCATTCTGGTTCGAAGAGATCTGGTCAGTGTTCTTTTAAGATTTCTTGAAATAGGAAGTCTAGGTTCTTTTTTCTTTCTTTTCATTTCCGTTTTTTTTTTTTTTGGTCAGAGTATTCAGATAATCCAGTGATTCTTAATTATTTTCCTTCTTAATGTCTTTTCTGGGTGAGGTAAATTTCTTTTTTCTTTTTTCCTATGAGGTCCCTTACACTTTCTTCTACTGTTTCAGACTTTTGACTTTCTTTCAATATTTCTTGTTGCATTAATTGCAACAAGGTAATTGGCATCTTTTTGATCCATTCTAATTTTCAGGAAGTTTGATGTTTGGGCAAGGTTTTGAACTCTTGTGCCAAGTTGTTTGTTCTCTTCCCAAATTTTTCTTCCAAAATTTTTATTTCTTTTCCAATTTCTCCCTCAAATATTCTCATTTTGTTTATAAAGGTGTGTGCGTGTGTGTGTTCAATTTTTCATCAGGCTGTATTTTTGGAATCATTCTCTTCTTCTGGATTTGTGTCTTGAGTTCCCTGACACCATAACAGCTTCTTAGGGTCAACTTCTCTTTCTATTTGTTCCTCCACCTAGTCTACTTCCTGACTTCAGACTGATGCCAGGCTGAGCTCTGCTGCACAGTTAAAATCTGGGCAAGGTACTGTTGCTTCTTTTGAGGGGGTACTGAGTGCTGTGTTTTTCCTGGATTTCAGAAACAGGCTAAGGACCTGCAAGTTTTCAGTGCTCCCAAGGTGGTAAAAGGCAAAGGGCAAAGTCTGATTGCTGTGCCCACCCCACCCTGGTCTGAGCTCTCTGCAAGTTCCTGACCTGAGTTTGGGTCTGAACAACAGTATATTGCTGCTAGATTAAGTCCTTATCAGACATCGGGGAGGCTCTGTTTGTTCAGTGATAGAACTACAGGCTCTTTCCTCCTTGGCCTAGTCTGGGTTTCCTACCTGGTCATTCTTAGGCAGGCTGAGTCAGAAACCTTGTACTCCACCTGGGCTGTGAGACGCAACATTGCTACTGCTTGCTTTTGAACTGCCTCATTTCTTGCTATTCTGCTCAGGGCCTCTCTACCTGGGAATACTACTCTCATTTGCAAGTCCTCTTCTTAGTCTGCCTTGGGTCCCAAAAATGGGTAGGAGGTGACAAAGTTGCCAATCTATCTCCAAAACAGATTTTTAAAAATTAACTAACTTCCACTTTCTCATTTCACAATTCCCAAATAACACTCACCATTTACACTATTTTGGTACAGAATGTTCTGTCTCTTACTTTTTCTCTTTTTGTACCTAAATCTTGTCTACACAAAATAAGGTCACGGAGAATAAGGATCATATAATATACTGATTGTGCATTCCCTATAGCTCTCAGGATCATATTAGGTATACTTCAGGCACTCAAAAGTACTTGTTGAATTGTAGACTAGAATTCACATTAGGATTTGGTGGTACATCTAAAATTTCAAGAATGGAGAACCTACAGCCTCAAGGCTACATGTGGCCTGCTAGGTCCTCAAGTGCAACTCTTCACCTGAATCCAGACTTCACAGAACAAACCCCCTTAATAAAAGGATTTGTTCTGTAAAACTTGGACAGTCTAAATGCTGTCTAAAAGGCCACATGTAGCCTTGAGGCTGCAGGTTCCCCACCCCTGTAAAACAGTGGCAAAGCACTTCAATGGCTATCTTTTACAAACTAAAAATGAGGACACAATCTTATAAAGGAGATCACTTTCTGAAAGTCTTTCTAAAACAAAGAAAAATCTACAGGCAACAAAACTGCTATCAACTATAAAATGGACACAGGAAGTCAGCATGTATACTGCTGTCTTTAGTTAATTAAATAGAAAATGTTAAATTTTTGTTGGAATTGCCAGCTCTTTCTATTTGAGGAGTATTCACTGACTCATAGCTAAAGCCCTTGTTGTCTATGTTTACTGAAACCATAAGTGAAATTGAACATAATTATGTTAACAAATGACACCTGGGAAAACAAATGCCATTAAAACATTAATGTAAGCATACTCACTCTTTAGATTCCTGGGTTACTTTAGTAACATGTTGAACAAGAGTATCATAGCCAGGTCCTTCGCCTTGATTCTGATCTGAGGTACACTTTTCCATTTCTTCCTCAATCATAGCCCCCAGAGTACTGTGTATATATTGTCTAAGATATTTCACAAATTCATAGCTGAAATGAAAATTAAAAGTTAAAAAACTATCAAATGCCTTATATGTCATTACAAAAAAAAGTCATCATTTTACAGTTATAGAGGGTTCAGTTTTATATTAATTCAGGATTCTAGTCCTTGTACTATATGCCACATGAAGTGGTATATAAAAAGTTGGCTTCAGAGCCAGCAAAATCTGGGTTCAAGTCCTGACTGTGTGACCCTGGACAAATCACTTAACATTTCAATACCCCCAGTCCCACCCTGGTAACTCTCAAACACTATAAAATTGCACTGAAGGTGTTAAGTTGCATCACTGAGTGTGTTTCCTCTTCCAGAGTTACCTACAATAATGAAAATAGAGGATTGGTCCTCATTACCTCACAATGGTAAACAATAATAGAGTGTATTTATATGGTGTTTGTTGGTTATAAAGTCCTTTTACATATATTATCTCATTTGATATTTGCAGGATATTGAGGAAATTTAAAAATTTCCCTTAGATCATTTTACAGCAATGACCCTTTAAAGATAAAGATTTGAAAGAAAGTAATTTCAGAAATTTGGAGCCTTTTATTATCAGTCTATCCTATGTTAAATTTCACTAGCTGAGAAATAATTTATTCAATATTTTCAGATTTTTGCACACTGATACAAACAAAAGGAATGACAGAGTACATTAAGCAAAAATGACAAATGATAAAGAATAAAAGACTAAGATTAGAAAATTAGTGAATACATTGAGATGAAAAGATTTCTATACACAATTTAAAATAAGGTTTTGGGTTTTTTTTCAGCAATGGTAGTGGGAATAGACCTGGTTTGTTTTGGGGTTTTTTTTGTTGTGGTGGTGGATATTTTTTTTTTTTAAACAGTGTAGGGAAATCTCAATATGGAAATCCTTCTAGCAAGGTAAATCAATAAATCGCATCACTTTTGGTCTTCTGAGAGTTGCCAAGGTACCAAGGTACTGACAGTTTAAGTGACTAGTAGTAGTCCATAGTCTAACAACTAGTATGGGACAAATGCAAAACTTGAATCTAGGTCTTCTCAATTTCAAGACTAGCCCTCTAACCACTATGCCATACGATTTCTCATCACATGGAAAATGTATGAGGACAGGCTTACACCTTGGTCAATTCCAGTGGTACATGTTCTATCTAGGGCACCTGTCAGGAAAAGCTGAGCCTGCAACCGACTTGGATAAGACAAGTAATTGAGAAGCAAGAGACCTTAAAGATCTTATAGTTGAATTAGTACGAATTAGTGAGATTTTACTTTAAATTTTTTCTGATAATTCATTTTTCTAAAATAAATATTAATATTGTTTTTATTAGAAACTGATAGCTAAAAATATACTGATACCATATTTTAATGCCATCTATGTGATGGCCCAGTCATTTAATTTCTCAGCAATTGAGATGACATCAAAAGTCCTCCTATCCTCACTCTCTTTATTACCCTGGAGCCCTGGGAGTAGGAGGGCAGAAACCTTTTCTTTTCTTTCCTTTCCTTTCCTGGCTTAGAAAGGCAGAGTAAGGCCTGCGCTTCCCATCTGCCACTGGCATTAATATTTTACTAGTCCCCCAGGTGTAACATGATGCTTTTTGTAACTTCCACTTTTTTGTCCTCCATATTCAGTCATAAATTGTTGCAGATTCTTGCTTCATAGTGTGCCTTCAATTTGTCATTTAGATTAGCACAATGTTAGAACACAAACACAAACACACACACACACACACACACACACACACACAGAGTGGACTGGTGTCAGAAGACCCAGTTTCTAATTCTTTGCATTTCATTATCCTCATCTATAAAACAAATGAACTGGATTAAAGCCACTTCTAGCTCTAAATTCTGGATTCGGTAAATTCAGATTTTCCATGAACAATGCCACCACTCTGGCCCCAAACTTCATTTCTTAAGTCTCTCCACTTTTTCTTTCCACCTTCCAGTGCCTTTTGCATTTTGCTGCTAGATTAATCCTTCTAAACATAGAGACTTTTAACTCTGAAAGTCTCTCTCTTGTATTCTAAAGTCCACTTTCTTTAACCCAACATTCAAAAGTCCTACATAAAGTGACCCCATTTGATACACTCAGCATGGATCATTTGCTTTAGAATCCCTAATTCCATATCTGGTTCAAACTCTTGAAACGTTCATGATTTTTGCAATAATTTAAAGTACCTTTATTCATTCAATAGTAAGAGTTTAATGAGCACCTAATCTGTACAAGAATCTGTACTGGGCACTATGCAGAAACAGGTAAAATAAGATATGCATAATTAACTACAATATATGGGAGGTGAATGTGTAAAAAAAGAGTAGTAAACTGCTATGAGAACTTCAGGGGATATGGAAATCAGTAAAGGCTTAATGGAGGTGGAATATGAACTAGGCCTTGAGCAGCAACTGAACAAATGGAGCTGGCCTTAGCAAAGGGAGATGTATAGAAAGTCAAATAACTCATTTTAGCTAGACTCTTGCCAGACAAAGTCCCAAGTATTCTGCTTGTAATCCAGTCCAATATAAGAGAAAATGTTATCACCTACCTTTAAATCTAAAATTCATGGTAAACAATACTAAAACATTAATTTTAAATAAAGTAGTTCAAGCGAATCATCTTAGAAATTATGGATAAGTAACAAATGGGTTGCAGTATATAAGAAATTTTCTTAAATTGTATTAAAAAAATCTAAAATAAAATTCAAATTTATTTTTTGTACATAGAAAAAAGCCTTAGAAAGAGATCTGCAAGGAAATTTTCCAATTCCACATAATTCCAACAACTCCATTATTTTACAGATGATGCTGTTAAGGCCTAATAACATCAAATCACTTGCCCAAAATCACAAAGCAAATGGCAAAGCTAGCATTAGAATAAAGGTCCCCTAATTCCAAACCCAATACTTTCCCATTGTATCAGACTCCCCATATTTTTCCCTGGATCTTCATATTTCTATTCCCATCTATACAATTTTGCTTATACTATTCCCCACATCTGGAAGCTCCTTTCCCTTCTGCCACCATTTTGTCAAATGAGGTCTTACAGCTTGACTCAAGTTCTCCTTTAAGCCTTCAATATCACAGCCTACAAAGAACTTTGCCAAACATAAATTCCTATTGCACTTGAGTTCCTATAAGACAATTCAGCACTTAATCACATGGCATGGGTAGTCTATTCTCTGGATACCTGAAGTAATTTGATGTTTACTTCAGCATCTCAATGGCAAAAAATAAAATAAAATATAAAAAAGATCTACTTCTTTTGGTTCTTCACAAAACCTAGCATAGGTATTGCAGGTGCTTAAAAATCCTTAACAACTGCTTGATTACTTGATCACAAAATTTAGTTTTTAAATTCTTAAATAAGCATGATGTTCATTACATATAAAGAATTATAAAAATGCTTGGATAAATCTACAAAATTGAAAGGTTTAAGTTTCGGGAAAAAAAAACATTGAAAAAGTAGTACAAAGAAAATAGGAGATCATAAAATATAAACTATGTATAAGAAAAATGTATATGAGTAAAGACATGTCAGAATGAGTGGAACATAGGATTAGGATTTAAGATCTTATTTCTAATCCTAGCTATTAACTAATTGTGTCAGCTTGAGCAAGTCACCTAATTTGCTCTGGGTCTCAGTTTCTTCATTTGTAAAAAGAGTTTACTAAGATGATTAGATTACCTTTAAACTGAAAATAATATTCCAAGATCAGTGCAGGTTACTGATTACTCAGAAATCTAAGCCTTATACTAAGAGGGGAAAAACACAGAAATTATAATTATAAATTATAAGGACTTGTTTTAATATTATAAAAACAAATATTCTAACACATTAATTCTTGTTTGAAAAAAAACTTTTCTATCAAGAAAATTTAACTTCCAGGACATAATTCCACAAGTAACATAACTAATATAACTCATATAAGACCTCTGGCTTTTAAATACCCATACTGGAAGTGGGAGAATGGCAAGCAACTCACAAACAAAATTTGGAAGATATATAAAGTCAATTCCCTATCAACTCTAACTTCTTCATTTTACAGATGAGGCAATTAAGGTTTGCATTTGTCCCATACTAGTTGTGTGACTACAGACTACTAGTCCTAATGAAGTCAAGTCACTAGCCCAAGGTCACACAGCAACTGGCAGAGCCAGGATTAAAATGTAGGTCCCTAATTCTAAACCCAATGTTTTTTCACGGTTACCAATCTCCTATGTTTTCGAAGACACTTATGTAAACTGCCCATGTTTCTTCCAGGACCTTGTACCACTAACAACCTTCTTTATTCTGAACGACTGTTATATCTACCCTTTTATAACATGAATATCCTTTTTGATTTTATTTTTATTGGAGTTCACTCTTCACTGGAATCTTCTTAAAGTGAACATATTCATCAAGTGGTACAGCTCAAAATGTATGTAAATTATTTTCCTGTGTTAGAAAACTGCATTAAAGCTGTGATGGCCCTTTCATGAGAGCGATCAGTTGATGGCTAATAACCTGCAAATAATCTGGTTATATTTTGTTACAATATTGTGTAACAAGAACTTTGACTCAAAACTATGTAGAAAGCCTTTAAGATTCCTTTCAGATCTAGCTTTAATTACACTAATTTGTATGTACTATACCATTCATTCCACATCCAAAAATCATGGTTTGGTTTCTGGATTGTTTTCTTAGTTTTAAAATAATAATACTATGATTTTAATTCACCTAAACCTATGTTCCTTCCCTGCCTCCCATACTTTTATATATTTCATTTTCTATATTTTTTCTCAAGTATAATATGGAATTGACCAGTCACATGTTATACTTTTATCAAACTATTTACCCAAAATGATAAACTACAATGTTTCCAAAGAATGTTAAATGTATTTTGTCATAACGTTTTTCAAAGCATTTTTAGAACTTTAGGGAACACTTAGTCACCTAATAGGAATACTGCTAGAATACTGCTCTTCACAAGTTTACCAGTAAAAGACATATTCATTTGGCTCCATATAAAAATGAGGCCTAGCGAATAATTTATAGCCCATGCTCTTGCTCTTTTTGATGCACTATTCATAATAGTCAATCTTCTTTATACTTGCTTAGGAAAACATTACTAAGAACTAGTGACATGTCCATAGGAGGTATTTAATAATTAATGAATTGAACCCCAATTTTTTTCTCTTACTTTCCTTCCAAAATTTAACCTAAATAACTTACCATGGGAATATTTTTAAATATTATGGTTCTGAAAAATATTACAATATGTACATGAATTTATAGAATTTATGAGTACAGAATGATATATTAGATAATAATCTAACTAGCAAATTTAGAATTAGTATTTTCAATGTAAGAAAAGGAAACTATTTTACTATAACAGGATACCTTTTTCAAGCTTATGACAGGATGGTTATCACTTTTAAAGATATTAGGTATGCAAGCAAACACAGTTTTTCATAATTTATTTAGAAAATATGTAAATGGCAGAGATGCTGCATAGTTTGGTAGATGCCAGCTGTGGAGTCAGGTGGCAAAGTGAATAAACAGGATGAATCTAGACATCCCAAGTCCAAGTCCTGCTGATAACACACACCTGATGTCAGTGTGACATAAGACAAGTCACTTTCATTGCCCCAGGCAACTGACTAATTCTATTAGTTGTAGAACAGTTACCTATCACATTAACTTAAGTAAAGGAAATTCTTCCACCAATGAAACCACAGGTAAGGACCCCTCCCCAAAAAAATCATTAGCACAGAACTACCAGAGGATACTGATGGTTAAGGGCATGTAAAATTTTTATATTGTACATCAGAGGTGCCAAACATGTCACCTGCAACACTACTGAGTACTGCCTAAACCAGATAAAACTGTAATCAGAAAATATTTGATAAAGTAAATTAAAATGCAATAAAACATTGTTAATACTACATTTTAAAACTAAATCAATATTCAACCTGCAGGGATCCTTCTGTATGAATTAGTGCCCTCTCCCCTTTCTATGTGAGTCTGACACCACTGCTGTAAACTACACAGCAAACCATCAGCAACAGATACCAGAAATTTTTAAAAGTCAAGTTTTATTATAAATGTACTTCTGTATAACAAAATAAAGTGTTTACATACTATAACATTTGAGTAGAACAAACTATACAGTTCAAATAGCTAACACTTTTAGGTATCCTTCCAAGACATAATAACAACTGCTTTTTCTTATTATTAACTGCTAATAATCATGTCCTTCCTTGGTCTAATTATGTTAAGTCTGGGAAAGTTTTAGACACAAGAGCCTCATTAGAAAATAGGTGTTTTGGGGCGGAGCCAATATAGTGGAGAAGAAAGACACGCATATGGAGGCTGCCCCCATCCAGCCCATAAAACACCTGTAGAGAAGGACTCTCAACAAATTTTAGAGCAGCAGAAGTGGAGAACAACAGAGTGGAGAAGATTTCCAGCCCAGGGTGACCTGAAACACCCACAGGAAACGTCAGTTGTACCTGATGGGGAGCCGAGCTAGGAGCACAGAGCACAGCACAACCTTGGCCAGGCACGCACAGCTTGTGAACAGCCCTCTAGGACAGAATCTCCAGTCTCAGAATCCCCAGTCACAGCAGAGGGTCCACAGATCCCTCAAGTCACAGCCCCCAAAGGTCAGTGATGGGGTTTATTCAGCTGGCCAGGAAGGGAGAAGGGCCTTCACATCTGGCAGGTGGCAGGAGTTCTCAGGGCAGCCCCTACAGCAGCCTGAGACCATAGCTGGATTGTAAAAACCCCTGGGGGCACTGAAGAGCTGAGTCTTACCTCAGCCCTGTGTAGATGCCCTCAGGTAGCTGGTCTTTGTCTTGAACTGAATGGAGGCCCTGCCCCCGCAGCTTGACTGAATCCCACCCCCCAGTGCTAGCTTGGGGGAACTGGAGGTCAGGTGTCTGTGGAGAGGAAATGCTGCTAAGATTCTGGGCACACAAATCCTTCCCTGCACCCAGAGCAGCACACACTTGATTGTGCCACCTTAGAGTATCTGATATCTTACAGGTCCCCAGAGTATACCCTACTCTTGACAAAGGACCCAAAAGTCAAGTAACTGGTTGGGAAAATACCCAAAAAAGGCAAAAAAAATAAGACTACAGAAGGTTACTTTCTTGGTGAACAGATATCTCCTCCCAGCCTTTCAGATGAGGAAGAACAATGCTTACCATCAGGGAAAGACATAAAAGTCAAGGCTTCTGTATCCCAAACATCCACAATAAATATTCAATGGGCTCAGGCCATGGAAGAGCTCAAAAAGGATTTTGAAAAGCAAATTAGACAGGTGGAGGAAAAACTGGGAAGAGAAATGAGAGAGATGCAAGAAAAGCATGAAAAGCGGGTCAATACCTTGCTAAAGGAGACCTAAAAAAATGCTGAAGAAAATAACACCTTGAAAAATAGGCTCACTCAGTTGGCAAAAGAGGTTCAAAAAGCCAATGAGGAGAAGAATGCTTTCCAAAGCAAAATTAGTCAAATGGAAAAGGAGGTTCAAAAGCTCCCTGAAGAAAATAGTTCTTTCAAAATTAGAATGGAACAGATGGAGTCTAATGAATTTATGAGAAACCAAGAAATCACAAAACAAAACCAAAAGAATGAAAAAAATGGAACATAATGTGAAATATCTCATTGGAAAAACAACTGACCTGGAAAATAGATCCAGGAGAGACAATTTAAATATTATGGGACTACCTGAAAGCCAGAGCCTAGACATCATCTTTCATGAAATTATCAAGGAAAACTGCCCTGATATTCTAGAACCAGAGGGCAAAATAAGTATTGAAAAAATCCACTGATCACCGCTTGAAAGAGATCCAAAAAGAGAAACTCCTAGGAACATTGTGGCCAAATTCCAGAGTTCCCAGGTCAAGGAGAAAATATTGCAAGCAGCTAGAAAGAAACAATTCCAGTATTGTGGAAATACAATCAGGATAACACAAGATCTAGCAGCTTCTACATTAAGGGATCGAAGGGCATGGAATATGATATTCCAGAAGTCAAAGGAACTAGGAGTAAAACCAAGAATCACCTACTCAACAAAACTGAGTATAATACTTCAGGGGAAAAAAATGGTCTTTCAATGAAATAGAGGACTTTCAAACATTCTTGATGAAAAGACCAGAGCTGAAAAGAAAATGTGACTTCCAAACACAAGAATCAAGAGAAGCATGATAAGGTAAACAGCAAAGAGAAGTCATAAGGGACTTACTAAAGTTGAACTGTTTACATTCCTACATGGAAAGGCAATATTTGTAACTCTTGAAACTTTTTTCAGTATCTGGGTAGTTGGTCGGATTACACACACATAGACACAGAGACACAGAGAGAGAGAGAGAGAAAGAGACAGAGAGAAAGACAAAGAGCACAGGGTGAACTGAATAGGATGGGATCATATCTTAAAAAAAAAATGAAATTAAGCACTGAGAGAGAAATGTATTAGGAGGAGAAAGGGAGAAATGGAATGGGGCAGATTATCTGTCATAAAAGGCAAATAAAGAACTTTTCAGGGGAGGGAAAAACAGGGAAGGTGAGAGAAAAAACATGAAGCTTACTCTCATCACATTTGACTAAAGGAAGGAATAAAATGCACACTCATTTTGGTATGAAAACCTATCTTACAATACAGGAAAGTGGGGGAGAAGGGGATCAGCAGGGTCGGGGGGATGATAGAAGGGAGGGCAGTGGGAGGAGGCAGCAATTTGAAGTCAACACTTGGGGAGGGACAGGATCCAAAGAGAGAACAGAAGCAGTGGGGGGCAGGATAGGATGAAGGGAATTATAGTTAGTCATACACAACACGACTATTATCGAAGTCATTTGCAAAACTAAACAGAAATGACCTATATTGAATTGCCTACCTTCCCAAAGGGAATGGGTAGGGAGGGAAGGATGGGGAGAAGTTGGAACTCAAAGTGCAAGGAACAACTGTTTAGTATTGTTGTTGCTACTAGGAAATAAGACATACAGTTAATGAGGAATAGAAAGTCATCTGGCCCTACAGGAGAATCTTCTTCCATAGAGAAGGGACTTTCATGCTTTTGGGGCTTCCCCATTAAAAAATTATTGAGGCGCCTCCCAAAGAGTTTTTGCTTATGTGGATTATACCTATCAATATTTACCATTTTAGAAATTAATACGTTTTAGTATTATGAAAAGTGTTATTGTTTTGGGCTCCATCAAAGGTTGTCAGGGAAGCCTTCTCTCACCTACAGTCTTCATACCACTCTTTGAAAACCTAGCAGGCAGTAGATAAGAGTTCTGGGCTGGAATCAGGAAGACCAGAGCTCAAACCCATCCTTAGACACTTAGTAGATACAGCACAATTTCCTCTAATGTAAAATGGGGAAAAAAACACATCTACCTTGAAGGACTGTTGCGAAGAGCAGAAGAGATAATATTGTAAAAAGCACTTAGCACAGTACTGAATACAGAGCAGCTACTATATAAATGCTTATTCCCTTCTCCTGCCTTCCCCAGAAAGAGAGAAGATAGAAGGAAGTTCCCTTCTGAACTCCAGAACCCTTAAATTCATTTGCAAGTTTGAGCTTCCTTGCTAGTGCTGAATCTGACAGTCACTTAATATTGAAATAATGCAGTTACTTAAGGAAATATGCCTCTTCCCCACCTCAAAAAAAAAAAGATCTGCCATATTACTTCTACAGGTGAACCTGACTAGTACAGCTAAGGTGCTGAAGCTGAAATCAAGAAGACCCGAGTTAAAAGCTCACCTCTGAAACTTATTAGCTGTATGAGCCAAGAAAAAAATAAATGACTCTGCCTCTCTAACCTCCAGTTTACTCCTCTGTAAAATGGTAATAATATTTGTATTATGTACTTCACAGAGTTGTGGGGAGGATCAAATGAGATAAATGAACGTAAAGCTGTTTGTAAATCTAAATGTCTATTCTTATTACAAGTTTAACTAAGCTACTAGTATCAATTATCATAAAAATGATTTGACACACACTGCATGTGACATAATACCATCAATCTTGTATTTGGCTTAAAGTTTGTCCAGGATCAAATACCATCCAACTAGTTGTGCTGCCTAAGAAAAAACAGAATAACATCTGTCTAAACCTGAGTCTTCCTTGATTTTTTTTTCTCCATGTATATGGGAAAATTAAAAACCCAGAATCTCATCAAATAAAATTATTCCTCTCTGGCCTCTCAAAGGAATATCATCTACTGGTCTGTACTGAGACTTGAAATGAGGAAATATGCAAGTAGACTGAGAGATGCATAATCATAAACCTGAAACCTGGATGAAAAATTAACATTAATGAAGCAAAAAAAATTCTAAATAAATCTTAAGACTAAAACTAATCATTGGCTAAAAGGTAACTAAGGATACTAATTAGAGCAGCTGCAGTGTAAGTAATGGAATCACTAATAGTGCCAAAAATCCCCAGGGGTGCATAACAACTACCTTGCTGAGGTAAGCCAGACTCTGAAGGGTTTAGAAAAAATTATGGAATCTTGAGGTCAGATTTTGAAAGTTATTATATATATTATATAAATTGATATTCCATTTATAAGATTCAGCTCATCAGAAAAATCCCAGTCTCCCCACTGAAACTCAATTACCCTAATCTTTCAGTAAAGAAATAAAGTCCTTCGATCCCTGAACCACCAAGAACAAAATACTGCACTCCCCCTTGGGATAGTCAATCCCTCTGTGTTGATTAGACTCAAAAATGAGATTCTTTAGCTCTCTGGGTTAACAAAATCTTAGCGCAGCTTTAAGTAATGAAACCTCCCCCCTCCCCCAATCCATGTACAGGGTATTAGCGGGTACGTGGGAAGAGCGGGCAGGGTGGAGGGGAAGGAATGTGTGGAGAAGTGTTAGGGGGAAAAAATGAAGGTGAGAATTAAGAGGAAGAGAAGCAAGAAACGTATTTTTTAAAGTTAGACTTAAGAGTTCCCCCTGAGGACCCACCCACTCTTCAGTGCAGCCTTGTCCGGAGGGGGCAGGAAAAAGAATAAGCCAGCAGAGGGAAGGAGCGGCAGGCTTCCTTAGTCACCGCTTCAAAGGGCCCTTTACACTTTCTACCCTTCCGTGTAAGAGCTCGCTTAAAACACCAAACCAAGCGTTACTTGTGAAAATTTTCATCAGTTTCCTCCAGGTGCAAGAGGATCTCCTCCGCGCACTCGAGGGAGGGAGCGCCCGTGATTTTCTCCTTCACGCTCTGCAGTAACTGCCTGAGCATGGCCTGGAGCCGAGCCTCGTCCTCGCCGGAGAAATGGGCCATCTGTGGGGACAACACCAGAGAGCCCGTGAGTTTAAAAGCCCCGGCCCAGCGCACCCAGCGCGTTCCACCCCTCCCCCCAGGGGGCGGGGCCGAGGCCCAGCCACAGAGAAGGCCCCACGCCAGGGGCGGGGCTCCCCAGCCTCTTTCCAAAGAGCAGACCGCCTTACTTTAGGAAGAGAGGGACGCGACAGTCCCTGCCTAGGAAAGCGGACCCAGATGCCGCCGAGGGCGAGGACGACGCAGCCGCCTTCGTCTCCACCTTTCCCAAAGACCCAGGCGGGCGGGCGCCGACCCACAGCAAGGGTAGAGTGGAAAGGAGGAGGCAGGCACTTTACGGGGACGACTACGTTAGCGTGATGACGTAAACGTCGACGGGAAAGTAATCTCCGCCCCCATCTCCTTCTTGAGATAGAAGGCTGGGAAGAGCAGAAGAGCGGGCCGGGGAGGCGGGGCTCTGATAAGGCGGGGCCCCGATAAGGCGGGGCTCTGGTAAGGCGGGGCCCCGAAGGGGTGGGGCTAAGTGGGGGCGGGGATTTGCGGAGGCGGGGTTCTGGAAGGGGGCGGGAATCCAGAGGGAAAGAGAGAATACGGTGGGTGGAAGGGAATGCGGTGGGGTAAAGAGGGGCTGGACGGGGAGGAAGGGGCTCCGCTGAGAGGGAGAGGCCCGACAGATGTAACTGTTGATTTTAGCTCTTGGGAAAGGAAAAGAGAAATCGGGAGGATGGGGAACATTTTTGCATGTGTGTTGTAGACCCCTTGGTGAACCCATGAACCTTTTCTTACTATTTCTTCGGTTGTTTTTCAGTCGTATCCAGCTCTTCGTGACCCCCTTGGGGATTTTCTTGGCAAAGATACTGGAGTGGGTTTGCCATTTCCATGTCCCGCTAATTTGACGAAGGGGGAAACTGAGGCAAGCGGGGTGAAGCGTCTTGCCTAGGGTCACACAGCTAGAGGCTGAAGCCAGACTTGAGCTGAGGGAAATGGTTCTTCCTGATTTGACCCTCTATCCACTGCACCACTTAGCTGCCCCTTTCTCAAGATGTTTTTAAATGCATAAAATAAGATACGTGGGATTCTAAGGAAAACCTGTTATGATTACTAAATAGTTTCATTTGTTTTTCAAGCTCCTGGACTCCAAATTAACAACCCTTCACTAAGAGGAAGGGCTGGGATTTAGAAGGAAGGAAGCCATAAGAGGTAAAGGATCACTTAATCTAAATTTAAAATTGAAAGTGATGCTTGAGAAAGTTGTGAATGCAAAATGAATGATAGTGACAGAGCTGCATTAAGATTATATACTTCTTCACACTCAAAGAAATCAGAGGAATCAAAAAAAGTTAATATTTAAACTCACTGTTACATACAGGGTTCATATTTAAGCAATTTAAGAGCCTTACCACAGGTCATCTCCTTGCTTCTGGCAACAACAATCTTAACTGATTTTTTAAAAAATATTAAATTCATTATTTATTTTTAACATTCCTTTTTTAAAAACTTTTAAATGCTGCATTCTTTCTTTCCTTCTAGTCCCTTCTCTGTCATTGAGAAGGCCAGCAACATAATATCAATTATACATGTGAAATGCAAAACATATTTTCATTATTATCCATGTTGCAAAAAAAGCAAGAAAAATAAGGTGAAAAATTATACTTCAGTCTGCACTCAGAATTTATTTATTCTCTGTCTGGAGATGGATGCCATTTTTCATCATGTGTGCTGCAGAATTGTCTTGGATGATTGTTTTGATCAGAGTAGCTAAGTCTTTCACAATTGTTCATCATTGCAATATTGCCATTACTGTATGCAGTGTTCTCCTGGTTCTGCTTATTTCACTTTATATCAGTTCATATGTCTTCCCAGGTTTTTCTAAAACCATCCTGATCACTGTTTCTTATATACAGCACAACAGTATTACATCACACACAACTTGTTCAACCATTCTAAGGTTATCCCCTCCATTTCCAATTCTTTGCCACTACTAAAAGGGCTACTTTTTTTTTGTACATGTAGGTGCTTTTCCTTTTTTTCTTATCTCTCTAGGTAACTGGTATGGGTAACTTAGATGTCTGAGTGGGAAGCCAATCTAGAAAGCAATATTTTAAGGAATCAAAAGGTGGAGCACATTTCTCTGAAGTAGCAAACACTGTGTAACATAGTGTTCTATATGATGCAATAAATGTAAAACTGTATTAATCACTGTCCAAGTGTTAGGTACCCTAGGATACCTGGTGGTACAAAAATCAGCAAGCATGGCAGTCTGTGCCTTCAGGAAGAGAACTTCATCTCCAGAGAGGATTTTGTGTTAAATGTCAGCACCAGGGAAAGATAAGTAAGACCTGCATTTCTTCAATAATAAAAATGAAGAGGTTAGACTAGATGATCTTCCTTTTCAGTTAGAAATCTATAGGCTAATGGTTTTCAGCACAATTGAACTTTATCATTCTGGGACTCCAACTTAGAATCGCATTAGGGCATACAACATGGTACAGAAACCTGAATGGAATAGAATGGAAAGCAACTTGAAAGGAATACCTTCCATTCCACTTTGGCAGTTTCCTTATAATATGTCTGCTCCCTAGCCATTAAGCCTATCCTTTTCTCCCCCCCCATCTGAACCTGGTTTCCCAAGCATGAATAGGGGAGCTTTTGCTTTACCTTTCCTGACCCGTAGCTCTGCACAAATTTCCTCAATCTCTCAGCATCTCTTCCCTCCCACCATCTTCCAGTACCACACCCCAAATCCTTGTTTCCTTTCATTTGAAATGTAAGCTTCTTGAAAGCAGAGACTGCCTTGCTTGCTTGTGTTTCTACTGTAAGATAATGCAGAATACCTAACACATGGTAAATACTTAAAATTTTTATTTGCCAATCAGTACAACTCTACTTACTTCTGTAAGCAAATGAATTCCACATTAGTCCCTGATATTCTGTGCTTAAAAGACATCTTCGAGACATTTTGAGGGGTTTGATTTTAGTGAGCCAAAATCTCGAGATTTTTGTGTAGAGACAATATGTATGGCTCCTGCCATAAACAGAATCAATCAATTAATCAATAACCCTTTATTAAGTACCTAGTACTTACCAAGCAGTATGTTAGGCTCTGGGGATACAAACACAGAAACGAAAGCGTTTAGGCTCTCAAGGGGCAGATGATATGGACACATATAAGCTTATAATATATGCAAAATGAATACAAGGTAATTGGTTGGGGCAAGTGAGTATGAAAGCCCTCAAGTAAAAACTAGCATTTAATCTGGGCTTTGAAAGAAACTAGTTATTGTAAGAGATGGAAATGAGGAAGGAGTGATTCCAGACATGGAAGACAGCTTGTACAAAGACATGGAGACAGGAGATGAAATGGCCTGCCGTCGTGTTGACATATATCTCCCTCCAAAATATGTCGTTCTAAGATTATTCCTTGCCCTTCCCTTATCTAAAAGGTATTTGCTAAATATGTGGGGTTATTGAAAATGCACTTTTGACAACATCAACCATTGTTCACAAAATTAAATTTCATGCTGAGGATGGAAAACTAAACCCATGAAAAACAGTGGAATTGACTGTATCTTAAACCAAAGGTGTTAAACACATGGTCTACTACAGCATGTAGCCTACTGTCCAACCAAGTTAAAATGCAATTACAAAATGTCTAATAAAATAAATAGAAATAAAATTGAAAATAGGTAGTTAATTTGTGATTTCCTAAATGAAAATTTCCCCTGAAGGGATTTTTTTCTAATTCAGTTTGACACCATTGTCTTAAGGGGACCAGAAATCCCTGATTAACAGTGTAGAAGTGTTCCTAAAATGAGGAGGTTCTGTGCATTCAGTCATTCACTTACTTAAATCAAAAATCCCAATAAGTACCAAAGGAAAAGCAAGAATAAAGATGAAAAGAAAACACTGGCTGAAATTATAACAACTATATAAATCCAATTTGATCTATGCAAAAATGGCATGACTTTTTTTTTAAATGAGGAATTGATAAAGGCAAAGACATAATTATAAACTACCATTTTTTTCAGAAGTTAGAAGTTGCCACTACATGGAATAAGCACCAAAGGACCCAGAAACTAGTTCAAATAACTAATACTTGTATTTTATAAAGTGAATAGACATAACAATCAAGTACAACATCAAAATCCCAAAACCTAAGAGGTAGAAGATACCCCAGAAACCATCCATTCCAACCTTTATTCTACCAAAAAAGACCTCCAGCATCCCAAAGTGATCATTCATCTTACCTAAAGGCCATAACTGAGGAAGAGAGATCCCTCAATGCCCATTCCAAATTTTGATATCTCTAATTGTTTAGAAGTGATTCATAGGATTTAGAGCTAGAGGAGATGTTGGAAGTAGGTGTAATGTTAATAGGAGTTACTTCCCAGTCCATTAATAGTGCTCAAATAGAGCCCATTAAGGGAAGCTTGTTTAATAGAGGTTTGCTTCCTTGAAGGCTTTCACACTATTTGGTAATTAGGTACTGAAGCACTTGTGGGTTATGATACCTTCTAGTTCTATATATTCTAAGTTTAGCATTTTGCTTTGGGGCTCACTCATTGGAAAAAGGTTCATGTGATTTGGCCAGATGAAATTCTGGGTAGTCATTAAGGAACCCCCTGGCTTTGAAAACCCAGATGTTGGTGCTTCTGTCTCTGGTAACTATGTATGTAATGTTTTGATAAGACAACTGGATCTGTATGTTGATCTGTGATAATTTCTCAAACAGTTAGAAGCCCTGTCTGTTGACCTCTGCTATTTTCTCTGCTTGTAATTTGTTTGTATTTTCTCTGAAGTTCAGGGTACTGATTTTTCCCCTGAACTAAGTGAATGATATATATGTTTAATGACAGTGATTATTGACCCCCTTTAAGTAACTTTCCTTTAAGAAAAGCAGATTCAAGAACCTATATTAGCAGGTCATCCTGGATGTGCTTGGGTGCTTGCTGTTATAGTAGGCCATCTAGTTTTATAGGAGAAAATTGAGGTCCATAGAAATGACTTGTTCAAGGTCATACAGGTAATAAATGGCAGAGCTTACACTTGAACCAAACCCTCCAAGTCCAAATTCAGTGCTCTTCACTTCATCACATTACTTACGCCTGTGTGGACATGAGATTGTAGTATGTTACTATGACTTGTACACAAGGAGTGACATAAGAGATATGATCAATACAAGTATAACAAGGAAATAAGGTGGGCCAGTCATGCAGTATGAAAAATAGACAGTTCAAGTGATAAGGGGTATTCATGAAATACTAGAAATGTAGCACACTGGATAGATATTCTATGAAGAGCTTGTGGAAATTGATAGACAAGAATCACCCAGGATGTGACAGTACATTTGAGTTGTGACTTGAACCATTAAAGAAGGTAGGTAACATCTATGAAAACACAGATCCATCACAACATTAACCAAAGGCTGCCTCTAAATCATTCTTTCTAGATGTCTTTGCCCTCCTTTTATTTAGCTCTTCTACCCCACGGTACTTTTCAGCCTTTCTTATGGAATCTTTCTGATATGGAACTACTTGACTGCCTGATATATGGAAATAGTGACTTAGGCAATTCTAAATTACCTGGAAAGAGCACTAGAATTGGAAGTTACAAGAAGGCTGTTCTAATCCTTCCTCTGCAACTAACTCACTGCATGCCCTTTACCAAGTTACTTTACCCACCTATAAAACAAAGGAAATTGAATAGATTCTATAAATGGTCCTTTCTGGTTCATCTGACTATCAACAACTTCTCCTTCCTCCTTCTATGAAATCCCACCTTTATTCTCTGATACCAAGCAGAAATTTAATCCTTCTACTTGACAGACCTTCAAATTCTTATAGACAGCTCTCATATTATCTTTAGGTCTTCTTTTTTCCTATCTAAATACAGTCAGTTCCTTTGCAAAATATAGTTTCCCAACTTTTCATCACCCTGTTTACCCCTTTCTGGATATATTTGAGCTTGCCCATCTGTTTCCTAAAGTTTATTGCCTTACTAGAGCAGAGTATAATGAAATTTCTACCACTTTCATTTTTAGACACTATGCCTTTCACAATGTCACCTAGAATAGCAATATTTGACTGGGGTTTTTTTTGGGGGGGGGCAGGGAGAAGAAGCTGGAATGACATCTGCCTTCATATGGAATATACAATATACTAAAGATTCCAGAACTTTTTTTTTACATGAACATCAGTCCTGTATTTGCTTTGTGAAATTGATTTTTTTTAACCCATGCATAAAACATTCTATTTACCCAAATGAGATTTTATCTTTTTCAATTTATCACATTACAATGTGAGAGGTATTTTTGGAGCCTGATGTTTCATCCAACATATTAGTAATCCCTCCTAGTTTTGTGTCATATACAAATTTCATAAGCATGTAACCATGACTTCTTTAAAATCACTGATAAAAAGTTCAATTATACTCAAAAAGAAGAAATTGAGATTTGAAATATTTTTGTTTCATTTCTAGGAATCTTTCTTATTCATTTGAAGTTGTAAAGAGAGCTGAACCTATGATATCCCAGACTTTAACAACTTCCAGGATTCAGACTCCATAAGATTTTAAAAATTATTTTCTTGTTTTTCTTTTGGTACCAGTATCTTACTTAAAATTAATCATTTTTTATAAGCATAATAGTAATTTACCAAAATCACACAAACATGCCCCTCTGAAGTACATTTCCTGAAAACAGTTAAGCAAAACTGTAATTGCATGGTTATGACTGACATTATATATTTCTTTCCACTTTTGTAGTCATTGTTAACTGAAAGGAAGTACATGTACTCTGATTTTATCACTGTAGTGACAATGTATCTGTTGTAAATACAACATAAGTTGTGTTGCTGCCTCTCAGCATTGATTTTATTTACATTGCTTCTCATCCTGTTATTCTTTGGGCTACTTCACTCTGCATCACTCCATAAAGTCTTCCTACGTTTCTCTGAAATTTACACGTCTGTCCTTTTTAAAACAGTATTTCATTATATTCTTTTGGTGGTGAAGCTAGAGGTAGGGGAATGAAGTTAGGACCTGTGATTCCATCAGTGTGGGTAACTTCCTGATATGGAAGCTTCACATTCCCTAAACTTACACAGTCATTTCCTAAACACTAGATATAGATTTTGTTTCCATCATTTTGTTGTAACCAATAATTCTATTAAGGGAATTTCAATAAAATGACAATAGTAAGAAGCCAGGAAATTCTGCTCCACTCAGCATCCTTAGCCATGTGATGCTGTGTAGGTCCTCAACCATCCCATCACAAATAGTCTTCAAACTTTCATTCCTGTGAGCTTCCTATCCCTACTGGACTGACTTACCTTGGAGAAATGTTTCTTCAATTTTGTGAAATTATTATGTTTTCATTAATGTAAGTCATATATTGGTTCTTTCCTCACCCCTGCCTTTGTGATAGATAGGATCATAGACTTAGAACTCAAAGCCACCCTGGAGGCCATTTGCAACTCCCTTATTTTACAGATGAAGAAACTGAAGTAAATATGAGAAGTGACTTGACTGGGGTTACACAGTTAGTAATTGGGTGAGGTGGGATTTGAACTTATATCTTCCTGAATCTAGATGAAATTTTCTATGCATTATACCATGAGTTGCAGTATATTTCCAGATAACTGAAGTCTCAGTCATTGCTATATCATGGTCTTGTGCCATGTTTATAAACTATCCCAAATTCTTCATCTATTCCTTTTTCTAGTTTTTACATGCAAAAAAAATCAATGCAACTAAAATTGGAAGGTAAATAGATAAACAGTGGGGGGGCGGGGATTTTACAGCCAGTTTTGCTGACAAGGGACTCATTTCTAAAAATTTTAAGAGCTGATTCAAATTTTAAAAAAATAAGAGCTATTTTTCCAATTGATAAATGAACAGGTATTTTTCAGAAGAAGTCTAAGCTGTCAATAGCTATATTTTAAACAGACACCTTAATGTATACTTGTTGAAATTATGGATTGGTCTATTTTGGAAAGTAATTTAAAACTATTCCCAAAAAGTTATCAAATTGTGACTTAGTAATACTGTGCCCCCCCCAAAAAAGAAGAGAAAAGTATGCATAAATGCAAAAAAGAAATTATTTATAACAGGTCTTTTTTGAGGCAGAAATTAGGCAGGGGTGAGGGAATACCCATCAATTAATGAACAAATGGCTGAACAAATTGTGGATTATGAGTGCAATGGAATACTATTGTGCTATAAGAAATGATAAAAGAGAAACCCCATATGATGCAGAGTCAACAGAACCAAGAGAATACTTTATATAGCATTAAGATCGTAAAAAGTGGGATATAGCCCAAGTGGAGTAGCGTAAGTCTGTGGCCCAGTCTTGGAATGTATTTTCTTCTGTTTTCCTCCATTTGTGATGCTGTAGCTCTAGTCCAACCAGGACTCTCCTGCCCTCTGCTGGCTTTCTTATTATTGGCCTTACTAAACCAATTTTTTTCAAGCACACCAACGTATTCTACCTTAAAATAAACAGAAGTCATTAATAGTAAGTCTAAAAATAATTTTAGTAAGAGATTAACATATCTAAATTAAGTATTGGTAACATATTGCCTACAAGTTAAATCTAATTGATTGAATGCTTACAAATGGTCTATTCAGTAGGGTAAAGTTTAAAAACTTTGGGAGGATCAGCCAAGTAATAAAAATAAAACATTTCCAGCAGAAATAAGCTGGAAGAGATAGAAAGAGAATTCTTGCAAATAACTAAAAAATGTGATGATCAACTGTTTATGACAAAGCTTTTCTCAGCAATACAATGATCCAAGACAAGGTGTGCGCATCCTTCATTCTTGAACAGGACCATGACATCAAGATGATTGACATGACTTGCACTTGACTTTGATTTGAGTGAGGCAGGGCTGTGCAAGGTCACCAGCCTCACCTTCTCCTCTGGAGCCATCTGGGTCCAGAGGCCTGATATTAATCAGGGTGACTGGAGGTGGCCCAGGATACAATGTATGACCCTGGTCATTTTAGGCTAAGGTCTTAATCAGATTCTCACTGAGTGGGATACAACCATTCAATTTAAGTATTTATTTATGGGATGGCCCCTTTTAATAAAGAAAAATATAAAAAAAAATCAGACTAGGAGGGGAAGACCCTCAGGCTTTGTGGGTAAGTCCAAAGCAAAAAAGCCAGCTTTTTAGAGTATCCCAAGACAAGTACAAAGGACTCATGTAGGAAAATACTATCCACATCCAGATAAAGAACTGATTCTGAATACGGATTGAAGCATACTTTTTTAACTTATCTTTTGTTTCTTTTCCTTTTCATGTTTCTTTTTTTACAAATGTGACTAATATGGAAATATCTATTACATAATAGCACACGTATAACCTGTATCAGTTTGCCTACCATTTTAGGAAGAGGGGAGGAGAGGTAAAGCAGAGGGAGGGAGAAAAATGTGGAACTCAAAGACTTGTAAAAATGAATGCTAAAAATTGGTTTGACATGGAATTGAGAAAAAAATACTATTAAGAAAGGGGGGGGTGAGAAAGCAAGAACATTAGTCTCTTTTTTAAGTCAGAGAAATGTGACTTCAATAATAATGCTAAAAATTGATTTTTTTTAAATAACGTAACTAAAAATACATAAAATACTTGGGACTCCATATACCAAGACATGCATAGTAACTATGTGAACTACAAAACATTCTATATGGACATGAAGACAGGTAATACTACATAAATTAATTTACTTATTCAGTGCCATACCAATCAAACAACCAAATGATTACTTTATAGAGCTAGAAAAAATAATAAAATTCACATGGAGAAACAAAAGGTCAGAAATTTCAAGGGAAATAATTGTATGTGAGAGAAGGAAGCCTAGTACTATCAGATCTCATATTATACTAGAAAGAAGTATTCATCAAAATGAGTTGGTACTGGTTAAGAGCTAATTAATTATCAATCACTGAAACAGTTTAAGATATACAGCATGTAGAAGCAATGAACTAGTAGCTTAGCATTTAACAAACACAAAGAGCCAAGTTATTGAAGTAATAACTCACCATTCAACAAAAACTACTGGGAAAACTGGAAAGCAGTCTGGCAGAAACTAGGCATAGACTAAAATTCCATACTGTATACCAAGATAAGTTCCAAATGAATATATCTGTTAGACACAAAAAGTGACATCACAAACCAATTCAAGAAGCATGGAAGAAATTACCTTTCAAATCTATGAATAGTAGAAGAGTTCATGGCCAAACAAGGAACAGAAACAATCACACAAGATAAAATGAACAATTTTAATTATGCAAATTTTTAAAAAGTTTTTGCACAAAGAAAATTGATGCAACTAAAGTTGGAAGGTAAACAGGTTGGGGGGGGGGAGCTTTACAGCCAATTTTGCTAATAAGGGACTCACTTCCAAAATTTGTAAGGAGTTGATTCAGATCTCCAAGGTATGCCTATATATTAAAATATATGTCTTACTTGTATTTGGCAGCCATATTGAATGATTGCAAGCACATTTCAGACTTTTAGACTTTTAACCTGCTGATCAGGACATAGAACTTATTAGCTAGAAAATACAAGAAATTTCTAAAAGCAGCTTTATGTAAAAAAGCAGCTTTTAGTCTTTCCATAGAAGTCTCTATGGCTTATTTGGAGGAATTATTGCTGTCTACACCTTTTTTTCAAAACCTCATTTAAATTTCATTATCCATCATTGTGTTTCTTAAAAGGCAGAAGGAAAAATGACCTTGTAGTTATTATTTATTTAGCATGGAATTTGAATAAGATTAAAAATCCTTAAAAATAGATTTTTCTTTGCCATTTTTCATGAAGAAAAGTTGTAAATGCTAATGAAACACAAAAGTAAATTAATTTACAATACTAAAATTCAAAACAAATCAATGGTGTGTCCATTTATAAAAGAAAACATTCATTGTGGAAAATAAAATAAAATTAATTTATAAAAGTATAAGTGCCAATGCACATGGCTCTTTCCTCAATTTTGGGTATATGTGTGTGTGCCTGTATATATATGTATATATGCATACACATACCTACATATGTGTATACACATAAATTTTTCCATCATAAGTCTGAGGAAAAGCTATGTCATTCACAGTTGATCATTGCACAATGTTGCTGTTACTGTGTACAGTGTTCTCTTGGTTCTGTTCACTTCACTTTGCATCAGTTCATGTAAGTATTTCTAGTTTTTTTCTGAAATATGCCTGCTCTTCCTTTCTTATGGAGCAATATTATTCCATTACATTCAAATACGACAACTTATTCAGCCATTTCCCAATTGATGGGCATCCCCCCAATTTTCCAATATTTCACCACTACAAAAAAGTTTATAAATATTTTTGTACATATAAGTCCTTTTTTCCTTTTTTTAATGATCTCTTTGGGATACAGGCTTAGTAGTGGTTTTGCTGGATCAAACAGTATGCACAGGTTCATAGTCTTTTGGGTATAGTTCTAAATTGTTCTCCAGGATGGCTAGATCAGTTCACAAATCCATCAGCAATACAGCAGTATTCCAATTTTCTCACATCCTCTCAACATTTATCATTTTCCTTTTCTATAATATTAGCCATTTGATAGGTGAGAGGTGGTACCTCAGAGTTGTTTTGATTTCCATTTCTCTAATCAATAGTAACTTAGATCATTTTTTCATATGACTGGATAGCTTTGATTTCTTCATCTGAAAACTTCCTGTTCATATCCTCTGACCAGTTATCAACTGAGGAATGACCTGTATTCTTATAAATTTAACTCAGTTCTCTATATATTTGAGAAATGAGGCTTTTATCGAGACATTTGCTGTTAAAAAAAATTGTTCCCCAGCTTTCTGCTTTCCTTCTGCATTGGTTTTGTTTGTGCAAAAGTCTTTTATTATCCATCTTATACATCATAATGCTCTTTATCTCTTCTTTGGTAATAAATTCTTCCCTTCTCCATAGATCTGACAAACTATTCCTTACTCTCTTAATTTGCAATGAAACCACTTTTGGAAGTATTAAAGCATGAGTATTCCCAAGGGATTTTTTTTTTCTTTCCACTGACTTGCTCATGTTCTCAGTACTCAATATTCAGTGACCAATCAATTTGAATATTGCCTCCAAAGATGCCAATTTAATTCATTCATACATGCCTATCCAGTGTGACTCTTGTCTATGTCCTCTCATAACTTCATCAAAATTAGACTGGCATGATATTCTGGGAGCCTTTCTCACTTTCTCCTGAAATCACAAGCATACCAGTGGCTGTCAATTGATTGGTCATCTGCTGTTTGGCATGTTACTAACTTATCTTTTTTCATAGCATGCTTTCTCTCTGATGATATCTATTATTCCTGTTCTTCAAAGTTCCTTATTAGCTATATGTTACAACCTGATCAGACCTACCATGTACTTCTCCACTGACCTCTATATGATATTCACTTTCAGTTCTTTGGAAACTTTTTTTTTTACAGCTTGTTACCATATAGCAACGCTGGTAGAATATCGGTATTTAAGAAAGATTGCCCATTGTTTCATTAAAGGAACTTTTTAACACTTATCAGCAACATAATTTTTTTTTAAATTTTCATTAAATTGTTATTCATTATTTCATCTCATTTGAAATTCTCTCAATGGTAGGTAGGTAGCACAGTGAATACAGTACTGAACTTGGATTCATGAAGACATTATCAAATATTACCTCAAGGGGTACTAGCTTTGTCCATATAAATGCTCATAATTACAATAATTATATCTGTCTTTATTGGTTTTGTGTTTAGTTTTTTATGTGATGGGACAATATAAACAGTGGGCTAGGTGTCAACTCAGTTGTATAGAGGCAAGCTGGTCATCCTCAATTTTCCTTTCTCAAGACTGAGAGGATTAAATTAGGTGTCCTCCTCAAGTGAAAGCATTCTATGATTTAGGGCATGTTTCAGTTTATTAATTAGATTTCTACATAGCCATCCCCCTTAATCTTGAGAGAAAATTAGATATCTCTCTTATTTAGCATATTAAATCTTTTCTTAGGATTTTCTCTTCCCTTTTTGCAACTCATAACCTGCTTTTCAAGTTTGGTTTCTTCACACTCATTTTTATATCAATATTGGTCTTCATAATTTATAAACTTGGAGAGTTTTTTTCAGTATTGATTTATCAATATTACTCTTTAAATATGTCTTAGCAAAGAGATTTAGCACATACTTAAACATTTTCATTTTTAACCACTTTTCAATTTATATAAATAAAAAATTAGAGACTGGAACACATTCACTAAGCATCAAGGGAATAAAAAAAGAGTAAGAGTTGCAATCATGCTACCAGACAAAGAAAAAATTTAATATAAAAAGAAAATTACATTAAGCTTAAAGAAAAAATAGACAATGAAACAATATCTGTGGTATACTTCTATGTTCCAAATGCCTTAGCATCTAAATTCATAGCTAAATTAGAAGGCATAGACAAAAATGCAACAATGGTAAGATAACCTCTCTCTCTCTCTCTCCTCTCTCTCTCTCCCTCCTCTCCTCTCTCTCTCTCTCTCTCTCTCTCTCTCTCTCTCTCTCTCTCTCTCTGTCTCTCTCTAAATTTGACAAATCAAACAGTTAGATAAAAAATATTGTGACGAACATATTGTTGGAGAAGTAAGGCTTAAAAGATTATGGCATCTTTTGAATGAGGCCATTTTGAATGAAGAATACATATATTTATTAGTAGCATATGGCACTACTACAAAATTTGATAATGCATTATGGAACAGAGAAGTTACAAATAAATGTAAGAAGGCAGAAATACTAAACACATACTTTATAAAATAGACAACACAACACAAATAGTAATCAGTTCAGAGAGCACCAAAGGAGACAAACCTAGATGAAAACAATAATGAAATCCCAAATAATGAATGGATAGAAGGACAAATTATACAAATAATAATTTCATGAAAGACATTGATGATGATGAAACTTTATACCTAAATTTCTAGGATACTGCTAAAGCAGGCTTAGGGAAAGTATAGCTGCCCCATGTCCAGCTTATACCACTATTATAAAAATTACAATAGTACCTAAGTTTAATTTATAGATTTAATATCATACCAATTAGGCCACAGAAATAATAGATCTAGAATACAAAGGGAAATAATGAAAATAGGTATTTTGCCTTTCTCTGCCTTTCCTTTCCTTTCCCCTTTCCTCTCCCTTCCTCCCTCCCCTCCTCTCCCCCATCCCCTCCCCTCCCCTCCCCTCCCCTCCCCTCCCCTCCCCTCCCCTCCCCTCTCCTCTCCTCTCCTCTTTCCTTTCCCAAAACCTTAAACCTGCTGCACTCTGACTCTCATACATTGGACAAGACTAGGACCCTGCCTAAGGGTTCTCTCCTCTGAACCCTCCTGGCTTCAGAGTGATTATCAAATGGTAACTGTTGCTGTTTTCCTCCCTGCCTAATGTCTTTATTTTTCTTTTTCTCATTAAAGCGGACATTCTCTCACTAATTCTTAAATAGGCCTATTCAATGAATGGCCATTACCTCACCCTGAGTACCTGAATGGACCTTGGCTTAAAGGGGCCAAGGTCTCCCAGTGCATCCTGGGTCATCTCTAGTCATTCTGATGAATATCTGGTCACTGGATTCAGATGGCTCTGGAGGAGAAGTGAGGCTGGTGACTTTGCACAGCCCTCCCTCACTTCAGACAAAGTCAAGTGCAAGTCATGTCATCAATTCTCTGAAAGCATGGTCTTCTTTAGCAAGTGCTCACCACAGTGAGTGGTACATAGTAGGCACTTAATAAATGCTTATGGACTGCCTGATTTATAGATCTCCAGTCATAGTACAAAGGAACATTCCAGAAACAGAAAAAATAGATATATGAACTAGATATAACAGGAAAATTCCCTATTTCATAAAAACTTGTAAGAAAACCAACAAAGAATCTGGCAGAAGTTGAGCTTAGAAGACAATATCTTACACCAAATTCCACAACTTTCGAAAGAATATGTGACCTGAATACTACAGATAATACGATTTTTTTTAAAGAAGAAGATCATATGTCAATCACAGACAAAGAATGGATTTTTCATTGAGTTAGAGGTAGTGGGAATTATAAAAAGATAAAATTTATAATTTTGATTACATGAACGAAAGAGCTCTTCATAAAGAAATTTAACAAATCTGTGATCAGAAGCGAAGCTACCAGCTGGAGGGTGGCTACTTTGGGTTAAATATCTCTGATAAGGATTTGACAGACAGGATATGTTGACAATTAATAAAATTATAGAGGACCAAAAGTCATTCCCCAATAGAGAAGTGGTGAAAGGATATTCAATTGAACTCAATCCAATGAATATTTATAAAGCTACTGCTATGAGTCAAGCACAGTGCAAATCTTTGGGATACAGTTAAGAAAAAGAAAAACAGTCCCTGCCCTTAAGAAACTTATATTCTAACAGGGAAGGCAACACTCAAAAAGAAGCTAGAAGGGCCTGGGAGTGGTGGAGGAGAGGAGCGTAGTATACCTGGCATGGGGGCATCTGATTCTATGAAGCTAAAACCAAGTAGAGTTGCAGATGAAAAGTGGAGTAAGCTAGAAGTCCAATGCCTACCCTCTATTTGGGAAAGAAAGGAGTTAAATGTTCTCCTTTTTAGCCAGACGATCAGAGGGGAGATGAGTCTGAAAGAGATAGGAAAGTATTGTGTATCCAAGGCTAAGTTAGCTACTTGGTGATGAGATTAGAACAAAGTAAGTTGCAAACTATTTTCAGGGTACCATATAAAAGAATGATCCAAAGTTCTAAGGACAAGAGAAAAAAAATCCTAAAACTGTACCTCAGACTTGATGGAAATGATCATTCTGGAGGGTTGTGGGAAGACAGAATAATTAATTGGTGGAGTTGTGAATTGGTATAACTATTTTGGAAACCAAGCTGGGACTATGCAAATAAAATCACAAAATTGGCCTGTTCTTGGGGGTGGAGCCAAGATGGTGGAGTAGAAAGACTCACGTATGCTAACTCCGAACCCATAGCCCATATATTTCCTGCAAGAAGAACTCCCCACAAATTCTGGAGCACTACAAGGCACGCAGAAACACAAGAAACACAGTGGAAAAGATTTCCATTCCAGAGAGCCCTGGAAAGGCATCCCCGGGGGTCCGTCGCACCCCGGAAAGCAGAGTCCACCCCTGTGCTGCCCTGGCCATGTGGCCCCAGAGGAGCAGATCCGAGCAGGCTTCAGGGATGGAACCTCTGGTGGCCAGGAAGGTCCTTCCACCCACAGACGCTATGGGTCAGTGAGAGAGACATCAGGGCTGCTGAGAGGGGAGCGGGGTGTCTCCATGACTTGGGCCCCCTTGGGAGGCAGTGGCAGAGGCAGCAGCAGAGGCAGCTGCTGCGGCCAGGGACTCCCGGAGCAGCAGGCAGAAGTTCAGGGCCATTACCAAAGGTCTCTGCATAAACCCACTGAGGGAACTGAGCCTGGGATATGGCCCTGCCCCCTCCCAAGCACCAGAACTTAAGCTCACATTGAATAGCAGCTCCACCTGCCATGGAAAGCCCATTTGAATCTCAGACCCCACGCACTAGCTGGGCAGATCTAGGCAGGGGTGGACAGGAATCTCAGAAGTCAAGTAACTGACTGGGAAAATGCCCAGAAAAGGGAAGAAAAATAAGACTATAGAAAGCTACTTTGATGGGGTACAGATGTTCCCGCCTTTCATTTCTGATGACGAGGAACAATTCTTACCATCAGGGAAAGACATGGAGGTCGGGGCCTCTGTATCCCAGACATCTCAGGTGGATGTCTGGTGGGCTCAGGTCATGGAAGAGCTCAAAAAGGATTTTGAAAAGCAAGTTAGACAGGTGGAGGGAAAACTGGGAAGAGAAATGAGAGAGATGCAAGAAAAGCATGAAAAACGGGTCAATACCTTGGTAAAGGAGACCCAAAAAAATGCTGAAGAAAATAACACCTTGAAAAATAGGCTCACTCAATTGGCAAAAGAGGTTCAAAAAGTCAATGAGGAGAAGAATGCTTTCAAAAGCAGAATTAGCCAAATGGAAAAAGATGTTCAACAGCTCACTGAAGATAATAGTTCTCTCAAAATTAGAATGGAACAGATGGAGTCTAATGACTTTCTGAGAAACCAAGAAATCACAAAACAAAACCAAAAGAATGAAAAAATGGAAGATAATGTGAAATATCTCATTGGAAAAACAACTGACCTGGAAAATAGATCCAAGAGAGATAATTTAAAAATTATGGGACTACCTGAAAGTCATGATCAAAAAAAGAGCCTAGACATCATCTTCCATGAAATTATTGAGGAAAAACTGCCCTGATATTCTAAAACCAGAGGGCAAAATAAGTATTGAAAGAATCCATCAATCACCACCTGAAAGAGATCCAAAAAGAGAAACTCCTAGGAACAATGCAGCCAAATTCCAGAATTCCCAGGTCAAGGAGAAAATATTGCAAGCAGCTAGAAAGAAACAATTCCAGTATTGTGGAAATACAATCAGGATAACTCAAGATCTAGCAGCTTCTACATGAAGGTATTGAAGGGCGTGGAATAGGATTTTCCAGAATTCAAAGGAACTAGGACTCAAACCAAGAATCACCTACCCAGCAAAACTGAGTGTAATACTTCAGGGGAAAATATGGTGTTTCAATGAAACAGAGGACTTTCAAGCATTCTGGATGAAAAGACCAGAACTGAAAAGAAAATTTGACTTTCAAACATAAGAATGAGAAGAAGCATGAAAAAGTAAACAGCAAAGAGAAGTCATATAAGGGACTTACCAAAAGTGAACTGTTTACATTCCTACATGGAAAGACAATATTTGTAACTCTTGCAACTTTCAGCATCTGGGTAGTTGGTGGGACTACACACACACACATACACACACATGCACACACACATGTACACGTGTGCACACACACATACACATGCACGCACACACAGAGACAGAGAACACAGAGTGAATTGAATAGGATGGGACCATATCTTAAAAGAAATTTAGGTAAATGGTGAGAGAGAAATGTAGTGGGAGGAGAGAGCGTGAAATGGAATGGGGTAAATTATCTCTCATTCAAGAGCAAGCAGGAGACTTTTTAGTGGAGGGAAAAAGAGGAGAGCTGAGAAAAAAACATAAAGTTTACTCTCATCACATTCGACTAAAGGAAGGAATAAAATGCACACTCATTTTGGTATGAAAACCTATCTTACAATACAGGAAAGTGGGGGAGAAGGAGATAAGCAAGGTAGGGGGGATGATGGAAGGGAGGGCAATGGGAGGAGGGAACAATTTGAAGTCAACATTCAGGGAGGGACAGGATCAAAAGACAGAATAGAAACAATGGGGGGCAGGATAGGATGGAAGGAAATACAGTTAGTCTAACACAACACGAGTATTATCGAAGTCATTTGCAAAACTACACAGATATGGCCTATATTGAATTGCCTGCCTTCCCAAAGGGAATGGGTGGGGAGGGAGGGATGGGGAGAATTTGGAACTCAAAGTTTTAGGAACAACTGTTGTGTATTGTTGTTGCTACTAGGAAATAAGAAATACAGTTAATGGGGAATAGAAAGTCATCTGGCCCTACAGGACAAAAGAGAAGATGGGGCCAAGAGAAGGGAGGGAGGATAGAAGAGAGGGCAGATTGGTGATAGAGAAAATTAGAATGCTTGGTGTATTGGGGTGGGGGGAGGGGATAAAAGGGGAGAAAGTTTGGAACACAAAATTTTGTGAAAATGAATTTAAAAAGTTAAAGAAATAAATGAATGAATGAATGAATTGCCCTGTTGTTTCACCCAGAGATTCAACTTCTTGGAATATAACTCAAGAAGGCTGCTGGCAAAAAGAAAAGCTCAGTATACACCAAAATATTGGTAGCAGCAGTTTTTTGTAGCAGTAAAAACCTGAAAAATATTCATCAGTTTGAGAAAATCTAAATATATTGTGGTCATGAATGTTATAGAATATTATTTTGCTATGAAAAATTATGAGCATGATGACTATGGAAAAAATTGGAAGAACTTACATGAAATTATGCAGAGTAAAGTAATAAAGCAAAAACAGTACTCAATGATTGTAACAATTTAAATGGAAAGAATAACCACAAATATAATCAAAATAAAATTAAAAAAAATTACAAAGATCAAGCTTGACTCCAAATAAGAAATATAAGAAAAGACCTCCTGTGTCTATTTGAGGGGGTCAGCATCCATGAATATGTAACAATGCATATGATGTCATACTTTTAAAATGTACTGATCAGCTTTGATAATTTTTTTACTTTCTATTTAAAAAATATTTGTTATTAGGAATGGGTCTCTGAGAAGGACTGAAGAGGGACACAAGGGGCAATCTGGGCAATGTAATACCAAAAGATATTAGTAAAATATACATATATATTTACATATACATGTATATATACATATGCATATATGGATAAATGTATGGGTTATGTATCCATATATGAAGCATAATCAGTTGTTCAGAATATTAGAGTATTCTTTATTCTACAGAAAAAATGTCATTTGGCTTAAAATTATTTTTAGAAAAACATGCATTATCTACCCCTTCCACTGCCCCGAAAAGAAAAAAAACTTATAACAAATACAAATATTATATCAATTCAAATTCCTACAATGACAATGTCCAAAAACATAGGTCTCTTTCTGCATCCGGAGTTCATCATCTCTCTATCAGAAAGTGAGTAGCATGCTTCATCACTAATCCTCTTTTTCCATGATATTTTAAGAAATTGGTTAGCCCAAGCACAAATAGACTACATGATGTGTTGAAAATGTGGAAACAAAAGAAAGAAAGGGTGCTTTCACCTTCCCCTTTAGTTATTTTTCTGGTAATTGTGTGAATATATTTTTCATTTCCACTAAAAAGTCATCTGAAAGACAACAAAAGTTCTATCTCTTAGACATCCATATACAAAACTATTCTTCTGCATTACCTTTTCTTACACCTTCCTTAGGGAGAAAAAAGGTCAGTGTTCCAGAACTCATAGTAGGTAATATTTATTTTACTTTATCTATTTTCCACTTTAGGAATGAAGAATCAGAAATCTATAGCTTGTAGAGGATTTTGAGTTGAGACTTGTTAAACAAGTTGAGACGTTAAAAAAAGAAAGAAAGAAAGATACCAGTCTTGAGGTGTCTATGCACCTTGAGAATTTGTTAGTAGAATTTTGTTTCTTCACTTCTTTGACAGGCAGTGCTCACCCTCTCATCTACCAAATTCAATCTCATACCTGTTGAATTGCAAGTTTAATTCCCATTTCACTTTATTGACTGTCTTTTTTACTTCTATCTTCAAACAAGAAAGTCTGTTTTGAAATATTTAAAAATGAACAATACCCCTAACACAATAAGACTGTCTTCTAAATCATCATGTTCATAATTATATCAAATACATGTAAGTATACAAAAATGCATCAATATGTCAAAAATCCATGATTTCATCCAATATACTGTCCAACTTAGATCACAACTTATTTGTTGCTAAGAGTTTGAGTGAGTTTCTCAGGTTCATAGAGGTCAAATTACTTGTTTGTGTTCATAGAGTTTCCAATGTAGAATTTGATCTATGTCTTTTTTTTTATTTAAATTCTAGTATGATACCACCTTTAAAAACAATACTTCTATCAAATCACATTATTATCTGATATAATTGCCCTTAAAATAAATGAGATCATCTTTCTCACAGTGCTGTGGGAATATTACTTGCATGCATGTGCATTTATTTATACTTAGATATCAGCCACCTCTTCTTTCCAGTTCCTGACCAATATGATATGAGATAATTTATAAAAAATAATGTGTTGTTTTTGATCCCCAGAAAGTGTTTGGCCAAAATTTGTTTAATGACTTCTT